>JACONQ010000001.1:1838839-2451786 GCA_014281115.1 Laburnicola sp. R22_1 | reverse complement strand
AGATATTTATTAATAAGTTACTAGAGAAGAGAAGCGTTACGTAAATATATTAGATTCTTATAGTTATTATAGTATTAGATAGTAAGCTAATTAGTTTTCTGTGCACGCTTTAAGTAACTTAATAGGTATTAGAGCGCTTATAAATAATTAGGAAATAAGTATATAGTTTATAAACTATTCTTATAAACTATTCTTATATTAGTAAAGACTAGGAGTAGATTATATTTTTAGGCGCTAGACTAGAGCGGTCTTTCTATCCTAACCTACGTAGGCTTAATTTAAAAAAATATATTAAAAGGTAATTAACACTAAGTAAATAACACAACGTATCTAGGGTATATAGAGTACCTATAGTATCTATACTATTAAAATAATACTAATTAATTAGTAAATAAAGCTCTTTAATTGGCTAGAATTTAAAAAAGCTTAGTAAGCTATTTAGTAAGTTGCTTAGTAAACTTTTTAAAAAAAGATTTTTTAAAGTATAAAGTTAAAGTCTCTTACTAGATAGTAATTACTAGTTAATATAATAGTACTAAATACTAGCGTATTATATAGAACTTTTATCTAACTCTAAATTCTAGGTTTTATAGGTTTAAAAATAGAAAGGATATAGTTTTATAATTATTTAAAAGAATTAGAGTAGGCGAAAATTAGTGGCTTAATAAAGAACACTATTTTAAAAAGTTTAAACTTTAATAACTTTTTAACTACTTAATTATTATTATAACTTTTTTAAAAAATTATATAAAAAATTATTAGTACTATATTTTTATATAATAATATTACGTAATATATATAATAACTTGTAAAATACAAAGTTTTTTATTAATTACTAACTAAGTACGTACTAAAATAGTATTTTTAAATTAAATAATTAAAGACTAGTATTTTCTCTATAAATCTATTAAACCTTTTCACGCTTTTTTAATTACTAAGCAGGAGCCCTATATTTTTATTTTGTTATTTAAGATAAAAGCCTTTATTATACTACCTCTAGGTAGTTAATTTAATGCCATATAAATCTATTAAAAAATTAAAATTATAGCTTTGTGTGGCGTTAAATTAACTATCTAGAAGTAGTATAATAAAGGCTTTTATCTTAAATAATATAATAAAAAATATAGAGCCTCCTACTTAGTAATTAAAAAAAGTATAAAAAGGTGATTACAAAAATGCGCATTTGAATTACTAAGCGAGCTTGGCGGTCTTAGCGCGAAGCTACTCCTATAAGCAAAATTTTATAAAGAGGCTACTTAGAACTTTAGAGAAGATTATTATAGCTTTACTAGTTATAAAGTTATAAATTTTTAAAGAAATTACTTATTTAGACTATTTATATATAATATATTCTATTAGTAGTCCGGATAAATTAGTTCGCCGGATAGTTTTTCTTGGCAACTTCGAGGTCCCTTATAACTTATTATAGAACACTACTAATATTACTTTATAGTAACTTATAATAACCTACTATAACTTATAATATACTAAGTTACTATTTAATCTACTTTTATATCGTGCAGCCTCTTTGCGCGGCTATAGTAGCCGCGCAAAGCTAAGAAGTCTTTCTTAGCAATACAAACTTATAACAAGACTCCCTATTATATATAATATATTATCTACTATACTATATATAGGTAATATATAGTATACTTATTATAATTCGCAGTAAAGCATACTATATCTTAAGTAGTATTTTATCTAATTTTTAGTTACTAAGTGCGTACTATTACAAGATAAAGTTAACCTATTATTTTTGGCCTTATAGTAACCTATAATAAAATTACTCTAATTTACTATTAACACTATCTAAAAATAAGCCGCTAAGGGTAATATCTAACTCCTCCTCTATCTCTTTATCTATCTAATAGGTCCTTAAGTTGTGCTTAGGCTCTTTGCACCTCCTACAGCGATATTGTGTTAAGGGACCTGCCTCTTTCTTACTACTACCTCGCGCCCTTTTTAACAACTTTACCCTAATAGAAGGGCTTTTTACTTCTAAATCTGCTCCCTAAGCAAAGCCTAGCGTTCTACCTTTCTAAATACGCTTTCTTTTACGCGTTTTCCACTTTATTAGAACCTTAATTTGCTCCTTAAGTTCCTTAATACGGGTCTCTTAAAGTACACTATAGTAGAGCATAAGTTTAGTACCTTTTATAAGCTGTAAGTAGCTTAATTAGTATTAGGTAGAGACCGAATAAAAGAGTCGCGTACGAGCTTTAACTAGGATCCAAACTTAAGAGTATTACTTAGGGTCCTGGCTTGCCATAGTGTATCTAGTGGGGTACCCTAAGGTGGAGTGTGAATACACACATTAAGACGATCTACTACTACTAATATATCTAAAGGAATAAGCCTAGAGGCCTTAAAGGCTTTCTTATAGTTTTCTAGTGTAAATATATTAAAAAACGCGTTACAAAAGGCTAGTAGAAAGCCCTCTTTGTTAATATAAAAGACGTGTTAGCGCGCTAAGTCCCGTACGCGCTAGGAGTACTTTAGCTTTAGTAGCGCGAAACAGACCATATTAAGCAGCTAGAGGATATAAGATAAGTGCGCTAGTATATAGAGTGTTAGAATCTTCTATTCTAGGCAATAATTCTTAAAATCCTAGAAGTGGTGGCTCTTATGGCTGTCCAGAATAAGTAACCTCTATAACCCCACTATGCGCGGCCTTATATACGCGTTAAAGTGCTTTAACTACACAATTCTAAGCTCGCTATTAGTCTAGCTAGTCTTAGAGACTAAGAGCTTCTAATTGTGGGGGATACTAGTCTCCTTATACTACGCTAAGATATAGACTCGCCCTTTGTAGATAATAAAGGGCGGGGCAGTATACCTAGCAGCACAAATACTCTAAATTACTATAACCTACTTATAGTTGCCTAGCTAAACAAGCGTAGATTAAGAACGTCTTTCTAAACTAGTTATAATCTTTATTAAGCTAATAACTCCTATCTAGAAGCCTATCTTATTAAAGTTATAGATGTCTTTATTCTACACTCTATACTTGGCTTTTGTATCCTCTACTAGCTAAAACCACGTATTTATAACCTCTAGATCTTTTTATTATATTCTCTATTAGTCCTTCGCTTAATTAAAAGCTATTTTAAGCTTAGGTACGCGCTTTACAAAGCGCTAAGCCTAGCATTATCCTATAGGATCTCTGTGCCGCGCAGCTAGTAGTTTATTAGCCATATCTTCTACCTTACCTAGCTAGGGTGCAAATTCTTACGAATCTAGATTAAGGATATACTATATAAGCGTCTACTCTTTAGTTATAGTAAGCTTTGCCATGCCTAATTATGTATCTACTTAGGTAGTAATTCCGTTAATTTAATTACTTAGTGTAGACTTTGGGATATTATATGCTGCAGCAGCGCATTACAGGCTTAAAATTTACTTATTCTAATAGGCGTAAAGGGCAAGCTTAATTCTGCCTTCTTAATTAGATAATAACGCGTCGTGTTATTAAGACATTATAATTTATAGTAAAGTGTTGTGGTCTTAGTAAAAACTATTCGACGGACTAATCTATTCGGGCTACTAATAGAATATATTATCTATATAAGTCTATATATATCTATATATTTCTAAGTATTTTTATACTAGTAAATTACTTATATAAAAATATATATAAATACGCAAGTCTGCGCACATCTATATATAATTTATATAGTTAAGTAGAAAAACTTTTCTAGTATACGTAGTTAATTAATATTATATATTTTAAATAATATAATTAAAAAAAAGTAAAGGCTTTTACTTAGTAATTAATAAGAGTATGTTTTACGCTCTTTTTAATTACTATAATAAACTATATTATACTAGTAGCCTAACTACAAATAGTATTATAGTAAAATCTAGATAATATCAAATAGACGTCCTTGCCAACAAGCTAAGGATTCTAATTTTGGGAAAATTGAATAGCTCTAACAAACCCACTTTTATTTCGCAAACATTCCAGTGGCGTGGACACACCATCTGCTATGTGTCGGGCAGTATGAGAGCCGGCTATGTGCGCGCTGACAGAGGAAAGATACTTACAGCCGCATCCTCACCAAACCGTCAGCTGTGATGCTTCCCAATGTACTCCAAAACTCCGCGGCCCCTGAGAGACCAAATGCTTCCATTGTTTCAAAGCGAAAACGCCGCTCCCATGCCGACGCCTGTGACTGGGATTCTATCAGTTTGTAGTGATGGACGCGGAAGGGCTCGTAAGGGGAAGGGTTGACGGAAGCTGCGTCGTAATTCGTTAATGTAAAGGGGGAACGAGTAGTCGAGGAACGCTCAAGACATGCGCAGACAGCCCGGCGCCGTCAAAGGATCAGGCCGTAAACTCCAAGAAACACAACAAGCCTGACACGTCAGGGCTGATTGAATCAAAGGATGACACATTTGGGCCCCTTGGAGCCGCGAGGACCAGGGCGTGCCCTGCGAGTCTTGTCGCCATTGGCGGTACGAATGGGGCTGGGCCGAGCGGGCTTGGGATCACGGGCAGAGCCCTGATGTCGTTGCTTGCGCAGCTGGCGCACCACCTCGTAGAATGCCTTTTCGACGTTGACACAATTCTTGGCAGACGCCTCGACGAACTCGCAGCCCAGCTCCTTGGCCAGGGCGCTACCCTCCTGCGTCGACACCTCACGCTCCGTCACACGGTCGCATTTGTTGCCCACGAGCATGACGGGCGCGCTACCAAAGGAGGTGCCCAGCGATGAGGTGGTCAGGGGTGAGCCCGGGTAGGTAGGCGAGCCTGACAACGATGATTCCTTGACGCGTTGGATCTGATTGTGAAAGCGCTGGATGCGGGCAAAAGACGAGCGCGACGAAATACTGTAGACCAGCACAAAACCCTCGCCGTCACGTATCCACTGATCACGCAGGGCAATATACTCCTCCTGGCCAGCCGTGTCCAGCACCTCGAGCATGCACGACTGGCCGTCGATCTGCACCTGCTTGCGGTACGAATCCTCGATGGTCGGGTCATATGTTTCGACGAAGTGGTTGAGACAGAGCTGCGATGGACAGTTAGCCGTGGGCAGCCAAGGGCTGGTTGTGCACTTACCTGGATGGTCAGAGCGGTCTTGCCGACACCGCCGTCGCCCAGCACGACCAGCTTGTACAGAGTCATCTTCCCCGCCATGGTGCCGGCGTGGCTCGGGACTGGGCTGGCGGGTGGGTGAGGTGGGAGGTCGGAGCGATGGCGTGGAGAGCGGCGAGCAGCTGAGCAGCGCTCAGCTTACGCTGGCTGGCAGGATCGGGGCCGGGGGGCGAGGCACGGAAGGCTAGGCGGCAGAGCCAAAACGTGTCTTGGGCGAAGCAGCGGGTGGGCGTGTCGCTCGCAAGACTCGAGGGGGCAGGGAGGGCGGCGCACAGGGTAGCACAGCGAGGTCGCGCGTTGGGCCAGGGCAGACGGCGGGGACTCGAGCGGCGGCGTGGGCCAGAGACAATGACGACAAGCACGACGGCGACGACAGCGACGAGGGCGACGGCTAGGAGCACACGAGGTGGGCTGGGGCGCTCAAGGGTGGCGCTGGGGTTGCTGGGCAGCAGGTGTGCAGCGGCGGTGCGGACGGGGAGGATGCTGGAATCGGGACGGTGGCAGCTGGCAGCGGCGGAGGAGGATGCCAGAGTCTGGGTCAGGCCGGTGGCTCGTGTGCCCACGTGAAGACGGCGGGATCTGGGCGCCGGCGTGGGGTACGGGTGCGGGGGGAGGAGCGTGGTGGACTGGTGCTGGACTGGACGGACGGGACTGGACAGGGCGTGGAGGAGAGAAGCAACGCTGGACGCTGTCGCGGGCGACGGTCTGCGGAGTGCGGACAGGCGCAGGCGTGGCATTTGACTGACGAGAGGCCTTGCGCCTGGTTGGGCGCGCCCCAAGGCCCTACTGCTGCTAGCCCTGGAGGTAGCAACAACACCAACAACCGGCCGGGAGGCTCGCGAGCGTCTGCACGTCGGGCCACGGACGGCCTGGCTGTCTCTGTCTCTCTTCTCTCCGCCTCCGTCTCTGGCTCTGGCTCTGGCTCTGTCCAGGTGCTGCCGTCGTCGTGCGAGGAGCCAGCCCTCTGCGCTGCACTTCTCGCTCTCTCGCTCTCTCGCTCTCTCGCTCTCTCGCTCTCTCTCTCCCGCGTCCGCTCTCCCTCCCTCCCGGACGGCGGCTTGCGCAGATGAATCACGGCCTGCCGTTCGTGGAGAGCCATGCAACTGCGTCGGCCTTCCTCCCTTCGGCCAGCCCGGCCCGTTTGCTTGCAGCTGCAGCCGGCACCACCCCAGCACGGGCACTGGCTGCCGTCGAGCGCTGGGTGCCGCTGCGTCTGCTGCATCTGGAATCTCTGTCTGCATGCAAGATCAGATACATACATGCGCCCTGTCCCAGCCGCCGCGATACAATACTGGACTATGGGCGCACGGCGGAGGGAGGCCCCACCGCCGTCCGTCTTGGACGCTGGAGCGAGCGCCGCATCAGCTCTGCAGTTTCACAATTCGCTGTGCCCAAACGGGCGCCCGTCTGCGCGGAACCTCTTCCACTGCCGCGAGCGGGTCGCACTGGCCGTCTCCAGCCAGGCTCTACCACCCTACCAAGCCTCGGGACTGCGCACTGGCTGGCATCGGCCGCCGTGGGCAGGCCTGGCGAGCACACTGCAGCACTCCGAGGCCCTGATCAGGCGTCTGCTGGCCGTCCACGGGTGGCCGCTGCATGCAGACGACCGTCGACGAGCACAACTGTACCGTCCCTGTACCGCGCCTAGCCGGGTAGGATAGTATAACCTTAATCACGGCGGATGCTGTCTCGTTGCTTTTTCCGTTGCTTTTTCCGTGCGTGGCTGCTCCGAGTGTCAGAGCTCAGCGCTCGGTCGGCCTGCGCTAAATAGCCGCGACTCCGCGACGCCATCGAACGACATGCCGCTTTTAGACCACACCGCAGCGAACATGCCCTTCCCACCCACACACATATATCCATCGCGGCGACGCGACCCCGGCGCCGCAGCCAAAGTCGGACACGTGACGCCCGCCATCCATGCGGTCGACGTGCAATAATCGTGCGCCTGGTCGACCACCACCTACACGGCACCGATAGCAGCCCGCTGCGCTGCTCGTGTGCTACCTGTTCCCGGGAAGCGGGCCGTTGCCGTCTGAGACTGTGACGGAGGCGCGATGCCTTCGATTCATCCACTCTGCTCGCCCTGCTGCATGTTCGCATCATGCACGCCACCTCGCCGGGGGAACGTGAGTCGTCAAGTGTCAGCCTGACATGCGGTCCGACGCGCGGAATGCTCTGCATGGCGAAGAAAACCCGGGTGGGCGACAAGGACTTCCTGTCCTCTCCGCAGCCCTCCAGGGCGTGCTGCCCATTCACAGCTTTCGACTCTCTTGGCCAGCGTGTCGCGGCCCATGCTTCGTGTGCACTTGCCTTCCCTTGACACTGGCAGTCGCCCCTCGCCGAAAAATATTCACATGTTTGCTGCCTCACCTAGGCACCAAGAATGCTCACACGCGAATACCATTGATATACAAGCAATGCCTCACAATTTCGCCCTCGCCTCTGTGGGTTTGTGCAGATCCTTCCCCTTGAGTCTGAAGTACTCCTTCACCTTTGCTCTCGCCACCTCGACGGCCTCCTGATCCTCAATCGTGGTCGGAACCGCCACCTCCTTGTCCATATGGTCATGCGTTGCGTTTTCGATCAGCTCGCGGAGCACACGGCGCAACGTCTTGCCGCTGCGTGTCTTCGGTATCATTCCTTTGCCTTGGATCATACCACCTAGGCTTGCAATGGCTCCAATCTGCTCACGTACCAGCTTCTGTACCTCCTTGAGAAGAGCGTCGTCCGGCACGGCAGGCTCGGGGTGGTGATGCGTAGAGAGTGTGATGAAGGCGAAGGGGAGATGGCCTTTCAGTTGATCCGGAATGCCCACCACGGCAGCTTCGGCGACAGCTGGATGAGTTGTGATGGCTTGCTCGATGGCGCCTACACAGTTGGTCAGCATAGCTGGGTGCAGGTGAGAGGGACCGATGAGGACACGCACCAGTGCTGAATCGATGAGCAGCAACGTTCAATATGTCATCCGATCTCGACATGATGGAAATATAGCCGTCGTTATCGAGAACACCGGCATCGCCTGTGTCTATCCATCTTCCGTCAAACCTTTTGAGGTAGCTGCGGTAAAATCGCTCTTCGTCCTCCCAGAGCGTTGTGAAGGCCGTCGGACCAAGTGGGGTGGCCATGACTATGTTACCCATTTGTCCACGTTCGACCTCGTCCCCATTGTCATCAACGACTCGAACGTCAAAGCCGGGCATCGGTTTGCCCGCAGACCCGGGTTTTATAGGCAGCACCTTTTCGCGGTGCTCTGTGGAAAAGACCTCACCTGCAGTCGCGCTGAGTGCCACGCCCGAAATGGGAGACCCGGATTCGGATGACCACCAGTTGTCTATCACTACAGCGCCTTCGGCACAGTGCTTTCGGAGAAGTTTCTGGTACATCTCAACGATGCTTGGTTCGCTTCTCTCTCCGGCCAAGAAAAGCCCTCGCAGTGACTTGAGACCACCTCGCTCGCCATAGATATGTTCGAAGAACTCATTATCGCCGTCTTCGCGACGGATAGCTCGCAACGCTGTCGGCGCTGTCAACATTGTCGTGACTTTGTATTCTTCAATGATCCGCCAGAAGGTGCTGGCATCCGGAGTTCCGATAGGCTTACCCTCGAACAGCACCGTTGTGGCGCCGATCAGCAGCGGAGCATAGACGATGTATGAGTGGCCCACCACCCATCCAATATCGCTTGCGGTGAACATGACATCTCCAGGACCATGGATACCTGTCAAATTAGACAGTTTTTCAAATGCATTTCGGACAAATCGGCTCACCAAATAGATATTTGATCGAAAAATTGAGACCCACAGCGTGCCCACCTGCTGTTCGCACTACACCTTTCGGTAGACCCGTTGTACCTTGGTGTTGTGAGCAGAAGAGGCTAATATGTGTCCATTCACGACTCACCAGACGTGTAAATGATGTACAAGCCGTCCTCGCTATTTACGGACACAACATCCGCCTTGAGTCCTCTATTCCTTGCACTCTTTACAAGGCGTTGCCAGTTCCGCTCTCCATTCTCCTTCAGGACTGGGTCCCACCGTAACTCCTCTCTTTGCCATATGATGCTTTTGTATGGCTTGAAACTAGATTTCTGGATGGCTTCCTCGATCAACTGCTTGTAACCCGTGGGCATCTTGGCACCTTCAATTCCACAAGATGCAGTCATGATTGCTTTGGGGTGTGATGCCTCTATACGCTGGGCCAACGCAGCAGGAGCGAATCCACCGAAGACGACTGCATGTATGGCACCGAGTCGTGCGATAGCGAGCATGGCAAAGAGTGCTGCAGGTATCATCGGCATGTATATTAGCACCACGTCGCCTTTCTCGACTCCCTCTTCTCTCAGGACAGCTGCTAAGATCTGTACCTCGTCCAGGAGTTGGTTGTATGTGAACTGCTCTTTTGCTCTTGTCACTGGGCTATCCCAGTAAATGGCAATATTGTTACCATTGCCGTTTTTGACATGACGATCTACACAATTGTATGTGGTAGATATTTGTCCTTGTGGGAACCAGGCCCAGTGATCATGCGTGGCCCCGCTCCTCAGCGTCTTCGTGCTCTTGCGTAGTGCTTTTCCTGGTTTTTTATGCCAGTAGACGTTCTCAGCTTGTCTAGCCCAAAAGGCGTCCGGATTCGCGGTTGCTTCGGCATACACACAGTCCTGTGCGTGCTTCAGGGCCATTGCGTCCTTGTGTGCAAGCTGTGGTCGTTTCCTGTGTTACAAAAACTGTAGATTGCAGAGGTCGGGATCGTTTCCACTTCGTTGCAGAGTTGTGCTTTCCGGATGATTTAACTAACGAACCCAAATGGGCGAACCAGTGGATGGTGTTTGACGAGCCCGAGGTACTTCGCACTTCCTGTGATGGGTGTTCTATGCTTGCTACCGCACTGTCCGGTAACCCGTGCTGGATTACCTATGGTACATGATGAGCATCGTACATGGATGAGGGGACGGCAGGCTCACGGGAATTGAGGTTGGAGTGCAAGGAAGGATATCTAATGATCGCTTCGAAGGGATGTATAAATGCAGCATCGGATGGGCGGACAGACATGACAAGAGCCGAGGGATCGGTTCACGGCGCTAGGATGGATGGATCGCGCTAAGCCACAACTGGGTACCCTGTCTCGGCAGTCAATGCGCACCGTCACTCAATGCGCAACCCCAACATGACGCGCCCCAACTTTGACGCGCCCCAACTCCACCAATATGGACCCAATTAACGCCGCGATAGCAGCAATCGAAGCGCAAGAACCAGGAGAATTTTTATCATACAATAAAATCGCCAAAGAATTTGGTGTTGTACGCTCTACGTTGACGCGCAGGCACCAACGCGTCACGCAGGCGCGTACTATCACTGATGGTACACGTCGTCTACTCCATCCACAACAAGAAAAGGGGCTTCTACAATATATCACCTACCTTACTAAGCGTGGCCTTCCTCCTACACGGCAGATAATACAAAATTTTGCTTCCTACATAGCAAAAAGAGACGTCAGCATGTCCTGGGTTAATCGCTTTGTTAGGCGCAACCCCGACTCCTTGATCTCACGATGGACGACTAGGCTTGACAGCAATCGCCACAAGGCTGATTCAGAGGCAAAATACAGGCTCTACTTTGAGCTTCTACACAAGAAAATTACAGAGTATAGTGTAGAGCCTCAGCATACGTACAATATGGACGAGAAAGGCTTCCTCCTTGGTATCACTGGCCGCTCAAAAAGGATCTTCGATAGGCCTCTATATACGAGTCGCCAAGTAAGGCAATCTATACAGGACGGCAGCCGTGAGTGGATCTCGCTCATCGCATGTATATGCGCCGACGGATCTACTGTTGATCCAGCGCTAATCTATCGATCTGACGCCGCGACTCTACAATCAAGCTGGGTTGAAGAAATCAACGTCAATTCTCACAGAGTCTTTATCACCTCATCAACCTCTGGATGGTCAAACAATGAGATAGGGCTTTAATGGCTTAAACAGGTGTTTGATCGCTGTACAAAGGAGAAGGCTCGACGGCAGTGGCGACTCCTAGTCCTTGATGGGCATGGATCTCACGTTACTATGGATTTTATCAACTGCTGCGATCAGAATAAGATCCTCCTTGCGATATTTCCCCCTCATGCGACTCATACGCTGCAGCCTCTTGACGTCTGCGTATTTAAGTCTCTCTCAGCTGCCTACTCTGACGAGCTCTCCGGATACCTGTATAGGAGCCAAGGACTGTCAACAATCGCCAAAAGAGACTTCTTTACGCTATTCTGGAAGGCCTGGACGACGTCAGTTACGCCGCAGTTGATTACTAAAGCTTTTGAGTGTACAGGTATCTCGCCGCCAGATCTAACGCCTATCCTTAAAAGGTTTAACAAAGAGACTCTGCTAGAGCCAGAATCACCAGTAAGCTCTACCTCAGTACTTAGCGCGTCAGATTGGCGTAAAATAGAGCGACTGTTACGCTCCACTGTGAAGGATATCGCGACTGAGGAGTCGCGTAAGCTGAGCCAGACGATACACTCAATCTCTGTACAAAAGCAGCTCCTAGAGCATGAAAATAAGGGTCTCCAAGAAGCTCTTGCAAACCAGAAACGGCGTCAAACAAAAGGCAAGACTCTGCCCTTAGAGCAACCTAAGGAGTGGCATAGAGGAGCAGTTTTCTGGTCACCTGCCCGCGTACAGAGGGCGCGTAACTCGCTCAGCCAGCAGGAGGCTAAAAAACAACAGTTACAACTCCAAAAAGCTTAGCAGCAAGAGATCTATATAGCTAATAAACAGCTTAAAGCTCGTTTACAGCAGGAGAAGCGCGTTGAGCGGGCAGCAGCCAGAGATGCGCGCGCTAAGGAGAAAGCTGATCAAGCTGCTGAGCGACGCCTCCGTCAACAGGCTCGCAAGACTTAACAACAACTTCAAAAACGTCTCAAAATTGCCAAAAAGGGAAGTCAGAAAGCTTCAAAAGCTACTTATACAGTTACAAAGAGGAAGAAATCTACGCCAGCACCTGTACGCGTTGATGCGGCGGCATCTGCGCTATCAACGCCATCATCGCGCTGTGGCCGTATAATCAGAACACCAAGCAGATATTTATAATCTGACTAGCTAGCAATCATCTATAGCTCTATGAGAAGCCAACTCTAGAAAATCTCGCGATAAAAGCTTTTGTGTAGAGCTCTATAGCCTCATATTGCTGGCTGAGCGATTACGTTGGGGTTGCGCATTGAGTGACGGTGCGCATTGACTGCCGAGACAGGGTACCCTAGCTTGGCAGTCCGTGCAACGCGTCACTCCATGCAACACCCCAACATAATCGCTCGGCCACAAACATGAGGCTATAGAGAGCCACAAAAAATAATATCACAAGATTTTCTAGAGTTAAGGTCTCTAAGGCCCGTAGATAATTGCTAGCTACTTAGATTATTAATATCTGCTTAGTATTTTAATGATTCGGCCTCTGCGTGACTGTGAGGCGGATGCAACAGATAAGGCCTTATTAATATCTACAGCCTCACGCTGAGCCTGTTTCTTCTTAATAGATCTACTAGAAGGCTTTAAGGCCTTCTTATTACCCTTTTAGGATAATCTAATACGTTTCTAAAGTTGACTTTGTGCCTTGCGGGCCTGTTGTTTAAGACGTTGATCTGCAGCCTTATTAGCCCTCTGCTTTGCGCGCGCATCTCTAGCAGCTGCTTGAGCAATACGCCTCTCCTAGAGAAGTCTTGCCTTGAGCTGCTAGCTGGCCCAACGAGCCTCTGCTTGCTCACTTTTTTAAAGCTTTTTTTGCTAATCCTCTATATCTTTTTGGTGTTAACGATCGCGGGCCCGCTGCACGCTACTAAGGTGACCAGAAAACAGCTCCACCATGATACTCATCTGGCTGATTAAGAGGTAAAGGCCTGCCTCGCTTTAAGCGCTTCTTCTGTATCGATAGGGCCTCGCGGAGGCCATTGTTTTCATGCTCTAAAAGCTGTTTCTGTACAGAGATATGGTGTACAGTTCAACTAAGCTTCTTGGCCTTATTATCTCCGCCTGTATCCACAGCGGCCCTTAGTAGCCTATCGATCTTTCTCCAATCTGAAGCACTGAGTACTAAGGTTGAGCTTTCTTGTGATCCTTGCTCAGATAGTTGAGACTA
Organism: Laburnicola sp. R22_1; assembly: GCA_014281115.1. Taxonomy (NCBI): domain Eukaryota; kingdom Fungi; phylum Ascomycota; class Dothideomycetes; order Pleosporales; family Didymosphaeriaceae; genus Laburnicola; species Laburnicola sp. R22_1. The sequence goes on along the minus strand of JACONQ010000001.1, from coordinate 2,438,568 downwards.
ATCAAATCTATTGAGTATAGTCGTTGGATCGAGCGGGGAGATGCCTGTAGCTTTAAAGGCCCGGAGGATCAATAGCTGCCTTATTATATTGACCTAGGCCTGCCAGAACAGGCTAAAGAAATCTCTCTTAGCGATTAAGGCCAGTCCCTGGCTGTTATTTATAAAGGTTGATAGCTCGTTCAAATATGCTGTTAATAGAGGCTTAAAGACGCAGACATTAAGAGGCTGCAACATATGCGTAGAATAAGGCGGATATATAGCTAGCAGGATTCTATTGCAATCACAAAAGTCAATAAAGTCTATTGTGATATAAGATCTATGGCCATCAAGGATTAATAGCCGATACGATCGTCCAGATTTTGGCTTTGTGAGCCAATTAAACACCTGTTGCAGCCATGCAAGGCCGATCTGATTATTACTCTAGCCAGATTCTAATACTATAATAAAGGCCTGATAGTGTTCAGGATTAATATCCTCGGCCTAGCTTGATTGTATGTTGATAGAGCTGGCCTAATAGATAAGACCTGGGGCCAAGGCAGATCCGTCGGCGCATATACAAGCTATGATCGATATCCACTTACAGCTGCTATCTTGTATTACTTGCCTTACAGTCTTGGCCTTGTATAGAGGCCTATTGAAGATCCTCTTGGAGTGGGAGGTGATGCTAAGCAGGAAGCCTTTCTCGTCCATATTATACATATCTCAAGCCTTAATCTGATATTGTTCGATCTTACGCTATAAGAGCTCGAAGTAGAGCTTATATTTGGCTGGAGAATTAGCTTTGTGGCGATTGTTGTTAATGCTGGCCGTCTATTGAGATATTAAGGATTCCTTGTTCCGCCGTACAAAGCGATCAACCTAGGATATTAAGATCTGCTTTTTGGCTATATGTGAAGCAAAGCTCTGTATCATCTGCCTTATAGGAGGAAGGCCACGTTTGGTGAGCTGTTTGATATATTGTAGAAGCTCTACTTCTTGTTGTTGGCTGATATTTCGACGCGCGGAGTTGGCAGCTGCACCTGCTTGTGTGACGCCTTGGTGCCGACGCATTAGTGTAGAAGTCACAACACCGTGATCCTTTGCAACCTGTCTATATGAGAAAGATTCTCCTGGCTCTCGCGATTCGATTGCTGCTATCGCAGCCTCAATTGGATCCATATTGGTGGAGATATGGCGCGTCAAAGTTGGGGTATTGCATGGCGGGGTGTTGCATGGAGTGACGCGTTGCACGGACTGCCAAGCTAGGGTAGGATGATGAGTGGCTTCCACCAAAACTTTTCCACTGATGGCGTACCTTCGTGATATCTATCTTTTGCATGCAGATATCGTGGCCAGATTATTAACCATGCGCTTCTGACCTCGCCAGTACTACGTCTATCGGGAACGACGTTGCACGGCTGTGTTGCATTACGCTTGCTCCGCTGTCGACCTCTCTCCGCCAGCGACGCCTCGTGTATTATTATATAGCAAACTTCATTCAAGTCTCTTGTGCGTAGTACTAAATAGACGTTCTAGATGGTACTGTGTTTCTATCATGGCTTTACGAGAGCTCTATAGCAGTCAGTCTTGGCCGTGCTTTGGCTCCAGATCCTACAAAAACTACCGTCTCATAGTATGCATTCTTCGGTGCGCGTCGTATATAGCACTGCGCCAATAAGGCCGTTAATCTAGGAAATTAGCACACTTGCTTTGCTCTCTAAGATAGCCTATGCGGAATTCTGTGATGCTATTCATTATAGGACAGGTCATAGTCACCGAGGTGGCCGTCTATCACTGTAATGTGAGTTCTCATATCAGTATTCCCTGTGGAAAAAAATGTACTGTATTATCTCTGTGTGGGTTCAGATTTCATATAGTGAAGATTTGAGTATATTCGGTCGGTGTGGTGTTGCGCTATAATTTTCCAAAGTTTTTAATATCTGTTGCTACTTTGTAAAACTATTCCCATCAGCACCGACTTGCCGTATTCAAACGAGAAACATACACGACATGCGAGACATAACACACTTAATCTATACAATAGGAAAAGAGGTATGCTCTACACAATTCCAAGAGAAGCCGTAAATTCCACTCCATACGGGTAGTAAAAATCAGGCATGCAAGTAAGTAACACCGTGTTTCGCCAACTTCATGATAGCCTCACGCACAAACATGCACGGCGTTGTATCCTAGTACTATCAAGGAAGCATAGTGTAAAAATAATAATCGTTTTTATATAGAAGAGCTCAACTGCGCCGAATTCTCCACAGGGACATCCAGACCCAGCTTCCCCGCCACCGTGACAAAGCCTCTATTACCCTCGCTGTGGCTCACCCATATATCCACCCACTCCTCATTCCTCGCCTTCATCACATCCTCCATTGACCAGTCCTCCTCACCAGGTCTTTCAACGTATATCGTCTGTAGACCAAGGGATTTGGCCGCTTGCAAATCGTTCAAATGGGCAGCGACCATAGCGCACTCATTAGGTTGGAGACCTAGCTTCTCTGCAGCGCCAAGATACACCTCTGGAGAAGGCTTATAAGTACCAAATAGTTCGGCACTTAGTACATGGGTGAATTGCAGTTTTCCATGCGCTTTAAGGTCTGAAAGCAAAGATGCGTTGCCATTGGAGAGGGTGGCTGTCCCTAAGCGGCGTTAGCGAACAGTTTGCAAAGTTCTGATAAAAATTACACGGGTATCACCGCAGAAGGAAGTTCACATACAATACAACTGATTGAGTAAGGTGATGCCATGTGCAGAATCCGACCAAGGATCGAGTCGATGCCAGACCAGACTCAAAGCGCGAACCTCCCCATCCGTCCACAGACCTTCCAGACACTCTTGTAAAAGGTTCTTCAACGAAGCAAGGTGATGTTCATCAACCGACATCCAAGGTATGCTCGGGTCTGCAGCCAACCTGCGCGTAAACGCCTTGTATGAGTTCCGCCACTGTTGCGCAAAGTCACCCCAATGTGCAATCGTCATATCGGAAGCCCTGAGTCGGACCCTGGAAGCGAGGGACGCAGCTGCAGAATTGAGGGCGGCATGTGACTGAGCATCCAGAGCTCGTGTTACCGTAATACGCCAGTCGACACAAGTACCGAATACATCGAACAGCAAGGCTCGGGGTGGCGTTGGCAAGGCCATAGTGATTCCAGAGATGATTCTTGGAATGGATGGTAATGGTGTCGGCACGTCGAGAGCTGTTCGTGATCCTTAAAGGATTCATAATGCATCAGAACGAGATACATGTAGCCTTAAAGGTGGCGAGCGCTGAGACAACGAAGAGTCCAGACCGTTCCACCGAACATAGATTGCTTTGTCAAAACGAGCACTGGAGGCTGCGGTTACAGCGGAGGGTTCCGCTCACCAAACGCAGGAAGGACAGCAACAAAGAGCTCAAGACCTGGGCATGAAGTGCGCATGCGCTTGAAATGCACCCTCGTAGCACGCTAGGTCGAATCCAGCAACGCGGTCTATTCAGCTCACATTTTATCACTTGCACCTTTGTACATGACGGGAGACGTAGGTCGACGAGCACGGTTTCCCCACAGCGCACTGACCAGCGCGTGAAGGCCACGCGACAGCACCACAACACACGCGTACTCGAGCAAAGTCGCACCTCAACGAACGTGTCACGCAAGCAATAGAAGACAGAGTGTGAAGAATTATGGTATCATTGCATGCCGGACTGAGCCGATCAAACCGTAAACTCCATAGCCTATCATATACAGGCGAGACCGTGAACCCAACCTATTCCACTGAGCACCATAACCGACCATGTCCGACGCGTGTCGATGTCGTGACGAGAAAAATACAGGAAAGAAAGCGCTTAACCACCGAAACCGTAGAGGGTGCCTGTGAGTCATGTCAGTGATGTAGCGGGAAGCTGGAGGGCGATTGCACGTACGGCCTTGTCGCTTGAGCGCGTAGACAACGTCGAGAGACGTGACCGTCTTCCGCTTCGCGTGCTCGGTGTAGGTGACGGCATCACGGATGACACCCTCGAGAAAGGTCTTGAGCACACCACGCGTCTCCTCGTAGATCATGGCTGAGATACGCTTGACACCACCACGGCGAGCGAGACGGCGGATGGCGGGCTTGGTGATGCCCTGGATGTTGTCGCGAAGAATCTTCCTGTGGCGCTTGGCTCCGCCCTTGCCGAGGCCCTTGCCACCTTTGCCGCCTGTGGAACGCGTCAGTATGTGTTGTTGTGGGCGAGAGAGAAGGGCGAGGAGACGCGACGAGCGGGCGGGCGACGCGTCCTACGGCTGCAGGATGGGGGAGACTCACGTCCAGTCATTGTGGTAGAGAGATGGGGGAGCGAGAGGGTGTTGTTGTGGTAGAAGTGGTAGAGAGCTGGAGTAGAGAGAGCGTGTGGGCTGAGTTGATGATGGACGGGGAGAGAGCGCGGGCGCGTGGTGTATTTAGAGAGGCGAGGCGCGCCAGATCACAGCCGGCCCGTGCGGCGAGGGCGCCGTGTTGCGGTGCCAAGCGCTGCGCCAGTGGCCGCCTCCGTTTGTGATCTGTTCTGTCGCTTGCTTTCCAGCCGGCCAAACAGCAGAAACGCTAGCGCCAAAATCACTGCAATTGTTGATCCAAGGCAGCCGCGCCCCCCCGCCTGCCATATAAGTGCCGCCCGCCCACTCCGTCTCTTTCTCCCATCACTCATCCGCCACTCCACTCACCCACCACTCCACTTCCTCAACACCACACCCAGCACTCAGCATTATCACCATTATCAGCCGCCATGGCCCGCACCAAGCAGACGGCCCGTAAGTACCTCTCCAGCCTCCCTCTGCACGCTGCGCATCGCACTGCCGTCGCTGCATCGCGTCGGCAGTCGCTTTGTTCGCCGTCGCCGTCGCCGTCGCCCGCCCGCCTCGCCGCCTGCACCCCAACGCGTCGCAGCATCGCTAACCCCGCACAGGCAAGTCCACCGGTGGCAAGGCCCCGCGTAAGCAGCTTGCTTCCAAGGCTGCGCGCAAGTCCGCCCCCTCTACCGGCGGTGTCAAGAAGCCTCACCGCTACAAGCCCGGTACCGTCGCTCTCCGTGAGATCCGTCGCTACCAGAAGTCGACCGAGCTCCTCATCCGCAAGCTGCCCTTCCAGCGTCTTGTTCGTGAGATCGCCCAGGACTTCAAGTCGGACCTCCGCTTCCAGTCCTCTGCCATCGGTGCTCTCCAGGAGTCCGTCGAGGCCTACCTCGTCTCACTCTTCGAGGACACCAACCTGTGCGCCATCCACGCCAAGCGTGTCACCATCCGTACGTCTTCACTTCTCTCTCCTCCCTTGCGCACCAGCTAACCGCCCACAGAGTCCAAGGACATCCAGCTCGCGCGCCGCCTCCGTGGAGAGCGTGGCTAAATGCCTCTTCCCCTTCACTGATTCGGTCCGCTCACTCAGTGTGATGTGAGAAATCGGGTTGGCTTCTGGCGTTTGGGTTTCTTCATGGGTTACGGGTTTCAATTATCATGGACATGGGCGGTGGTGCACCAGAAGGGGTGCTGCAGTATACCATAATCAGTCTTACACTGAGCACGATCACGAATCAATCGGTTCACATTCATATTCTTTCCCACTATCCGTGATGTCTTGGCCTGGTGTTCCCATCATCACCACATACGCCCCGTATCGGTGTTTTTCCCAATACACTGCTGCGCCGAGAATGTTCGTGTGCATGACGGCCTTCGTCTTGCCGCACTGCGGGTGCCTATGTACATGAAGATCTTACCAAAATGAAAGCAGCCATCATCTGCATATAGCCAGAAAGGATTTTAGTACTAAAGCAAAAGTCTGATAGCCGTGTGTTGCTCTAGGATACCCAGCACGAGGGCCGCTGTACTCCAACTTTTGTCCCGTGGTTGTAACATGCCCAACGCCGCACTGCAACGCCATATAGAGGCATGGCTTCGAACACTTGGGTTGGTAAAGAAGAAGAGCAGTCAATGCAGGAACGCCGATTCACATGTACTACGAGTTGCGTAGAGAAGTAGTGGTACGCATCGCCTTCACTTCCCTACGCAGTGACTAACCGCCCGGGCGCTTTGAATGCGGCCCTGTTTACGACGCGGACGCGCAACATGGACAGTCGCGATTTTCATTCGTACCTGCATAAAGCTGGCCTGTTCCTTTACTACGCGATACTCTTTTATTTAGCAATATTTGCCTAACTTTGTCTTTACCAACTTTTGTCTTTTCCAAATCGCGCGCTCCTGATTAGCGCAGGCTCCCCATGACGCGTACCGAGGGGCGAAACGTGGAAGCGCGTCCACCCGCGGAAGGCTCTCACCAGCGTCACAAAGATGGTGGCAATATGTCCGACAAGATCGTGTCTGTGGTGACCACAAAAGCACACAGCGACTACGGCTCCGACGTCGAGCTCCATTCACTCGCGGCTCTGAGCGACTACGGTTCGGAGATCGATCCAGACGACATTGACGAAGATACGCTCGTAGGCGATCTTCTCGTCAAGCTTGTGGCCTCTGCCCCCAAAGAGATCGTACGTCCCAGCATTGAGGGCAATCGAGAGAATGAGAGGGTTGTTGTGCACACAACGCCCCGGCGTGAGCGATGCGACCGCGCCGTGCAGAGTTCGCCTGTGGCGGCAAGAAGCGTGTCGATGGAGTTCGAATACGATACCCCGTCGCGTCGGGCGTTCAGCGGTACGTCATGGCCGTCCAAGAGACATGTTGCGAAGCGTTCTTCCCATCTGACCTACTAAGAGAGTCCAGTTTCTTTGGGAGAAGCACCACCAGAAATCAGGCCCACCCTCGATGTTGCGCAAACGCCTCTCGAGAGGTTCCGCACGAAGCCGAAGAAGCCACTGTCCGTCACGGACCTTGTGTCACCGGCATGGTGTGAGCTGCAATTCTTCTACAACCTTTCTAAATTCGGCCGCAAACCGCGTACACAGGCTATGAAAACGGGTTCCAAGATACACCAAGCCTTAGAGGATGAAGTGCATACTGCGGTGCCTGTTCAGGTAAAGAGCAAGGAGGACCGATTTGGCTTGAGGATCTGGAACACGATTCAAGGGCTGCGCTGCCTGCGGGCAACCGGTCTTACCAGAGAACTGGAAGTTTGGGGCGTGGTGGAGGGACAAGTAGTCAATGGCATTATTGACGAGCTGAGTTGCACTTGTCCGGATCCGAACCTGGAAGAGCAGCTCGAGCTGTCCAAGGCTCAGCAGAGCGGCGGGACGCTTCCATTGGGCCAGCTCAGTATCGAGCAGGCCTTCAAGAACGGCCCGAGAACTTCAGAACAGCGCGATGATTCCACAAATGCTTCGCTCGGCACTTTGGAACTCGATCGACGGGTCTATGTCTCTGACCTCAAGACGCGTGGTGTAGACTCTCTGCCTGCAAGCGCATCACTACGACCCACCTGGATGCAACTGATGCTGTATCGAAAACTTCTCGAATCTCTAGCGCGGAATACAGTCGATGCGGAGACGATTTTTGCTCGATATAGCCTTGCGCCACTAGAGTCCTTCTCTGAAGAATTTATCATCGAAGGGGGAGCATTAGAGGGCGACGACAAGCGCCTCGATCAGGAAAATCAGCACGTCATTCTCCAGCCCAACGAACTACGCTTGCATCCGAATCTTCTTTCTCTATGGTCCCTTATGATCACTGAATTTCAACAGACCATCCCTACCATCAGCGACATCCTCCGTGCCGAGTTTCGCTACTCCAAGACCTGGGAGATAATCGGTAGTGAGCTTATGGTATACAGTTCGGAAACCATAGATAATTATATCAAAGAAGAGATGGCGTGGTGGAAAGGCGACAGAGAAGCAAAAGGTGTGGAGATTGAAGAAGCTTTCAAGTGTAGGATGTGTGATTTTGCAGAGGAGTGTACGTGGCGGAAGACAAAGATTGAGGAGGCTACCGAGAAGCATCGGTTAAGGAGGGGCGCGAGAGAGAAGAGTGCAGTATGATGGTTGTCCGGAAGTATTGAGCCGAGCCCATGACAACCGGTGGGCATGTTGGTGGACATCAAGACGCAGGCATATATAGGCTATTCCTACCGAGAAGATAGTTACCCTTGTGCTTCAATCTTCTACTTTATAAGATGGATTGTGCTCAGGTCTGGTGTTAGTGCCGTGTGTGCAGGTGAGTTTGTATTAAAGATCTTTGTTGTGTTAAGATTCTAACTAAGGTCAAATCCGCACTATATATAGAGAGGAGTAAAATAGGAGGCACTAAAACCTAGTACCTAGCATATAGTAGTAGTAATAAAATATACACAAAATAATAATAATTTTATTATTAATATTCTGCTTAGCAGTATTAGCGATAGTAATTAATAGACAGTCTGGCATAACTGAGTTATATGGATTAGTTGCTGTCGTAATTGTCGTCGTTGTTGTTGCAGCGAAAAATGTTATTAAAGAAAACATCGATTACGTAACACAGTAGTCGGTTAAACAGCCGGCCAGGTGAGTTTGTATATATATTTAAGAATCGCCCACACTGCTCCCGCGGTTGCGACTCCGCGGTCCACTGCGGCTCTCTAACGGTCCACCAGTTGAGAGATAACATGTGACTTAGTTATGCCAGATAGCAAACTGACTATTAACTGCTATTAATAATGCTGCTATAAAGAAAGTTAATAATAAAATTATTATTATTTCGTGTATATTTTATTACTACTACTATATACTAGGTACTAGATTTTAGTGCCTTCTATTTTACTCCTCTTTGTATATAGTGCAAACTCGACCTTAGTTAGAATCTCTATATAATAAAGATGTTTAATATATATTTAAGAATAAACTTCCCGTTATATTATCGAATAGGTCTCAACCACATTAGGAAAATTTTTGAGCGCGCGTGCGCACCCGCGATACTACTTTTTTTTTAGCGTGCGCATGCGCAAAGTTGCGCAAGGATGCGCACCTATGCCGCCAGTGCACCTAGAGCACCTAGGGCACCTATGCTATTAAAATAATGCTGATTAGTCAGCAAATAAAGCTCTTTAATTGGCTAGAATTTAAAAAAATTAGTAAGCTACTTAGTAAGCTGCTTAGTAAGCTTTTAAAAAAAGATTTCTTAAAGTATAAAGTTAAAGTCTCTTACTAGATAGTAATTACTAGTTAATATAATAGTACTAATTACTAGCATGTTATATAGAACTTCTACCTAATTCTAAATTCTAGATTTAATAGGTTTAAAAATAGAAAAAGTATAGTTTTAGAATTATTTAAAAAAATTATATTAGGCGAAAATTAGTGGCTTAGTAAAGAACACTATTTTAAAAAGTATAAACTTATATAACTTTTTAACTACTTTATTTTTATTAAAACTTTTTTAAAATTTTATAAAATATATCTTATTAGCGAGTAGGTTAAATTAGTAAGTAAGTTAGTTTTTTTTTGTAACACTATAGTACTACAAACTTTAATTCGAGTTACTATTAACACTATTTAAAAATAGCCTACTAAGGGTAATATCTAAGCTAGAAAATAACTCTTTAGCCTTTTAATAGGTTCTTATATTATGTCTAGTCTTTTTATAGTTACTATAGTAGTATTATATTAAGGGGCCTCTCTTAGTGTTACCTCTACCCCACGCCCTTTTAGACAATTTCGTCCTAATAAAGGGACTTCTAGCCACTAAATCTGCTTCCTAGCCAAAGTTAAGTACTCTACTATACTAGAGACGCTTTCTTTTACGTAATTTTCGCTTAGTAAGTAGCTCTATTTGCTTCTAAAGCTTAGCGAGTTAGCCTATTATAAGTATACCTTAGTAAGCTAGACTTTTAGCGCTCTTTATAAGCTGTGTAAGCCTTATAGTAATAGTAGTTAGTAATTTCTTAATAGATTCTATTACTAGCTTAGCCTATAATAAGTGTTTAATAGCGTTTTTTAGTGTTTTTAATTAGTAGGACTTATTTAGTATAGGTAGTCCTAGTAGGGTGTAAAGTTATATATTAAGGCAATCGACTACTACTAACGCGTCTAAAGAAATAAGCCTAGAGGCCTTAAAGGCTTTTCTACAATTTTCTAATATAAATATATTAAAAAACGTATTATAAAAGACTAGTAGAAAGCCCTCTTTATTAATATAAAAGACGCGTTAGTGTGCTAAGTCTTATACACGCTAGAAGTACTTTAGCTTTAGTAGCGTAAAATAGACTATATTAAGCGGCTATAAAATATAAAATAAGTGCGCTAGTATATAGAGGGTTAGGATTCTCTATTCTAGATAGTAATTCTTAAAATCTTAGAATTAGTGGCTCTTATAGCCGTCTAGAATAAGTAATCTTTATAACTCTACTATACGTGGTTTTATATACGCGTTAAAGTGCTTTAACTATATAACTCTAAGCTTATTATTAGTCTAGCTAGTTTTAAAGACTAGAAGCTTCTAATTATAAAAAATACTAGTCTTTTTATACTACGCTAAGATATAGACTCGCCCTTTATAAATAATAAAGGGTAGAGTAGTATATCTAGTAGCGCAAATGTTCTATATTACTATAACCTACTTGCGATCGCCTAGCTAGATAAGATTAGATTAAAAATATCTTTCTAAGCCTATTATAATCTTTATTAAGCTAATAACTTCTATTTAAAAGCTAGTCTTATTAAAGTTATAGACATCTTAATCCTACACTCTATACTTGGCTTTTATCTTCTTTATAAGCTAAAACTATATATTTATTACTTTTAGATTCTCTTATTATATTCTCTATTAGTTCTTTACTTAATTAAAGACTATTTTAAGCTTAGGTACACGCTTTATAAAGTGTTAAGCCTAGTATTTACCTATAGGGTCTCTATACTATATAGCTAGTAGTTTATTAGCTATATTCTCTATTTTATTTAGCTAGAGTATAAATTCTTATAAGTCTAGATTAAGTATATATTAGATAAGCGTCTTCTCTTTAATTATAGTAAGCTTTGCTATATTAGTGTAGTTATTTGCTTAGGTATTAATTCTATTATATTAGTAAGTTACTATAGTTTTTAGAATGTTATATATATTAGTAGCGCGTTATAGACTTAAAAATTATTTATTCTAATAGGCCTAAAGGGTAAGCTTAATTCTGCCTTCTTTATTAGATAATAACGCGTTATGTTATTAAGATATAATAAGTTATTATAAGGTGTTGTAGTCTTGGCAAAAACTAACCCGCTCGCTAATCTAACCCGCTCGCTAATCTAACCCGCTCGCTAATCTAACCCGCTCGCTAATAGGATATATTACTATATTATTAGTACTATATATTTATATAATATTATTACGTAATATATATAATAACTACTAAAATAAAGAGTTTTTATTAATTACTAACTAATTACGTAATAAAAATGGTATTTTTAAATTAAATAATTAAAGACTAGTATTTTCTCTATAAATCTATTAAAAAATTAAAATTATAGCTTTACTAGTAAAAAAGTTATAACGTACTTTGCACTCGAGTCGGACACTCCATCGAGTCGGACACTTTGCAAAGACCCCACTAAGTTCTGTACTATTCACAATAGTATAGAGTCAACATAAACTATTTTTAATAGTCTAAATAGGCTAACCTATTTAGAATCTACTTCTATAAGCTGTCTATAGGTTTTTTTATTGTGCCCAGGCTTGCCGCAGCGTCTACAGCGCTGTTAAGCGGATTCGCCTCCATTAGTGCGCACCCTCTTCTTTGCCTTCTTGCCATCACTACGCACCCCAAAGTCCTTTAGAGTAGCCAGTCGCTGGCCCTCTTTAACTATAAGGACTCCTTCTTGCTGCAATCGCTTTCTTTTATATAATTTACGTCGTGTGGCGGCCTTATTAGCAGCTTAAAGTTCGGCGTTGCGTTTAGTTATTAATACCAAAGAATGCCCTATTATCTTAGCGCCTTTAACGAGCTTTTCCATCGCCTTAACTATATAAGTTGGGGAACTATCTACATGCCTTTAAATCCTCTGCTTAACCAGCGTCGATTGCGACCCAAGTTCTGTACTATTTCGCGGAGTTTGCGACTCCTATGTACTATCGCGAATAGTACAAAGTGGAGGCGTACGCAGGCGGACGTTAAGCTGCGATATCACAGCTTCTAGGTCGTGGGGCACTAGGCCAGCACCTTGAAAGCCTCCTTTGATATTACTTTCAGTAAACAAAGCCTTAAAAGCAGCAATAAAGCAAGGCAGGAACTTGATTTTAGTGATGTGCGTGATGTGGTTGCGCATTAAATCCTCAGCTTAGCGCCCATACGCCTTTTTTAAAGGCGCGAAACAGCCCATATTAAGTGGCTGCAAGAGGTGCGACGAATGCGAGGGCATACAGAGAGTAACAATATTGCTCTTCTTGCAATACTGTTCGAATTCGAACAAGTTGTGACTTTTATAGCTGTTAAGAATAAGCAAATGTGTTGTGCTAACAACACGCCTCTTTGTATGCTTATTAAAGTGCTTTAGCCACTATAGACTAAGCTTATTTGTTGTCTAGCTGTTCTTAGAGACTGCAATAACCTAATTATGAGGTAGATCCTTCTCCTTATACTAGGTGGAGAGGTGGTGCTTGCCCCCGAAGATAATGAAGGGTGGGATCCACTACCCCATCGCATTAATGCCTTAGATAACTGTTGTCCACTCCCTATTGCCCTGCTGCACCTGCTTTGGCTGTCCTTAACGCTTAGAGCCTATAACTACTGCTCTAGTTAATATTATGCCTATTATAAAGCCTGCTTTATCAAAATTGTAGGTGTCCTTGTCTAGGATACTATGTTTGGTCTTTATGTTCTCCACAAGCCGGAACCAGTCTTGTATCACCTTAGGATCCTCTAGGAGAGCTCTCTTGTAGTCGTACTTTCGATTAAACTTGACTTTAAGCTCTAGCTAGCGCTTAACAAAGTTATAAGGCCACCTCTGGCTAACTAGCTTATAGTGGCGTGCAGCTAGTAAAGAATCAGCTATATCTTTTATAGCATCGAGCTGAGGCGGAAATCCTCGCGCGTCTAGGTCAAGTATATGCTCCACAATCGCCTGCTCCTCTCTTATAGTAAGTCTTATTTTGTTAGGTGCGCAGTCACGTCTAAACGTCTTTCTAGCGCGTCGGTCGCTAAGTGTACTTTAAGAGACATTGTAGATAGCTGCAGCGCGTCGCTAAGAGAGTGTCGCGTCTTATTTAATAGCCTAGATCGCAAGCTATATACGCGCTTCTTTTAACGCTGGTAGTTTATTGTGTGGTTGAGGCATCGCGTTATACTATTGCTGATAGTACGTTTTGGTGGGGTCTTGGCAAAGTGTCCGACTCGATGGAGTGTCCGACTCGAGTGCAAAGTACGTTAAAGCTTTAAAAAATTACTTAGTTAGGCTATTTGTGCACATTTGCGCAAGTCTGCGCACGGTTGAGCAGCCTCTCTGGAAAAAACTTTCCTGATGCATCCGTGACTCAACCCCGAGGCTTCTTCGACAAAAGCCAATACTATCGCCCACATATCCGACCAAAATTTTACTGCCCACTAGGGACCTGCAAAGTCGGCATAAATAAGTCTATAACTCACATGCAGCCTATGTTGCATTTAGACCCACCTCATATGGCCCATAGCCCGGCTTCGGAAATTTCGGCGTCCCATCTTCATTCCACGTAAACCGCTGCGTTCTGATTGTCCGCGCACCCCAACCATTCAACGGGTCTCGCATCCCATGATAGACGATCCAATTCTCACTGTCGTCCGGACTCTTGACAAAACTCGCATGTCCCACACCATACGCCTGCTCCTCAGGATTCTGGTAGAATACAGGATACGGGTGTTTGCGCCAGTCAGCCGGGTTCATAGGATCCTGCCCCACAAGCTCCAGCAGTCCGAGGCAGTAGTTACGATTATCGGAGCGGGCCGCGCTGTAAGTGAGGAACTGCTGGCCGGTGATTTGATTGGTGAGTTGCTGCGGCGCCTCATTTGAAGACAACCTGTCATTTTCAGCACGGCCATAGGGCGTTTTCTCCCATGGAAACGATGGCACGGAAATTATTTGGCGCTCTGAGAACGGCGAGGCGACAGTCCATGGGTTCTCCAAACGTGTGATGCACAAGTTGGCGGGCCAGCCGTCATGCTGTCGGTACCAGCAGCTGTAGATATGATATAACCCCGAGGAGTGCTGAAAGTAGGTTCCATCGATGGCAAATTGATTGTAGGTGTCGAGTTCGGCTTTGTAGCTGAAGGTTGCAGTCCATGGAGATGAGCCGGAGCCCTCGAGAACATACATACGATGGTGGACGGCTGGACAACTGTACTCGCACCACATTTCTACTTCGGGGGGTGGAGAGTCATTGCGTGGATCTGCTGTGAAGATGATATACCAGGTGCCATTGAGATTGTGCAATTCAGGGGCCTGTGAAACTGGTTACTGGGCGTTTGTGTCACGGAATGGTTGGAGGTTACCCATAGGTCGGTCGAGTAGTTCAGGCCTGGGGGTGGTTTGAAGAGCTGTTTTGAGTCGGCTGTATTCCAGTTTCTGTTTGCACGTTAGGAGCCATACTGCTTCATATCCACACCCATTGGAGTCATTCGTTGACGCTTTTCCTCCTTCCCTGGGTGAGTTACTATGTGATGATCAACATGAAACAAGATGTTCTCGTAGGAAGGATACACCGGGAATGGGAACACACGTGAGGACCTGGCTCCGAAGCAGAGTAACATCGTTGTTGGTCGTATAGGTCATGTAGTACCACCCCTCGTGGCGGATGACCCATCTGTGATGGTCAGCGACAATTCTTTTATCGTGGCGGGGCCGCTCACGGATCGGCCCCCCCTTTGGACAGCACTGGGTTTGTGTAGGTGGTCGAGGTGGAGTAGTTCTGGGCCCATGCTGCCATGGCGAAGGTTGCATTTAGTAGCAAGCGAAGCATCATGGTCAGCCGGGCAACGGGAGAAGAGGAAGCGTGCTTTCGGATAGGAAGATACTGGTGGGAAGAAGGGGAGGGACATCCACTCCGCCTCCAACTTGGGCATTCGGCGGGGGGCGGTGATTCCGCGCTGGGGCAGGGCAGGGGCAGGGCAGACTAGGCTACGCTAGGGTGATCTAGCGGCACCTGTGAGCAGCGGCCAGCCGCCGTCATGAACAACCAGCAGCTCCGCCGCCTTCGACGCACCCTCCGCGCGCCATGAACAACCAGCAGTTCCGCCGCCTGCTCATCGACACGCCCAAAGCGCAGGATGGAGGCCACCCCCAGCTGCCGCCCTCGCGGACACCCGGCGCTGTGCTGGGTGCGCGCAGGAATGCCAGCATCCCCATGACCCCGTGAGCCTGCCTCTGCTGCGCCCGCCCTCGTACTTGGGCTAACTGTTGCAGGCGGCAGGTCGGTCGTAGCGCGATACAAGCCGATTTTGCGCGCCAGCTCGCCGAGCGCAATGCAAAGGCGAACCCCAAGAAGAAGTTTAGGTCCGCCGCGCTTAAGGGCAGCAAGCTCGCCGCCGGCTACACCGACCGGACCAAGGAGCGCGAAGACGACGAAGCCGACGAGGTGGCGAACCGTATCAAGAACCTGGAGGACGCCATGAAGCTGGGACAGATCGATCGGGACATGTTCGAGAAGCTGGTGCAAGAGATCACAGGCGGGGACATTACTGCGACCCACTTGGTGAAGGGCTTGGACCGGAAGCTGCTGGAGCGCGTCAGGAAGGGCGAGGACGTGTATGGTGCCAAAACACAAGAGGATGAGGTGGAGGAGCCTGGCGTCGAAGACGAGTTCGACGAGCTGGCCGAACAGGAAGTCGGCACCATCGTCAGGGCAAAGGCAGAGAAGAAGGGCGAGATGGCGCCGCCACCGCCACCGCCAGTCACAGGCCTTAAGCGGAACAGGAATGCTCTTCTCGCCGACCTCAAGCGACAGAGGGAGGAAGCTGCGGCAGCTGCGGCCGCTGAGCATGCGAACAAGTACCCGAGCCTTGGAGCGGGCTTCCGCAAGCTTAACCAGTCCAGGATCGAGGTAGACAAGCAGGGACGGGAGGTTCTTATCGTCACCGATGCCGAGGGCAAAGAGAAGCACAAGGTTCGGAAGCAGAAGACCGAAGATGCTCCACAGGAAGTCCGTCATGATCTAGATTCCGAGAAGAATCCGGTCAATATTCCAGATGCACCACCCCCGGCGAAAGATGAAGAAGATTCAGAAGATGAGGATATCTTCGAAGGCGTCGGTTCCAGCTACAACCCTCTCGCAGATCTGAAGAGCGATGGTGAAGATGACTCTTCGGAGGACGAAGGAGAAGACAACGTGCTTGAGGCTTACGCTGGGGAAACAGTCGCAGCGGAAGATGGTGTCTCGTCCACGAAGAAAAATGCAGCATCCGAATCCGGAGAAGAAAGCGCCCGCGAAGAGGAACCCGATCATGCTTCAACCAAGCCCCTCATTCCTGCACCACAACCGCCTACCAAACGCAACTACTTTGCCGCCTCATACACATTTACCTCCAGAGACACCACCACACCTTCTGAATCCGCCGCGGCGGACGCCACAGTCCGCGCTGCCCTCCAAAAAGTGCGCACCCTTGACCCCAACTCCTCACTCCTCAATGACCCAACCTCTGAAGAGTCGCGCCTCAAAAAGCGCGCAGCGGAACTTGCTGCGCGTGACCGGGATATGGAAGATATAGACATGGGATTCGGTGAATCTCGGTTCGACGACGCCGAGGAGATGGAGAGGGAGGGTGAGAAGGTCAAATTCTCGGAATGGAAGGGGATCGGTGCAGAGGATGGTGGTGATGACGAGGTAGGTGGGCGGAGTGGAAAGAAGAGGAAGAGGGGCACGAAGAAGAAGAAGGGAGATAAGAATAGCGTGGGTGATGTGATGAAGGTCATGGAGCGACAGAAGGAGAAGACGCTGGGATGAGTGGAGCGACTGAATATACTCCATCATCGGAAATAACAAAAAGTAATAGTAGCATTTCGGCATGATACCAACTCCCTTCGGAGAACAGCATATCCGAAGCGATGCGGACAATTGCCTTGTTCACAAAAATGTCTTCATGTACCACTGGGTACTATTCTCAATAGATTGTTCTTGTCGATGCTAGTCGAGGGGAATGAAGAGACAGTAAGCGGGCGGACCTTTTTCAGGTATTGCTCTCGTCACGAAGGCGAAATCAGGGCCCGAGTTACCCCACGATACGTGGTTTCCATGGAAAGGTGAATGGAACAGTATCTCATGCTATACTGTACCTATTGCACACGCAGAGAACTATCCTCGTGTTCCATGGTGGGTGCACACCACCAATCGTTTGACGGTCACTAGGATGCGCCATGCGCATGAAGTTTGCTGTCCTGCTCTACCCGCGCCTGCCAAACCCTACACCATCTCCGCCGTTACGTTTGAGAACTCACCCTTTTCTAACTTTGTCTTCCAGAAGATGGGATTCGTGTCGTTGAAACCGTGCTTGACCCAACCATCCTCCTTGACGTGATACAGATTGATAAAACCCCCCGAGTACGCGTCACGGTGGGTGGCTGCGAGAATGCTTCGCCTGCCAAGCTCGAGGGCGTCTTCGTCGGAGAGGTCGTACTTGTAGTTGGCATCGAGCACGCCGTATGCGAATGTCTGGCCGGATCCGACACAGAAGAGGTTCCCAGCAAGACGAGTGCCGTCGCTATCGATGTAGTATAGGGCGGGGCCTTCCTGAGGTGTTACACCTGCACACATGGTGCCCTAGACTGCACTTAGTATGCCCATCGGAACGAGAGCGGCAGTAGACCATACCATTGACAAGCCCATGCCCTTGTATGAGTAGACGAGATTCGCGAGGATCTTGGACGCGGCTGCGACGGAGATGCGGCGCTTGTGTCGCAGTTCGTGGAGACGGCACTGCATGCCTAGGTACGCCAGCCAGTATTGGCAGTCCTGCCCTTTGTTAGCCGTCTGTCCTCTCCCCACGAAGGACGCCGGCTTACCGCAGCGCCACCAGCCATGGTACCCAGCAGGCAGTTGTTGATCTCAATGACCTTCTTCACCGTCTGGCTCGCTATCCAGTTGCCGGCCGTGGCCCTGGAGTCTGTAGCTACGATGATGCCGCCCTTGAACCGGAACGCAAGCGTCGTCGTGCCGTGTGCGATCTTGATGGGGCAGTTGGGGTTCGAGTAGTCGTCGGTCATTGCGCGGAGCCATGAGGCGGACTGGAGGCCGCGGTCAGCACATGCACAGGGTCCAGCAGAGCCGCAGGCGCAGAGCCGGGCAGCGAAAGCCTACCTGGGCGACGGGCGGCAGCGCAAACTTGAGGGACAGCTCGGGGGCGGCCTGGGTGAGCTCCTGCTGCTCGTGGGGCGTGGGGCCCTCGTGTGTGAAGGCCGGGCGCGTGTACTGCGCGACTAACGAGTCCATGGCGGTGCCTGGCTGTGGATGGGCGAGAGGGAGAGGCGGTTGGGGGAGCAGCAGGCGGCGTGGGTGGTTTGGTGAGCTGGTGCCGTGGACGTCTGGAGCTCTCACTCTCCGGGCAGCTGGTCGTCGTCGGTCTTGGCATGGCCGCGTCAGGCTGCGGCTGCCTCTGCCTCGTCTCCTTCCACCCTTTTACCCTTTTTCCAGCAGCAGCAATATACATCCTACGCCCGAATGCGACTACTTCCCGCCCGCGTTCCTTTGCGTGCCCACGCCGCCATGTGTTGCGTCTGCCCTGACAAGGTCACCTAAGACATCCTGGCCTCACCATGTGCAACCTCCAACCACAGGTCACAGTCATCCGGACACCCGACTCGAACACATGTTTGCATGCTTCGCGACCCGCAACCGTCATAAGAACCCTATGTCTCGTTTTCCCGTACAAGAGATGCGTGCGCGTGGAAGGCAACATTTGTGCGTGACATGCCATGGTTTGGTAGCTGGACGTGGTATAACTCCAACAGCAATTCCCTTCTGATTGGGATTGCGTCTCCCTCGCAAATCAGTTCTTTGTTTGTTGTATAGTCTATATGAATACTCTCTCTAGTATACCATTACTGAATGTCCCAACGAGACCGCTCCTACACCCCGATCACACACCCCTCGCATTGCTACACCCCCTTATCTTCACATACCTACCACCGTCTTGCACCGCCCCTTCGTATCCGTCCGCTTCCCACGTCATTTCCCAGCCATGTGCTGGATAACCCTTACCCCCAAACCCAAACGACCTCACCACCACCACCACCACAATCTTCACCATCACCATTCCGACCATGGATCCTCTGTCGAAGAACTCGTCCGAGTACGAACCGACGGCCATGGACCGCGCTATAGCAAAGTACGTATTCTAGCGCCTAGCATAACCATCGACCACGACCAGCCTTATCATCACCACCATCATCATCCGCATCTCCATCCATTACATATGCACCCAATCCACCCACTGCACCACCACCACCACCGTCTCAAAATCCACGGACCTGGTAAGAAACGCAGTCACATACCTGCAGCACCTCCAGCACCCCCGCCGTCACACAGTCCCTCCTCGTGCCCTTCGCCGCGGGAGCCGATATATCGGACGCAAATCGTGGAGCCCCCGATCCGCGAGGTGCGTGAGACGACCCGGATGGCGTTGAGGGAAGTTCGACCTGGTAGGACGGATAGAGCCAGGTTGCGAAGAGTGCCAGGATTTGAGGTATTGGGCGGGGAGGTCCCTTGGAATTGGGATTGCCTGAGCAGTGTTCCTAGCGGAGGTGGGGGCGGCAGCAAGAAGAGTGGAGATGGTAGTAGAGCGTCTCGGTTAAAGTACCCTCCCTTTGGGGATATGGATCGGTGGATGTAGGTATAGTCAGTCGAGCATGTCACGACTGCATTTGGTTGTCAATACGCGCCGAGGAGTGACAAACATCCTACGAATCATGTCAGAATTGCAACCTGTACAATAAACGTTTGAACTTCGCCACTGCGCGACCTATTCTAGTGACACATCTACAGGCTGAGTCACGCAGTCCGTGCTGGAATTACATTCGCTGCCTGTCCTCAGAAGACAACTCCTTCGTATTCGACCACTGTACAAATACAAACTATACCGTTCAGATCCGGGTATAAGAGGCATTGAAAGCCGACTTCGGTAGACTCCGTAACACCTGTAAAGCTTCCTATCCGCACGTGTAGCAAAAACATAGAGAAAAGAAGAAAAAAACAAGCGCCATTGATACGTCTCCATGCACCATGAACCCGATGAAAACCAATAACCAGAACATGCCAAAAAAATATCGAAGTGTTACAAGGAAGCATTGACATAGTTCGTTATATCATGCTGCGTCTGCGGAGTCCATGTTCGTCCATTTGTAGCTGCATGGCCAGCGCTAGACTTGCCATGTCTTCCTCGTTGTCTGTGATAGCCGATGACGTGCGCGCCTTTGGTTCCGACCTTGGTTCCATCTTCATAGACTCCTTACTATCACGTCTTTGACTCGAAGGTGTCTTGGGTGTGTGGCTTTTTCTGTTTGAGAAATATGATGTTTGACTTGCTTTGTGGCCACTAGAGTTGAGTCTAAGAGAGTGTTGGGCATTGGGCGTGAATGGAGGGAGTAGTATTCCGGTCCCATTGGCATGTGGCGAGGAGTAAGCGTCCCGAAAGCCATTGAGCTCAGCGTGAAAACCATCGAGGCGAGTGCCAGGGCTTAGAGGTTCCATGCTAAGTCCTGGTCGGCCCCCCTGATCGCCCTCTTCGAATCCTTCCATAGCACCATTGGGTATATCCTCGACCGAAAACATGATCCCATCGCGATGAGAGGCTTGGGGCGATGTGTTCAACATGACAGTGTCGTGTAAGCGGTTGTATGATTGTAAAGCTGGATCGATCGGCATTGCATCAACATCCTGCGCTTGGTCGAGAGCCTGTTGTGCAGAATATGCAAGATCTTGAAGTTCGGCGGTGCTGCCAGTGTCGAAGCCCCCTGAAGAAGAATTTCGACGATGAAGAGGAGTATACATCACGGCATCGTCAGTAGCAGGTTCCTTCTTCATTCTTCGGTGGGCTGAAGCTGGATCTTCTTCGCTGATGCGACGCTTTTTGGCCGCTGCTCCTCTCGGAATTGGGACTTCATTCGCTTTGACGGGGTCTACGTTGCCATATTCATCGTGGATGCAGCGGCGCTGAGTGTGTTAGCTTGACGAGGGCCGGCGAATCACATAGCTCACCTTGCTTTTACGACAATCAGCGCAAGCCTTGACGCGACCAGACTTCAATGCGTATGGATCTCCATTGACATCTGCCAGAAGAGGCCCTCCGTTCGTCACGCTCTTGTCCATAGAACTAGGTTGCTGCCCGTGAGAACCACCGAAATCACTGTAACGACGTTTGACTGATAGCCCCAAAGAACCAGAAAGATCGATTGTGTTCATTCCACCAGCCATACCGGAGGGTTTCGTGAGATCGAAGATCTCGTCCTTATGTTTACAGCGTATTCTCCGTTTGCGACAGGCATCGCAGGCAATGCGCTTTGGACCAAGTTGAGACGTCTTAGGTGTAGTTTGCGGCCGCGTGGGATCCGTCTTTTGTAAAAAACCAGTCAGCATTGGCGGTGGTGGTGGTGGAGTCAGCAAGACTGGGCTCTGGCTTTCCACGCCGTTCGTTTGCGGGGTTTCAGTGGCCCTGATTCTCATAGACTGTCTTTCTGTAGTTGCTCGAAGCCCCTCCCCCAACGATTCTTTCTCCAGCCTCTTGGCCTGGGCGGCGCTCATCTTCTTCTCGCTATCTGTGGCCTCAGGTAACGCGGCATCGGCGTATGCCCATTGCGGGATATTCTCGTTTCCTCTCTTCCAAGCAATCCACATTGCGAATCGCCTAGCGAGCACCAACGGTTCTCCGAAGCTCTTTGGAATAGAACTTGTGACGCTTTTCCTCACTTTGTCGGATATTCCCTCAATACGGCCAAGGGATATCAATACAGTCCTCCAGATATAGTTTGCAAGATCTGAAAGACCTTCCAATTCGGCTTTAGGATAGTACCGCCGGTTGTAGTTTTGCGAACCTAGGCGTGAGTTGTGTCCAAATTTATCCGTCTCGCAGTACACGGGAACATTGCGCTGGAACTGGCCACCACTTAGCAGAAGCTGTTCGACTGACGCGGGAAGGGGATCCTCTTCTAGGTAGCGTATCAAGGAGAGCCACATGAGTTTTTGGAAGAAGGGATATCGAAACTTGGTCGCGACCTTGGTGTTTTTCTCAATCTCTAGGACCTTGATCTGCATGCCGTAGTGTATCCGCGTAAGAAAGTTTCCTCCGATGACGAGACTGTCCTCTGGAGTCCACACCGCATGGATCCACCCGGAGGGGATCAGCATTGTGTCTCCGGGGTATAAATCAACCCGATAACATTCTTTGACCTGATGACCAAGGAATTCGTGGCCCTGCTTGGGGGAGAGGCACCAGTCTTCGTACTTCTTCAGGTTTTGTTTCGTTGGCGGTATGAAGAAGAATACCTTCCTGCCCTTCACAATATGATAGTAGACTGATGAGCCTCCAAAGTCAATGTGGAAGTCCGTGTAGCAATCTGCGACTGACATGAGACAGTAAAACTGTACGGTGGGGGGCGCTTTCTTGTCATCGTCTCGCCAGACAGCGTCTTGGAGGTCCATATCTCGTACTGCCTTCGGACGACGTATGATTCTTCCTAATCGACTTCGAGATACTTCCAAGCTGATGACGTTTCGGACCGGCTTCTCGCCTTGTTGTTCGTAGTAGTCAGCCCATTTGGCCATCGTCCACCTCTTATCCTCACCCTCTTGAGCTTTCACATCGATGACTGGAACACGTTCTTGGGGTCCGTAAAGCTCTGAAACACGACGCACGGTAAGACCTTCAGGTATTACCATGTCCAGCTTGTCCTGCCCATCATCTGGCATCATGTCATATGTGTAGCGCATCTCGGCAGCTTCATCGGTCTTCGGAATCGGGTTGTCCTCAGGATATTCTCTACCGGGGTATCTTGGTCGGGGGTTCAAGGCTGCAGGGATTAGGATAGGCTCTTTAAAGCCATTCGTCTTCTCGAGGAAGTCGGCGGACACTAACTCTGGTGGTAGACGCGCAAATGTCTCTGGAGCGAACTCAATGTCGCCATTCTTGAACGCAGCGATATAATGATGCTCCGGGTTATCATCGGAAGTTTTCAGTATGCCTTCATTTAGTCCAGCATAGTCGACAGCTGTATGCGCTCTGGTGGACTTTCTCACTCTGGTTGTTTCGCCGAATTTGGGCTTACACCGCTCGCAGTAGAATTTGTCTACGTCGCGAACTTCCCGCTCGCTCTGGAAACCGGCGCACACATAATGATGCCATTCTTTGCAGCCATCACATCGGATCCATTGCTCTCCGTCGCCTATAGTTGTTTCAGAATCGGAAGAGCCACAACTAGCGCATATAGTGACCGGTTCAGTGGCGTCCTCGAAGGGTCGGCCATCGACTGAAGGTCTGATTGTCATGGGAGTACCTAAGGGAACCGAACGACCCCTTGTGGATGCTCGGGCAGAGACGTTGTCGACTGAAATGGACGATGCGTCAGGAAACGAGTAGCGTCGAACTTGTGGTGCGAGCTCGCGAGGCAGTAGAGATGGTGCGGCGTCGATGCTTGGCTCGGTGACGAGAACCTCGCGTTGTTCGGCCGGCAAGCTCTGCGGGGAATGTAGTTGTCTAGGAGTCTCCGGTATAATATTGGATGAAGATGCCTTCGGTTTCGATGTGGACCTCTTCTTCTTCGCGCCGGGGGCGCCATTGCGTGATCCACGAGGCTTGCCTTTTGGCCACCCCTGGTGCTTCTTCGTTTTCGAATCGGCAGTGGTATCGGTTTCGTGGATAAGCGGGGGTGCTTCAGTCCCTACAAAATCATCTGGTGGCGTTTCTGTCTGCGTACTGACCGCGTCTAGTGGGGGTTCAGTCACAGTCGGTAATGCTTCTGGCGCACAGTTGTAATCCGTCGATGGCCGGTGGTGTTGCACGTGAGAGGTAGTTGAAGTGGCCCCCGGGTATGGGTTGCTCGGTTCGGCCTGCTGTCGCTGAGTATGAGGGCTGGCAGCTTCTTGACGCGAGATGCTCCGCCGTTTGGCGGTTGGGGCGCGCTGGGGTGTGGAGCTGGACGCGGCCGCGGCGAAATCCATCAGCAACTGAGCGTCGGACAGCCTCTTAAGACTGCTCTCATCAGAGTATTGGTGTGGATGGGCAGCGTGCTGGTACATGCGCCGGCCATTGTCCGCCATCTGCTCCACGTTGTATGACCAGCTCGGAATGTGGCTAGTGGCCGGGCGCGCAGGGTCCTGACCATATTGCGGGGGGGAAAAGTAGCTGGAGCGCGCGCGCTTTGCTGGGCGTTCGCTGTATGGGTAATTGCCGTCGACGGCATACGCGTGCTTGGGCGCACGATGGCCGGGTGGATGAGCAACGGCCGTGGGCGAAGCGGGCACCGGGGCGGAGCGGCGCGCAGAGTCGACAAATGTTGGGCTCGCGTGCAGAGAGGACATGGCGGCATCCGCAAGCGCTTCAATGGGCGAGCCCAGCGCCGGAGAGTATGGAGCGGCGCGTCGTGGCAGCGGAGCGGATCGCAGCGATGGCTCGCCCACGACGGCTGCCGGCCCGAGCGGTAGCTGCACGGCAGCGGCCAGCTTCGGGGCTGGGACATGGCGAAGAGCACCAGCAACGCCATTGCCGCTGGCGGTGTGGCCGGCGATGGTGCCGCCAGCGGGGTCTGCTGAGGGCGCTTCGTGCGGGCGGAGGATGGGCGAGAGCGGCTCGCACAGAGGCCGCGGCGGGGTGGCAGCGCGCGGCGGAGCTTGCCCGGGCGGCCATTTGAAGGAGGACACCCTCATGGTGATGCTGCGAGCGCGGTGGGTGGATTGGAGGGGGTTCGGAGGTGCCGTGTCGACGGTCTCGGAGTCAGTGGGCTACGGGGCAGCGGCGCTGTGGGAGCAGGCGGAGGCGCTGGCAGCAGGAGACGGCATATCCCAGGGCGGAGCGCGCGCGACGAGGGGCGGAGCGAGCGTGGCGGGTGCGGTGGGTGTGCGGTGGGTGGTGTCGAGGTCGAAGGGTGGAAATGGGTTCGTTGGCGGGGAGTTCCAGTCGATGCGGACGGAGCAGGCCTGGAGACGCGCACGCACACACAACGACGGCTGCATGCCCAGCAGCCCAAGGTGCTTTCACCGTCTGCTGCTGCCAATTGCTATGCCGACGCTCGACGGCCTGTGTGCACAGCAACGCGCCATCGCTCCTGCCCGCGCCCGTGGCTGCGACTGCCTCTCGCGCCAGGCGAGCCTGCCCGTTCCGGCTAGCGCGCGTCTGGTCACGTGCGGGGCGGTGCCGGCCTGCGGCCCCAGGCGGTTCGACGCCGGTCACCCGCCACGACCTCTCCACCCCCATCGCACGTCTCTGCATTGCGCAGCCAGTCTTTTCCAGCCCCCCGCCAGTTGCCAAACTATGAGTCGCGGCGGAAAGCTCGCCCCGGAAGTCAACCGGTACGTTGCCCAGCCTTTGTCTGCCGCGCGCCGCGGCCACCTCACACGACCTCCGCTAACCGAGTCTTGTGCAGTGCTCTGTTCGTCAAGAATCTGAGCTTCAACGTGACCCCAGAGGACCTCTTCGATCTCTTCGGCAAGTTCGGCCCCGTGCGGTATGTTTGCGCCCCCTCTTCCCGCCCCTCCAGCCATGTCGCCCAATTCGCAGTGCTAACTGCCGCAGCCAAATCCGCCAGGGCATCGCCAACAACACCAAGGGCACCGCCTTCGTGGTCTACGAAGACGTCATGGATGCGAAATCCGCCTGCGACAAGCTGAACGGCTTCAACTTCCAGAACCGATACCTCGTCGGTACGTGCTCGCCAGCGCATCACGCACCCAACTCCATCACTAATGTGCGCTACAGTACTATATCATCAGCCGGAGAAGATGATCAAGGCCGCAAACGATCTTGCAGAGCGCCAGGAGAACCTAGAAAAACTCAAACGCCAACACGGTATTGATTAGCATGAGGCGAGGCCCACACGATCGGTGACCGCACGAGAGCGAAGCAGTATCAATACTCGTGTGGGCCTCAATACCGTGCAAACATCACGAACTCCAAGCAAAACACGCACTTCGATGGCGGGCTCGACATGGACGGAGAAATCGCGAACCATGGCGGCAGCAAAGGGGTGCCGGAGCTGCGACTGGCGTGATGCCAAACTATCCGCGAAATGGCTATGGAATCGTTTACGTGGGTTGGCGTTAAAGAGATGATGACCTTATGAATGGCAGGCATTGCTGAACTTTGGAGGTATTACTTTGATTTTCTACGGGTCATGGCCGGTTCTTACCAGTATAGGCATGTCTGAGTCAAAAGGCTGGCCTATCCACGATTTCTGCCGACTCGAGCTGCATGGGGTCTCTGATTGACCCCAGGATCAATTCATGCATTATATTTCAGCATTGTCTTGTTGTAAGAATGTCAATGGCGTCTTCATTGGCACATGGTTCCTAGAGTTGGCTCGTTTTGCAATCTACCTAGGTACCTAGGCACTGTTATTAACGCGTGCAAGAGGAATTTAGCCACAAAAAAACAAGTTTCGGCGCAACACTACTTCGTATCGGCTTCACATACAGCAAGACTTAGGACAATACTAACTCATCTTGTACCCTGAATTAACAACTTGAACGCATTAGACTCCCTTTCAACCTTGACGCCGACCCACCCATCGCGCGAGCCGCTGGGCCCAACTTCTATTTCCCTTGTCCTCATCCTTCCCAGGCCCACCTGCAGGATGCATGAATCCATTCACGTTATTCCCCTCTCCCGAAGCTCCCGCACCCGGAAACACAAAGTCCGTGACAGGTAGGGTGCCCGTGGAATCGTCAGCCTTGTCGCTTGATACCGGCGAGGGCAGCGTTGTAAGTGTTGAGTCTGCCTTCGGAACGAAGTGCGACATGGAGTGCGCGCATGTTGTGCTTGTATTCCTAGGTATCTCACCAAGGAGCTCGGTCAAGGTATCATTCGCTGTGGGGACAAAGAATGTAGACGTTCCAGGCGCTACTGATGTCTCATTCGGATTCGACGTTGGCAGAGCGGGTAACGTGGGTGAGCAAATGGTGACGCAGCCGTCGCTCGGGTTCGCCATGGTTATGTTGTTGAAGCCTGGGGGCGTAGCGGGCGGTACGGATGTTGTGGTGGCGATAGTAGGCCCTGTGATGGTCCTCGTCAGCGTGATCACTACTGTTGTAGTCGAAGCACCGTTGAGCGGTGCTGGAAGTGTGGCACCAAGGAGCAACGCGGGCCCAAAGATGGTATTAAATGGCGTCTGGCTGCGCATGTTGGCTTATCGATTTGGGTGGTAGAGTCGCAGAGAAACTGATGAAATTCACCAAAAGGTAGCGGTTGTCGGGTAGGCAGAGTGGTACAGAAATGCCAACGGCAAGAGATATTTATAGCGCGATAGGAACGTTGATGTAAAGAGGTTGAATTCAAGGCTCTGTGTGCTTCACAGTTTCAATTTTCATAATGGAATGCTCCGTGAGCGGGCTCGGATGTGTGAAAGGACCCACGTCTTGTGTGAATTTGCACTGCAAGCGTAAAGTGCAGAAAAATCATTGTGAACTGAGGTATTCTATGATACATGGTACTGCCTCAAAAGCCATCGCTTCCATTCATATTACATCTTCGTGCAATTTGTTCCAGTTTCCTCTTCCACACTTCCCAGACAACCCTTGTCAATAATGCTTCAAGATGGCCAAGTCCAAGACTCCAGTTCTTCGGGATCCAGCCCCTCGTGGAATGCGTAGTTTTTAGCTGTGATTTGTTTGTCCAAGAACGCTTCGCGTGCAGCAGCGCCTCTGTTACCAAGTCCTGTCACAAGGTCGATAGCATCGATAGCCAGACTAAACCGATCAGTGCCGTTCCGGATGGCCAACTCGAGCGGGGTATCGATATTTCCCTTCTCCCTGTAGCCACGCACATGCAAGTTGTGCTGGCCTTTGCGTCGATAGGTGATTCTATGTATCAGCCAGGGGTATGAATGGAAGTTGAAGATGACTGGTTTGTCATTCGTAAAGATGGCCTTGAATTCCCGATCCGATAGACCGTGAGGGTGATCGCCCTGAGGAATGAGTTTGAACAAGTCGACAACGTTGACGAAGCGAATCTTCAGCTCGGGAACGTGTTCGCGGAGAAGGACGACTGCGGCCAAAGCCTCGGCAGTGACTACGTCACCGCAGGAGGCTATGACGACGTCGGGCTCTTCGCCTTGGTCGTTGCTCGCCCATGGCCAAATACCGACGCCTTTCGTGCAGTGGGCGATGGCCTGCTCTTTCGTCAAGAATTGCAGGTGTTCCTGTTTGTCGGCTACAACAACGTTCACGTAGTTCGAGCTGCGGAAGCAATGGTCCATCGTCGATAGTAAGCAGTTCGCATCCGGCGGCAGGTAGATGCGGACAACTTCCGGACTTTTGTTGCAGACCACGTCAAGAAAACCTGGGTCTTGATGTGTGAACCCGTTGTGGTCCTGACGCCAGACTATGGCTGTAAGAAGGATATTCAGAGAAGGGACCTTCACCCTCCAGTCAACTTCAAGACATTTCTCCAACCACTTGCAGTGTTGGTTAACCATTGAATCGATGACGTGAATGAAAGGCTCGTAGCTGTTGAGCAATCCATGTCGTCCAGACAAAACGTAGCCTTCGAGCCAACCCTGCAGTGGGTTAGTCTTTCGAGTTCTCAGCCCTGGGAAGTGAACGTACTTCAACTGTGTGTTCTGATAGCATCTCCATCACTCGTCCGCTGAAGGCAAGATTGCCCCCATCCTCGTCCTCTTCCATATAGTCGCCCATCCATACTTTCTTTCCAGCCTAAGAGTACCAAGTCAGCACAATCCTGGTCATGTTTAGACACCCCGCCTGTAGTTTGTCATTTACCTCGTATATAGTGTCGAGCTTGTTGGACTGCGTCTCGTCTGGTCCGAAAACGCGGAATTGGTCGGGATTCTTTGCGATGACATCTCTGAGGTACCTTGCAAAATTTTGCATGCTGCCGAATTTTGCTGCAGCATGCTTTTCCACTTCTACGGTATAGTCGCGCCAGTCAGGCAAATGCAGTTTGTGGCTAACATGAAGACGCAGGTCAGTGAAGCTCATTTGGGTGAGTCACCCAATAATCTGTAATAGTATGTTACTTACCGAAGCACACCACCATTGGTGATGGGGTTGGCACTCATTCGCCGTGTACCTGTAGGAGCGAGCTCTTTTAATTCAGGCCTAAGTTTCCCATCCTGACCGAACAACCTCTCGGGCTCATAGCTCCTCATCCACTGTTCCAGCTTCTGCAGGCTGGACTTGTTTTCAAGCACGTCCGTTATTGGAACCTGATGCGAACGCCAGGAGCTTCGATCTGTTAGTTCGTACTAGATATTGAAGGAATATACATACCCTTCCAATAAATGATCTCCGACCTTGCGCGGACCGGTCCATCCTTTTGGAGTCCGAAGGACGATCATAGGCCACATAGGCCTAAATGCCTTTCCAGAATCACGAGCTTCCTTTTGGTACGATCTGATCTCCATAACGCATCGCTCAAGAGTGGTCGCCATGGCCTGGTGCATCGTTGGAAGATCACTACCTTCGACGAAATACGGTGTCCACCCGTAGCCGATGAAGAGTGCCTCAAGCTCTTTGCGGCTGATGCGAGAAAGAACAGTGGGATTGTGGATCTGTCACATTTTAGCCACTTGCTAGCTTCATCATTGTAACCGTAGACTTTAGTTTCGCATAGCCTTAATAACATTCCCAGGGTGATTAACCTGGAACATGCAAACCAAGCGTAGACTATATGAAATTGTGTGCCTTGGCGGCCAGCGACTTACCTTGTATCCATTGAGGTGCAACACAGGAAGTACCGCGCCGTCCGTGATTGGATTGAGGAACTTGGTGGAATGCCAGCTCGTTGCAAGCGGACCCGTCTCGGATTCGCCGTCTCCAACCATCGTGAGAGAGATCAGGTCTGGATGATCGAAGACGGTTCCGAACGCGTGCGAAATCGAATAGCCGAGTTCACCACCCTCATGCAAGCTCCCCGGCGTCTCCGGTGTCGCATGCGAACCGATACCACCAGGGAACGAGAAGTACTTGAAGAACCGTCTCATGCCATCTATATCCTCGCTTTTATCCGGGTACACTTCAGAGTAAGTTCCCTCGAGATAGGCGTTCGATAAGACTGCAGGGGCGCCGTGCCCGGGACCAGAGATGAAAATCGCGTCGAGGTCGTACTTCTTGATCAAGCGGTTCATATGGATGTATGTGAAACTTTGGCCAGCATCCGATCCCCAATGCCCCAAAAGGCGTCTCTTTATGTGATCAAGCGAAAGGGGCTCGCGAAGCAATGGATTCTGTCTCAAATAGATCATACCCAAACACAGGTACAAGGTCGCGTGGAAATAGTGGGTCATCTTGTTGACTTCTGATTCCTCGAGTGGATCGTCGTTGACTGTCGCTTGGGCTTTGCCAAATGGAGAGATGCCCATACTTGCGAGCTCTTTGCTCGTCTCCTCAGCTTGTGAGGACATGTTAAACTCCTTCTGAATTCGACGGTTGTTGGACGGTTGCCGGTCGAGGACCCGCAGCTTCGATCTAGATATACCTAGGTATGTGAGCGTCGATGATTTAGTACTCGGGAGTCGGCGGGAAAGATGGCGTGAGGTTGCAAAGCACAATCAAGAGAGCTGGTGGGCGTATAATAATAAACGTCTGCGTGTGGGGACAATTACTGCTAATTTCGTCATCGCGTTGATGCTACTGTGATGTAAAGCTACCCGCAATTATTCCCCAATACGGCAACGCGCCCTCGTGACCCCACCACATCGCTCGGCTCTCCCCCTCCCAAAAACTTAACCAAAATTAACTTTAATAGCTAATTTAATAGCTCCTTATATAGCTAACCCTACTAGTATAAAATACCTACTATATATCTTTATTACTAATAGAAATAGTAGCCCTACTAAATTTTATATTAAAGATCTTCGTCGTGTAAAGATTCTAAGGTCGAACTATTTTTATTATATAATTAGTTAGTAATTAATAAAAACTCTTTATTTTACTAGTTATTATATATATTACGTAATATTATTATATAAATATATAATACTAATAATATATAGTATTAATTAATCTACCTAAAGGTAGAATAATAAAGGCTTTTATCTTAAATAACATAATAAAAAAGTAGAGCCCTCTACTTAGTAATTAAAAAGAGCGTAAAAAAGGTAATTATATAAAAAGACTAATAATATAGTAAATATAATTTTAAAAAAGTTTTAATAAAAATAAAGTAGTTAAAAAGTTATTAAAGTTTATACTTTTAGAAATAGTATTCTTAACTAAGCTACTAATTTTTATCTAATCTAATTCTTTTAAATAATTATAAAACTATTTTTTTCTATTTTTAAATCTATAAAATCTAGAATTTAGAGTTAGGTAGAAGTTTTATATAATACGCTAGTAATTAGTACTATTAATATATTCTATTAGTAGCCCGAATAGATTAGTCCGCCGAATAGTTTTTGCTAAGACTATAACACTTCACTATAAATTATAATATCTTAATAACATAACGCGTTATTATCTAATTAAGAAGGCAGAATTAAGCTTGCCCTTTATGCCTATTAGAATAAGCAAATTTTAAGCCTATAATGCACTACTATAGTATATAATATCCTAAAGTCTACACTAAGTAATTAAATTAATAAAATTACCGCCTAAGTAGATACATAATTAGGCATGGCAAAGCTTACTATAACTAAAGAGTAGACGCTTATATAGTATATTCTTAATCTAGATTTGTGAGGATTTGCACTCTAGCTAGGTAAGGTAGAAAATATAGCTAATAAACTACTAGCTGCGTGGTATAGAGACTCTATAGGATAATACTAGACTTAGCGCTTTGTAAAACGCGTACCTAAGCTTAAAATAGCTTTTAATTAAGCAAAGGACTAATAGAGAATATAATAGGAAGACCTAGAGGTTATAAACGCGTAGTTTTAGCTAGTAGAGGATATAAAAGCTAAGTATAGAGTGCAGAATAAAGATATCTATAACTTTAATAAGATAGGCTTCTAGATAGAAGTTATTAGCTTAATAAAGATTGTAACTAGTTTAGAAAGATATTCTTAACCTATGCTTATTTAGTTAGGCAACTATAAGTAGATTATAGTAATTTAGAGTATTTACGCTACTAGGTATACTATTCTACCCTTTATTATCTATAAAGGGCAAGTCTATATCTTAGCGTAGTATAAAGAGACTAGTATCTCTCGTAATTAGAAGCTCTTAGTCTCTAAGGCTAGCTAGACTAATAATAAGCTTAGAGTTACATAGTTAAAGTACTTTAACGCGTATATAAGGTCGCGCATAGTAGGGTTATAAAGGTTACTTATTCTAAACAGCTATAAGAGCCACTACTTTTAGAATTTTAAGAATTATTACCTAGAACAGAAGATCCTAACACTCTATATACTAGCGCACTTATCTTATATCCTTTAGCTGCTTAATATAGTCTATTTTGCGCTACTAAAGCTAAAGTACTCCTAGTGCATGCAGGACTTAGCGCGCTAACACATCTTTTATATTAATAAAAAGGGCTTCTTATTAGCCTTTTATAATGCGTTTTTTAATATATTTATACTAGAAAACTATAAGAAAGCCTTTAAGGCCTCTAGGCTTGTTCCTTTAGATGTGTTAGTAGTGGTAGATCGCCTTAATGTGCGTATTCATACTCTACCTTAGGGTATCCTACTAGATACACTATAGTAAGCCAGGACCCTAAGTAATACCCTTAAGTTTAGATCCTAGTTAAAGCTTATACGCGACTCTTTTATTTAGTCTTTACCTAATACTAAAGTAAGCTACTTATAGCTTATAAAAGGTGCTAAACTTATGCTTTACTATAGTATACTTTAAGAGACCTATATTAAGGAACTTAAGAAGCAAATTAAGGTTCTAATAAAGCGAAAAATACGTAAAAGAAAGCGCATTTAAAAAGGTAGAACGCTAGGCTTTACTTAGGAAGCAGATTTAGGAGTAGAAAGCCCTTTTATTAGGGTAAAATTATTAAAAAGAGCGCGAGGTAGTAGTAAGAGAGAGGCAGGTCCCTTAATATAATGCTGCTATGAGAGATGTAGAGAGCCTAGACACAACGCAAGGACCTATTAGATAGATAAAGAGATAAAAAAGAAGTTAGATATTACCCTTAGTAGCTTATTTTTAAATAGTGTTAATAGTAAATTAGAGTAATTTTATTATAGGTTACTATAAGGCCAAAAATAACATGTTAACTTTATCTTATAATAGTATGCACTTAGTAACTAAAAATTAAATAAAGTACTACTTAAGATATAGTATACTTTACTACGAATTATAATAAGTATACTATATATCGTCTATATATAGTATAGTAGATAATATATTATATATTATAGAGAGTCTTATTATAAGTTTATACTACTAAGAAAGACTCTTTAGCTTTACGCGACTACTATAACCACGTAAAGAGGCTGTATAATATAAAAAGTAGATTAAATAGTAACTTAGTATATTATAAGTTATAGTAGATTATTATAAGTTACTATAAAGTAATATTAGTAGTGTTCTATAATAAGTTATAAGGGATCTTACAGTTACTAAGAAAAACTATCTGGCGAACTAATCTATTCGGGCTACTAATAGAATATATTATATTAACTAGTAATTACTATCTAGTAAAAGACTTTAACTTTATACTTTAAAAATCTTTTTTAAAAGCTTACTAAGTAGCTTACTAAGTAGCTTACTAAGCTTTTTTAAATTCTAGCTAATTAAAAAGCTTTATTTGCTAATTAATTAGTACTATTATAATAGTATAGGTGCTATAGATACCCTATATACTCTAGGTGCCCTAGGTGCACTAGTAGTATAAGTGCGTATTCTTACGTAAATTTATATATATATACACTAAGAAAAAAGTAGTAATATAGGTATACTTAGAGTGCTTTTAGTGCGTAGGTGTGCGTAGAGCTACCTAGGTACTATAGGTGCGTATACGCGCTTAAAATTTTTTCTAGTAAACACTAGTACTAATTATAATAATAACTATTAATATTGCCCTATAAAGAATACCTATAGCTACTACTACTACTAAATAAAATAGTATTATATCTACTTTAACTATAGTATTAATAAGCTTAAAGCTAATATAACCTTTACTTTAAAAAAGTAATAATAAAGAAATATATAGTATAAGGGCGATATATAGCCTTATAGGGCAAACCTCTTAGAAATAGCTAGTATAGTTAAAAGAGATAACTAAATTAAAACTATACTAAGATAAAGGATAAGGAAGAGACCTAGGGTGTAAGAGATTACTTAAGGCATTAAAGGTTAAAATTAAGAAGTTAATTTTACTAAGATATCGAGGTGGCGTATAAAGACTATTAATAGCTGCCTTATATACCCACACGTAGCCGAGGCGCTAATGCCTAATCGGGTAAGGTTCCGGGGCTCGGCGGAACCTTCCGCCGGGCGCGCCGCATCTCAGGAATCCCTAACATAGGGGACCCTTACTTATATAGTAGGCAGCGTAGGGCATAGGCCTATACTAACTACGCGCTAATACTAACTAGAAAAGGCGCCTTTTATAAAGTAAAAGGCGCTATTAGAGTGTAAAAAAAGTAATAGTAAATAACTAATAGAGAGGTAGGTATTAAAAATCTTCGTTATGTTAAGATTCTAACTAAGGTCGAATTCGCACTATCCACAGAGAGGAGTAAAATAGGAGGCACTAAAACCTGGTACCTAGCACATAGTAGTAGTAATAAAATATACACAAAATAATAATAATTTTGTTATTAATATTTTGTATAGCAGTATTATTAATAATAGTTAATAAATAGTCTACTATTTAGTATAACTAAGTTATATATTATCTCTTAACTAGTAGACTATTAGAGAGCTATAGTAGACCTACGCAGAGTTGCAACTACAGAAGCAGTATAGACAATAGAATGCTTAACTATAGTTTAGTTGTTACACTTACAACCTAACAGCTATAGCGTAACTATAGTTTGCTATACACATAGCGTATAAAGTCTGCCTACTCTTATAATATTAGTAACGCTTAGTACACTAAATCTTTATCTTTAACTTACATAATACTAAGTCTTTTAAATCTAACTCTTTATTATATATAGTAACATAACACCTTTCTAGCATTCTAAGATCGCGTCGTCTAATATCCGCGGTCAGACAACTGCCAGAGAATTCGAAACTAGCATAGACAACTAGCTAGGCAATGTAGAGAGGCAGGTATAAACTATTATATAACCCTCCTTTTAAGACCTAAAATAAAAAGGAAAGTATATAAAAATAGAGTGTTTTAGAAGATTTTTAATATAACTAGCACTATTTTAGGGCTAAAAAGGGCTAGAATAGAGGTAATAGGCCCCTATAATTTTAGTAGTAGCCTTAGTTTTTAATTTAGATGCTATTTAGTAGAGATATTAAGAAAGATTATTAGAGGTAAATTAGTAAATTAGTAAAAAAACATAGTAGAAACTATATCTTAGTATTTAGCATTTTATTAATAGAGTGCATTCTTAGCTTTAACACTATATAAAAATATAATTAGCTAAAATTTTTCTAGTTAGTTTATTATGCGCTAGCATAATTATATTATATAAGATTTTTTAGTATAATAGAAAAGTGTTTTAAAAAAACGTGTTAATCTAACTATATAGTTTTTAATTAGGGTAGGGCAGCTCTTAAAGCTATAGAGGCTACTAGTAATAGTAGGGATGTCTAGGGGTAAAAGGGCTATTAAGGGATAAGATTACTAAAAAGTAATAGGTATCTAGTTATGTGTATAAGCTAGAGGGTGTATAGATATTAAAAAGTAATAGGTACTTAGCTAAGCACGCCTAATATAGCGCTTTAACTCTATCTTTATAGACATATTATCTTTAGAAATAGGCTCTAGAAAGGTATCTTAAAGGGTAGTGTCTAGCTAAAGAAGCAACTATTTTAGTAGACTAGCTTACTTAGAATACTTTTAATAATAAGCTTTAATTAGTAAGAGAGAGTTAATAAAGTTATTAGTAAGGTAGTAGGTTAGGTTAGAATTATATCCTTTCTATACTACCTAGTACTTTAGTGATCTACAGACTACTTTGCTATTAAGAATATAAGAAACTAGCTACTTAGAAACTCTATTTATCTTAATAGGTAGTTCTAAAGATTGTAATTAATTTAGTAAGGAAGTATTTAAATTCCTTTAAAGCCTATTAGCGTAGAATACTAGGTAAACTCTTATATATTATAGAAGTTTAGTCGCATTGTTTATTTAGTGTTAATTACCTTTTTAATACATTTTTTTAATTTGAGCATACGTAGGTTGGGATAGAAAGGCCGCTCTAGTATAGCGTCTAAAAATATAGTCTACTAGTCTCTACTAACATAATAATAGTTTATAAGGACAGTTTATAAACTACACACTCGCTCCCTAATTATCTATAAGCGCTCTAATACCTATTAAGTTACTTAAAGCGTGCATAGAAAACTAAGCTCTATTATTACTATTATTAGTAATTACACTATATTTGCGTGCTATTATATAGTACACTTATATAATACGCTTACTAGCTTACTATCTAATACTATAACTATAAGGATCTAACGTATTTACGTAACACTCTCCTCCCCTAGTAACTTATTAATAAACACCTTCTCTTATCCCTTAACCTTGCCCTTTATTGCCGCTATTCTAATCTATAGTAATATAAGAAACTATAGGAGAAGCCCTATGCGTCTATTATAGCGCCTATAGTTACTAATTAATTATTAGCCTAACTAGTATACTAGAATCGCCTTATATAGGGTAAAGAATACCTTTCGCTTTAACCTATTAATAATCTTTTAAATAGAGTAATATTCTAGTATAGACCTAGTATCTTTAAATAGATAGATTAGAGCGTACTTTTAGGCGGCATTAATTGCAATTTTAGTATTAGGGCTTAGAAAGATAGTAGGAAATAGAGTAGTAGAAGTCTTCTTAAGGTTAACTTTAATATAAAAATAAAGTATTAGTGTACCTATAGTGTGTAAGCTCCTATCTAGTATATATTACTTATAAGTAGTATAAACCTATTAATATAGCTATTACTTTTAGTAATTTTTAAAAATAATAGTAGAGGAAGATAGTTATAGTGTTATACTAGTTGCGGCGCCAGCACTATTTTATATCTCCTCTACTCTAAACTATAGTATAGTAATATAGCCTTACGCATAGTTTTGTATATAGATTTTTTTTAGTTAGAGTAGGCGCGCTAAGCCTACTAAGCTCGCTTATAACGCGCTAACCCTTTTTATTAATACCTTAAAACGCTTTTCTGTGTATATAATAGTAGGAGGAATATCTGCTATTATTGTAATATTTTTATTAAAAACTTCTTAGTCGTAAAAGAAACAAACCATAGAAGTTTAAGTATAAATAAGTGGCCTTTCTTGCCTATAATTAGGTATAGTCCTTTTAGTTAATAATCTAACTTAACTAATAGACGTTTAGTAATAAATTCCTCTAGAGTAATAAAGATCTAGTTCTTAATATTAAAATTAATAGCTTGTCTGTGTTTATTAGCCTACTCTAATTATATTTCCTAGGTAGTAGATATATTAGTGTAGGCGGTATTATAGATAAATTAATAGGCTTTAGTATAGATCTT
Source organism: Laburnicola sp. R22_1 (assembly GCA_014281115.1). Lineage (NCBI taxonomy): Eukaryota > Fungi > Ascomycota > Dothideomycetes > Pleosporales > Didymosphaeriaceae > Laburnicola > Laburnicola sp. R22_1. The sequence goes on along the minus strand of JACONQ010000001.1, from coordinate 2,400,965 downwards.
AACTTATACCTTAGCCTTTTTTAAAGTAATATTATTTAGAGATTTAGTAACTAGTTAGGTATACTTATGCTAGTCCTAGTAAAAGTATAGCTAATACCTAAACTTAATCTTAAAAGACAAAACTCTAGTGCTATTATAAGACAGTATTACTTAGGCCTAGTCTATGCTAGGTAGCAAATCTAACTAGTTGTCTTAATAAAAGTTAATAAACAGACGCAGACGCTAGTTAAGGTACTAATTTATAATTTTAGTTTAGCTATTAGTTTATAAATACCGCACTATAAAGGAAAGTTACTTAATACCTATAAGCTTATATAAAGTAGCTAAGAAAGCGGAGATAAACTAAAGACTATAGTTAAAGATAATTAATCTAGAGGGGCTAAAGACTCTAAATATATACTAATAGTAGAGATTAGTGGCTTATTTAGTAGTAACTATTTTGCAGTAGGGCATAGAAAAGACACACTTAGATAGGTAGTAATAAGATACTATTACATTATTATACCCTTTCTTATCCTTAGGGAATAATTTAAAATTAATTAAGATATCTTACTAGATATTTTTAGGGATAGGAAGTAGGTATAATAAGCCTAGCTTTTTATTTAGTAGGGGCTTACTCTACTAGCAGTCTTTACAATTAGAGATATACCTATTAATATTAGCATTTATATCCTTTTAGTAATATAACTAGTGTAAAAGCTAAAGAGTTTTATATAAATCTAAATAGGTAGTAACCTAATAAGTATATATTATTTAAATTAGATGCGTCTAAAGAAACTCTATAAAAAGAACTACTAGGCAGTCTTTATAAAAAAGCAACCTTAAAGGAGTAAAAGCAAAATCTAGTAATTTTAAATAGGTAGGTTTTTAAAGTAATTTAAGCACCTTATGTGTTTAATTAGTATATAATAGGCGATTAATAAGTATATAAGAATAGGCTTCTTTAGAGCTTATATTAATTTTTTCTTCCTTCTATTTTATAATTATAATAGCTATAAGGGCTACTTTAGTAGTATTTAGTAGTTATAGAAGAAAAAACTAGGTGTAAGCCTTTTAATTCTTCTTCTTCTTCTTCTATAACTTTAGCTTATCCTATTTTCTAAATAGCATATTAGCTATAATATTTGCAGTGCCTAGTTAGTATATAATTTAATAATAGTATTTAGATAGCTTTTTAAACTAATAGGCTTACTATAAAAAAAGCTTATATTTAGTGCTAAAGTATTTAAGAGCCTAATAATTAGTAATAATATTAAAGGATATAATGGTACTTACTAGCCTCCCTGCTAAGCACGCCCTATTACCTCTTTTATATACCCTATTACCTCTTTTATATACCCTATTATCTCTTTTATATACCCTATTTGCCTCTATTTGCGCCTTTTATCTTTCTAAAGGCGCTTTTCCTAATTAGTGTTAGCGTAGTAGTTAGCGTAGGCCTATGCCCTATACTACCCTCTATATAAGAAAGGGCCCTCTATATTCCTTTCTTATTTACTATTTTAGAATAGTTTTAATTTAGTTATCTCTATTAACTATACTAGCTATTTCTAAAAGGTTTACTCTATAAGACTATGTACCGTCCTTATATTATTTTAAGACTAACCTTTTTTATTTAGCTATAGATAGCAATATAATATCTACTCTTTCTTTAAGACACTACTTATAGGTAGTTAAATTAGTAAAAGTTTTACCTTATTAGTTACTAGTTATGCTAAGTAGTTATTATACTATGCTAAGGTCTATTAAAAGAGGCTGCTTCTACACTTCTTTACCTACTATAAGCTAGTAAGAGTGTATTAGTTTATTAGTTACTTTAGTGCTAGATAGCTATTATACTACGCTAAGGTCTATTAAAAGAGGCTACTTCTAAGTTCCTTCTTTGCTTAATGCATAAGAGTAGGAACTTTATTAGTTACTAAAATGAATCCCTAGCGCTAAGAAGTTTATATTTTACTGCCCTAAGGTCTATTAAAAGAGGCTGCCTCTAAGTCCCTTCTCTACTTAATATATAAAAGTAGGAACTTTATTAGTTACTTTTATAAAAGACTAGCTTAATAGGTTGCGCTACTATAGTCTATTAAAAGAGATTGCTCTAAGTTATAAAAGTAGTGGTACTACTTTACGCTAGTAGAATTAAGATACTACTAAGGCCTATTTAAAAAGGCTAGAATTCTAAGTCTACTAGCTGCTAGTTATAGTGCAAGTAGTAGAAAGTTCTATTAGTTACCTCTATAAGACTTTATACTCTAGTTTACTAGGTTATACTTAGATTTACTAAAAGAGATTCTCTTAGTCTATTAAGAGGCTGCTCTACATATTCCTAGATAATAATAAATAATAACTATACTATTTCTAAAAACTAATTTGTCTATAACATCTAACTAGTATTACACTAGAAGGGCTAAAGGTACTAAGTAAGAGGAATTAGAATTAGGCTCTAAAGGCGCTATAGCGCTATTTATAAAGATTTTATATAAGTAATACTTTTACCCTCTTTATAAAACGCTCTATCTTGCTTATTAAGCGCGCTATCTCGTACTTATAAGATACCTAGATTTCCTAAATCTAAGTACCTTACTACGCCTAACTATTAATCTCTTAAGTATTTTTTTTATTTTCTTTTACTTTTTTTATAAGAGACGCCCCTTATAAACTACTTAGCTACTTAGAAAACCTAAATACTAGGTTGCCCTAGCGCTAATCTTACTAAGTGGCTCTATCTAGTTTACTCTAATCTTTTGCTACTCTACTTTACTAAGTAGCCTTATACACTCTACCCTAATTTTTTACTATCTTAGACCTTAGTTAAGCTTATATTTAAACTAGGGTAGCACTAGTTATAGAAACCTACCTCTTTTACTATAACTACTCTAGTCCTTACCTACTACCTATTAAGTATTTAGCTAGATAACTAATTACTAGACTATTAATATTACCTAGCTACCTTCTAGTTTAGCTTATTAATAGATTATAGTTAAATGTCTTTATTATAATTTTACTTCTACCTTAAACTTACTAGTAGTTAGTCTCTAAATTTAATAACTCTATACTATTATTCTCTAAAGGTCCTAAAATTAACGTATATTAGGCAATCCTAACTATTTTTTCTAATAATAGAGACTTTAAAGTAGAGCCTAAGCCTAATTACTTTAGCTAACTACTCCCTACTACTCTTTTCTAGCTATTGCTAGAATAGCTAGATAAGCTAGAAGACGCCTAACCTAGTAAGGACTATAGTATTTACACTAAAGAAGAGGCGCTTAATAAGAATAATTTTTGTAAACTTAGTATTACTTACTATAATAATCGCCTAGAAGATAATAACGCTATCTATTATAGTAGTAGATTAGAAAATAAAGAGCCTACCTATTATAATAATCTTTCTAATAATCTTTCTAACTTACTAACCTAATTAATCCTAAGTATAACTTTTTATAAAAAAGATACTTAGATAATAAATCTAATAGTAAACTGCCTAATAAAATCTTTTAGAATACTAATAATTAGAAGCTACCATCTAACTATTAGCCCTTACTCTAATTTACTAGTTATTTAACTTATTCTGCCCCTAGGAGTATTCTAAGCTACTAAAATAGGTGGCTTAGTTTACTACTAATTAAGTAGCTCTCTAGCTAGCTTACTATATATAGGCACTTATTACTTTTAGTATCTTTGCCCCTAGCTATCTCCTTTCTAGCTAGCTTACTACTAATTTAGTAGCTTCCTAACTATTATATATATAGGGCACTTTTTAGCACTTTTACTCTACTATACTAGTAGTTCCTATAGCTTTATAAGCTGTCTTACTCTACTTAAAAACTATATGTGTGTGGCGTTATATTAACTACCTAGAAGTAGTATAACAAAGGCTTTTATCTTAAATAATATAAAAAAAAGCAGAGCCCCCTACTTAGTAATTAAAAAGAGCGTAAAAAAGGTAGTAATTATAAAAAAAAAGCGTTTAAACTGCTAAGCGAGCTTAGTAGTCTTAGCGCCCACAGCTCCTATATATAAAGTTTTTATAAAGAGGCTACTTAGAACTTTAGTAGGGAGAAATAAAACTTTAGCATAGCTATACTATAGTTATCCTTTCTTCTCCTCTACTAGTCTAATTATCGTAAATAATATAAGTTAATATATTAAAAGTTAATATATTAATAAGTATATACTGCTTTGCTTATAAGTAGAATAAGAGTAATATATACTAGATACACTATTGCTCTATTACTATATTAAAATTATTCTAGATAAAGCCCCACTATTACTCTATGCCCTACTATCTATCTAGGTATTAATATTATTCCTAAAGAAGTACTTACTATTACTAAAAAGTATACACTAAAAATTTCCGCTGCTACTATTAAAGAGGCTGTTAAAGTAACTACGCTAGAGTTCTATTTTGTCTAGATGCTTATTTAGCGCGAAGGCGAGTATACTTAACTATCTATAAGGCAGTTCTAGTGTACTAGTTAGGTTAGTAGTTTATTTAGTTTGCAAAGGACTATAAGATTAAATTTCTACTCTAGTAAATATAATTACTCCTTATTAGTAATAGAATCTAGTAGGGAACGTAAAAGAAAAACAATAAGGTATTTATTAATAAGCTATAAGATAGCAAGAGCGTTATAAAGATCCGCAAGATTCTTCTAGCTATTATTACTATTATTACTATTAAGTTAGCTTATCTAAGCAAGTACGCCGCGTAGCAGTATAAGTAAGAATAACTAATAATAGTAGTAGCAATAAGCTAGGTATACTATATACAGCGTAAGTAAATCCTATATAGGTTAGAAGCTTATAAGGTATAGATAGGGTGTAAGTAAGTTTAAACTATTATCGTGTTATTAGGTAGTATTTAAGGTTAGTCTTTAATTAGAATTAAGTACTGTATATAGTATATAATAACCTTCTATCTTAACCTACTTTAACCTCAAACTAAAAAAATAGGTTAAGAAAGATATTTAGTAAGTCGACTAAAAAAACTATATAGTTAGGTTAATATATTTTTAACACTCTTCTATAGTACTAGAAAATATTATATAATATAATTACGCTCACACGCAATAAACTAACTAGAATTTTTTTAGCTAACTGCGTTTTTATATAGCGTTAGAGCTAAGAATACACTCTATTAGCAAAACGCCAAATACTAAGATATGGTTTCTACTATGTTTTTTTACTAAATAGCAACTAAATTAAAACCTAAGGCCACTATTAGAACTATAGAGGCCTGTTACCCCTATTGCAACCCTCTTTAGCCCTAAAATAATGCTAGTTATATTAAAAATCCACTACAATACCCTATTTTTATATACTTTCCTTCCTATTTTTAGACCTTAAAAAAGAGTTTATATAATAGTACTTACTAGCCTCCCTACTAAGTACGCCCTATTACCTCTCTTTTACACTCTATTTTTTCTTATTTGCGCCTTTTACTTTTTTAAAGACGCTTTTCCTAGTTAGTATTAGCGTAGTTATTAGTATAGGCTTATGCCCTACACTACTCTTTATATAAGAAAGGGCCTCCTATATTTCTTTCTTATCTACTATCTTAGAATAGTCTTAATTTAGTTATCTCTATTAACTATACTAGCTATCCCTAAGAGGTTTACCCTATAAGACCGTGTACCGTCCTTACAAAGGGCTTAGCGGTTTAGAGGCTAATTAGTTATACTCTCTATTCTAAAAGGCTCTATATAACTACTAATATTTTCTTATTATAAATATTATAAGTCCTTTTAAAGGACCTATGTTACGTTGTTAGTTTGTTATTATTATTATTGCTACTAACACATCTATATAGTGTTATAAGTAGTAAGTAGATAGAGATACTATTATATATACTTCTTATTCTCTTTAATAGTTATTAGCTATATATAATAATATTCTGTGTATATAATAGTAGGAGGGATATCTGCTATTATTGTAATATTTTTATTAGAAACCCCTTAGTTACAAAAAAAACTATATATAATAATATATAGTAAGATTATAGTTAGCTTTAAAGTCCTCCTTTAGCTAGTAAAGGTCTTAGAGCTTCGCCGCATACGCTGCGTACGCTAGACTATTATAGAGTAACTATTTATATAGTAGCTATAGACTAATCTCCTTAAGTTAGATAATCTAGAGATTAGTCTATATCTAGTGTAGAGCTAGCAGGCCTTTTATATACTATATACCTATTTCTTTAAATATAGCTCTTAGTGTCTTAGTAAATTATAGTATTATTACTTTATTAATTTATACACTCTTCTTAGGTGCTATAGGCGTAAGAAAGAGACGCGTTAACTTCTAAAGCGATTCTAATATAGTAGAGAGAGAAGGTAGAGGATATAATAAGTAAGCGTTACTAGGTATTTAAAGCTAGAGTGTAGACTTATAGAGAGCTAGTTAATAGTTAATAGTTCTGCCTATAGTAATGCGTTATATATACTTATAGCTTATAAGTATAGAGTAATTACTAATATATACATAGGCATAGTATACTAAAATAATATTACGTAATTAATAACTAAGTGTATGCAATATAGCTAGCTAACGTCCCTCTTAGTAAGAATAGCCTAATGAAAACAAATAATAAAATAAATATAATAATTTAACTTAGTAGGCTTTAATAATTTAGAGTACTATATAACTAGGCACTAGATACTATTAGATTATAGTTAACTAAGAGAGTCTATATTAACACTATTACTAAAGTTAGTTTCTATATAGGTAATCTAAAATAGAGAGTACTATAAGACTAGGATATTATTAACTATAGGTTACTTAGTGGCTTTAAAGGCGACACGTTTCTAGTTTCTAAAAGTGTAAAAGTCACTATTTTTAGCAGCTTAATTAGAGGGCAAATAACCTACCTATAATAAGAAAGAAAAAAGTAATAGTAGTTGTAAAAGCCTAAAAGCTCTATAATACCTTAAGTATTATAGGCTCTTTGTATTCCTAAACTATAATAGTCTTTATAGAGTTATTATAGATTCCTTTAGTACTAATAATATATTCTAAGAACTTAGTTTCTATTATAGCAAATTCGTATTTCTTAAGATTAGCTTAGAGATTAGTGTTTCTTAAGCATAGTAGAATCTTGCGAATATATTCTTTATATTCTAAAGAATTCTTAGAAAAGATAAGAATATTATTAATATATATAGTATAGAAGTTATCTAAATAATTACCTAGAATGCTGTTAATAAACTATTAAAAAATAGTAGGACTATTATAAAGACTAAAGAGTAAGATCCTATACTTATAATTTTTATACTAGGTTTAAAAAGTAGTTAGCGCTTTCGTCTCTAAGGTAAGCCAGATTTAGTAGAATGCTTAGGAAATATTAAGTTTAGTAAAGAGTTTTACTTTAGAGAGGCGTATAAGTGTCTTCTTAATAAGTAGAATTACTATAATATTCTTTTTAGTAATAGTATTAAGCTAGTAGTAATTAATATAAAAGCGCTAACCTTTATCTAGCTTTTTAGTAAATAATACTAGCAAAGCAAAGCTAGTGTTACTAAGAATAATAAACCTAAGCTTAATATAATTATTAATATAGACTTTAAAAAGTTTAAGGTACTTTAAGAATATACTATATAAAGGCGAGGTAGTAAGTGTAGACAGGTCTTTAGTAAGGTTAGTATAGTAAATTATTAGTAATTAATACCCCTTTAGTAAGGTAGGAGGGCGTTAGAATCTAATTTTAAAAAATAGGCAGGCTTCGCTCTAGCGTATTCTAGCTAGGGAAGTACTTATTCTATTTTAGTAAGTAAGTTAGCTTAGAACTTATTTTCTAGGCTATATATCTTACTCTTGCAGTTCTTAATAAGTTTGGCTAGCTTATAGGGGCTAGTATTAAAGATTTTTATTATGTAAAGATTCTAACTAAGGTGAAGTCTGCACTATATATAGAGAGGAGTAAAATAGAAGGCACTATAACCTAGTACTTAGTATACAGTAGTAGTAACAAAATATATACAAAATAGTAATAATTTTATTATTAGTATTTTATATAATAGTATTATTAATAGTAGTTAATAGATAGTCTACTATCTAGCATAATTAAATTATATATTATTTCTTAACTAGTAGACTATTAGAGAGCTATAGTAAAGTGTAAAGTTATAACTATAGTTTGCTATACGTATATTATATAAGTCTGCCTACTTTTATAATATTTATAATATCTAAAAATTCTTTTCCTTTAATATACACAATACTAAGTCTTTTAAATTTAACTTTTTAATATATATAGCGAGCTAGCTTTCTAGTGTCCTAAGATTAAGTTATCTAATACCCGTAGTTAGACAGCTACTAGAGAATTTAAAACTAGTATAAATAACTAGCTAGGCAACATTAGCTATCTAGCCTATCTACTATAAGATATAGTTAAGGCAGGCCTACTAAAGGACTAAATTAATTACACTATTCTAGAGGTTATAACTAATAATCTATTTAGGCTATATACTATCTTTACGCAACTTTATATTCTTAAGTGCAAGGCTATTATTTTATATAGAGGCCTAAGCGATAATATAGTAATATTTATATAATAATAATAGCTTCTTACTATTATATTATTAGTAAGACTAGAGAATAGACTAAGATATAGTAGTAGGCAACTATTAAAGAGAAAGAAAGTGTTTTTTATATATTGCTAGAGCGCGTGCACACAACTATAGTAGAAAAATCTTCTAGTAGTAGTAGTTAAGATTTTATAAGCGTATAAGAATAATAAAAAGTAAGAGTAGTAGTATAATAAAGATAAAGGTAAGCAGTAGTAGGGGAAGTATAGAGAAGATAGGCAGTAGTAAGGTCCTAAGGAGTAGTATATAGCTTACTAGTTATAAGAGGAAATCTACTATAGAAGAGTGATAAGATAGTTAGTTTAGTTACTATTATAATTATTATTATTATTATTATAGCAAAGAATATTATTAAAGAAATTATTAATTATGTAATATAGTGGTTAGTTAAATAGCCAGCCTAGGATTACGTAACATTACGGATTAATCCCGGGAGAGAAATAGGGGCTAGTATAACTAATAATTATATTAGACTTATAGCTACTATTTAAAGCAAAGGCTACGGCGCTTACTATATTAATATTAAAGCTAGTAGTGTATAATTGTTCCTATATTAGCGCCTAAATAAGTTCTAGGAGGTTAGCTAGATCCTATAGGGCTAGTCGGTCTGCTAAACACAATTTATTATTTATTTTCTATAAGTTCTCCTTCTATATTAGTAATTTAGTAGGGCGAAAGAAAGCTAATCTAGGTTATTCTAGCTAGAGTAGTATTAATTAAATAGTTAATTCCTATAAAAGCTATCTAATCTATAGATTAGCTTCTCTAGTAGAATTATAGTCTCTAGGTCTAGGACTAGTAGTGGTACCTAGATCCTGCCACATAATTCCTAGGGGCTAGTTTTACTAGTAGCTTTCTTAGATAGTATAAATAGAGTAACTAATAGGCAATTTATTATCTAATAGTTCTTTATCTAAAAAAGGCAGCTCTTTAGCCTCTACACTACTATTATTATTAAAGTTATTCTTATAGCTTAGTTTCTAGTAAGCCTTTAAGTATATTCTAAGAACTAAAATAGTAGAATTAGGAAGCTAAATAGAGATTTCCTTAGAGACGCTCTAGTTAGCTTTTAATAAGTCTTTTAGTAAATATAGTTCTACTTTTTAAATAGGCTATTCTATTAAGTAGTAATATTCTAGTAGAAAGGATTAGGTAGTAGAGAAGTTTATAGTAGAATAAGGTTGCTAGCAAAGATTAAATTCTTATTATCTTTCTAATAAAGGCGGTAGTCCTAGGCATTAACTAGGTAGTTAGCTTACTTAAAAAATTTTCTACTAATAATAAGATTGTGGTCCCTTATATTATAGAAAATAAACTATATAGTAAAGCTATAATCCCGGGCTGGCTGTTTAACTAACTATCGTGTTACATAATTAATAATTTCTTTAATAATATTTTTGTAATAATAATAACAATAACAATTATAATAGTAACTAACCTAACTATTTTATTACTCTTCTATAGTAAATCTCCCCTTGCAACTAGCGAGCTGTATACTACCCTTCTAGGACCTGGCTATCGCTGCCTATCTCCTCTGTGCTTCTACTACTACTACTACCCTTACTCCTTATTATTCTTATGCGCCTGCACAATCTTAACTACCACTAAGAGCTTCTTCTACTATAGCTACGCGCGCGCGCTCTGGCAACATATAAGAAATATCCACTCCTCCTCTAATAGACGCCCACTACTATATTTTAGCCTATTCTCTAGCCTTACTAGCAATATAATAGTAAGGTACTATTGTTTTCTTATAAAGATTACTATATTTCTTCCTAGGTCTTTATATAAAAGAATAACCTAGTACTTAAGAATTTAGAGTTGCGTAAAGATTATATATAGTCTAAATAGATTATTAGATATATCCTCTAGGATAGTGTAATTGTGATTAATTTAGTCCTCTAGTAGCCCTGCTTCTTAAACCTTATCTTATAGCAGGTAGGCTAGATGGCTAATATTGCCCAGCTAGTTATTTATACTAGTTTTAAATTCTCCAGCAGCCATCTAACTACGGGTATTAAATAATGCAATCTTAGAACACTAGAAAGGTGTTGCATTACTATATATAATAAAGAGTTAGATTTAAAAGACTTAGTGTTGTATAAATTAAAGGTAAAGATTTAGTGTACTAGGTATTACTAATATTATAAGAGTAGGTAGACTTTATACGCTGTGTGTATAGCAAACTATAGTTATACTACTACTAGGTTATAAGTGCAATAACTAAACTATAGTTAAGCGTCCTATTGCCTATACTACTCTTATAGTTGCGACTTTGCGGTCTACTATAGCTCTCTAATAGTCTACTAGTTAAGAGATAATATGTGACTTAGTTATACTAGATAGTAGACTATTTATTAACTACTATTAATAATGCCGCTATGCAAAACGTTAATAATAAAATTATTATTATTTTGCGTATATTTTATTACTACTACTATGTGCTAGGTGCTAGGTTTTAGTGCCTTCTATTTTACTCCTCTTTGTGTATAGTGCGGATTCAATCTTAGTTAGAATCTTAATATAATAAAGATCTTTAATATAGTAAAGCTATATCTATTAATATTAAGCTAGGCTATAAAATAAGTATTTACTTTTGCGCTTCTCTTTCCTATAAAGTTCTTAAGAGGAATTAGTATCTTTAGGTAGAGAAGTTTAGCTTTAAGCTATTTTTATACTACCTTTATATACCTTAAAGTAATAAGATTATAAGTGCTAGTACTAGTATCTATTAAGGCTTATAACCTAAGAGCTAATTCTTAGAATATAATTTGCACTAGTATAACTAGCTAGAGGTCTCTAAATAGCTTAGGAATCTTTACTATCTTGCCGCCTATAGGTAGCAATTTTAGTTTAGTATTTATATTGTGTAATTAAAATTATAGCTTATTTAAATTAATTAGTTTAGTAGCCTTCATATAAGCTACTAGATTAGAGTAGTATAGTAGCTTATATTTAAAGCCTTATTATCTAATAAATTACCTACCTCTAAATTAAAGTAGTAGGTAATACTAAGTTTATTTAAATTAAAACTATCTACTGCCTATATATTTGCTTGTGTGGCTATCTTTTAGAAATAGTTATAGCAGCTTAAGTGCTTATTCCCTATCTTACTACACTAAAACTAAGTATTATACTTAATATACTATATTCTATTATAGTTATAAAGGGGTAAGAAGAAAATAGTAGATCTAAAGTAAAGTACTTATTTTTTAATTACTATATATAAGGGCTTTAATCTAGAGAGTAGTACCTTATAAGAGGTCTATATTTTTTTTTGGCGACTAAGGGATTTCTAATAAAAATATTATAATAATAGTAGATATCTCTTCTGCTATTATATATATAGAAAAGCGTTTTAAGGTGTTAATAAAAGGGTTAGTGTATTATAAGCAAGCTTAGCGGGCTTAGCGCGTCTACTCTAACTAAAAAAAATTTATATATAAAACTATGCGTAAGGCCATATTACTATACTATAGTTTAGAGTAGGCAGGAGAAAAGGTATAAAATAGCGCTAGCACTATAATACTATAACTATTGTCTTCTCTACTATTATTTCTAAAGATTACTAGTAATAGCCATTATATTAGTAGGTTTGTGCTATTATAAAATATATACTAGGTAGGAGCTTATACACTATAGGTATACTAATACTCTATCTTTATATTAAAGTTAACCTTAATAAGATATTATCTATTACTATTGCTTTATTTTCCACTATTCTTCTAAGCCCTAATACTAAAATTGCGGTTAATACTGCCCAAAAGTATGCTCTATATTCGCTCGCCACTATTACTAGAGCCACACTAGAGTACTACTTTGTCTAGAAGATTATTAATAGGTTAAAGTAAAAGAAGGTATACCTTAGCCTATATAAGATAGTTCTAGTGTACTAGTTAGACTAGTAATAGATTAGTAACTATAGGCATTATAATAGATACGTGGGGTTACTATTACAGTTCCTTATATTGCTATAGATTAGGATAGCGGCAATAAAGAGCAAGGTTAAGAGGCAAGAAAAGGTATTTATTAATAAGTTACTAGAGGAGGAGAGTGTTATATAGATATGTTAGATCCTCGCAGTTATAGTGTTAAATAGTAAGTGCAACGCGTAAGTGCTCTAGGGTAGCAGCACGCTTATAGCGCAATCGTTAATAATAGCAATAATAGAACAAGAAGTTAGTTTTCTATACACACTTTAAGTAAATTTAATAGCTATTAGAGCGCTTATAGATAGTAGGGCAAGTGCGTAGTTTATATATAAACTATTATCGCGTTAGCGAAGAAGACTAGACGTAGACTATATTTTTAGGCGCTAGACTAGAGCGGTCTTTTTATTCTAATCTACACAGGCTTAATTTAAAAAATATATCAAAAATATAATTAATACTAAGTAAACAATATAATAATAAGAGGTCTATATACGCGCCTATAATAGGTTTATTATATTATTATCTTAAAAAGTGTAGCTAGCTATAGCTATCTAGCGTTTAATTCCTAGGTAGTTAATATTAGAATCTTTTATTTCTTTTTAGAGTATTAACTTAAGACTTCTAGTTAACTTAAGTTATAATTTATTATTTCTAGGTCTTTACGTCTAGTTTACCCTTTCTAGCTAGACTTTTAAAAGCTAATAGAAACGTCTAGGCGTCTATTCTATTAGAGAGAAAGAGCTTATAGAACTTTTTACGTACCTATTAGGGAGTAAAAGAATTATAATAAGTCTTTTTTAGAAATTTAAAGAGTACGTTAGGTCTATAATCTTTTTAGAGGGCCTAATTTATTTAATACTAATTTTGTATAGCCTCTTAAGGCGCGTCTTTAAGATAGCTAAGTATAGCTTCTATAAAGTTATTTAATTTTCTATATAATTATTGCCTTAGTAAGAGTCTATATTAACCTAGATCTTATTGCGCATATCCTCTAGCTAATTTTTAATACTAGGGCTAGATTAATCTTTTTATAATACTTATTAATAATAGGTAGCTTTATAGAGCGTTCTAGCTTAGATATACTAAAAGGAGTAGTAAAAGTATATCTACTCTAGGGTACATCTATCTAATTACTATTAGCAAGCTTAGTTTATATATATTCTAAAACTAAAAAGTAGTAAAGAGTATTAACTAAATATAGAATAGGCACTGTAAGCTAGGGTAAATATTAGAATACCTACTAGGGCGCTAAATAGGGCATATATTAGGGCGTAACTAAGTAGAATAAGCTCTACTTAGCTATATAAAAGCAGCGTGAACTATATAGTAAATTAGGCGTTTCTAGGCTAAGGGCTTTTAAGGGGACTTAAGTGCAGCGCTATAGATTAGAATTATCTTTTAAGGAGACTTAAGTGCGATGCTATAAATTAGAATTATTTTTAATAGAAGAGAGAGCTTTAGTAGGGGTAAATAAGTTATCTTTAATAGCTGCGTAATTAGTACTATCAGACAAGAATTAGAATTTATTCTTTACTATATATATTATATAGTCGCATTGTTTATTTAGTGTTAATTATCCTTTTTAACCCCTTTTTTTAATTAAAGCCTGCGTAGATTAGGATAGAAAGGCCGCTCTAGTCTAGCGCCTAAAAATATAGTCTACTACGTCTTTGCTAACGCGATAATAGTTTATATATAAACTGCGCACTTGCCCTACTATTTATTAGCGCTCTAATAGCTATTAAATTTACTTAAAGCGTGTATAGTAAACTAAGCTCTATTATTGCTATTATTAGTAACTGTGTTATATTTACGTGCTGCTTACATAGTACACTTATATATTGTGCTTATCTAATACTATAATAACTATAAGAATCTAATATATCTATATAATGCACTTTTTTCCTAGTAACTTATTAATAAACACCTTTATTTTCTTTTTTCTTTTGCTCTTAATCTTGCCCTCTATTACTGCCTTCCTAACTAGTAGTAATATAAGGAACTATAGTAGGAATTCTATGCATCTATTCCTACGCATATAGTTACTAATCTATTACTAGCCTAACTAGTACACTAGGACTACTTTATATAGGGTAAGATATACCTTTTACTTTCTATTAATAATACTCTAGATATAGTAGTATTGGCTTTAAGCGAATAGATTATTAGAGTGTACTTTTAGGCGGTATTAGTATTAGTATTAGTATTAGCACTAGGGTCTAAAAAGATAGCGAGAAATAAAGTAATAAGGACAGTAGTAGAAGTCTCTTTAAAGTTAACTTTAATATAGAGATAGAGTATTAGTATACCTATAGTGTATAGAAGCTTATATTTAGTATATATCTTGTAAGTAGCACAAATCTACTAATATAGCTATTGCTTTTAGTAATATCTTTAGGGATAATAGTAGAGAAGAAAGATAATAGTTGTAGTATTATAGCGCTAGTGCTATTTTATACCTTTTTCTTACTCTAAACTATAGTATAGTAATATAGCCTTATTATATTTTATATGTAATTTTTTTGTTAGAGTAGGCGCGCTAAGCTCGCTTAAGAAGCTTATAATGCGCTAATCCTTTATATTAACACTACTTTAAAACGCTTTTCTATGTATATAATAGTAGAAGGAATATCTACTATTATTGTAATATTTTATTAGAAATCCCTTAGTCGCAAAAAAACTATATATATTATAGTATAAAGTAACTATATCTTAAGTATAGTAAAAGCTTATTTAAATATATTAACACGCTTATATAAAGCCTAAATAATACTTTTTTATATAGAGTTGTCTTTAGACTTTATAATAGCCCTAGCTACTAAATCGAGTGCTATCTCTTAAAGTAGGCCTTAAGAAAAGTAATATTAAGCCTACAGCTAATAGGTAGTAAGTAATTATTTTATTTCTAGGCTATACTAAAGTAATAAATCTAGTTTAAATTGCGCTAAAAACACGCTAAACTTCCTAGTAGCTTTAAGTTTAGCTTTGCCTTAGTGCGCAAGCTACTTAAAGTCTACTAATAAAAATTTGTTATCTAGCTAATTTACTTTAAGTGTAGTAATATATTAATTATATTTAAGAGTCTTATAAGAAATGCTATTAGGGTAGACCTTTCTTAGTAGTTTAATAATGCTCTTTTTTTATAAAGCTAGGGGCGAAGCAACTAGTTATTATAGAAGTAGCTATAAGCTACTTTCTATACTTAATAGATAATAAATTACTAGTAGGGTTAAGTAGGAAAATTCTATAATAAATATTATTTAAACTATTATTAGTAAGGTGCGTATAAATATTCTCTACTATATTATCTATTATAGAGTTATATTAAAAAGACTTAGGGAACACTCTAGAGGCTAGAGGAGTCTTTTAAATAAAAGGACGACAGCTCTCTATAGTATAGGCAATAGTAAAGTTAAGCGAAGTAGAGCGATAAAGAGGGTATAGTAAATAAACCTAGAGTAGTAGATCTTATATAGCGTGCAAGCTAGCGTATAGTCTAAGCTAAAAAATGATTAAGTAAAAGTTAAAGTATACAATAAAATATATAAAATTTTAACTTTTATATTGCTACTATAGCCTAGCTCTAATTTCTTTAGCTTTATACCTTATACTATTGCTATAATAGCGCTAGAAAGTAGTTATTAGGCAAGTTAGCTCTATAGAGTATAGCGCAATAGTTACTATTTATTAATTATTAATTATTATTTATTTTTAAAATATTAGGATATTAGGGCAGCCTCTCTTAATAAATCTTAGCGTAGTGTAATAACTACCTACTATAACTAGTAACTAATAAAGTTCCTACCCTTATATATTAAGTAAAGGAGGGACTTAGAAATAGCCTTTTTAATAGACTTTAGGGTAGTAAAACACAAACTTTCTAGTGCTAGGGATCTTTTCTAGTAACTAATAAAGTTCTTACTCTTATATAATAAGCAAAAGAGAAACTTAGAAGTAGTCTTTTTAATAAACCTTAGGGTAGTAAAGTATAAACTCTCTAATACTAAGGATTTTTCCTAATAACTAATAAAGTTCCTACTTTTATACAATAAGTAGAGGAGAAACTTAGAAGTGGCCTTTTTTACTAGACCTTAGGGTAGTAAAATATATACTTCTTAGCACTAGGAATTCTTTCTAGTAACTAATAAAGTTTCTACCCTTATATAATAAGTAGAGAAGAGACTTAGAAGTAGCCTCTTTTAATAGACTTTAGGGTAGTAAAATATAAACTCTCTAGTGCTAGAGATTCTTTCTAGTAACTAACAAAGTAAAACTTTTACTAATTTAACTACCTATAGGTAGTGTCTTAAAGAAGAAGTAGATATTATATTACTCTCTATAGCTAAAGAAAATATTAATCTTAATATAATATAAGGGCGGTACATAGCCTTATAGGGCAAACCTCTTAGAAATAGCTAGTATAGTTAAAAGAGATAACTAAATTAAGACTATACTAAGATAGAAAATAAAAAAGGAATCTAGGGGACTCTTACTTATATAGTAGGTAGTATAGAGCATAGGCCTACACTAACTACACGCTAATACCAATTAGAAAAGGCGTCTTCTATAAGGTAAAAGGCGCTATTAGAATGTAAAAGAAAAGGTAATAGTTAATAACTAGTAGAAAGGTAGACACGAACTATTATATATAGTAAATAGTATAATAAAAGCTAGTAATTTAGTACTTACTACTACTCTAAATCTAGCTATAAGAATAGCGCTTAGGCAACTATAATAAGTAATTAAAGGCAATTATATTAGGAAAAGTTTTAAGTAAGTATAAGTACCTAAGGCACCTAAGTAGCTCTAAGCACGCCTACGCACGCCTACGCACTAATTACACTTAGAGCGTACTAGTAATATTAGTTTTTCTTAGTATATATATATATATAAAGTTGTGTAAGAATACGCACCTATACTACTAGTGCACCTAGGGTACCTAGAGTATCTAAGATACCTATAGCACCTATACTATTAAAATAATACTAATTAATTAGCAAATAAAGCTCTTTAATTAGCTAGAATTTAAAAAAGCTTAGTAAGCTACTTAGTAAGGATTTAAAAAAGATTTTTAAAGTATAAAGTTAAAGTCTCTTACTAAATAGTAATTACTAGTTAATATAATAGTACTAATTACTAGCGTGTTATATAAAACTTCTACCTAACTCTAAATTCTAGATTTTATAAGTTTAAGAATAGAAAAAAATTTAGTTTTATAATTATTTAAAAGAATTAGATTAGGCGAAAATTAGTGGCTTAGTAAAGAACACTATTTTAAAAGTTTAAACTTTAATAACATTTTAACTACTTTATTATTATTATAACTTTTTAAAAATTATATGTGGCGTTAAATTAACTACCTAGAAGTAGCACGACAGAGACTTTTATCTTAAATAACATAACAAAATAAGTAGAGCCCCCTACTTAGTAATTAAAAAGAGTGTAAAAAAGGTAATTATAAAAAAAATTAAAAATTATATTAAAGATCTTTATCGTGTTAAGATTCTAATTATATTAGGAAAGTTTTTTCTAAAAAGGCTACTTAACCGTGCGTAGATGTGCGCATCTATGCGCATTTTTATATAGGCAATTTACTAGTACAAAAATGCTTAGAGATGCGCAGACATACGCAGACTTGCGCAAATGTGCACAAATAGTATAACTAAGTAATTTTTTTTAAAGCTTTATAACTTTTTTACTGGTAAAGCTATAATTTTGATTTTTTAATAGATTTATAGAGAGAATACTAGTCTTTAATTATTTAATTTGAAAATACCATTATTATTACGTAATTAGTTAGTAATTAATAAAAGACTCTTCATTTTACTAGTTATTATATATATTACGTGATATTATTATATAAATCTATAGTACTAATACTATAGTATATAAAATCTTAAAAAAGTTTTAATAAAAATAAAGTAGTTAAAAAGTTATTAAAGTTTATACTTTTTATAATAGTGTTATTTACTAAGCTACTAATTTTCGCCTAATCTAATTCTTTTAAATAATTATAAAACTATATTTTTTCTATTTTTAAACCTACAAAATCTAGAATTAAGAATTAGATAGAAGTTCTATATAACAGGCTAGTAATTACTATCTAGTAAGAGACTTTAACTTTATACTTTAAGAAATCTTTTTTTAAAAGATTACTAAGCAGCTTACTAAGTAGCTTACTAAGCTTTTTTAAATTCTAGCTAATTAAAGAGCTTTATTTGCTAATTAATTAGTATTATTTTAATAGTATAGGTGCTATAGGTGCTCTAGATACTCTAGGTACACTAGTAGTATAGGTGTGCATTTTTACACAACCTTACATATACGTACGCTAAAAAAAAAGTAGTATTATAAGTGCGCTTAGAGCGCTTTTAGTGCGTAGGTATATATAAAGCTACCTAGATGCTATAGATATACACACGCACTTAAAAATTTTCCTAATATAAAATTAAATCTATTGTTAAATAGGCTCTATAGCTAGCTATATAGATATTAATATCTAATACTTTATATTAGTAAGTGTGGAGAGTATATAGGATAATTATACGAGGAAAGAAAATAATATAATAGAACTAACTTAGTATTAATTACTTATCTCTAGAAAGGGTGTAGATAGAAAGGAGAAGATCCTGCGGCATATAGGCCGTAGCGCACAGGCATTATATAATCTCTATATAATGCTATTATGCGGCAATATTAAAATCTTAATACTCTTAGGTGCCCTTGCCTATATAGTGTACAGACACTAGCAACTTTTTATTTTAAGGTTACTATTAGTAGTTTTTCCTTCCTCCGTATAAACTATCTACTTATTAATACTTATCCTATCTATTTATTATTCCTCTATCCATACGTCTTTTACTCTAGCTAGTTTGTTCTAGTTAATAAAAAGATTCTATTAAGTAACTATTTATTATACTTTGCTACTATTTATTAGAGACGCAATTAGGCTTATTAGTAGTAGAGTAGTAGTCTAACTAATAGTAGTTAAGAGTAAGATTGCGTAGTTAATAATAAGATTATAGTAATAATATAATATTTATATAGAGTTCTTTTACTTAGTTTATTTCTTATATAATAGGTAGACCTAGTTATCTTATCTATTTAGGTAGTAATATTAGGCAATTATGCAACGTTAGATAAGAGGAGGATAAACGCTAATAAGGGGTAGAAATTAAGGCTCTGGACAGAAGGGAGAGGCGTATAAGGTAGGCTTCTCTCCCTCTATCCTTCTCTCTCTTATCCCCTACTTTAAATATCTCTCTATACGTATCCCTTCTCTCTAGCTCTTTTCTCTTTTTATTAAGCTAATCTCCTATTTTGTATAGTGCTAAACTATATCCTTTATTATATTATATCTTATCTCTATATAATACTAACTTAGTGTAGATAATGGCGCTTATACTAGTAGGTCTTAACTAGCTAGACCTTTCTAGCTTTAATACTACTGTAGTAGCTCTTTTAGGCAAAAGAGTACGCATTACCCTTCTAATAGGTTTCTAGACGAACTATATATTTATCTAGAATATCTCTATTAATATAAGTTCTTCTATTCTTTACTTTTATATAAATGCTAACTATAAACAATAGGCTAAGGAGTTACGTGTTACACATCTGCCTTTATAATATTAATATTATTCTTATAGCTAGTACAGACCTATGTCTATAGGTTACTAAGCTTATTTAGCGCAAGGGCTACTTTTACGCGCTTCTTATCTAGTTACGTAGTGTTCTTAGGGGCACTGCGTGCGCTTACTACTATAGTAGTAACTCTAGCCCTAGGCCCTTTACTAAGTGTTATATAGTAGCAAACTTCTAGGCGGAATTATACGATTCTTGCGTGTGGTAGAGCTATAGTACTAGGTGTGATTATTGTATAGAGTAGGGCTAAATAGTAGAGTAGACACTTCTAAATATTATTTATAAGTACTAAAATAAAAAAGACTCTTCTCTAAATAAATGTGTGTTATGTCTCTTCTCTTTCTATACAAATAATAGATAGGAAAATACGTATTTTTAAGTAATATATGCGTGTAAAAAGAATTAAATAAATATATTATATAAAAGAATAGATAAATAATAAAGAAATAGTGCTATATAAAGGCTAGGAAGAGCTCGCGTAGGCGGGCTCAAGGCAATCCACTAATACTTTAATAGTGATTATTAAGGTGTTACTAGATTAAGGACTCTAGAGCCTAGTTTAGGGCCTTCTTTATATAGACATTAGTAGGGTTGTCCTTTCTATTAATCTATCTAATTTTAGAGATCTCGCAGTGCTCGTACAATTTATAGAGTAATATAATATTAATTATAAGGCGCTTCTTATTTATAGTTTCTAGTTGTACAAGGCAGTTATAAAGAGACTTCGAATCTATATAGATAACTATAGGAATTAGCGGTAGACTAAGCGTGCGTACAATCTTCTAAAGAGTTGTGCTAATAGTAATAATATTATTAAAGCCTTCTACTATACTATACAGCTCGCTGGCAAGAATACTCCTTATTACTCTCTTATACTTAGTTAAATTTTAGTATACAATATTTGCTAGAATGTTAAAGTTATTGCTATTACCTATATAATGCTTATTACCTAAAGCGATTAGGAATTTTAGCTGTGAGCTTAGGTTCTTATTATTAGCGAATAAGCTATTAGTAAAGATAAATAGCTTCGCGCGATAGAGATCCAATAGTATAAAGGTAAGGCCACGCTTTCTATTATTAATCTGCTATTTATTTTATATATTTAATACCTTAATATCTTTGTGCAAGGATAATGTAGTCTAAGCGGTAATAGATAAATTAAATACGGCTTCTAGTTAGCATATAGATGTAATATAGGCGCCTCTCACACGCTTCTCTATATACCTCTAAGTAGTATCCTTATCTTTAGAGTTAATTATATAAAGGCCCTTTGCTTGCCCTTTTTATATAAGAACTATAGTATTATATATAAGCTAAATTCTTTCACTATTAAACTTAATAGGTTAGTCCTTAGTAAGGACAGTCTTATTCGTTATATAAAAGGCTACTTTCTTTAGCTTTTTTTCTTCTCTTTGTGCAAAGTTCTTATTAATAATACTAAAAGTATTATCTATCTAAAGACTAGTAATCCTAAAGGTGTGCTCTCCTTTATTAGTAATAAGTAGATATAGATTATATAACAAAGTCTTTATATTAAGTTTCTCTTTATAGTAGTTGTAGTAGGTTTTAAACTAGTAAAGACCTAATTTAGCTATACTATAGAGTAGTTATATAATATAGAAGATTGTGTCTTATAAAAAATTTATGCGTAGTTCCTTAAATAGTCTAGTATAGAGCATATAGTTTAGTTTGTTAGTAGACTAAATATAGGCCTAGATAATATCTTATAGTTTAAAATGTATTCTGTATATTGCCTAAAGGCTTGCTCCTAATATAAGGAGTAGACACTAGCTTATTCTTTAAATAGTAACGTCCCTCACTGCGTAGCGAGAAACACTGTGTGCCGAGAAAAATAAGGGGTACTTTGACTTTCAGCAACCAGAAAACCCATGCGCACGACAGATATTGCTATAATTCTACGAAAATAATCTGCTGTAACTAATTCTAAATGTTTATGTTCCACCCTCGCCCAAATACTACGTTAGCATCGTTGCTTCTGCGCCTGATTTGTACAGCGCCGTGTGTTATAGCACAATAGGTTTCCCTCCCTATAGCGTTAGCCTTAAGCCTTTTTCGCTCCAAGTTTTCATAGAATAGCCTAATCCTACGCTTACAACCCCCCTCTAATACTAGGAGGTTATTATCAGCCCTATGCGCGCTGCGAGGCGCGATTTCATGCAGGGCCGCCCCATTAATTAGTACTTCTATCAGAAGCGAACTACTAATCCTAGCTAATGCGAGATGACCCCGCACGTCTTACCTTATGCACTGGTATGGTATTTTATTGTACGATATGTGGCTGTGCGCGTTGCATAAGCGTTTAGATTATCTCTTAATCCGACACAGGATTGGGAGCAGATATTAGACTTAAGGGCACGGCACTTGTATAGTTAGCCGACGCGTCTCAGCGTCGCAACTACTCGACACGGCTATTGTACAACTTCAAGATACGGTCCAACACACAGCGATATGGACTTTATAACATAGAGACATACCATTTATATCGTCCTTAAGCCGCGAAACCCGCTGGTATCCCTTCCGCTAACCGAACGAAAGACCTGCTCAAGCCACCACGTCCTGCTTCTCAAGCCAACCAGCGCCAATTCCTAGACTAAGCAGCAGCCGAGATCTAGTCTTGGCTCGTTGAAGGGGAATACAGTTATATGGTCAGATAGAGTGGGGGAGGCACTGGAAATCGAAGCCTGCGCCTCAGCAAGTGGGTTTAGTGCCACAGGCCGCACGCCATCGTTGCAAACACAGTCGAAGGTGGGAAGGCCCCGCATGCTCAGGCGATACAGCTATCGTACGGTCAAACAACCAGCGGCTGCATACATGAAGCACTGCAATCTCTAGGGCCATAGAGGTGTGCTTCAGTTCGACCTAGGAGGGTGGTGAGGAGTTTTGGGTTGTTCATGGTGGCCATGCTTAGCAAGACCCTACACTATCTACAGCTGCATATAGCACTCTTCTCTTTAGCCATATCTACAAACCATCGCCTCCGGCGCAACCCTGTGGCCAGTGCGGGTCGGCCGCCCTCCCTGCACACCGTGGCAATCGCCACCGCCAAATCGCTCGGATTACCATTAGATATTACTCCTAATCATGCTTACGCACCTCACGCCCTTCCATTTTCGCACTAGCTTATATTCTACATTTAAAGCAGCATTAATGCCTAATCTCTATATTCTCCATCTGCCACTTATTTAATGTTTTCAAGTGATGACACTGTGTCTAGATGGCCGCCAAGGATTTGTTTGCGCAGCTGAGAGCATGCTTCCATAGATGATCCAAGCGAAAAGTGTTTTTCTACCTTGTTACTACTAACCATTTCCCGCACTTTTGGGAGCAGCGTATCTTTGCATGCGTTGTTAACGTGGCAGCTAATTCTTCTAGTGAAGCGCAGCTGCATCGCTCTAATAAAGTTGCTAGAAGCAAAGTAACGTTAGAGCCAGTATGGCTAGCCCGCACAGCCACCTGGGCCGGAGGGCTTCGCCCGGTTACCGCCTTGGCGTGCACTGCCTTCACAGCCCACCCGCGACCATCATAATCTATCAACCGCTTCTGTTCCAAGCAGCGCCTTGCCCCAAATCGTTTGCCTTCTCTGCCCTCTCGTCCTGGAAACGATGTTGTAGCGATGCGACTTCTTCACTTTGATTATTCCGAGAGGCTCGTCTTGACAGACTTCAGCGGGAAGTCCATTCCGCCATATGCTATCCTTTCACACAGATGGGGGGATTCGGAGGTTCTCTTTGAGGATATTAGAAGCGGCACCTACAAAGGGAAGGAGGGCTATTGAAAGATCGAGTTCTGCGCCGAATAGGCGGCCTAGGATCAGCTACCGTACTTCTGGATTGATGCATGCTGCATTGATAAATGGAACCTATCTGAGCTTTCGAAATCGATCAACTCGATGTATCGTTGGTATAAGAATGCGACAAAATGCTACGTATTCCTACCGGATGTTTCAGTATCCACCGCTACAGAGATAGCCCAACAAAGTAGCTGGGAGGCATCCTTTCGAGCCAGCGAATGGTTCACCCAAGGTTGGACACTCCAGGAACTCATTGCTCCGGTATCAGTCGAGTTCTTTTCTTCGGAAGGACGGCGAATAGGCGATAAACGATCCCTTGAGCAGCTGGTCTATGAGATTACTAGCATTCCAGTGGAGGCGTTGCAGAACTGTCCATTAGACGGATTTACCATATCCGAGAGAATGGCATGGGCCGAAAATCGCAAGACAACTGAAGAAGAAGATAAGGTATACTGCCTTCTTGGACTTCTCGATATCTTCATGCCTGCCTCCTATGGCGAGGGAAAGGAGAAAGCGTGGAGAAGACTCCAACTTGAAGTGGAAGCAGCCAATAGCGCCCCGTCCATTATTCCGTTTTCCCGGAACGATCATTTCGTGGGCTGGGAGTCACAGCTTGCTGAACTGGAAGCAAAGCTCTTCGGAGGCAAGCAAACTACTATGATGGCTATAACAGGACCAGGAGGAAAAGGCAAATCGCAGCTAGCGCTCGAGCTTGCGTACTAAATAAGACAAAAGAACAAGAACTGCTCAGTCTTCTGGATTGATGCAAGTGACATAGACAGTCTCTATCAGTTGTATGCGAGTATTGGCCAAAAGCTTCACGTGCCCGGTTGGGACGATGAGAAGGCAGATATTAAGCAGCTGGTGAGACTACATCTGAGTAGGAAGGGCGCAAGGCAGTGGCTGCTTATTTTCGACAACACGGATGACATAAACCTAGGGTCCAGCGGGCTGTCCACAGCAGGGGCTACCGACTTGCTCGATTACCTACCACAGTCCGAACGATGTTCTATTGTCTTCACAACCACCAACAGTGACATGGCTGAGAGGCTGGCATCGCAGAATATTGTAGAGCTAGAGAAAATGGCACCAGATAAGGCTGAAAGAATGTTGGAAAACTATTTGCACACTCCGGTTTCAAGAGGTGAGTAGCAGGAGGCGAAGCTTTTGCTATAAGAGCTATCATATCTTCCCCTAGCAATTGTCCAAGCAGCAGCCTACATTAATACCCGAAACATCACGCTGCAAAACTACTAGTCACAATTGCTCCAGCAAAAGGAAGAGGCTTTTGAGCGTAGTAGCGAATTACCGGGGGACAAACTACAAGAATTCGGTCTAAAAGATCCTGTGACCACCACACTTCTTATCTCCATAGACCAGATCCGCGGTAGTGATCCGCTAGCAGCAGATTATCTATTCCTTGCGGCCTGCGTGGACTGAAAAGACATCCTGCTTGATCTCCTGGAAGCATCCTCACCTCGTAAAAGGGACGATGCGGTAAAAGTTCTCAACAGCTACGCGCTTGTTACTAGGCGACCTGCCGAATCCGCAATTGATCTCTACTAGCTAGTACATCGTGCTCTATGGCAGTGGCTCTAAAAGCAGGAGAGGCTAGACTAATGGACCCAACATGCTATTGCACGGCTCCTAAGGGTGTTCCCCGATGATAATCACGGTAGTCGAAGCAAATGGAGACGACTACTTCCACATGCCAAGTACGTTCTGTCACATAGCCTCCCTGAATAAGAGGGCGCGGATAGGATGACCCTGGTATGGAAATGCGCTATGGTACTACTTAGTGACGGACGGTACAACGAGTTAGAAGAGCTATGTGTGCAAGTAATGGAGACGAGAAAGAGGGTGCTTGGGGAGGAGCATCCAGACACGCTGACTAGCATGGCCCACCTGGCGTTGGCATACATGAATTAGGGGCGGTACAACGAGTTAGAAGAGCTATGTGTGCAAGTAATGGAGACGAGAAAGAGGGTGCTTGGGGAGGAGCATCGAGACACGCTGACCAGCATGGCCCACCTGGCGTTGGCGTACAGTGATCAAGGCTGGTGGAAGGAGGCTGAAGAGCTATGTGTGCAAGTAATGGAGACGAGAAAGAGGGTGCTTGGGGAGGAGCATCGAGACACGCTGGCCAGCATGGGCAACCTGGCGTCGACGTACAGTGATTAAGGCTGGTGGAAGGAGGCCGAAGAGCTGAACGTGCAAGTGATGGAGATGTTCAAGAGGGTGCTTGGGGAGGAGCATCTAGACACGCTGACCAGCACGGCCAACCTGGCGTCAACGTACAGGAATCAAGGCCGGTGGAAGGAGGCCGAAGAGCTGAACGTGCAAGTGATGGAGACGAGAAAGAGGGTGCTTGGGGAGGAGCATCTAGACATGCTGGCCAGCATAAACAACTTGGCGTCGACGTACATGAATCAGGGGCGGTACAACGAGTCAGAAGAGCTATGTGTGCAAGTGATGGAGACGAGAAAGAGGGTGCTTGGGGAGGAGCATCCAGACACGCTGACCAGCATGGCCAACCTGGCGTCAACGTACAGGGATCAAGGCTGGTGGAAGGAGGCCGAAGAGCTGAACGTGCAAGTGATGGAGACGTTCAAGAGGGTGCTTGGGGAGGAGCATCTAGACACGCTGACCAGCATGGGCGACCTGGCGTCAACGTACAGGAATTAAGGCTGGTGGAAGGAGGCCGAAGAGCTGAACGTGCAAGTGATGGAGACGTTCAAGAGGGTGCTTGGGGAGGAGCATCCAGACACGCTGACCAGCATGGGCAACCTGGCGTTGACGTATATGAATCAGGGGCGGTACAACGAGTCAGAAGAGCTATGTGTGCAAGTAATGGAGACGTTTAAGAGGGTGCTTGGGGAGGAGGATCCAGACACGCTGACCAGCATGGCCAACCTGGCGTTGACGTACATGAATCAGGGGCGGTACAACGAGTCAGAAGAGCTATGTGTGCAAGTAATGGAGACGAGAAAGAGGGTGCTTGGGGAGGAGCATCCAGACACGCTGACCAGCATGGGCAACCTGGCGTCAACGTACAGTGATCAAGGCTGGTGGAAGGAGGCCGAAGAGCTGAACGTGCAAGTGATGGAGACGTTTAAGAGGGTGCTTGGGGAGGAGCATCCAGACACGCTGACCAGCATGGCCAACCTGGCGTTGACGTACATGAATTAGGGGCGGTACAACGAGTTAGAAGAGCTATGTGTGCAAGTAATGGAGACGAGAAAGAGGGTGCTTGGGGAGGAGCATCCAGACACGCTGACTAGCATGGGCAACCTGGCGTCAACGTACAGTGATCAAGGCCGGTGGAAGGAGGCCGAAGAGCTGAACGTGCAAGTAATGGAGATGTTCAAGAGGGTGCTTGGGGAGGAGCATCCAGACACGCTAATCAGCATGGCCAACCTGGCGTCGACGTACATGAATCAGGGGCTGTGGAAGGAGGCCGAAGAGCTGAACGTGCAAATGATGGAGACGAGAAAGAGGGTGCTTGGGGAGGAGCATCCAGACACGCTGACCAGCATGGGCAACCTGGTATTGACGTACAGGAATTAGGGGCGGTGGAAGGAGGCCGAAGAGCTATGTGTGCAAGTAATGGAGACGTTTAAGAGGGTGCTTGGGGAGGAGCATCTAGACACGCTAATCAGCATGGCCAACCTGGCGTCGACGTCCATCAATCAAGGGCGGTACAACGAGTCAGAAGAGCTATGTGTGCAAGTAATGGAGACGAGAAAGAGGGTGCTTGGGGAGGAGCATTGAGACACGCTGACCAGCATGGCCCACCTGGCGTTGGCGTACAGTGATCAAGGCTGGTGGAAGGAGGCCGAAGAGCTATGTGTGCAAGTAATGGAGACGAGAAAGAGGGTGCTTGGGGAGGAGCATCGAGACACGCTGACCAGCATGGCCCACCTGGCGTTGGCGTACAGTGATCAAGGCCGGTGGAAGGAGGCCGAAGAGCTATGTGTGCAAGTAATGGAGACGAGAAAGAGGGTGCTTGGGGAGGAGCATCCAGACACGCTGACCAGCATGGCCAACCTAGCGTCAACGTACATTAATCAAGGGCGGTGGAAGGAGGCCGAAGAGCTATGTGTGCAAGTAATGGAGACGAGAAAGAGGGTGCTTGGGGAGGAGCATCCAGACACGCTGACCAGCATGGCCAACCTAGCGTCAACGTACAGGGATCAAGGCTGGTGGAAGGAGGCCGAAGAGCTGAACGTGCAAGTGATGGAGACGTTCAAGAGGGTGCTTGGGGAGGAGCATCTAGACACGCTGACCAGCATGGCCAATCTAGCACATACATGGAAGTCCCAAAGACGGAATGACGAAGCTATCTCATTGATGGAAAAGTGCTTGGAGTTACAGAAGCGGATTCTTGGCTCTCACCATCCCGACACAGAGGGGTCGCTCGAAGCTCTAAACGAGTGGCGAATGGAGAATTTAGAGATTTGAATCTAACGCTGCTTTTATTTTGTAGAACATGAAGCTAGTATACATGCAGAACAAGTCCAGCTGTGTAAGCATGCTTAAGATTGATACTTTACAGCAATAGGAGCAAATTGCCACTAGGTATCGCCACCACAGACCGGGAGGGTAGCCGACCCGCTCCGACACAGGTCTTGCGCCGGAGGCGATGGTGTGTAGATAGGGCTGAAGAGAAGAGTGCTGTATGCAGCTCTAGATAGTGTAGAATCTTGCTAAGCATGGCCACCACTACAGCTCTGCTAGTACTCATCCCTCACGAATATGAACGATCTAACTCCTCATGACTGTTGGAGGTCGTACTGGAGCACATCTCTACGGCCCTAAAGATTGCAGTGCTCATGTAAGGAGCCGCTGGTCGATTGACCGTACGACAGCTGTATCACCAAAGCATGCAGAGCCTTTCCACCTTCGTATGCGCTTGCAACGACGGCGTTTTGCCAGTAACGCTCGGTTGAACCCACATGCCGAAGCGCGGGCTTCGATTTCCAGGCCCGCCGCGTTCTATCTTAGCTTGTATCCTTCCCATCACATCGTATTCCCCTTCAATGAGCCGAGACTAGAGCTCGCTGCGGCTTGGTCTAGGTATTGGCGCGCCGGTGGACTCGAGAAGCATGAGGGCGTGGTGGGCTCAATCAGGTCATTCCATCGATCAGCGGAAGGGAAAACGGCGGATCTCGGCACTCGGGGCGGCGCGATGGTAGGTATCGCTGTCGTTGAGCCGTATCTTGAAGTTGTACGATGGCCGTGTCGAGTGGTTGCGACGCTGAGACGCGTCGGCTGACTATACAAGTGCCGTGCCCTTAAGTCTAATATCTGCTCCTAATCCTGTGTCGGATTAAGAGATAATCCGAACGCTTATGCAACGCGCACAGCCACATATTGTACAATAAAATACTATACTAGTGCATAAGGTAAGACGTGCGGGGTCATCTCGCATTAGCTAGGATTGGTAGTTCGCTTCTGATGGAAGTACTAATCGACGGGGCGGCCCTGCATGAAATCGCGCCTCGCAGCGCGCATAGGGCTGATGATAACCTCCTAGTATTAGAGGGGGGTTGTAAGCGTAGGATTAGGCTATTCTACGAAAACTTGGAGCGAAAAAGGCTTAAGGCTAACGCTATAGGGAGGGAAACCTGTTGTGCTATAACACACGGCGCTGTACAAATCAGGCGCGGAAGCAACGATGCCAACGTAGTATTTGGGCGAGGGTGGAACATAAACATTTAGAATTAGTTACAGCAGATTATTTTCGTAGAATTATAGCAATATCTGTCGTGCGCATGGGTTTTCTGGTTGCTGAAAGTCAAAGTACCCCTTATTTTTCTCGGCACACAGTGTTTCTCGCTACGCAGTGAGGGACGTTAGATAACTAGGTAAGAATTTTATCCTTCTTTTCGTTAGAGTGGCTAGTAAACACAAGACGAGATTCCTTATATAGTTAAGTAGACTTGCCCTTAACTTTTTATATAAGGCGGAGGTTAAAGATTTTACCCTTATACTTAGATAGGTTAAAGAGAAGAATCTTAAATGTGCTATTAGTAATAAAAGCGTCCATCTCTATATAATTTAACACTTTAAAAGGTGCTTTAGGTATTATAATTACACCTTCCGCATAGAGCTTTAGAGACAGTTCCTAATTGCTTATCTCCTTCTAAGAAAGGAATGCAGCATTCTTTCTTAGGCGGCCTCTTTTCCTCTTTTCTAAAGGATCTCTTTATATAGGGGCGATATTATCTACTTTATACAATAGTGAGAGAGTGTAATTTTTTTTATAATAGTATAGCTTAACTTATATATAGCGAAACTTTACTAGACTATTTTCTAGGTTAAGAATTATATTTCTATTCTTAATGCCCTTAATCTTATATAGACCTATCTATCTACCTTTCTCTCTCTAGACTATAATCTTAAATCTAAGTGGGAGCTTAAGGACTTTATATACTGCTAATAGACTATTGCAGATGTTTAGCACATAATTAATATTAGTCTTATCCCTTTTCTTTATAATATCTTTATTACCTTTTATATAGCATTTGTACGTGCAATAATATTAGATAATAGGGGAGAATCTATATTAATCCTAGAATATGCGCTAAAGACTAGCAGTGTAGATATAAGGCTATCTAGGCCTGCAGTGTTATTAATAGCTTTAATAGCTATCTAGAGGATATTCTCCTTATTTATATAATTTCCTAGTTTAGTCTTAAGAATATTAAAGGCTCTGCAAAGAGGTCTGTATAAACGCTTAACCTTTCCTATTATCTAATATACTTCTATAGGCATCTGCCTATAGGTTATGCTAATAATCTTTACGTAGTTTCTAAACTTATCTAATATAAAGTTTGTATCTGGGTTATATATAATATAGTTAGATAGACCTTAGTAGACATTAATTTAGCATCTACAGAGGGCTTCCCACGTATTTTATGCAGATATTAATTTTAAGAAGATTATAGCTTAAAATAATATGTTTATATTCATAATATATAGTGCGTCTCTAGTTCTAATATATATAATATTAATAATAATCTTATAGTTAAAGTAGGTGTTATCCTTAATAGTAAACTTAAAGCGATATAGGACTTATTTATACAATTAATAGTAGTGGCAAAACTTCTAAATTTTGTTTAGTATAGTGGCATCTACTTTATAGCTAGTATTAGTAAGTATCTTCTAAAGTCTTTCTATATAGAGTTGTTCGAATTATTAATAAAGGCGACGAAGTTCTTATTTAGTAAAAAAAGACACAGTTTCTTTCTTACTAATATTAAAGAAAGAGTGTCTCTATTTGCGTATAATAGGTATAGTTATGCCATTCTTTTATACAATAACATCTAGAATATTATTAAAGTAGGCATCCAGTTTATTAGTATTTACTAGTAATAGTAGGAATGATGTTAGAGTATCTAGAATATAGTAGATAACCATTCCTATTAGATTTGTAATTTATATAGTTCCTAGAGATTCTTATAAGTTCTAATCTCTAAAGCTAATATTAGTGTTGCTAGGTATCTAATTAATCTTTATATAGGGGTTCTCTTATATATATGTCTCTAGCTATGCTTTACTAGTAGTGGAAATTCTTACTATACTTATATTCCATAGTTTACCTTAGTATATTGTATAGTATTAATCTTTAAGAATAAACTATTCTATACACTCCTCTAGCTCTATATTATAAATATGTTTGCTAGTTATATAGTAAAGATAGGCAGCAGTAGTTAGGTAGGACACTTAATTATTACCATCCTTGTTATTTTTGCTCTACTACTCTTCTTTGTGTAAAATAGGTTCCTTATTATTATACTCTTTTATATTCTAAATATAAGACTAAATAGTCTTATATAAAGGCGTTTTATTATTATACTCTTTATAGAAAGTAATATACTATCTTATTACATAGGTACGCTTATTGCGCAGATAATTAAAAGACTAACAATCTTTCTTATAGTACATAAAATACTTCTTTAGTCTTATATAAATATTGTTTAATTAGGATTGCGATAATAATAGTATAAAACGTCCGCGAAATCCTTATTTGTAAGGGACTAGTAATCTTTCTCTTTGTATAGAAAAGTTATATTTATAATTAGTGTAGCACACATTAGCCTCTTATAGGTACTAATTAAATTAGTAGTTAATTGCAACTTAAATTAATATATAAAGATTAGCAAATAGAGCTTTATAGATAGGCTTAGAAGTAAATATAGCCTACTCTAGCTCTACATATCTATAGCATGCTTATATAATAGTAGTATAGAGAGAAATTTCCCTAGTAAAGTCTGCACCTAATACTCTCTGTGCGAGGGTAAGCCTATTAATTATTGCCTCTAAGACTTTGTGTAGACTCTTATTAGGGTTCTTATACTAGTATTATACGAAAGTTATTATAGTTTAGTCTATCTAATACTAGTTATAGTTAATAGTAGTATTAAAGTAACTATTAAGTACTTTATACAAGCACTTCTACAATTATCTAGAATAAATAGTATAGAGGTAATACTATACTGCACGGCTAGTAAGAATATCTAAAAAGATATCTAGGTATTAATCCTTAGTAATATCTAGACGTCTGTATAGATCTATAAAGATTTTAGTCTTATCTACTAAAATGTGATATAGAACTCTAGTATAGTTATTATCCTTATTCTATACCTTTTAACATTAAATTATCTTATTAGCTAGAATTCTCTAAGGAGGTAGGTTGTGCTTAGGCAGAAGTTTATATAGATTAGATTATAGTATAGACTTAGTCTATGTAGATTAGTATAGTGCCTATGATTTATATTTAACTAGTAGTGGTTCTATTCTATACAGCGTTTAATAATCGCAAGTAAGTAAGCAGAATAGTAGTTAGGTACTATGTATAAAAAGTAGTAGGTTATTTAATTATTTATATAAATAAGATTATTCTTAGTACTTGTGTAAAGGCTCTTTTAAGATGTTTATAGAGACCTACAGCTATATAGATGCCTATAGTAGTAGAGGCTTACTCTATTTAGGTTTGTGCGATAGTCTAACTAGCTTAGGTATTTTTAAGATTAGCCTTAGTATTTGCGTATAAGAAGTTAAGCAGACTAGTAAGGGCAATAATATATAAGTAATATCTGCATTGCCTTAGGCTACTTTGTATAGTTTGCTAGCACTTATGGCTCTAGCGTCTATCCTTAGTATAATGCTCTTTTCTTCTAGGACTATAATAAGCTTTCTTCTAAATATATAGTTTAACTTTAAAAAATAGTGTTCTTTCTATCCTTTAAAGTCTTTTTAGAATAATTCTAAAAACGCTATCGCTTTTTAGTATAATGTATAATAATTAGCAATAGTATATACTGCGTACAATTGTATTTCTAATAAAGAGGAATTATCTACTAGGCTAATCTTATTCTTCTAGTACTTAGGTCTTATTTCCTTACGTAGTGTTGCCTCTAATATTCCTATTTCTTTAGTATACTTATTGTACAGTCTAGTATATTTAGGTATATTAGTGTTGTCTTATAAGGTAAAGGTAGTAAAGGTGAAGGCTTTATATAAAGTAGTGGTAGGGGTAGTTATTATATAACTAGTTTGTTTAATAGGTTAGTTGTATAGAGAGTCGCACTTTATTAGAGTTTATTATTATCTTAACTATGTATTTGTACGGTTACTAGTAGTGTGCTTAGTACACTATCTTTTTTTAAATTTTATATAGTAGTAATATCTACTCACTAACTTAATAAAAAAGTTAATCTACTATTTCTATAAATAAGAATAGGTTTTGTACGTCTTATATAATCGCTTCCTTTATTTTATATAGTAGCGATAGTTACTTACTAACTCTATAAAGGTTTAATTTACTATTCTCTTATGTATAGAGGATAGGATATAACAAAACAAATTATATAGCTAATAATAACTTGTATAATCTGTCTTTACTCTTGCTAATTTATAGTTATAAGTTAGTTAACTACTAATTAGTATTAAATAGGCTCTATAGCTAGCTATATAGACATTAATATCTACTACTCTATATTGGCAAGTATAGAGGGTGTATGGAATAATTATATAAGAAAAGGAAATAACATAATAAAACTAACTTGGTATTAATTACTTATTTCTAGAGAGGATGCGAATAAAAAGAAGAAGATTCTGCGGCATATAGGCCGCGGCGTATAGGCATTATGTAATTCCTATATAATACTATTATACGGCAATATTAATGTAAGAGTTTGGGCCCGCGATAGTTAGGATAAAAGTAAGTTAATTCCTAGTACATAAAATACTGCTATACTAAGTAGGTAGGCAGAAGGGCAGCACCTTATGGGTGCTACCGCGCTAGTGGCCGAATTGGGCCTAGTGCCGGATTAACGTTATTCTAGGTTCCGAGCCAGGTGCCGCTATGGATCCATAACACTACCCCCCCCTCTATAGCCTTAAGCTCTGGCGAGGCTTGTGTCTATTATATAACCTAACTATCTTACACTATTACGGTGTATTCTAAACTATCGCACGCTATTGCGCGTTATTATAGACTATTTCTAGCTAGTTAGGAACTATTGCAGCTAGTAATAGTGCTATTACAATGTGCCTAGCAGCGTTACTAAGTTTAGTAGATTGTTTTAACTAACACTATAGAGGCAACCTCCTCTAACAGAGTACTTTACTAAGATAAACAACTTAGTCACTTGCGATATAGTAAAGCATTTTTATTACACCTATATAATAATATATATGGCACTAATCGTGTTTGTTAGCACTTCTTATTAGGCCGCTAGGTTCCTAAACTTAACGTGTTTGACGGGTTTGCGTGGGTTATTACCATAAAACTAATCTACTGCCTCTGGGGCATTAATAAGGAGTATTTATAGTTCCTATAACGGGTTATTAGGACCCTTAGAATTGTCCTTCTACTTAACTAGGTACTAAAGTAAACCTTTTTTATTGCGGTAGTATAAGTCTTAGAAATTACTATTAATACGATAGTTTAGTATGGCTTTAATTGTATAATCTAAGGTGTCGTCTATATTAATATTAATAGGGCCCTTAGGTTTTAATTACTGTCTAGGTAGCGCGTTGCTAGGTTGTTTATATAATAACTATAGGTAAAATATATTATATACGCGTCTTATTTCTAGGAGTAGGTCTATTTTATATATAGAGTTATTAATAACGCGTATAACAGTAAATAGTCTATAGTATTTTATGTCTAATAATTTGCTAGAATGCGTTATCTTAATAAACCTTATATCTAACATAACTTTGTCACTAACGCGTAACTTAGAAGTAGGCATACAGTCTTTATTCGCATATTCTACCTACTTTGCTTGTGCCTAGGCCATATTATCTTAACAAAACTATTAAAAATTCTCTAACTTAGTAACAAACTTGTCGGCGCGTTTCTGGTTAGCTTAGGCAGGGGCAGATAGTGACGTTATTAATTCGACTAGTTTATAGATTAAGGATCGCGATAAATAGCCCTTAGTTGCTATAAATAGGGCGACGCTAGTAGAGTTACTAATCTAATTATTTGCGACAAACTTAGCTATTAGCAGAAATAGTGCCTAATTATCCTATTAGTAATTTACATAAGCTTGTAGGTACTATTTTATCTAGGTATTAATAATCTCGGTCTAGCTATTAGTCTCTAGATAATAGAAAGTTAATACCTTAGGCTAGGTACCTAATTATTAGCATAGGCGATGCTAGAAATATAAGACAAACTAAGCGCTATAATTACTAACAATTTGTGCAGAGTATCCCTCCTCGCGCTATACATACTTAATAAACGCACAGACTAGCGTTATGACTTTAAGATTAGTAATAGAAATAAACTTCTTCTTCTTAGATAGGCAATTAACTATAATAAGTATACTAGTATAGGTGCGGCTATAATCTTTATAGACTGGCAGTTAAGTAATATAATTAATTAATATGCTCTCCTAGTATTAATCTAGAATTAGTAATAGGCAAAAAAGTCTATGCTTGCCTTTTTTATTAACTTTAAAGCAATAGTATATTAAATAATTGCGTATATACTATGCAACGTCTATTATTATATAAGACTAGTAAAACTAACAACTTAGGTTATAGTACGTGGCGTGCTTACTAGGGTAGCCTACGCATAACTTATTATAAGAGTCTTTAATAATTATAGTGCGTAGAGGTCTATTATTTAGTACGTATATCTTGTTCTTTACGTATAACAAGTTGTCTTATAGTTGGCAGTCTCTAAGCTTAATTCGCAGTTTCTTATTATATATAAGCAATAATAGGATACGATATTATCCCTTAAGTTTCGCTTTTATAATGGCTTGCAGGTCCTTATTAGTAGGGTACGCGTTCTTAATCCTAGCAACAAGATCTTTCTCTAAATCTCTATTATTAGTAGGAGAATTAATTCTTATCTCTTCCTTCGCCTTAGGCGACTACACTTATAAAGGTGCTAAGAAGGATAATACTAGTAATTCTTCTATAGACTCCTTACTAATATAATTCTCCTTACTAATTAAGTATATTATAAGGGCTAGATTTGCAATAGTATCTATAAGTTTACTAGTAAGAACCTAAGCTATATAGACTATATATTATAATATATTCTTATAAGTATAATGTAAAGTATAGGCACAGCTAGTATGCGTGTTACTATTGCAGCCATTACTATCTTTAGGATTGTAATAGACTTAGTGGCTGCTAGCGCGGGCTTCTAGCGCAATGCAATATAGCTTAAGGATTATTTAGACTTAGTGTTAACATTATTTATTATCTGCGCCCTTAGGGAGATCGCTAGGACGCCTGGTTAAAGCGTCTGGCTTGGTGCCTTGGTTACCTAGTCTGTATCTAATAAGGAAGTTAAACTCTAAGAGGAATTTAGCCTATTGTGCTTATTGGCAATTTAGTCTCTTATTAGTTATAAAGTAGCGCAACGCTAAGTAGTCTAATATAATATTAATAGGCAATTTTGTGTCTAATAGCTCGAAATACTATTCCTTAAATGCGCGTATAATTATAAGTAACTCCTTATTATAAATCTTATAGTTACACTTAGCTAGGTTTATCTAATATAATAGAAAGGTAATAGGTTTTAATACGCCATTATGCATCTGTAATAAGACTATAGTAGTAACAAAGTTAGACGCGTTTATCTCTAACTAGGTCTCTAAGTTAATATTAAAGTGGGCGAGTATAGGTGCGCGTATAAAGGCTTGTTTAAGTTGTTTAAAAGCTTGGGCGGCTGTAGAGTTAGCTACTAATAGAAATACTTTAGTCTAGGTATTTAATTTCTTAGTTAGCTCTATAAGTAGTCGTGCAAGCTGGCTAAATCCTAGGATAAACTAGCGATAGAAGTTTGTAAATCCCAGGAAGGCCTATATGTCTTTAATACTGCGCAATAGTTGCCATCCTTATATTATGCTAATCTTGGCGGGGTCTATCTTAATACTGTCTATAATTAGGATAAGTCCTAAGTACTTAACGCGTTTAACCTTAAATTATAACTTATAGATATCTAAGAATAGTCTAGCATTAATAAGCTTCTTAACTACTATCTAGACATATATCTTATACTTATTCTTATTATTAGAATAGATAAGTACGTTGTCTAGGTACGCGGTATAGAAGTTATCTAGATATTCTCTTAGAACGTTGTTAATATAAGATTAAAAGGTTCCTAGGGCATTACATAACCTAAATGGCATATCTAGGTACTTCTAAAGGCTATAGCGGGTTAAAAAAGCAGTTTTTTTCTTATTATCCTCCTTAACTTATACGATATTAAAAGCAGCTATTACATTAATAATACTTATAATTTGTGCTTTTGTTAGTCATGCCATAGTCTTCTTAATTAAGGGCAGAGCATTCTGGTTCTTTTTTGTTGCCTTGTTTAAGGCGCAGTAATTAACACAAATCTATAGTCCCCTTCTAGGTTTCTTAATGCATAGTATAGGTGCAGCGTAAGGTAAGCTACTTAGGCGAATAAAATCTTTGCCTAATATCTTATTAATATATACCTTTACCGCTCTACATTCCTTATAGGTTAACCTATATATTTTAGGACGTGATACTATGGCCTCTAGATTTAAATTAATAGTATGGTCCACTCTAGATTAACGCGGGGGTAGTTTATTAGCTTCCTTAGAATCGAATTTGTAAGCCAGGTTAACTAGAAATAGTAGTAATAGCTTAATAATTTCTTCTCTAGTAATTACGGGCTTTTCTAGTTTCCTTATATACTTTTTAAAGTTAGCATCTAATACCGCACAGTGCTAAGTAGCGCAGAGGTTAGCAATAATGTATTTCTATAGACTTTTCTTATCTAATTCTTCCCTACTAGGATCTAATAATTCTAGTTGTTCCTAGTAGTGTGGCTTAATAAAAATAACAAAGTTAGGATCCCTAGCGATTATTATTGCGGCTGTATGGCCTAAAATAACATTAATTCTATTCTTTACTATCTTCTTACGCGTTATACTATCTAGTAGTTTGTTATTATAAATCTTTTTAGGCAGCGCGCTATCCAAATAGTTTACTAGGCAATATAACGATTCGAAGCTTAATAAATAAGTTTCTCTAAAAGAGGGGATTAGTAAATAGTAGTCCATCTAATTTATCCCTAATAACATGTTAAACTTACCGATTTTAGTAACATAGTATAGCACTAGGCTAGTATAAGATCTATGCTTAATTATAATCTCTACCGCGGTGCGGAGCTTAGTATAAGGATTGCTGTTAGCCAGAGCTAGACTAACTAGTTATTCTAAAGCAATTTCTTTAAGCTAGTATTGTTTAACAACTTATTAATAAATAAAACAGGTAGTGGCTTTTATATCCACTAAGCTAAATGCGCGAAGCTATTTTTAGGCCAGAGGAAGCTTAATATAATAGTCGAATTCTAGTTAATAGGTGGCGTCTAGTATAGAAGATATATCTAACGTAATAGTAGATATAGCATATATGTCTATAGGCTTATTAAGGCTGTTATTCTTAGGTGCAGCTTCTAGGCGCTAGATAGTCTACTAGATTTCTTATTAAGTTTTACGCCATTATTGCTCCTAATTATAGTTTAGTTTAGGAGTCTCTTATTTCCTAACTTATCCTTATTAGTAGTTAATTTATATTAAAATTTGTTACTATCCTTATCTTTTATATTCTCTACGTACGCATTTATAGCGAAGGCCAAAGTAAGAATATCTTTTAAAGGGACAAAGTCTTTATCTTTGTAGGGTGCAGTCTTATTACGCGTTATGTGTTCCGGCTTGCCACATTTAAAGCAAAGACCTAGTTTACTTATATAATTACGTTTCTTAGTTATTTATTTGCGAGTAAGCGCCTAGGGGGCCCTATTCTTTTACGCTAAGGAACGATTGCTTAGGAAACACTTACAGCTAGTATCTTTACTAGATAGTATTGTTAACTTCTTAGGTCCCAAATATAGTTAACTATTAATATCTAAATTATACTAGTGGAGTTAATATGCGCGGGCTAAAAAGGCTATTAAGCTCTTATTTAGTATTAAACTAGAAAAAGTTTAGCAGGCAAGACGGCTGTCTATAAGATATTAGGCATATTAAACTTTACCCATCTTGGCCATAGAAAGTAAGTTAATAATAAAGAGAAATCGCCCTTACTACTGCGTAAATATCTCGCCATACTTCTATTATAATATATTGTTATAAAGCTTCTATTTAGCTTCTATAATCTAATTATAGGATATGTAGGTCTTATCTAAGAGCTTTAGCAAATCCTCTAATATGTTAACTAAACTTAGAATTAGATAGACAAGGTTTTAGGCATTGTTTTTAATAAAATGGCAAATATAATAGACTTTGTGTTTCTCTAATAGAAGTGTAATTGCCTTATTAACTATAGTAATTCGCTAATACTTATAATCCTCTTTATCTTTACCGCTAAAGGACTCTATTTCTAAGGCCTTATAATGCGAGCTACTAATAGTCCCAACTAATATGTGGGAGGCGCTAAAGGGTTACTTATTACGCAGGTCTTAAGTCTTCTAATATTTATAGTCGTTATCGCACTAGTCTTAGTTATTATATTAGTCCTAATCTTTATGTTAGTCGCGTTAGTTATATACATCTTTATGCTTATTATAATAGTTATAGCGGTTATAAAGGTTATTACAAAAGAGTTCTTTAGCGGGTTATGTTTATATAAGGTAACTATACGTTATACTAGTAGAATAGTAGTTAAGAGTAGAGTTGCTATTTAGGGTATAGATATCTTATTATAGAGAACGCGCACGCCTATACTTACAAGAAGTTAGTAATTTATTAAACTAGTCACATAGAAAAGGTTAACCGCATTCTAATACATTATATAGTAAGTGCGTCTAAGCTCTTAGAGACCTAAGTTTGTTTTTGGCAGTGTACGTAGCTTATTTGGCTATCTACACTTAACGCTTAAACTATTATGCACGTCTTTATAGTTATTAAAATTCTTCTTTAAACTATTAAGCGTCTTGGACAGTGTACTAATAATTAGTCTTAAGGTTATAAAGCTTTATAGAAGCGTTCTTATTCGCTTTAATAGCATTATTATACTTTACCTATAATTTTTATCTAACTTAGGTAACCTATTAAACGCGAGTTTACATATCTTTAAAGTTCTTCTTAGTAGTAGCTAAGTCTACACCTCGCTAATAGTAAGTATCTAATAAAGCATTATAAGCTTATTATAATTACTTATAAGCTTTTAGGTTAGTGCCGCTAGCTACGTTATAGGCGTTTTACAACTACTAAAATATAGCCTTTAGCATATTAAGCCAAGAGAGTTTCTTGGCTAGTTACTTACTAGACTTAGCACACTTTATAATAATATTAAACTAAGCGTTAGAGTAAGCTTATATGTCTTTCGCAAACTTGGCTACATTAGTTAGTTAAAATATCTTTTTTACCTATTCTTATTAAGCGTCCTTATATTAGACCTCTATATTATAGCCCAGCTCTTCTTTATTATTAACGGGCCTATAGGCTTCTATAAATAGATTTAAAGCCCTTAAAGAGGTGCGTTATTATTTATCGCGCGTAAGGAGAGGCGGAGATTTAAAACAAATCTATAGGAACGACGCCTTCTTAGGTATTCGTAAATTGCCTGGGCTATAGCTGTCGGATTTTAAACACGAGAAGGCAGGAGATTTCTAGTCTCTCTTAGATTGGCGGCTATAGTTAGGGGATTTCTACGGCATTTAAATAGTAACTTGGCAATCTTTATAGGGTTTATTACACTATCTTACTAATTTTAACACATTAAATAACGTGGTTCACCAGCGATTAACCCACACTAGTGAGCGCGCCACCTTTGCCAAGACTCCACCAAACCATTTTATTTATTATTAGACTGCGTCGCAACACTACTTAAAAATATATACTAAGTTAATATATCTAATTTAGATTCTTCCTCTTTAACTCCCTGGCAGGTTTGTGTATTGTGTCTAGATTG
This sequence comes from Laburnicola sp. R22_1, assembly GCA_014281115.1. Classification (NCBI taxonomy): domain Eukaryota; kingdom Fungi; phylum Ascomycota; class Dothideomycetes; order Pleosporales; family Didymosphaeriaceae; genus Laburnicola; species Laburnicola sp. R22_1. The sequence goes on along the minus strand of JACONQ010000001.1, from coordinate 2,359,581 downwards.
CCTATAGATGCCACAACGCCGTTGAGTTAATGGCCCTGTTGCAGCGCGACTAGTACCTAATAACTATTTACCCTTCTTCTGTCCACTAGCGTCCTTAGAAGTGGCTAGCTAAGATTTCTCTGCTACTATAAGTGATCCCTAATGCTAGATATACCTCCTTTTACGCGATTTTTGCCTTATAGTCTTCTTAATTATCTTATAAAGGTCTGCAATTTTATCCAACACTAGTACCTAACTATATATTACACTTAGAGCGCCTTTTTTAAGCTTCTTAAGCACCTGCATAGTTAAAGTTAGTGATAAATTAAAGTAATCTCTAATTCTCTTGCGAACTAGTATTGATTGCGCCTTAAATTCGCGTAGGTTACTTAGTGTTTTAGACTCCTAGGTGGTAGGCTCTTTAATAGGCAGACTAGGTGTATAGATGCGAATGTTAAGGTACTGCAATACCTTCTCTAGATTTAATAGGACTAGCCTAGTACTGTAAAAACTACCCTTAATTATCTCTGCAGAGAAAACCTTTAAAAACGCAGTTTTAAAGGCTAGGAGGAACTTAATCTTTGTAATATGAGTTATTAGCTAACGCGCTAAGCCCGAGATCTTAGCACTATATGTCTTCTTTAGCGGGGAGAAATAGCCCACATCTAATAGCTGCAGCAGGTGTGATAAATATGGCAGCATATAGAGAGTAATAATCTTATGTTCCTTATAGTAATTCTAGAACTTAATTAAGTTATGGCTCTTATAGCCGTTAATAACTAGTAGCTAATAGGTTTCTTTAGCGCGTCCCTTTGTATGCGCGTTAAAGTGTTTTAATCACGCGATACTAAGCTTATTGTTTGTCTAGCCGTTCTCGCTAACAGCGATTACCCAATCGCTAGGAATTAACGCGTCTTCGTACTAGGTGGAGATGTAACGCTTGCCGGCGTAGATAATAAAGGGAGAAATTGCCTATCTATTAGCGCAGATACCCTAAATTACTATAATCTACTAGCAGTTGCCTGGCTATATTAATTTAGGTTTCGCACGCCTCTCTAATACTGTAACCACAAGCTAAGACCCTATAACCCCTATTAGGAAGCCTAATTTATTAAAGTTGTAGGTGTCCTTATCTGTAATGCCGTACTTAACTTTAATGCCCTCCACAAGCTTAAACTACGCGTTTATAACCTTAGAATCTTCTTATTATGCCCTCTAGTTGTCGTATAACTAAGACTAACGCGTTTTAACTTTACGTCTGCGCTTAATAAACCTGTCTATCTAGTTAATACTAATAGGTGGCTTTTCTCTCTGTAAACATAGTAAATTGGCCATTATGCGAATTATAAGCTTTGTAGAAGGGAATCCACGCGTGTTTAGCTCAATTATATGATTAATAAGCGCCTGCTCCTTAAGGAGAGTAAAATTCTTTAATTTAGGTAGGTTATCGCGTTGTGCAGTCGTTTCGTTGCGTCTTTAATTAAGCGTTCTGCGATTAACGTTATACAGCCCTGCTGCTACTTACTCTGTAAGATTTAGGTCTTGTTTAATAGCTCTAATAGCAATAAGTAACCGAGCTTTATTAGATGGCTTAGAAGACATAGTAGGTGGTTGTATTATAATGGTATTGTTAGTAATAGTGGGGTCTTAGCAAAGGTAACACGCTTACTAGTGTGGGTCACTCGCTAGTAAACCACGTTATATTGTTAATAATATTAGTAGAGGTGTTAAAGTATTAAGACGGGTTTTAAAAAAGTTAGGTACACAAAACATTAGGGCCTTAAAGCGCTAATTAGGCATAAGAATTTAGAGCTAGGATAATAGGTTGCAATTAGAATTGCGAATTGCTAGCAATTATTATAGATTCTTATATATCTACTTATTTCTATTATTAAGTAAACGTCTTTACAAAAGAGAATATAAAGTTCCTAAGATCGCCTATAGTTCTGGTTTAAGGTTAAGAAGTTAGAGTATTAGAATAAAATTCTCTAGGCATAGACAATAAAGGTGTGCGAAGTCGTCTATACTTGTTATATTTACTACTTAGGCGAGGATAATCGGAATCCATACTATAGTAATGTAGAAGGTTAGTAGTTTTGGATAAGATATAATTTTACGCCTTAGACAAAGTTATAATAAAGTTGCTAGCCGAATTTTTACAAACGTCTATTCTACTAGCTTACTCTAAATATTACTACTATTACTATAAAATACTATATACTAATATAGTAGTAGGAGAGGCTAGATTCTCTTTAAGCGGCATACTTATTATAGGTATTTTATAGCAGTACACGTATTAACCTATACATCTAGCCCTACTACCTACCTACTCTCTATAGTCTTTCTCTACTAACTAAGCCTAAGAGGAAGTATACTCTTAGTCGTTAAGTTTCTACGTATTATTATTATTACTATTATTATTAGTAACCTAATCCGTACACACACTACTGCGCCCTACTTCTAGGCCTACTATATAATTACGAGAGATGTCTAATTTATTAACGCGTAATTCTCTAATTCGCTAGCACTCTAGTGGTGAGCCTATTATAGCTAGAACTCTAGGGGGAGCGATAGTAGTATAGTGTAAGAGTTTGGGCCTATAATAGTTAGAATAAAAGTAAGTTAATTTCTAGTAACGTACTTTGCACTCGAGTCGGACACTCCATCGAGTCGAACACTTTGCCAAGACCCCACCAAAACGTACTATCAGCAATAGTATAACGCGATGCCTTAACCACACAATGAACTACTAGCGTTAAAAGAAGCGCGTATATAGCTTGCGATCTAGGCTATTAAACAAAACGCGACACTCTCTTAGCAACGCGCTGCAGCTATCTATAACGTCTCTTAAAGTACACTTAGCGACTAACGCGCTAGAAAGACGTTTAGACGCGACTGCGCACCTAACAAAATAAGACTTACTATAAGAGAGGAGCAGGCGATTGTGGAGCATATACTCGACCTAGACGCGCGAGGATTTCCGCCTCAGCTCGATGCTATAAAAGATATGGCTGATTCTTTACTAGCTGCACGCCACTATAAGCTAGTTGGCTAGAGGTGGCCTTATAACTTTGTTAAGCGCCAGCTAGAGCTTAAAGTTAAGTTCAATCGAAAGTACGACTACAAGAGAGCTCTCTAGAAGAATCCTAAGGTGATACAAGACTAGTTCTGGCTTGTAGAGAACATAAAGGCTAAATATAGTATCCTAGACAAGGACACCTACAATTTTAATAAAGCAGGCTTAATAATAGGCATAATATTAACTAGAGTAGTAGTCACAGGCTCTAAGCGTTAAGGACGGCTAAAGCAGGTGCAGCAGGGCAATAGGGAGTGGACAACAGTTATCTAAGGCATTAATGCGACGGGGTGGTGGATCCCACCCTTCATTATCTTCGGGGGCAAGCACCACCTCTCCGCCTAGTATAAGGAGAAGGATCTACCTCATAATTAGGTTATTGCAGTCTCTAAGAACGGCTAGACAACAAATAAGCTTAGTCTATAGTGGCTAAAGCACTTTAATAAGTATACAAAGAGGTGTGTTGTTAGCATAATATATTTGCTTATTCTTAACAGCTATAAGAGTTACAACTTGTTCGAATTCGAACAGTATTATAAGAAGAGCAATATTGTTACTCTCTGTATGCCCTCGCATTCGTCGCACCTCTTGCAGCCACTTAATGTGGACTGTTTCGCGCCTTTAAAAAAGGCATATAGGCGCCAAGCTGAGGATTTAATACGCAACCACATCACGCACATCACTAAAATCGAGTTCCTGCCTTACTTTATTGCTGCTTTTAAGGCTTCATTTACTAAAAGTAATATCAAAGAAGGCTTTCGAGGTGCTGGCCTAGTGCCCCACAACCTAGAAGCTGTGATATCGCAGCTTGACGTCCGCCTGCGTACGCCTCCACTTTGTACTATTCGCGATAGTACATAGGAGTCGCAAACTCCGCGAAATAGTACAGAACTTAGGTCGCAATCGACGCTAGTTAAGCAGAGGATTCAAAGGCATGTGGATAGTTCCCCAACTTATATGGTTAAGGCGATGGAAAAGCTCGTTAAAGGCGCTAAGATAATAGGGCATTCTTTAGTATTAATAACTAAACGCAACGCCGAACTTCAAGCTGCTAATGAGGCCGCCACACGACGTAAATTATATAAAAGAAAGCGATTGCAGTAAGAAGGAGTCCTTACAGTTAAAGAGGGCCAGCGACTGGCTACTCTAAAGGACTTTGGGGTGCGTAGTAATGGCAAGAAGGCAAAGAAGAGGGTGCGCACTAATAGAGGCGAATCCGCTTAATAGCGCTGTGGACGCTGCAGCAAGCCTAGGCACAATAAAAAAACCTGTAGACAGCTTATAGAAGTAGATTCTAAATAGTTTAACCTATTTAGACTATTAAAAATAGTTCATGTTAACTCTATACTATCGTGAATAGTACAGAACTTGGTGGGGTCTTGGCAAAGTGTCCGACTCGATAGAGTGTCCGACTCGAGTGCAAAGTACGTTATATAAAATACTGCTATACTAAGTAGGTAGGCAGAAGGGTAGCACCTTATGGGTGCTGCCGCGCTAGTGGCCAAATTGGGCCTAGTGTCGAATTAACGTTATTTCGGGTTTTAAGCCAGGTGCCGCTATAGATCTATAATAATTAAAATCTTTACACCCTTAGGTGCTCTTATCTATATAGTATATAAATATCTATATTATATATAAAGAGAAGTAAAATAAAAGGCACTAAAATCTAGTACCTAGTATATAGTAGTAGTAATATATAGCGTTATTTTATCTATCTAGAGGTAGAATAATAAAGACTTTTATCTTAAATAATATAATAAAAAAGCAGAGTCTCCTACTTAGTAATTAAAAAAGGCGTAAAAAGATAATAATAAGTAATATAATATATATAAAATAATAATAATTTTATTATTAACGTTTTATATAGCGGTATTATTAATAACAGTTAATATTAAAAATTATATAATAATTTATTAGTACTATATTTTTATATAATAATATTACGTAATATATATAATAACTAGTAAAATAAAGAGTTTTTATTAATTACTAACTAATTACGTAATAAAAATAGTATTTTAAAATTAAATAATTAAAGACTAGTAACGTGGTTTACTAGCGAGTAACCTACACTAGTAAGCGTGCTACCTTTACTAAGACTTTATTATTACTAATAATACTATTATAATATAACTATCTACTATATTTTCTAAGCTATCTAATAAAGCTCGGTTACTTATTACTATTAGAGCTATTAAATAAGACCTAAATCTTATAGAGTAAGTAGTAGCAGGGCTATATAATATTAATCGCAGAACGCTTAATTAAAGACGCAACAAAATAACTACACAACGCGATAACCCACCTAAATTAAAGAATTTTACTCTTCTTAAGGAGCAGGCGCTTATTAATCGTATAATTAAGCTAGATACGCGTGGATTCTCTTCTACGAAGCTTATAATACACACAATGGCTAATTTACTACGTTTATAGAGAGGAAAGCCACCTATTAGTATTAACTAGATAGATAGATTTATTAAGCGTAGACGTAAAGTTAAAACGCGTTAGTCTTAGTTATATAACAACTAGAAAGTATAATAGAAAGATTCTAAGGTTATAAACGCGTAGTTTAAGCTTATAGAGGGTATTAAAGTTAAGTATAGTATTACGAATAAGAACACCTACAACTTTAATAAATTAGGCTTCCTAATAGGGGCTATAGGGTCTTAGCTTATAGTTATAGTATTAGAGAGGCGTGCGAAACCCAAATTAATACAGCCAGGCAATCGCTAGTAGATTATAGTAATCTAGAGTATCTGCGCTACTAGATAGGCAATTTCTCCCTTTATTATCTACGCCGGCAAGCGTTATATCTCTACCTAGTACAAAGACGCGTTAATTTCTAGCGATTGGGTAATCGCTATTAGCGAGAATAGCTAGAAAAATAACGAGCTTAGTATTACGTAGTTAAAATACTTTAACACGCATACAAAGGGACGCGCTAAAGAAACCTATTAGCTACTAGTTATTAATAGCTATAAGAGCTATAACTTAATTAAGTTCTAGAATTACTATAAGGAATATAAGATCATTACTCTCTATATACTGCTATATTTATTACACTTACTGCAGCTATTAGATATGGGCTATTTCTCCCCACTAAAGAAGGCATATAGTGCTAAGATCTTAGGCTTAGCGTGTTGGCTAATAACCTATATTATAAAGATTAAGTTCCTCCTAGCCTTTAAAACCGCGTTTTTAAAGGTTTTCTCTATAGAGATAATTAAGAGTGGTTTCTACAGTACTAGGCTAGTCCTATTAAATCTAGAGAAGATATTGCAGTACCTTAATATTCGTATCTATACACCTAGTCTGCCTATTAAGGAGCCTACTATCTGGGAGTCTAAAACACTAAGTAACCTATGCGAATTTAAGGCGCAATTAACACTAGTTCGCAAGAGAATTAGAGATTACTTTAATTTATTACTAACTTTAACTATACAGGTACTTAAGAAGCTTAAAAAAGGCGCTCTAAGTGTAATACATAGTTAGGTACTAGTATTAGATAAAATTACAGGCCTTCACAAGATAATTAAGGAGACTATAAGGCGAAAATCGCGTAAAAGAAGATATATCTAGCATTAGAGATCACTTATAGTAGCAGAGAGATCTTAGCTAGCCACTTCTAAGGACGCTAGTAGATAGAAAAAGGGTAAATAGTTATTAGATACTAGTCGCGCTACAATAGGGCTATTAACTTAATAGCGTTGTGGCATCTATAAGTAATCTAGACATAATATGCAAACCTGCCAGAAAGTTAAAGAGGAAGAATCTAAATTAGATGTATTAACTCAGTATATATTTTTAAGTAGTATTACAACACAGTCTAATAATAAATAAAATAGTTTGGTGGGGTCTTGGCAAAGATGGCGCGCTTACTAGTATAGATTACTTACTAGTAAATCACGTTATTTTCTTTATAAATCTATTAAAAAATTAAAATCATAGTTTTACTAGTAATAAAGTTATAAAGCTTTATCTTTTTTATTACTTTTATACGCCTTTTTTATTACTAAGTAAGAGGCTTTTTTTTTATTATATTATTTAAGATAAAAGTCTTTATTGTCCTACTTCTAGGTAAATAAAATAACGCTACATAAAGCTTTAAAAAATTACTTATTTAGACTATTTATATATACTTATATAAGTCTACACATATTTATATATCTCTAAGTATTTTTATATTAGTAAATTGCTTATGTAAAAATACGCATAAATATGTAAGTCTGCACATATCTACGCACAAGTCGCATAGTTAAGTAGAAAAACTTTCCTAATATAGCGTAGCTTACAGCGTTACTATACATAACTATTACTAGGAGAGTAGAGCTTAGCCGCGATAAGCGGCACTGTTAAATAGATCCACATCTACTAGTTCTATTAATTAGGGGATTTCTTAGCACCTCTCTACAATTTCTACTTGCCTATTTTTTTAAAATATTAATATTATTACTATGTGGCGTTAAATTAACTACCTAGGGTAGAACGACAAAGGCTTTCATCTCAAATAACATAACAAAAAAAGCAGAGCCCCCTGCTTAGAGTTACCTACTATAACCTATTAAAATACTATTATAATTAGTACTTAATTAACTACTATTTTGCCAAGGGCTTTTAACTCTGTTGCCTTAGTTTTCAAAGTACGTTACCTTGGTAACATTCTCTCACTTATGGCGATAGGGCTGCTTGCATGTGCGTTAGAGCATTGGTTCGCGAGTCACTGAACCACCGCGGGTGGGATGCTACAGTACGAGGTAAACTTGTCTTTTCTTTCATATCGATACCACCAAATGATCTTCCATACCCTCCTGCGTCTGCCTCATAGCCGCGCATAGACGTGGCTCCATATTCTCCACCGTCCGCACCAATTCGGTCCTCACCCACCACGACCATGTTTTCCTTTCCCGCCCACTCGCCTCTCTCGCTCTCGCTCTACCACCGACTCCTCAATCCAGCCCATCATATCTCCCATTCTATACCCGCTGCCCTCAAACTCCAATGCCGCTCCCGCCACCTTGATCAACATTTTCCCCCCACCCAACAAATGCTCAAAGAACCCCGTCCACTTCACGTCCTCAGACACAACACCCGTCCAAGCAAAGTCGGGAAAATTGTTGCGCAGCATATCCTCCAGCTGCGACGAGAGAGCAAGCTGGTACACAGCGGGATATACAAGAAGGGAGGGAAGAGTGAGACGAGAGAGGGGGGCGTAGCTGGCCCAGGCTGAGAAGAAGTCGGAGGGGTATGCGAGGGCGAGGGTTGGGACGACGAATGAGGACTGAGGTATGTTGCTCTTCTGTATAGGGGCCATGAGTGCAGGGTGGCTGAAGATACTGTGACGGCGGCACGGCCTGTTGGACATTGGTGTAGGCTGTACTTGTGGATTTGTAGGTGCCAACTTACGAGTGCGTAGCGGCAGGGTTAGTGTGCGCATTGTTCCTGGGGACTGGGGAACTGCCGACAATTCAACGGAAGCATGGGACTCCTGAGGCTCCGCCTTGTTCGTCTGCGCGGTCTTCGCAGCCACACCCCTTGTATGAGCAGCAGTTTGCTCGAAAAGCGTATCTTGGCCGGCGTGCAGGACAACAAGCTTGACCGGCTTAACCCAATCATGCCGCGTCGTTTGTTCTTCTTGCAGAAGATCCAGAAAGTACAGCACCTTCTTTCTGGTCTTATACGCGAAACAGAGATGCAGTAACCGTAACTTCTGTAGTGCGTCTAGGCTTGTAGTCGCTTTCTCGAACAGGTTCCGGTAGAAGAGTGGAAGGTCGACTTGTTGGTGCGTCATGCTTGTATCAACGCGCTGCTCGTCAAGTAGAGACTCGTACTGCCGCTTCGCCTCGTAGTAGATGAGGGGTCCGTCGATTGTCGCGAGAGCTTCACTTAGAGTAGGAAAGTCTTTTGATCCAGCCATGTCGTTCAGGAGATGAGCATATATCAAGTGCTGTTAAGCGATGAACTCGAGGTAGAACTTACTCGGGTTGGCAGGAGAGTGCAACTGTGCGTAGAGGTTAAGAGGAACAAAAATTGGCGTTCTATACGAGGTTCATGAGTCTGGTTAAGTGGAGGTGGACAGTCGCCGGTGATTGATTACGAGCGTTCCACGATACAGTGAAAGCAGGCACAAACCCCAAACTTTGATAGTATTCACTGGATGATTGTTTCACTCTAACCCAGGACGCCATGTAACGTTGCGAGATCTTCAATATACAAGACAGCCCTGTTCCTAGTGAAATAATCTTCAAAAGATCCGCGAGGCATGCCAATTTCCACTTCCTGGTCCTGCCCGCACCCTAACCATAGCGTCGCTGCGTTGTTGCTCTGTGGTAAATGCTTCTCTCGCTCTTCAACTCTCCAGTCAGATATAAATGTACGTCGTCAAACTAGAGTACTACTGAATCATAAAATTTGGAGCGTCGTCGTGGACTAAGTACACCATACAGTCTTTGATTTGGGATTGTCCTAAGCAGCGTGGTGTCACACGCCACAGAATTCTCGTCTTCGAGAAGTCATTCGGTATGGTGGGGATAGATAGCGTAATCTTTGGCCATGCAGCAAATTTGTTGTTCGCTAACACGGGCAGCAGCTAGTGAAGTGGGATCGTTTTTCCTTCTTCAAAAAAGTAATCAGTTCCACAGCGAGGTACACTCCTCACTAAATAGTGCGGGCGTACCGAAAGGAGGCAAGGATATGCCAGATGACGAAATCTCAAGGCGTCTTTTGAGAACCCCAAACGATGGATTCCATGAGGGCGTACGGCGACGAATCAATGTCTACTCCAAGCAGAGGTGATTGTGTCAGCGACGACCCATCGCCATTGAGCGCTCCGTTGAGCTCATCTACAGTGAATGTAATCAGAGAAGGCGAAGATTGTGAACCGGCTTCGCTAGTCTTCCGCTGGGTAGGTGAAGCGCTTAGCAATCGTTGAAGTCCAGCCACCGAACGGGTGATGGGTGCTGATAATTCTGCTGGGTCCACGCTCGCAGTGACGTCGCCAAGGACCTGGACGAGGTTCGTCAGGAGAGACCGTGCCCTTTCGTTACGGTTGTGTTCCCCGAGAATGCCAAGGAGAAGGGCTGAGCTAATCGATCGATGGACCGAAGACCACGAGCGCGTAGCAAATGGCGTCATGTTCTGTAATCCAAGAAAGGCCTCGACGGTGTTAGTGAGGCTGTCGATACAGTATTTCCGCAAGGTCTTGGAAAGATCAGATCCAGCCGTGCTGGGACTGATAGCAGGTCGACAGAGCTCAGAGGTAATGTACGAGATGTGTAGATAGAGTGCCCAGTGCTCGAGCTGGTCTCTCATCGAACGACATCTTCTTGAGTCCTTTAAGTAGTCTGCAGCATCCACCATGATCTCCTGGAGTTCGTTGCGGTGTTCCGTGATGCGCAGCAAGGCATCATGTGAATTTTGGGGGCGTTGACGCTCTCGGACAATGTCGAGACCAACTTTGCAGAGACGATACATGCTCTCCACGTACGTCCTGGTACCGGGTGCGGTATGCTGACTCAGAGGAACTGTGTGGTCAATGGTAGTAGTCGACGAGGCGCGGTCGTAGGAAATGGATAAGAGGGAATCCTGCCAGAGTAAGGCCCACCAGACCTTGCTTCGAGCGATGCGGATAGGCAAGGGCGTCGAGGCAGGGCACATTCGATGCAAACCAAGCGTTTGCGACAAGCGGACAGTAAGGCCCATCAGGCTCCAAGACACGCCGGCATTCATGTTGTTGGAGATGACATTGCCGAGGATGAGCAGCGTCTGGATGTTGTCCAAGGTGGCGTGCGAGAGAAAGTTGGTAAAGCGGAGACATTCGAAGCTGCAGCATACGTAGACCTGCGACGTCAGCTCGCGCTCTTTCCTCCCCAGCGTCGAACACTGGCAGCCCGAAGCGAGGATGGCGAAGACCAGGCCAATCCAGTGGAAGTCCTTTCCGTAGATTTGCTCGTCGGTGATGCCGCCGGAGCCGTGTGCACTGGCGCGGTTGATCAAAAAGAGCAGCAGGTCCGACTCTATGCCCTCGATGTCGGCGACGGCGGGGTAGACGACGTGGGCCGTCTCGCGGTAGCAGCGGAAGAAGCTGAGGCACTCGGAGTCGTTGGGCAGGGCGTTGGCCAGCTCGGTGGCGCGCTGGAGCGAGCCGTGGGGCAGCCCCCACAGGTCGACAAAGGGATAGGTGGCCGTCTCGTTGTCGAGGCCAAAGATGGGCAGCATGCTCTTCTTGCCCAGCACGTCCTGGATGCCCGGGAACTGGCTGTCGCCCTTGCCGAGGGCCATGACGAGGGCGGGCACGGAGCTGGGGCCGACGTGGATGGTCTGGCCGGTGAAGTCGTTGTACGTGTGGATGCCCTGGGTGCGCACATGGCTGGTCTCGTCGTGGAGGGGCGCGGCGGCGGCGAGCGGCGTGTTGCCGGCCGTGGCGGGCGAGTAGCCGTTGGCCGCGGTGGTGTTGGCGGGCGCTGTGGAGGGCGGCACCTCTGCGACGCTGGCGACCGAGTGCTTGAGCTCGGCGAGCGACTTTTCGGCGGCGTGCAGCTTTGCGCAGATGCGCTCCCAGTCCTGCAGCGGTCAGCTCTCGCTCTCTCTCGCTCTCGCTCTCGCTCTCGACTCTCTAGTCCGGGCGGGCGGGCGGGCGATTCGCACCTCGCGCGGCAGCGTCACGGTGCCGCCGTGGATGTGCACCATGCCGTTGGCAAAGTCGAGCGCGCTGCTGGGGGCTTGCCCGCCGTGCATGCTCAGGCGCTTTGCGGGCGGGTGCGCCTCGGTGGGCGGATGGTAGGCGCACAGCTCCGGGTGCTCGCGCACGACGCATGTCCTGCACGGCACCGACTGATCGCACTTGACCTTGCGCTGCCGGCACGGGTAGCAGGCCTTGTACTCGCGCGCCTTGCGCTTGCGCCGCAGGATCTCGTCGATGTCGGCGCGCGCCGGTACGTCCTGGCCGAAGGGGGGTGCGCCGTCATCCATGGTGGAGGGACAGCTGCCCGTGGACGACGACGACGATGGAGAGGGACGATGTGGTTTCGCGCCACGCTTGGAGAGGGAGCGGGTGGGGCCGGCGTCTGACAAAAACCACCCACCAATGGTCCATAGTACACCACCACTTGTATGCTCTCTTCCACTTCCAATTCTTCGGCTTCTCGGGGCCATTGACCTTCCAAGTGACGAGTTCGTAGCGTTCCATGTTCTTGTATACGTCTTCTTGCCGAGTCTGAGTCGTCGCTATGAGGTTGGCTGGCGTAGTCTCTTGTGCAGTCCGCCGTGGTGATTAGGTCGAAGCGGGTAAAAGGTGAGAGTTGCCAGGTCGAGGGACGTTTATATCAATGTTAGAGACAAGAGACCTTGTTAATCATCTACAACGGTTATCAGAACGACGCCCAGAAGGAAGTTGACCGAAGGCTAGAAATTCACCTCCTTCCCGTCGCTCGTTATATACAGACCCCATCTCCACAATAGCTCGCGCGAAGCCCTTTACGCGCCACCCGATACCGAAACTCTCGCAACGTGCTAGAAGCAACCACGCGGATATCGTTCGGAGCAACTTATCTCACAGCTTGAACAGGTCGTAAGACATGGGGATGAACATAGCGAGCCTAACCTCGTTTCGACTAGCTGCTGTTCCTAAAACGCCAAGCTAACGACACTCGTGGAGGAGATAACTCGGAGCATCGACTTTGTCACAGTGATGCCGGATTTTCCGAATACTTACTCTATCTGGACGTTGGGCCCACTGATGCGAGTACCGGTAAAAGGACCTGCAAAGGTACGTCCGTGAATGCGTGATGATGGCGAGGGATTCCATGAGTCAGCGGTCAACCACCTTTCGTCGTTGTCTGTGCCGGTTGGAACCTATGGAGTGATACTCAAGTTACAACTAGAAAGATAGGCACCGTTGGCCACCCACGCCTTGGCCGGTTATCGCCGTCAAACGCATTTGGAGCTGCGTCCTCAAAGGCGCGGGTAGCTAGCTTGATGGCTGCACGGCGGGTAGAAACGAGGCGGCCGGCGCGGCGACCTAGGCTCCACATTCAAAAATGGACGACGTGCTACTTTCTAGAACGTCCTTGTTGTCGGAACCTTGGAAGCATTACTAGCACGTGCTGAGTTAGGTAGTTGCGAAATATGTACAAGGTACAGTCGAAATTAACATTCTCGCTGGAAGTGTCTGAGCGTTCGAAGCCAGGCATTTCGCAAGGCACCGTGACTGCTGCCTACATGCAACCTGAGAACAAGCAAGTGTCGACCGAGTTAATGGTGCAAGGTAGAATAGGATTGCAAAACTAAGCTATGCACTGATTTCTGCCTCAAACATTAAGAGGGTGCTCTATTCACAGTGTGGCCATGTCTTTGGCCTATACAGTACTAGGACAGAAGTTTGTTCATCATGTGTTGCCATAGGCCCGATGCGAAGGCCGGATGTATCCAAACTCTTGTCCTGTAGTTGTATCTGGCTTATAGAAGTCTCAGACTACAGTTGTTCCTGTACTGTGGAATCCACGCCGAGATCGCATCTTTCTCGCCTCCTGAGGACTAGCCCCAGTCGCATCGACAATGGCGTTAATTCCGTCATCCAGATCCTGAAGAATGAACGGCTCTTTAGGACGCTTCCACCCCAAGGCGACTGGGAGCCTTTCATTTTCTAACCACCATGTGAGTGTATAGTATTAGAGCACCGCGTTCTGCTACTACGTACGGAAGACATACTCCACAAACTTCCTTTTCACAGTACGAGCGTTCTTGTCTCCGATCACCATGATATACGCTGCGGATTCTCCGGCGCTAAACGCATCGCCTAGCCCGCTCATAGTATATTCTGGGTTTGTCGTGTTGGATGTAATGTAGCGGGCCAAGCGTGCATTTGCGGCCTGCTGTATGGTGATATAGGGGGTCGTCCAGTAGGAGCGTGTCTCTTCGTAGACCGTCTGGTTGAATGAAACAGAATCGCCGCTCCAGTAAAAGTCTGCGCGACTACAGCCTTGACATCAGCACACACTTATCGAACTCAAGATGAGCGCTTACGTCAAACTAGCATCATGTTCCAGAATATTGTGCCTCCCGAGGTTCTCCAGTGAGAACTCCGTAGCATTAGGCATCGGATTCGTTTGGACTGCGAAATCGAATAAGAACTTGGCAATTTCCTCGTCCATATTCAATGCTGTACTCAAGGCATATTGCGTGCGCTCCAGCGTAATGCCCTTGCCGCTATGTGGGAGGAAACCGTGGCCGCTCAAAGTGTTTAGCATTGGGCAGGGTCCTCGCACTACAGAATATAAGTGTATGAACCTCGATGAAGTGGCGACAGAGTACTAAAGCATAAGTCTCAAATAGCATTTTACCCCAGCATAGGCAATCGCAAAGGTCGGATACACTTAGACTTTCGTTATGTGGCTGTAGGAGACCATGGAATACATACCATCTCCATTAGTAGGTCCATGCCACCCCGTGAATGAGCCTTGTCCCTGAGCGAGACCGACACCATGGGTGAAAATAGAGGTAAGGAGGGCTGACTTCATGGTGTCAAGATTTTGAGAATGTGCAATAGCAACCTAGGTTCTTGAAACGTTCCTCTTCCTGTTCGACGGCGCCTGTTCAGCTTATTTATACCTGCTAGGTAATTTGTGCGCTATGTTCTCGACGTTCAAATCCCTGTAGAACCTGCATGGAGAGATACGGTACCGTAGCTTGGCAGCCCGTGCAACACGTCAGCTCATGCAACACCCCGCAATGCAGCGCACCAACTTTAACGCGCCGCATCTCTACCAATATAGATCTAATTGAGGCTGCGATAGCAGCTATTGAATTGCGGGAACTAGGAGAAAACTTTTTATATAGACAAGTTGCTAGAGATTATAGTGTTATTATTTCTACACTAACGCGCCGGCATTAACGCGTTACATAGACGCGTGCAGATAGGATAGAAAAATAACGCAATCTTAATAGCTATTAAGAGGCAGAGCTTCTATAATATATTAAACACCTTACTAAATGTGGCCTTCCTCCTACACAGCAGATAATACAAAGCTTTGCTTCTACTATTACTTAAAAGAAGGTCTCTTTATTGTGGGTTAATCGCTTTGTGCGACGTCACGCTAAATTCTTAATATTATAATAGATAACTAGCATTAATAGGGATTGCTATAAAGCTAATTCTCCTACTAAATATAAGCTCTACTTTAAGCTTCTGCAGCATAAGAATAAGCAGTACTTAATTAAGGCCTAGAATACCTATAATATAGACAAGAAAGGCTTCCTACTTAGTATTACCTTCTACTTAAAAAGGATCTTTAATAGGCCTCTATATTAGAGTAAGGCTATAAGGCAAGCTATTCAGAATGGTAACTATGCGTGGATATCGCTTATCGCCTATATCTGCGCTAATAGTTCTGCTCTAGACCTAGCTCTTATCTATTAGGCTGCCTCTACAAATATATAATTAAGCTAGATTAAGGATATTAATCCTTAGCGCTATTAGGTCTTTATTATAGTATTAGATTCTAGCTAGTTAAACAATTAGATTAGCCTTATATAGCTATAGTAGGTGTTTAATCGCCTTATAAAGACCAAAGCTAGACGATTATATTAACTATTAATTATAAATAGCTATAGATCCTATCTTACTATAGAGTTTATTAACTTTTATAATTAGAATAGGATTCTACTAGCTATCTATCCGCCTTATTTAATGTATACGCTGCAGCCTCTTAATGTCTACGTCTTTAAGCCTCTATTAATAGTATATTTAAATTAGATATTAGCCTTTATAAATAACAGCTAGGGGCTTAGCCTAATTACTAAGAGAGACTTCTTTATATTATTCTAGGATGCCTAGATTAATACTATAAGGTCGCTATTAATACTCCGCGCCTTTAAGGCTACTAGTATCTCTTTACTAAATCTAGCAACTATCCTTCAGAGATTTAATTAGAAATTAGATTAGGCTAAGCCACCTAAGTAGTAATTACGAGAGAGCTCTACCTTAGTACTTAGTGCTTTAGATTAGAGAAAGATTAATTAGCTGCTAAAGGCTTATACAAATATAGGGAATAGTAATAGGGCTAAGAAGCTAAGTTAAACTATATACTATATCTCTATATAAGCTTAACTTACAGAGCATAAAAACAAAGGTCTATAAGAGGCTCTAGTAACTTAAAAGAAGCGCTTAAAGCAAGGCAGGCCTCTGCCTTTTAATTAGCTAGATAAGTATTATAGTAGAGCTATTTTCTAGTCATCTTATAGCGTACAGCGGGCGCGCGATCGTTAACACTAGAAAGATATTAAGAAGCAGCAATTATAGCTTTAAAAAAGAGAGCGAGCAGAGGCTTATTAGGCTAGCTAGTAGCTTAAGAAAAGGCTTCTCTAGAAGAGGCGCGTTATACAGGCAGCAGCCAGAGAGGTGTACGTGAAGAAGAGAGCTAATTAGGCTGCTAAGCGACGCCTCCAGCAGCAGGCTCGCAAGACCTAACAACAACTCTAGAAACGTCTTAAAATTGCTAAAAATAAAAGTTAGAGAGCTCTTAAGACTACTCCTATAGTTATAAAGAGACAAAGCTCTACGCTAGCACTTATAGGCGTTAATAAAGCTACATTAGCTGCGTCGACTCTATTAATACGCAGAGGCTAAATTATCTAAATACTAATTAGATATTAATAATCTAAGTAGCTAGCAATTATATATAGCCCTATAAGAGCTCATATCTAGAAAATCTTATAATAATATTGTTTGTGGGCGTCTCTATAGCCTCATACTACTAGCCAAGCGATTATATTAGGGTGTTGCATAAGCTAACGTATTGCACGGGCTGTCAAGCTACGGTATAGACCGGGCATTTTGCTTAGACGCAGCCAGTCACTAAGGCAATAAAGTTATAAGTCCTTAGCGAAATAGTTAATTAAGTACTATTTATAATAGCGTTCTAATAGATTATAGTAGGTATAGCTTACACTACTTATAATACTAAGTATAGAAATTCTTTTAATATATTTTTATATAGCTTTATTATAGCTAGAAAAGTTTTTAAATTATTTAATAATTACTAGCTTTAAGTAAGTAAATTTAAATTAGACGTAAAAAAATTATATATAATAGTATTAGTATTTATAATTTAGTTTTAAAAATAAAGAAGTAAATACTTATATATTAGTATGTGTTATTAAATTATCTATCTAGAAGTAGAATAACAAAGGCTTTTATTCTAAATAATATAATAAAATAAGCAGAGTCTTCTACTTCTAGGTAGATAAATTAATGCTATATAAAGTTACTAAAGATCTTTATTATATAGATATTCTAACTAAGATTAAGTCTATACTATATATAGAGAGGAGTAAAATAAAAGACACTATAACCTAGTACCTAGTATATAGTAGTAGTAATAAAATGTATATAAAATAATAATAATTTTATTATTAGTATTCTATATAATAGTATTATTAATAGTAGTTAATAGATAGTCTACTATTTAGCATAATTAAGTTATATATTATCTCTTAACTAGTAAACTATTAGAGAGTAATAGTAAAGCTACGCGGCGTTATAACTATAGTTCGCCATATATATATTATATAAGATTCTAGGAGGCAGTATATAGCTTACTAGTTACGAGAAAAAATCTACTATAGAAGAGTAATAAAATAGTTAGCTTAGTTACTATTATAATTATTATTATTATTATTATAGTAAAAAAACTATTAAAGAAATTATTAATTATATAATATAGTAGTTCGTTAAACAGCTAGCCTAGGATTACGTAATATTACAAATTGACTCTAGGGGAGAACTATATAAAGTTATATAAGAAAATACTACTAGATAGTTTATATATTTTTTTAGTTGGCTTACTAAACGCCTTTTTAACCTTTTTTTTAGTTTAAGATTAAAGTAGATTAAGATAAATGGTTATTATATACTACTATATACGGCACCTAATTCTAATTAAAAACTAACCTTAAATACTACTTAATAACGCGATAATAGCTTAAACTTACTTACACCCCCTAATTAGTAGTTCGAATACGTATTTTTATAATTACTTTTTACGCTCTTTTTAATTACTAAGTAGGGGACTCTACTTTTTTATTATATTATTAAAGATAAAAGCCTTTATTATCCTACTTATAAGTAGATAAATTAATGCTATTTTTTTACAAAAAAATAAGTACTTATACTTATATTTTATAATAATATATATATTATTAAATTATCTACCTAGGAATAGCATAATAAAGACTTTTATTTTAAATAATATAGCGTTAAATTAACTATCTAGAGATAGCACGACAAAGGCTTTCATCTTAAATAACATAATAAAAAAGCAGAGCCCTCTGCTTAGTAATTAAAAAGAGCGTGAAAAAGGTAATAATAAAAAAGATTTTAAATAATGTAATAAAAAAGTAAAGCCTTCTACTTAGTAATTAAAAAGAGCGTAAAAAGGCAATTATAGAAAAGCGTTAATAATATATAAAGTAAAAAAGTAAGTAGTAAATAAAGTAGCTTAAATAAGTAAAATTTAAAAAGGCTAGTAGTATAAAAAGCACTTAGCTAATAGTAACCTATAGTTAACATAGTTATAAGTTAGTAGTTATAGCCATAGCCTTAGGCAATATTATCTCTATTTTCTATAACGCGTCCGCGAAGGATTATATCGGGCAAGGCTCTTAGCACTCTACTCCTTTCGCTTAGCTTTCCTTACCCCCCTAAAACTTAACTAAAATTAACTTTAATAACTAATTTAATAACTTTTTACTTAGTTAACTTTACTAGTATAAAAGCTTATTATATATTTTAGTTACTAGTAAAAATAGCTTTCTTACTATATATTATATAATTTATAGTAAAACTAATACTAATTTTATTATATAGCTTTTACTTTACTATAGCTATACTATTAATATTAATTATAACTTTAGCTTTATTTATAATATTAATTTTTATTTTTAGTATTACTTTACTAAAGTTACTTTTAGCTTTTACTACTACTAAATAAAATACTATTATACTTATTTTAACTACTTTATTATATAAATAAATATTATATTAATACTAACTAGAAACTAAACTAAATTTAAGGATGCTTATAAGAAGGCTAAAGACTAACTAGCTATCTAGCGCTCTAGGCCCCTTAACGAAATCAAGCTTAACTATAGGATATTAGCAGCGCAACTGGCGTACCTGTACATAACTGTTGCTAGGAGAGCAGAGCTCAGCCGCGACGAGCGGCACCATTGAATTGTGTAATGCTGTCTACACTGAAAGTGGCGAAGCTGCGAAAGCGATAAATGTATGCCTCCATCCGAGCCGTCCATCCCGGAATGCTGCAGTAAGACGAACATTGGCTCAGCGTGCCGGCAAGGCAGATCGCCGATTGACCGGCCGGTGCAAGCTGAAATGCCTTTGGTCGTATAGAAGAAATCTTACTGTACGCAAAGTCAAAGCAGGCTCAGCGTATTTCAAACAAGCTCTCTCACCAATCCTTGGACCGGCGTGACGAGCTGCGCGGCAGATGAGGCTGGAGGTCTTAGTACAGGTCGTTAATCTCACAGGCAGAAACGTTCGTGTTAAGAATCCCATTCATCCATTTCACAAGGCGCACTGGAAATGGTTAGTGTATAAGCTAAGGTTGCAGCCTCACAGGTGCTGTTGGCTGGTGCGAAGTCAGAGTACGCCTTCCGATTGAGGTTATTTCTACATCATATATATCTTTTACTATTGTGTATTGTGCGGACTCGAACTAGGTTAGAATCTCCCACGACGGCGGTCATTCAATACCTTTTACTATGCATCCATGATGTTAAGAGGGGTTTGGCCAATTCCTGCAAGACACGCAAAGGCCCACAGAAAGACAGCAGTGGACCAGCGAACTGCAAGTCGAGACGGTGAAGTGATGGCTCACTTCATGCTCGTGCGAAGTGCTCGAGATAGGACCATGTGCGCAAAACCTATCACGAGTATATTAGCACTCCGGCGACGGGACATCAATGGACGATGCCCCGTTGTATTCTTCCGTGGAAAGCAAACACCGTCGAAAGCTCTGGCTTCCTTATAGTTACTACCACGACCGAGTACGCGGAGGAAGACATTGTCACCAGCTCTCGCATGAGCCTATTGTATACATCGACCAGAGAGACACGAGTTTGACCTAAAGGGGGTCTCGTCGCAGATGTATAGGCTGCCAGCGTGCGGACGCTCGGCCACCATGTATATTACATCCACGAAAGGCGTCTCGAAGTCCCTGTGGGGGTAGCATTATCACCAACAAATTAATGCCCGCTTAACTCAATCACACAAGAGCGAGCTGACCATACGGATTTTCGAAAGATATCGCTAAGATCAACAAAGTACCATGCGCTTACGGGATGTGTCATCGCACCATAAAGACGGATAGCGCCGTTTGCAGCCTGGAGGAAGATAGTTCGATCGACGGCTTCGAATATACCGGTGTTTATGTCTCTCCCACGACCAATCGTTATTCCTTGAGCCACGGTACTGAAGACGCACTGTCGAAAGTGGAGTCCGAAATATGTGCGCCTAGGTGCTTTCACTACTGGCATTTGGCAGAGGGATTAGAGACAGAACCCAAGGATACCCTTTGAACGATCCGATCCTCACTATGGCAGAGTGATGTTGCGGTAACCGATATGGTGCTCGAGAGAGTAGGTATCGAAAGAGCGCGTACTGGTTGCGAGGAGGACCAAAGTTAGGTCGAGCGGAGGGGTGAGATTTTGTGCAAGGGAATCTAGAAAATGAGTTGAGGCTCACATGTAAGGAGAAGCAGTGTCCTTTGATGGCTGCATCGCAAGAGTGGGGTTTGGTTGATGGCTTAAATCAGCCTGCTGACCCGAGAGCAAAGTGTTGGGAGATTTAGTAGGCGGTGCCTTGGGACGAAAAGAAGTTACTTGAATGAGGAAAAAGGCGGCTGAGTACGACTGGCCTTAGTGTTGCCCACCCTAGGGTACCACATGGTACTTTGATTTTTGTCCTGGTACTGTATCTCAAAGAAGCGGTGTGGCTCTCCAGTTGATGAAGCAGTAAGAGCTGACACTGAGCCAGAAGAGTTGGTTCGAGCGGCTAAGCCCAGTCAGCAAGGTATGCGATGACGGCGAAGTGGGCGGGTGTCTAGTGTACACGGGCCGTTGACAACAAGGTGTTCGCCAATCGGCAAGCCAACAAAACGGGCGGAGCCCAAGGAAGCCTGATTCCAGCATCCCACTGTGCACCCATGTGGGTTATTTCCTGGTGGCCTTGGGGTAAGTCTAGGAAAGTCATGAGCGTTGAATTGTGTGCAGAAGGCCATGGGCCCTTTTTATGCAGACGGCAGCGGCTGCAATGAGGGGTAGCATACAAGTTCTTCTGTACGAGTTAAGGGCCGCTCAGAATGTTATAGGCGGGGCTCTGTGTCTGAATCTGAAACCCTGCTTCGCTACACATGGGCAGGTGTACGTCTTCACCGGTTAGTATGCAAGGACCGGCTTGGGTGAATTTCATGGCAGAACCAAGTCGCTGCATATTGGGCAAGGATGCATGAGCGCTCAGCCCGTGCCGTGCTGCACTGGACCTACAGCACTTTGTTGTTTCCGAAGACTTGCAAGCTGTGCGACGAGTGGCCCCGCTCAGATTCTGCAAACTACCTTGTACGTGGCACGATCTCAAGCCGCAGCACTGGCTCCAGTGCGTGGACCAGAGCGGCCAGCACGACATACGAGCGAAGCAGCCCATGTTGTGCGGCACCGCAGAGAGCGGACAGGGTGCTCGACCGGGCCGAGCATGTCCAGCTGTTCACATGCCCACCTGCCACCTGCCCACATGCCCACCGCTGCTCGCATCGCCGGTGCCAATGTGTAGTCTACGCCGGAATCTGTGGGCTGGATAGAGGCCATGCCTGTCTGCAGCGACGTCCACGGTGTCTGGCTAGCCCGCTGTTCGACTTCGGGGTGGGGTAGGAAACATGGTGGTGGCCGCCAACAAGCTTGGTGATAGTGTTGGGAGAAGGGATTGGTCGTCGTCGCTGGCGGCTCCGAGTCCCTCGAAGCGGCCAGGCTGTCGGGAAGGTCGCAGGCCGTGCCGTGAGCATGTCTGGGAGTCGAGTCGATGCCATTGGTGGTGTGGCATGCAGCGCGAAACTCCCGTCATCAGAGCGCCAGCCAATGCCCGCCACAGCGCCGCGGTTGGGACAGACGGCACAGCGGACGCGAGCCTCGATGCCTGTGCGAGGTGAGGGTCGTTTCGGGCAGGAAGCCAGCTGGGAGAGGGCAGGAGCGGAGCAGCGCACTGTCGTGGTGTACCGACACCGACTGCAGTGCCTCGCTAGACCGACGGCGGCCGCTCCGAGCTGCGAGAGGGCATATGCACATGTAGCGGCGCCCGTGGACAGGCGTGCGGGCGAGCAGGCGGCCATGTGCGGTCGACAGAGGCAGAGGGACGGCAGCGAGGCTCGAGAGCGCGCGAGAGACAACATGGAACGTCACGAGAGACGGGCGACGTCGACGGCGACGCCCGCTGCTCTGCCCTACGGAGGCGGCGGCGGCTTCTGTTCCCCGCGTGCACGGCCGTCAAACTGGCGGGGGGAGCAACACACCACGCAGCACACACCACATCATAGCACACACGCACTCCCAGCCTGAGCATACCGGTGGTCTACTAGCAGTCAGCACCACCACACGCCTGCGCCGGAGCCCGATCGCCCTGCACCCTGCCTGCCTCGTCCCTCGACCGCGCCGCCGGGTGCTGGGTCCTTCGCATTGGCTAGCGGCCGCAGCTTCCGTGCAGGCGCATTCACTGGAGGCTCCAGACGGCTGCCAGGCGCAAGCGGGCAGGCAAAAAGGCAATCTGCTGCAGCAGCACTTGCATCGAGCTTGCATTGGGCCCGCGTTCAGCTGCCTAGGTCTGCCGCACCCAAGCACCACCTCCCAGCGAAGCTCGCTCCCTTGTTCCACGCGCGGTTGTCGTTGCTCCACGAAGAAATGGGTAGGCGCCCCGGCTCCGTCCTGGCTTCCCCCCTCTCTCCTCACCTTCACCACCTTCCTCCACTCCACCCTTACGTGCGTGCCCGCTGACCCGCCGCCCGCCAGACGTCGAAGCAGACACATACCGCCCCGCCGTGGTAAGTACCTCCCTTCTCTCTGTTTGCCCCCGGACCGCCATTGCACCCCCCCGAGCGAGCGCCCCGTTGTCTGCCGTCGAGCTGGTGGCAGCAGCAGCCGCCAGCAGTGCGGGTTGCCCGCGGACCCAGTGGTGGGCAGGCAGCGGCGCCCGCGCCGCGCACGTGACCCCTTGGGGCGGTGCCAAGCCGGGCGCTTGTCCTGACGACGAGCTCCACGCTCCACGGCCTCCCCTACCGACCGCACGCCGATTTCATCAAATCGCGTCGCCTCCTCTCACTTTCCTTGTTCCCCACCCTCTCCGCACTCTGCGCGCTCCCAGCAATCCTCGTCCTCACCCGCCCCTCGCGACCATGTCGTACGAGACTGACACTTATGACCAGCGCGACTCAGGCCGTGATCGCTCTCCACGACGCCGCTCTCGCTCACCTCGTCGCTCTAGACGCTCCTACTCCCCGCGCAGTCGCTCTCGCAGCCGCGACGACTATCGCCGCAACGACCGTCGTTCGCGATCCCCCGGCGGTGGCCAGGGTTCGGGAGGTTATCAGTCGTACGGATCAGGACGCGGAGCCCAGTCGCGGTCGGCCGATCCTGTTAGCAAGGAGACGATGATGCAGAGCATCCGGGAGTCGTCCCAGCAAGACCGCCGTGTCTATGTGGGCAACCTCAGCTACGATGTCAAGTGGCATCACCTGAAAGACTTCATGAGACAGGGTATGGCCGCGTCGCGCTTGCATGGGGGCCCAGCTAACGCGCCGCAGCCGGTGAGGTCTTGTTTGCAGATGTGTTGCTACTGCCGAATGGAATGTCAAAGGTAATGGTCTGATGGTTGGCTTGTGAGCTGGATGGAGGTTGACTGGCTTTTGCTTGGGTATAGGGCTGTGGCATCGTGGAATATGCAACTCGGGAGCAGGCGCAGAACGCCGTGGCAACGCTCAGCAACCAAAACCTAATGGGACGCCTCGTATACGTTCGCGAGGACCGAGAGGCCGAGCCTCGCTTCAGCAACCCTACTACCACGACCCGTGGAAACTTCGGCGGCAACGGTGGCTACGGCGCACAATTTGGTGGTCACCAGGCTGGTGGATTTCCAGGACCGGCACTGCCGGGTGGTGGCGGTCGACAAGTCTACGTCGCCAACGTCAGTATCCCACGTGCACATTTGTACAGACATGAATGAGCTGACTAAATTCGCAGCTGCCATACAATGTCGGCTGGCAAGACTTGAAGGATCTTTTCCGTCAGGCTGCTGTAACTGGATCCGTGATTCGTGCCGATGTTCACTTGGCCCCAGATGGTCGTCCCAAGGGCTCTGGCATTGTCGCCTTCGATACCCCCGACGACGCCCGAAATGCGATTGCGCAATTCAATGGCTATGAGTGGCAGGGTCGTAACCTCGAAGTTCGCGAAGACCGCTTCGCTGGTCCAGCTGGCGGATTCGGTGGTCGCGGCGGGTTTGGTGGCGGCTTTGGAGGGCGCGGCGGGTTTGCAGGTGGTCGTGGCGGATTCGGAGGTCGCGGTGGCTTCGGAGGCGGCTTTGGAGGCGGACGAGGTGGTTTCGCCGGAGGAGCGGGAGGCTACTCTGGCGGTGGCTCAGGATTTTCCGCCGACGCACCCTCCAACCCCCCCAATCCCTTCACCGACTATGCCACCTCTGGCGGTGAGCCTAGCAACCTCATCTACGTTCGGAACCTGCCCTGGTCTACGAGCAATGAGGACCTTGTCGAGCTGTTCACTACCATTGGCTCCGTCAAGCGTGCTGAAATCCAGTACGAACCGAATGGACGCTCTCGCGGTACTGGCGTGGTCGAGTTCGAAAAGAGTACGGATGCAGAAACCGCCATCCGTAAGTCTTCGTCGATTGCTATAAATTAGAGCATGACAGCTTACAACTATCACAGAGAAGTTCACCGGCTACCAATACGGTGGCAGGCCCCTTGGCTTGACCTATGTCCGTTACTCCAACCAGAGCAATGGCGATGCCATGGAAGGCACGGAGGCCACTGGAGGCCTCACCCAAGATCAAATCATGTAGCGAGGCTCAGGTTGACGGCTGGCTTTCTGTTCATATCAGAGGTCAGTGCGCCAATCTCGACGCATATGGCTCCATTGTTCACAGCTTACAGCGATTCACGGGGCCATTTCTTCTATATGCGCAGCATGTGATTACAAGAGAGAATCTCAAAGAGAACAGTTTGCGTGTGGGTCAGGCTTGGCGGATAATGTTCAGGAATTGGCCGGGGAAAATTTCGTTACATTGTACTCTAGATTGAGAAATGGTGGTTTATGGCGTGTACTCTGAATGGAAGGGGTGGTTTTATACGCCTTGTGGACAGCTATTGCGTTTGCTCGTGAGGGGTCGGATGTGGAGGCTTGGCCACCTTTCTATCCCCAGTCGATCTCAAATGTCAAGGTTTGCGCAGAAGGCGCATCATCCATTCGTAGACGGCCCATTGAACCGCATTTACAACAAAGGCGCGCATGCTACATATCCCCAGTCCACGAAAGAAGACGCCCGCTCCCTCAGCCTGGTAAGCTTTTCTGGCCAACTCAAATGTGCTCATCCGTATTCTGCGATGTCCCTCCTGCAACAACGGCTGCCTCTCACCATCCCCGTGCGCGTTGTAAACTTGAGTCTGGACACGGGTCTTTACGACATCCAGCGGGAAGATGGACGCCCAGGTAATTATGCCGGCTAGTCCTCCGCAGAGGAGCACCTTCATGGCCGCCTGTCTGTCCGTGTCCTCTGGCGAGCTGATAGCTTGCTTACTCCATTCGTATGAGCAGAAACTGTACCTCGTTAGCCTCGATGTTTCTCCCTACACCTCTTGCTTACTAAAATCCATATCCGACAGCGTCTCTTATACTCGTTATACCACCTCCATAGTATAGACCACGTATGCCCTCCCGCTTCCACACGTTCTTAGCTACAGTCCAAGAGCTGGTAGACGAGTCTGCGGCAACTTGGGCGCGACATTTTATGAGCTCGGTGGGTGCAGAAACAAAAAAGCTTGCGAGACCACCAACGGCACCAGAACACCACACTTTCCAGAAGGAGGCAGGCAGCTCGGGCGAGTCGTGTAGAGCGGTGAGGGTGCGGTTGTAGGTTACGAAGAGGATGGCGTTGAGGGCGCCGTAGCCGACGAGAGGTGCTGTGGTGCCTATCTAACATATCGAGGATTAGCGCGGCACGGCTCTGAATGATGGCGAGGACGCGGTACTGCTCACCCTTGACTAATGTTCCAGTGCGGTCAAAGTGTTGCCTGAATCTCGGTGGTGCTGCTGTGGGTACGGCTATGGCTCCAGGCCCTGTATTTTGGGCATTGGCAATTGCGCCCCCGGCCTGGAGACGCGTCTTTACCAGATCTAACGGGTTTCCTATAAGGATACCCGCAGCACCTGATAGGTATCCCGCCCAGAAATCTGCAGACATGGGCCGCGTTGCTTTCTGTGCGTGGAAAGAAGCATGCCTGGATCAAGGTGGTTGGAGGGGCAGTGGGGCAAACGCTATCCGAGGCTTAGACGGAGCTTAGCTTAGCAGAGAAGGAGCTGTGTGATCAGAAGAGGGTATTTGTTATTGATAAAGGAGGGGTTGCGCCTATGCTACGGGGAAGGGTACATCCAACAGAAAGGGTGGCTTATCCTAGGATGCCCAGACCTGTTACGTTTGCACGCACAAAGATATTATTGGGTTAAGGCGCGCACGTATTGTTTGCGGAGCACGCACATAGATCTGTTGTGGCGCAAGAGAGTCTCCTCAAAAACTGCGTCTCAGAACGCAGCACGCAAATCCTTGGTACGTGTCGTTGGTTACCGCGGTTGCGCTCGGAACGGTAGGATGAATCATCGGCGCACTGACCATGGGGCTGTGACGATCAAGAGACCCCCACCGCCACCTGTAGTTGGCATGTATACCTTACCCTCAACCTCGACCTCATCTCACTTCCAACTTTACCCTCGCGGCTTTCGATGCGCATATTGCAATATCGGTTGCCCATTTTCGTCTTCCTGCGCTCGTTCTGGTAGACCTATTGCACCCGATTGGATCCGTGAGTCCCGCCGACAAGTACTGCGGCAAGTGCTCATTACTACTAGGCGTCTGTTGATCATGCCGGAGAGATTCAAGTTATTGCTCGACGACATTCACAGTATGTTGCGAACTCAACTGAGAACAACTCTTCTGATTAACGACGTGCAGCCTCTCGCGCATTAACCTCAAAACTCGAAACCCGACCTCGCTTTACACCTGGCGCCAATGCCATCACAACCCATCGATGCCGGCTGGGGCTTCGACGCCGTCTTGGATCTGATAGAATCAGACTCGCATCTCACGTCGCCCACGCTCTCTACCGTGTCTCAAGCCGCTAACAAACCGAACACAACGAAAGATGCCGGCAACGAGTACAGCTCTCGCCTGGGCGACTTCAAGAAATTGTTCGATGAACTGGGCATATCGGAGCAGCTACCGCCTGTGAGTCCCGTCGAGCCTGATTCCGAGAGTTTGAGCGGCACAGACGAAGCTACCTGGCCAGTACAAGGCAAACACCAAGCTTGTATGGGTGGTGGCAATCCAACTTCTGACTGCATTACGGACAAGCCAACTTCTACCGCGAGTCCTGAAAAGCGCGCGGATCCAACCAGTCCACTTGCTGGTCTAACAAGCAAGCAACAAAAACAAGCTCGCAAAAAGGCTGCGCAGAAGGCTCGAAAGGCTAGGAAGCCAATCGAGCCCGCTGCCTCACTAGACGTACCTACACCGCACCTCCAGCAGGTGAATCAAAGTCGTGCCCAGTCTAATGTTGGCCTCAAAATTCGTCCAGCTACCCCGACGCCGTTCGAGCTGCCCGATACTGTCACGCCGCAACAGCTAAAGGAACCAGTCCAGGTTCCGCAGATTTCAACGAATACCGCTCCCAATCATGTTTCTCCTCAGCGCCTGAGTTCGCTGGCGCAGTCATTCACGCCAAATCAAACATATGTTCTTCCGCTACGCCCTCTGGCCCCTGTTCAAACTGCATCTGTGGACTCGAGCACTGGCGTCCCGGCCCAGCAGTTACCGACACAATCCTCTTTGCATGAGAATAGATTTGGAGGACCTCAGTTTCCCGCCTATGTACAGCACAACCACGGTCTTATACCTCGCACGGTACAACCATTAAGTTATCCTAGGATGCCCAACGCCGACCCACTGCTTTTGCATGCCATTTCACAGCCATCTCAATACACCGTAGAAACGTCTCAGCGTCCCGTAACGGTGCCCGCACAAGGTCCGATCGTGCCTTCCCAAACAAAACTCCCTGTCACGCCTGGCAGGGCCCGTAAGCAACTGACCATTAGGCCACAAACAGACAGACACTTTCATTTCTACAACCAGCTACTTGCTAATTTTCCGGTCGATGTTAAATGGCTTGTTGCCCCTATGCAATTGTGCAACGAGAAGCTGGCGGCCCAGGGCATTCATTGTTTCGTCGACGCGTCAAACATCTTGATCGGGTTTAGGGATATCCTTCGTAGGAGCGGTTTTGACCAGTTCGACATGTCGTTTGACAGTCTTGCTTTGTTGATGGAACGACGGCGACCTGTTGCTAAACGCATATATGCCAGCTCCCACCGCGAAGCTGCGCCTCTTCCGCACGTAACGAAACTCGCCGAAACCTCTAGGGCCATCGGCTACGAGAACAACGTAAAAGAGCAGTGAGTGACTTGGATAACCCAGGCAGACGACGCTTACCGTAGGCAGAGTTTTTATTGTTCGCGAAGATAGTGAAAGGAAGAAGTTCTTCAAAGATGTGGAGAAAATGGGATGGCATAAGGCGACTCAACGACGCGCTGGCAATGGTAGCAGTAGCGACTCGGAAACGGGCGCAATTGCCACCACTCCGACGACTCCGTCGGCCCCGAAATGGGTCGAACAAGGAGTCGACGAGGTTCTTCACCTGAAGATGTGCCAGAGCATCATTGACGCCGATGTGCCTACGACCATAGTTCTCGCCACGGGTGACGGCAACGCAGCCGAATTCTCCGACGGCTTTCTGGCCAATGTTGAACGGGCGCTGAAGAAAGGGTGGACAGTCGAGCTCGTTAGCTGGAAACAGCAGACGAGCGGTGGCTACAAGAACAAGAAGTTCCGGGCGAAGTGGGGGAACCAGTTCAGAATCATAGAGCTGGATGACTATCTGGAGAGCTTGATTGACACACGGTAGGAAGGAAGACACGTGGGAGTATTGAGGGTCTCCGGAGTGAGACTCTTGTCGGTGTTATGCAGAGTGTCGGCGTGTTTGATGGACTGGTTGCTTTTATTTTAGTACATACAAGATCCGTTCGCACATGGGCGTAGGTAGACGCGTTGTGAATATATAGGGCGGGGCAACCTAGGTGGTGCTGGCTTCGCTGTTTTTCTCTAGCTAGAGTAGACGTGACCAAGTCGCTCGTACGGCGTTAAACGGAGACGAGATTGGGTACGGCACTCTTGGGAGTCCCGAAAGCCGAAGACGAGCAGTTGACGGCGATAGCGGGTCTTGTCGTGGGTCCGAGGCCCGACGCAGGGGAGTACTACTACCAAGTACTACATACGTGCCCGGATTTCAGATTGGCTGGACAAGAGTGTCATGAGAGATGCGGAACAGGAGAATAAATGCTAGTGGGCGCGGATGAGCATTTTGACATGGGCAAGTGTACAGATGCAGAAGGGAGGAAAGGAGACGAGGATGACGGGGCGGGCGTGTGTGTATCGCTAAGGATACGCGGTATACGAGAGTGCACCGTGCCACCGTGTGGTAAGGTTGAGGGCAATGTGCAACAGGCAGCCAATCGGACCATGGCCGCGGGCTAGGCAAAATCTGACGGCTTGGGGGGGAAATTGCGAATTTGAAGAATTGCTGTGAGGAGTCGAGGACTGAGAGGAGGAGCGGGCTCGGGGGCGGCCCCATGGCGTGCCGAGCGCGCATGTACGCGACCAGCAGGTCCGGTACAAAGGTACCTCTGACAGTGTATAGCATCATGATACGAGGCCGAGGCTGGGCAAGGGAGACCTTTGGGCGTGGGCGCCACGAGCGTACGCGGCCGGCGGTCGTGTGCTGCCGTGGGCGAGGCTGAAGAAGAGGCAACACCATGGACGGCCTGTCCTGCTCGCTGCTCAGCGCTCACTCAGCAGTCCGTCTCGGGCGGTGGGGCTGGATATCCATGGATCCATCATCCATCCTCCATCCATGCATGGACGATGGATCCTTGGCCGCTGGCGAAGTCTAATTAGACAAATCCCGGGTGCGGCCAGCGCCAATGGGCATCCATCACCCAACGTCCCATTGATATTCCGCCGCCTTCCGCTGCGCTCACAGCTTCCTCCCCTCTACAAAGTACAAAGGTCCCCTCGCACCGCTCACGGCTGCCTCGCCTCGCCTCGCCCCGCCCCTCCGCACCTCGCCCACCGTCGCGCCCTGAGCACCGCTCCGGTTGCGTATGCCCCTCTTGTCGTCGTGCTCGTCGCCGCGCCCGCGCCCGAACGCCCCGAGCTCTCGCCATGACGAACAAGAGCTACCTCGCCTTCCTCGACGACTCGACCCAGATGATGGCCAGAGCAACGATCCCGGGCCTCTCGGCCTTGCCCGCCCTGGTGCCGCATCGCGTGCGCAGGAAGTGGAGGGCCACGCGCTCGCGGATACGCAGTCGCCAGTCGCCCACCTCGTCCATCGCCTCGCTCGAGACGTCCTTTTCGCCTGCCGACACGCTGCGCTCGCTGCGCACCCATCCGTGGTCTCTGTACGATGGCCAGTACCTCTTCCTGGCCATTGTCGCCATCTTCTCCCTCTGCGTGAGCGAGGCGCCCGGGCCCTTTGTCAAGACATTCGCCGCTGCCGCCTTGATGGGCGGCCTAGTCCTACCCATAACCCGACAATTCCTCCTGCCATTTCTCCCTGCCCTGACATGGCTATACCTATTTTCTAGCTGCAAGTACGTCTTCTCCGCATCGCAGAGGCCATGGCTCACCCCCTTTCGGCTGCTGTGCGCCTCGTGCCCTAAACGCTCGCCCTCACAGGCTAACCTGCTCTTTTAGATATATCCCAGCCGACTACCGACCCACCATCTGGGTGCGCGTGCTCCCAGCCCTCGAAAACATCCTCTACGGCGCCAATTTGAGCAATATCCTCTCGGCCCACAAGCACACCGTTTTGGATTTATTGGCTGTGATACCCTACGGCCTGATCCACTATGTCTCGCCTGTTATTGTCAGTGCTTGCATGTTCATCTGGGGCCCGCCCGGCACCCTGCCTATCTGGGCACGCGCATTCGGATACATGAATGTGACTGCCGTCTTGATCCAGATCGTCTTCCCCTGTTCTCCGCCTTGGTACGAGAACACCTACGGATTGGCCCCCGCCAACTACTCAATCAAGGGCGATGCCGCGGGATTGAAGGCCATCGATGCTCTCTTTGGTATTGATTTCTACACCTCGACCTTTCTCGCTTCCCCCATGGTCTTCGGCGCTTTCCCGTCGCTCCACTCTGGCTGGGCGACCTTGGAGACGCTGTTCATGGGACATGCATTCCCGAGGCTGTTTCCCTTCTACGTCGGCTACACCATGTGGCTGTGGTGGTCAACAATGTACTTCTCCCACCACTACGCCATTGATCTAGTAGCTGGCAGTCTGCGTAAGCTTTCCCCTGCATTGTAATTTGCTATTGCTAATCTCTGTAGTCGCCGGTATCGCCTACTTCTGGGCTCGTGCCAAATTCCTACCCCGGGTGCAGCCCGATAAGGAGTTCCGTTGGGACTACGACTACGTCGAAATCGGTGACCCGCAAGACACGGCATACACCATGCTCGACATCTACGAAGAATTCCACCCCTTGTCCGATTCTGACGACTGGGCGAGCGGCTCATCGTCATCGTACTCGACAGGCGGCCGCAGCCCCTCCGCTGGATCACGGTCACCCATTGATGACGCCCAAAGCCTCTGGGACGGCGACACAGTCGGATCTGACACGGAGCCCCTGCGGTAGTCTACCTGTTATGCGCCTCACCTCATCATCCCTAAGATCGCTATACCATCATCACATGGTGACGGCCTGCCACGATTTATGCATAAAAAAGGAGTTTTTGAGCATTTTCAGCGCGAGAAGCACACAGTAATTGAAATTCTTACTTATTGGCATTAGAGCGCGTTCGCGTACAGGCGCAGCTCCGGCATGCATTTTTTTTCTGCCACGGGCTTTTTCCTTGTTTTTGGCCTGTGGCATCGATAGTTCTTTGGTTGTTTTGATACCCTGTCAGTCGCTTCTGGTGGCTTTTTTCAGAAGTACCCATATACTGGTTGTACCACTACGTTCGTTTCTAGACCTCGACCGCGCTTTCTGGTTTGCGCGGTTGAGGTGAAGATTTTCTGTTACGGTGGTGAGTAGGGAAGAAGGGATTTGGGTAGAAGGGATTAGGGGATTAGGAAGGATATATCAAGCACTACTAGAGAGACTAGTATGCTGCTGTAGATAATCATTATTAATTAATGCTTAATGGAAGAGTGGATGAGAGCGGAGCATTATCCGTGCTGCAGAGATTGATGTTGAGTGTGACTTTGTTGGTTAGGACTGTAAAGACAATGGTTTGCAATCTTATGATGATGAAGGGGTGGGGTAGACATGCGACAGTGGCTATCGGCGGGTACATGTTCGTCACTCAGGTGGTAGATGAGTAAAACAGCAACTGTATGTTTGTAACCAATGTCATTCAACCCTAATGGTAGTGAGTCAAAAACTATACCGACAAGAAAGTATGTTGAACGAGAGGAGCAAAAAAAAAACGACCCAGCTTCCGAGCCTCCTCTCAACTAGATACAGAAAAAAGAAAAAGCGTACTGTCGTGTCAACTTCGTTCAGAAAAGCATGCTCTCATCTTCTCGGCTTCGATGCTGCTTCCTCCGCATCATCTACCCACTCCCACTCTGATGCGTCTTCTGAATCTCTGCTTCCTCCTTCGGATTCCTCGGCGTCCTCGTCCTCCTCGTCTTCCCACTCCCACTCCCCATCGTCGGCGTCAGCTCCTTCAGTCTGATCAACACTAGCTTCCGCCGCAGGAACATCGTCCATATCTTCAGCAGCAGTAGCAGCAGCCGCCTGTACCGGCTTAACCTGCGACTCACTCTTACCGCTCACACCAACCTCAGTAGCATTCGCCGCAACCCCCGAGCTCGCCCCACCCCCAGCCATAGCCGCCGCATACGCCAAATAAAACGTCCGACTCGCCCCGTTATCCAGCAACCCCATGTCGAAATTCGGATCCGAGAAGAACTCCAACGCGGCAAACGGATCGATCAAAATAAGGTTAGAATACAAGATGCCTCTCCACCCTCCTACGACTCTATCCACGCGGCCCTCGCTGAAATAAGCGTCCCATTCCTCGCGGACGAATTTCTGGGACCGCGTGTAGGCTGAAGAGGGATTGATGGGGATCATGTGGATGCCCTGGATGAACTCTGGGTTGGCGCCGAAGTAGGTCGTGTGATCGACTTTGTTTTCAAAGAGGATGCCTGTTACCTTGTTTGGCACGAACTGCGAGGGCTGGACTTGGTTGTTGTTTTCGAGGAGGAAGTATGTGCGGAGAGCGCGCTTTTGGCAGGCGAGCTGGAGGTTGGCCCGGCCTTCCATGTAGGCGTCGCCTATGGCCTTGCCCCACATTTTCAGCGCGTAGGTGGCGAATGTGTCTTCAGAGGTTGATTCTTGGTCTTTGCCGTCGCCCGAGTCGAAGAGTCCTTTTGCCCAGGAGTGGCACATGAACCAGTCGAAGGACCGTTGGAAGGGGAAGAAGGGGTCTGTGGAGATGGGGTTTGCGAAATCGCGGACGAGCATGTTGACCCAGGCTTTGTTGGTACCCTCTTCGAGCCAGCCGGGCTCCAAGTGTCCAATCACGGCTGCTGTGTAGACAAAGTACCCGTAGTGGAAGTGGTGGTCGTTGTACAAAGCGTTGCCAAAATCGAGCCCAGTGTCGCCAGTATTGTAGGTACCAGATGATACGACACCTTTCCAGATGGTATCGTAGACCAGTGGAAGCGGCTGCTTGTTGCTTACGAAGACGTTGAAAGCGTCCTTGAGCTTCACGAGACCGGCGGATGCAAGCTCAGTGTTCTTCCCTAGAGTCTGCACCGTGTAGACGATGCTAGCGAACTTGGCAAGCGCTTTGCCACTGTAGTACATGCTGTCGAGACGCGTCTGCTTGTCGAAGTCCTGGCCAAGCTCGATGGCAGCAGAATTCTGGACCGCCAGGCGTGCATCCTCGGTGATTGTGGTGGTTTCACTACCACTGCCACCACCCACGTTAGGAATCCACGGCGCGAACCCAATGGTGTCTGGTAGTTCCGGCTCCACCATCGTCATTCTGTCACCGACAAGAGCTTTGGCGTAACCTTTGGTGGCCGTGACTAGCTCGATGTTGGTCAGGGCGTCTTTCGTCACTTGATCCAAAGACTCTATGTGATGCGGAAGGGCGAACATGAGCAAGGTCTGATTTTGCACGCCACTCTTGCCCCAGTCAAGCGTATAGCTTCCGAAAGAGCCGTCGACAGTACCAGTGAGGGTAGCGTTAGTTGCAAATGCGCCTGCGGTGGAGTCGTATATGCTCTCTCCAACGACATCGGCTGGGTTCTTAGCGATCTGTATCGAACCGATAAAACCCTCGGGTCCCTCGATGAGGTGGTTGTCTCTCAGAGTAAATGGAGGCGCGCCGGTCGAACCAAGCGGAGTAGCATAGATGAGCCATTGAGAGCCATCTTCAAGTTGAACCCGGTATTTGTACGTGATACCATTCAGTCGCTCCACATACTTGAGTGTGCGGAAGAACACCCCGGAGTTCAATTGCGGCTTGGCGCCGTTGTACAGGGCTGTGACGAAGCCCATTCCCTGGACGCAAGGGAAGGAGATGACTGGCTTGGAGTTCGCTGACGGTGCCAGACTGGCATAGACAGAGAACGCCGTCAATTCTTCAGTGGACAGAACAGTGTCTTTTCCGAGTTCGGCAGCCGACAAGACGATATGTCGGATACCAAGCGGCGCGATCCAGTATTGCGGTGGGGTCTGATTGGGCCAAGCGAACTGGCTTCGCTCGATATGACTGACTGACATACCCCACGTGTTGCCTGTGCCCTTTGTCCATGCCAGCGAGTATGGATGAGTCCAGACGGGGAAGTTCTGGCCCCCCAAGAACCAGTTCGCGTAGAATTTGTTGGTCTCTATTGGGACATCTTGGTCCACGATGTTAAGTTTCTTGACAACGTGGTCGTCACGAGCTTGGATTTGTTGCGGAGGCGCATCTGTGGCCATGGGTACAAATACATTCCCGTCGACTTTCTTCAAAGGAGAAGTAGGTCCTGGTTTTAGAGTTTCGTCGATCGGAGCGAGAGTGCGAGATGGCTCACCAATGTCGGACGACATTATAGGATCTCGAGTGAAGCCTGGGTGGGGCAGATCCGTTATGATGCTCTACATGGGCTTGGTCAGAGATGGGGATTGTGGGTGTGGTCAGGTATGCTCGAAGACTTACACCAGTGATTGATGGTGACCCTGTCACGCTTGCCGACTGCAAAGTAGAGAGGACCGATGTGTACCTCGTCGTGACGTCGATATCCGACGGCAGCTTAATGGCACGTTCATCGAGAACACGTGCATCATGTTGTATCTCGCCCGCAGGCAGACTGTGAATGAGCGTGCTATGTGCTAAAGCTAGCAGGATAACCAGCTTCGCCATCTTGGAAGAGAAGAAGAATAAGAGAATAGCCTGATAGGAATGAGGGACAAGGATTTTGTACAAGTAGGCAACGAGCGGTACTGGCTGAATAATTATTCGACGGCGGAATGCGCGTGTGCTGCCAAAGAATGGAGGCGGCTCCACAGACGAAGAATGCCACTGTGCCAGCATCAATTCTATGTTATATACGGGACGAGATTGAAGGTATCATTCCTGGCGTGGAATAATTTTTCATGTGCTAAATTCTGGAAAAAACTCTATTCGGAAGGTCAGACTGGAAGGCAGACGAGAGAGAGGTCTGGTGACACTAGAGAAGTGGTCCAGGGTGTAGGGTCTACCTCCTGTCAGACCGACTGGTCCGTGACTGTCCCGCCATATCTCGCGGAAGGCGAATGGACAGAGTCCTCCATCTGTCAAATCCAAAAGAAGCCAGTTCTTTGCTTCCGGCGCATGTGCTACCTAGGTGGGTTTGCCCTGAAGCCGTTGCGGAGAGTCAGTGTACAACATCAACGGCCCGCGGACGGTTAATGAAGCGCCCATACGGGAATAGTAAACTTGAAATGCTATTGCAACCACAGACGCCCATGTGGTGGAGTTACATTGCGGTCTTGAGCCCTGTAACTGCCACCACAGGGCGGCTTTTGAGGTAGGTAGCTCATCGCGATTCTAGTAGACAGCGGCTCTGCAACCTCCTAGAGGCGCAGCCGGCTCTTGGGCAGTAATTTGAAGTAGCCCACTCGATAGGGAAGGAGCGATGTGCGTGTCCAAGCGCCGGAAGGAATTCGTCTCCACAAACTGTCCACGGGATCTGCGATCTCTGCGTTTGTAGCTCACTTTCTTCTTCCGGCTCTCGGTAGGTGGATCGTCCACAGTAACCTGCTGTAAGTTGTAACCTCTGCAGTCGCCGAGGGCTCCCGATCATTGCACCGTGTGTCTTGCCAGAGGCATCTCCTGGCCGAGGCTGTCGTGCATGCGGGGGGAGCCGGCCAGACCGGTAGAAACGCACGGCTGTGCTCAGGTGGCGTTTGCGGGCAGCAGCGAGGAGCGTGGGCAGCGTCTGATGAGGCCGATGGGAGTAGTTGTGACCTTAGGAATCGCATAAGGCTGTTAGCTATACCTACTAACTTAAAACTATATTAACTATAAGTTACTATTAGCTAGTACTTTTTTATTACTCTATTTTTTAACGCTTATTTATTTTAGGGTACTCTTTTTTACTAGCTAATTTTTATTTTTATAGTATTAAATTAATCTACCTAAGAGTAAAATAATAAAGACTTATATTTTAAATTATATATATAGCGCTAAATTAACTACTTAAGAATAGAATAATAAAAGCTTTTATTTTAAATAATATAGTGTTGTTTAATCTATCTAGGAGTAGAATAATAAAAGACTTTTATCTTAAATAATATAATAAAAAAGCAGAGCCCCTTACTTAGTAATTAATAAGAGCGTAAAAAAGTTAATTATAAAAAAATAGTCTTTATTAAAGATCTTTATTGTGTTAAGATTCTAACCAAGATTAAGTTCGCACTATATATAGAGAGGAGTAAAATAGGAGGTACTATTAAATATCTTTATTATATAAAGATTCTAACTAAAGTTAAGTCCATACTATATATAGAGAGGAGTAAAATAGAAGGCACTAAAACCTAGTACCTAGCATATAGTAGTAGTAACAAAATATATATAAAATAATAATAATTTTATTATTAACTTTCTTTATAGTAGTATTATTAATAATAGTTAATAAATAGTCTACTATCTAGTATAACTAAGTTATATATTATCTCTTAACTAGTAGACTATTAGAGAGCTATAGTAGACTATAGAGTTACAACCACAAAAGTAGTATAGGCAATAGGACACTTAACTATAGTTTAGTTATTATGTTTATAATCTAGCAGCTATAGCGTAATTATAGTTTACTATATATATAGCGTATAAAGTCTACCTACTTTTATAATATTAGCGACGCCTAATATACTAAATTTTTATATTTAATATATAACTACTACTACTATCTTTTAAATCTAGCTCTTTATCTATTATATCTAGCAATATAATAATATTCTAGTAGCCTAATTACACTACTTTTTCTATATAGAGTAGTATAGCTATAGTAAAGTTTTAAGAATATATAGAGGATTAGCTAGGCAAAGTTAAGAATAATTTCTAGAGATTTAGTAATCTTATATAGTAAGTAGAGTTATTAGAGGGGCCTCTTAATTTTAATATTTTTAATAATACCTAGCCCTAGCTATTTAGACCCTATTAGCTAGTTATATAACTCTAAATTCTAAAGTGTAAAGCACTTCTTTAGTACCTAGATAAAGAGTTTGGTTAAGTATTTATACTATAATAATAGAACAAAGTAAAAGTATTACTAGAAAAGCTTAAAAATAAGAACTAGTAAAGTAAAGGCATAGGGCGGCTGCTAGATAATAAGTAGTAGTTTCTTAAGGACTAGAAAAGCTTAAAAATAAG
Organism: Laburnicola sp. R22_1; assembly: GCA_014281115.1. NCBI lineage: Eukaryota > Fungi > Ascomycota > Dothideomycetes > Pleosporales > Didymosphaeriaceae > Laburnicola > Laburnicola sp. R22_1. The sequence continues at coordinate 2,321,212 of JACONQ010000001.1, read as the reverse complement.
CGTAGCTATAGCATAAGAAGCTTATAGATATAGTAGTAATTATCTAGGATGCTATTAAAGTGGAGACTATAACTAACTATAACTAAGTAATAAGGGTAAGAGTAAGCAGCAGCAGCAGGAGCATAGAGAAGATAGGCGGCGGCAAGGTCCTAGGAGAGTAGAATATAGCTTACTAGTTATAAGAAGAGATTTACTATAGGAGAGAGTTAATAAAATAGTTAGATTAGTTACTATTATAATTATTATTGTTATTATTATAGTAGAAAATATTATTAAAGAAATTATTAATTACATAATATAGTAGTTAGTTAAATAGCTAGCCTAGGATTACGTAATATTACGAATTAACTCTAGGAAAGAAATAGGAGGCACTATAATCTAGTACCTAGCACATAGTAGTAGTAATAAAATATACACAAAATAATAAAAAATTTATTATTAATATTCTGCATAATAGTATTAATAATAGTAGTTAATAGATAGTTTTCTAACTTCTTTTTATTAATACTACCTTAAAACGCTTTTCTGTGTTAACAATAGCAGGAGAAAGAACTGCTATTATTATAATATTTTTATTAGAAACCTCCTTAGTCGCAAAAGAATTTATAGATAGTTTACTATTTAGTATAACTAAGTTATATATTATCTCTTAACTAGTAGACTATTAGAGAGCTATAGTAAACTATAAAGTTACAGCTATAGAAGTAGTATAGATAATAGTACACTTAACTATAGTTTAGTTATTATACTTATAATCTAGTAGTAATATAACTATAATTTACTATACGTATAGTATATAAAGTCTACCTACTCTTATAATATTAGCCGCTAATCCTTTTTATTAATATCTTAAAACGCTTTTCTATGTATATAATAGTAGGAGGAATATCTACTATTATTATAATATTTTTTATTAGAAATCTCTTAGTTATAAAAACAAACTATAATATTAGCAATACCTAATACACTAAATTTTTATTTTTAATATATAACTACTACTACTACTATTTTTTTAAATTTAGCTCTTTATTTATTATATATAGTAATGTAATAATTTTTAGTTTTAACCTAATATTATATCTAACTCTAACTCTAATACTATAACCTATAGTAATATAGCAATTATTAAATTTAGCTAAGGTATAGATAACTAGCTAGGCAAAGTTAAAAATAATCTCTAAAAATTATTAATTTTATAAGACTAGAAGGATTATTAAAGGGGCCTCTAAATCTTATCTTTAAGTACTTATACCCCTCTAGTAATACCCTAAGGCTACTTTGTTGCGCCTTACACCTTTAGATTTTAGAGTATAAAACACTTCTTTAGTATCTAAATATTAGTAGAGAAGATATAGCCTTTATAATATAATAATAGATCGCTTTTTTTGTAATTACCTATTTTACGCTCTTTTTTTAATTACTAAGCAGGAGACTCTGGTTTTTTTGTTATATTATTTAAGATAAAAGCCTTTTATATTCTATCCCTAGGTAGTTAATTTAACAACACATAATATAATAATAGTATAACACTAAGACTATATTAAAAAAGCTTAGTCGGCTTGCTAAATATCTTTTTAACCTTTTTTTTAGTTTGAAGTTAAAGTAGATTAAGATAGAAGGTTATTATATACTATGTATAGTACCTAATTCTAATTAAAAACTAACCTTAAATATCTAATAACGTAATAATAATTTAAACTTTAAACTTACTTATACCTTACTTACACCCTATAAGCTTCTAACCTATATAAGGTTTACTTATAGCATATATAGCACACCTAGCTTATTATTACTACTATTATTAATTATCTACACTTATGCTACTACGCGGCGTACTCGCTTAAATAACCTAACTTAATAGTAATAATAGCAATAATAGCTAAAAGGATCTTATAGATCTATGTAATACTCTTATTATACTAGAGCTTATTAACAAATATCTTATCCTCTACTTTTTACCTTCCCTTTTAGATTTAGTTACTAATAAGAAGTAATTATATTTACTAAAATAGAAATTTAACCTTATAGTCTTTCGCAAACTAAATAAGCTGCTAACCTAACTAGTACACTAGAACTGCCTTATAGATAGTTAAGTATACCTACCCCTTATACTAAATAAGTATCTAATAAAGAGAACAGAACCTTAGTATAGTTACTTTAATAGTAGCAGTACGTATTTTTAGTATATAATTTTTAGTAATAGTAAGTACTTCTTTAGAAATAATATTAATATCTAGATAGATAGTAGAGTGTAGAGAGATAGTAATAGGAGAAGATTTATTAAAAACAATCTTAATATAGTAATAGAGCAATAGTATATCTAGTATATATTACTCTTATTCTACTATTATAAAAAATAGTACATACCTATTAATATATTAACTTATATTATTTGCGACAATCTAAAGTAGTTTATAACTTAGAATAGTAAAGAAAAAATAGATAACTATAGCGTTGTCTCACTAAAGTTTTATCCCTCCTCTAAAGTTCTAAGTAGCCTCTTTGTAAAAAATTTGCTTATAGGAGCCTCGCGCCAAGATCACCAAGCTTGCTTAGTAGTTTAAACGCGCTTTTCTTTATTATTACCTTTTTACGCCTTTTTAATTACTAAGCAGAGGGCTCTACTTTTTTATTATATTATTTAAGATAAAAGCCTTTGTTGTCCTACTCCTAGGTAGATAAAATAACGCTATATATAAAAGCTTTAAGATAAGAATTATAAGTAGAGTAAGAAAAAGAAATATTTTTTTAAAATATATATAGAGCTAGAGGTATAGTAGTAGTATAAAAAGCTTATTAAGATAGTAGTAATTATCTAAACTATTATTAAGATAGGGGACTATAAGTAATAAGAGTAAGGGTAAGAATAAGTAATAATAGTAGGAGTATAGGGGAGATAGGCAGCAATAGTAAGGTCCTAGGGAGTAGTATATAGCTCGCTAGTTACGAGAAAAGATATACTATAGAAGAGTAATAAAATAGTTAGGTTAGTTACTATTATAATTATAATTATTATTATAGTAAACAATCTTTTTCTTATTATTACCTTTTTACGCCTTTTTTAAATTACTAAGCAGGGGGCTCTGTCTTTTTTATTATGTTATTTAAAATAAAAGCCTTTGTCGTTTTACCCCTAGGTAGATAAAATAACGCCACATAGTAAACAATATTATTAAAGAAATTATTAATTACGTAACACAGTAGTTAGTTAAATAGCCAGCCCGAGATTACGTAATATTACGAATTAACCCTAGGGGAGAAAAAAATAGTCTTTATAGTTTACTTTTAATAACTAAGTATTTATACTTATATTTTTTAGTAGTATATATTATTATATTATCTACCTAGAAGTAAAATAATAAAGACTTTTATATTAAATAATGTCGCATTGTTTATTTAGTGTTAATTACCCTTTTTAACCCCCTTTTTTTAATTTGAGCCTACGTAGGTTAGGATAGAAAAGCCGCTCTAGTTTAGTGCCTAAAAATATAGTCTACTCCTAGTCTCTACTAATATAATAATAGTTTGTAAGAATAGTTTATAAACTACACACTTATCTAATATCTATAAGCGCTCTAATACCTATAAATTTACTTAAAGCGTATATAGAAAACTAACTCTTACTTTCTTACTATTATTAGTAACTGCGCTATATTTATATACTACTATTTAGCACACTTATATAATGCGCTTACTAGCTTACTATTTAACGTATCTACACAATACTCTTTTCTCCTAGTAACTTATTAATAAACATCTTCTCTTGCCTCTTAATCTTACTTTTTATTACTATTATTCTAATCTATAGCAATATAAAAAACTATAATAGAAGCCCTACGCATTTATTATAGCGCCTATAATTACTAATCTATTACTAGCCTAACTAGTACACTAGAACTACCTTATATAGAATAAGGTATACCTTCTACTTTAACCTATTAATAATCTTTTAGATAGAGTAGTATTCTAGTGTAGGTCTAGTAACTTTAAGTACATAGATTAAAGCGTACTTTTAGGCGGCGTTAATTGCGATTTTAGCATTAGGACTTAGAAGGATAGTAGAAAATAGAGTAATAGTAATAGATAATATCTTATTAAGATTAACTTTAATATAGAAATAAAGTATTAGTGTACCTATAGTGTGTATAAGCTCTCTACCTAGTATATATCTTATACGTAGTACACAAATCTACTAATATAACTATTACTTCTAGTAATCTTTAGAAATAATAGTAAAGGGAGATAATAGCTATAGTATTATATAAGTTGTAGTGCTAGTGCTATCTTATACCTTTTCCCCTACTCTAATCTATAGTATAGTAATATAGCCTTATCTATAGTTTTGTATATAGATTTTTTAGTTAGAGTAAGCGTGCTAAGCTTGCTTCGCAAGCTTATACCGCACTAACTCTTTTTATTAACACCTTAAAACGCTTTTCTATATATATATAGCGTTAATTAAATCTACCTAGAGGTAGAATAATAACGGCTTTTATTTTAAATAATATAATAAAAAAAGTAAAGTCTTCTACTTAGTAATTAAAAAGAGTGTAAAAAGGTAATTACAAAAAGAGCCTGTGTATATAATAGTAGAAGGAATAAATACTATTATTATTATCTTTTTACTAGAAACCTATTAGTCGTAAAAAAACCCATATTAAATAAAAAAATAAAAAAGTAAAGCTCTTTGCTTAGTAATTAAAAAGAGTGTAAAAATTTAGTATTATAAGTTTTTCTTTTTTTTTTACTAAGAGCTAGTATATAGAAAAAAGGTTATAGCTAGATTTTCTTTTACTATAGTATAGTATAGAAAGAAAATAAGCTAGAAATAGTAATTTAGAAAGCTAAAATATAAATTAAAGCTATATAAAAATAAGACTATTAGGGCTAATATATAGATAAGCTCTTAGCTATGTTAGCTAAGCTTAAGAATATTATATAAGCTTTAAGTATATAACTATAAAGCCTTATTTCCATAATATACCCTCTAGATAAGCTATAATAGTAATAAGGCTACTAAAAGTATAGAAAAAGATATAAAAACCTATTATAAGCTTATAATAAAGTAGTATTATACTATATTTTTTTAAAACTAAGGGGTTTCTAATAAAAATATTATAATAATAGTAAATATTCCTTCTACTATTATATACATAGAAAAGCATTTTAAGATACTAATAAAAAGGGTTAGCGCGTTATAAGTAAGCTTAGTAGGCTTAGCGCACCCACTCTAAGCAGAAGAATCCATATACAAAATATAATAAAGTTATACTACTATACTAGTTTAGAGTAGAGAAAGGTATAAAATAGTACTAGCGCTATAATACTATAACTATTATCTTCTCTACTATTATCTATAAGGGCGGTACACGATCTTATAGGGCTAACCTATTAGAAACAACTAGAATAGTTAAAAGAGCTAGTTAAATTAATACTATTCTAAAATAGTAGATAAGAAAGAAATATAGGAGGCCCTTTCTTATATAAAGGACAGTATAGGGCATAGGCCTATACTAACTACTATACTAATACTAACTAGAAAAGGCGCCTTTAGAAAGATAAAAGGCATAAATAGAGAAAATAGGGTATAAAAGAAAGGTAATAGAGCGTACTTAATAGGAAGGCTAGCAAGTACTATTATATAACCCCTCTTTTAAGGCCTAAAAATAGAAAGGAAAGTATATAAAAATAGGGTGTTTTAGTAAATCTTTAATATAACTAGCACTATATTAAGGCTAAAAAGGGCTAGAATAGGAATACTAGGCCTCTATAGTTCTAGTAGTAGCCTTAGTTTTTAATTTAGGTACTATTTAGTAAAGATATTAAGAAAAGTAATTAGGAGTAAATTAGTGCTAGATTAGAAACTATATCTTAGCGTTTAGTATTTTACTAATAAAGTATATTCTTAGCTCTAACACTATATAAAAATATAGTTAGCTAAAAAATTTCTAGTTAGTTTATTATATGCTAACGTAATTATATTATATAAGTTTCTTAGTACTATAAAAACATTTTAAAAAAACGTGTTAATCTAACTATATAGTTTTTAATTAGGGTAGAGCAGTTTATAAAGCTATAAGAGCTACTAGTATAATAAGGTAAAAGTGCTAAAAGCTATACGTACCCTACGCGCATAATAGCTAGAAAGCTACTATATTAGTAGTAAGCTAGCTAGAAAGGAAATAGCTAAGGGTAAGAGTACTAAAAGCAATAGGTGCCTATATATAGTAGGCTAGCTAGAAAGTTACTTAACTAGTAGTAAACTAGGCTACCTATTTTAGTAGCTTAGGATGTCTCTAGTAGTAGAATAAGTTAGGTAACTTGTAGATTAGAGTAAGAGTTAATAGTTAGGGGGCAGCTCCTAATTATTAGCATTCTAGAAGATTTTATTAGTTAGTTTACTATTAGATTTATTGCCTAAGTATCTTTTCTATAGAAAGTTAGACTTAGGATTAATTAGATTAGTAAATTTAGAGTTATTATTAGAAAGATTATTATAATAGGTAGACTCTTTATTTTCTAATCTATTATTATAATAGATAGTATTATTATCTTCTAGGCTATTATTATAGTAAGTAATCCCCCCGCCCCGAACTATAGTACGGCGTTATGGTCTTACGCATAGTTTTACATATGGATTTTTTTAGTTAGAGTAGGCGCGCTAACTTCTTTTTATTAACACTACCTTAGAACGCTTTTCTGTGTTAATAAGAGTAGGAAGGATAACTACTATTATTATTAAAGATCTTTATTGTGTAAAGATTCTAACTAAGGTTAAGTCCGCACTATATATAGAGAGAAGTAAAATAAAAGGCACTAAAACCTAGTATCTAGCACATAGTAGTAGTAACAAAATATACACAAAATAATACTAATTTTGTTATTAATACTTTGCATAGTAGTATTATTAATAGTAGTGGGCCCTTGTTTATATAGAGAGCGGCATAGAGTATAGGCCTACACTAACTACTACGCTAACACTAACTAGAAAAGGCGCTTTTAGAAAGGTAAAAGGCACAAATAGGGAAAATAGGGTGTAAAAGAAAGGTAATAGAGAGTTCTTAGTAGGAAGGCTAGCAAGTACTATTATATTATCCCTAAAAATATTACTAGAAGTAATAGCTATTATATTAGTAGGTTTATATACTACTTATAAGTAATATATACTAGATAGAAGCTTACACACTATAAGTATACTAACACTCTATTTCTATATTAAAATTACCTTAAGACTTCTACTACTATTGCTATATTTTTACTATCTTCCTAAGCTTTAATACTAATACTACTATTAAGGCCGCCTAAAAGTATACTTTAAAAATCTATTTACTTACTACTATTACTAGGTCTACACTAGAGTATCGCTCTATCTATAAGATTATTAATAAAAAGTAGGTATACCTTACTCTATATAAGATAGTTCTAGTATACTAGTTAGACTAGTAATAGATTAGTAACTATAGGAGTAGTAATAATAAATATATAGAGTTTCTACTATAGTTCCTTATATTACTACTAGTTAGAAAGGCAGTAATAAAGGGCAAAATTAAAAAAAATTTATTAATAAGTTGCTAGAGTAGGGAAGCATTATATAAATATATTAGATTCTTATAGTTATAATATTAGATAAGCGTATTATATAAGTATGCTACGTAAGTAGCGTATAAAATATAGTCTAATTGCTAATAATAGTAATAATAAAATAAAAGTTAGTTTTTTATATACGCTTTAAGTAAATTAGAGTTAGAGCGCTTATAAATATTAGGTAAGTGCGTAGTTTATAAACTATCCTTATAAACTATTATTATATTAGTAGAGAAGACTAGAAGTAGACTATGTTTTTAGGCGCTAGACTAGAGCGACCTTTCTATCCCAACCTATGCAGGCTTAAATTAAAAAAGAGAGTTAAAAAGAGTAATTAATACTAAATAAACAATGCCACTATATTATATTATAAGCACCTAAGTAGTATATATACGCTAAGTAAAAAATTAATACTATACTTTATTTATTATTATATAAGTATAAATAGTTAGTATAAATAATAGTATAAGCCTATTTTTTAATTTTCTTTTTAAACTTATTTACTTATAAACTTATTGACTTATAAACTTATTTACTTATAAACTTAACTTATTATTATATAAGCTTAAAGCTCGACCTTGGTTAGAATCGCCACACGACGAAGATCTTTAATATAAGCTTAAAGTCTTTTTTAGCTTCTTTTTTAGCGCTTTTCTTCTTACTCTCTAAACTTTATTATGTATAATAGTATATTACGCCATTAATCTCTAGCTCTTTTTGTTACTAATAAGTATAGGCTTTTAAAATAAATTTTTTAAACTATTAATTTAGAAACTATATAAGCTTTATTAGGCTGGCAAATAGATATAGATTAGGTTAGAGTTAGAGTCTTATATAAGTAGGATTGGGTTAAGGTTAGAATCTTATATAAGTAGAGTTAGATTAGAGTTAGAGTCTTATATAATCTAACCTAACCCTAACCTAACTCTAGATTATATAAGACCCTACTTCTCCTCTAGGATTAATTCGTAATATTACGTGATCCTAGGCCGGCTGTTTAACTAACCACTATATTACGTAATTAATATTTTCTTTAATAATATTTTTACTACAATAATAATAATAATTATTATTATTATAATAGCAACTAACCTAACTATTTTATTAACTCTCTCTTATAGTAAATTTTCTCTTACAACTAGTAAGCTGTATTTTACCCTCCTAGGATCTTACCGCTATCTATCTCCCCTATACTCCTACTACTACCGCTTACCTTTATCCTTATTACTTAGTTGCGGTCCTCTGCCTTAATAGCAACCTAAATAATTACTACTACCTTAATAAGCTTCTTATGCTACTACTACGTCTTTAGTGTCTTATATATTATAATAAACTTTTTCTCTCCTTTATTCTAGTTCTTACTCTTATAGTTCTTATTACCTTTATTTTTAGTTATATTCTTAAGCTTTTATAGTATAATTTTTGCGCTATACTATTATTGCGTTATAAAGACTATATTTCTACTAATATCTAGATACTAAAGGAGTGTCTTGCACTCTAGAATCTAGAGGTATAAGGCGCAGCAAATTAGCCTAAAGATATTACTAATAAGGTACTTAAAGAAAAGCTCTAGAGGCCTCTTTAATAATCCTTCTAGTTGCATAAGGTTATTAAATTTCTAAAAATTATCCTTAACTTTGCCTAGCTAGTTACCTATACTCTAACTAAATTTAATAATAGTTATGTTATTATAGGTATTAGACTTAGATATAATATTAGGTTGTTAGAAAGTAGTTATTATATTACTAGATATAATAGATAAAGAGATAAAGATTTAGTATACTAGGCGTTGCTAATATTATAAGAGGTAGACTTTATACGCTATATATATAGTGAACTATAATTGCGCTATTACTATATTATAAGCGTAATAACTAAACTATAGTTAAGTGTCTTATTACTTATACTACTTCTATAGTTGCAACTCCGAAGTCTACTATAGCTCTCTAATAGTCTACTAGTTAAGAGATAATATATAACTTAGTTATGCTAGATAGTAGACTATCTATTAACTACTATCGCTAACACTACTTTGCAGAAAGTTAATAATAAAATTATTATTATTTTATATATATTTTATTACTACTACTATATACTAGGCACTAGATTATAGTGTCTTCTATTTTACTTCTCTCTATATATAGAGCGGACTTAACCTTAGTTAGAATTTCCACATAACAAAGATCTTTAATATAAGACTCTATCCTAACCTAACTCTAGAGTACCTATGGTTTGTTTATTTTTTACAACTAAGGGGTTTCTAATAAAAATATTATAATAATAGCAATTATTCCTCCTAATATTATTAATACAAAAAAAACGTTTTAAGGTAGTATTAATAAAAAGGGATTAGCGCGTTATAAGCGAGCTAAGCAAGCTTAGCACGCCTACTCTAACTAAAAAAATCTATATACAAAACTATACGTAAGGCCATATTGTTATACTATAGTTTAGGGTAAAGAGGAGAAGATAAGGTACTTATTATAACTATTATCTCTCTCCTCTACTATTATTCCTAAAGATATTACTAAAAGTAATAGCTATTATAATAGTAGATTTGTGCTACTTATAAGATATATGCTAAGTAGAAACTTATCTAGAAGAGAAATATTGCAAACCTTTTAGTATACAGTACAATACTATAAGGAAAAGCTATAGTTGTGCTAAAAACGCATTAAAAAAGTAAAGCAGCTTAGAGATAAATAGGTTAGGCTAGAGACTGTTTATTAGTATGTGTAAATTAGCCACTTATACTAATAAGATAGTCGGCTTACTAAACGCCTTTTTTAACCTTTTTTTAGTTTAAGGTTAAAGTAGATTAAGATAGAAGGTTATATAGACTATATACAGCACCTAATTCTAATTAAAACCTAAGCTTAAATACTACCTAATAATATAATAATAGTTTAAACTTTAAACTTACTTACACTTTTTCTATATCCTATAAGCTCTCTACTCACATAAGGTTTACTTATAGTGTACACAGTACACCTAACTTATTACTACTACTATTATTAGTTATCTGTGCTTATGTGCTAAATAAGCCAACTTAACAATAATAATAGCAATAATAGTTAGAAGGATCTTGCAGATCTATATAACACTCTCGCTACTATATAGCTTATTAATAAACATCTTATTATTCTCCTTTTACGTTCCCTACTAGATAATTCTATTACTAATAAGAAGCAATTATGTCTACTAGTGTAGGAATATAATTATTTTATTCTTAGCAAACTAGACTAGCTACTAACCTAACTAGTAGACAAAAATAGACTTATAAATAGTTAAGTATACATATTCCTCCTTACGCTAGATAAGAATTTTATAAATAGAATAGAACTTTAGCATAGTTATTATCTAGGTAATAGTTATATAGAACTTTAGCGTATACTTTTTAGTGTTAGCAAGTACCTTAGTATTAGTAAGGCCGCTATTAATATCTAGGTAGATGACAGAGTGTAGAGAAATAGTAGAAATTTTATTAAGGATAACCTTAATATGGTAATAGAGCGATAGTGTATCTAGTATATATTACTCTTATTCTACTACTTATAAAAAATAGTACATACTTATTAATATGTTAACTTATATTATTTGCAACAATTAGAATAGTAGAGAAGAAAGAATAACTTATAGCGTAGTCGCGGTAAAGCCTTTATTTCTCTTCTAAAGTTCTAACTATAGCCTTTTCTTATAAATTAACTTTGTATATAGAAGCTGTGCGCGCTAAGACTGCTAAGCTTACTTAGTAGTTTAAACGCACTTTTTTGTAATTACCTATTTTACGCTCTTCTTTTAATTACTAAGTAGGGGGCTCTGCTTTTTTTGCTATATTATTTAAGATAAAAGCCTTTGTTATTCTACCTCTAGGTAGTTAATTTAACAATATATACTAATAAGGTAGTTAATTCTATAGTCTATAAATACTAAAGTTAAAGTTAAAGATAATAATATAACGCAGCTGCCTATATAGAAAATATAAAAATTTGCAACTAATTAAGTGTTTATCTATTCTTATACGCAGAGTATATTAATACGCAAAATCTTAAGGTTATAATCTAGTATAGTTATATTGTTTACTTAGTGTTAATTACCTTTTTAATATATTTTTTAAATTGAGCCTGCGTAGGTTGGAATAGAAAGGCCGCTCTAGTCTAGCGCCTAAAAATACAATCTACTCCTAGTCTTCACAAACGCAATAATAGTTTATAAGAATAGTTTATAAATTACGCACTTGCCCTACTATCTATAAGCGCTTTAATACTATTAATTTACTTAAAGTGTGTATAGTAAACTAAGCTCTATTATTGCTATTATTAGTAACTGCGTTATATTTACGCACTGCTTATATAGTATACTTACGCGTCGCGCGTATTTAATACTACAATAACTATAAGGATCTAACGCATCTATATAACGCTCTCTTGCTCTAGCAATTTATTAACAAATATCTTCTTCTCTTTTCCCTTAATTCTGCCCTCTATTACTGCCTTTCTAACTAGTAGCAACGTAAGCAACTATAGTGAGAACTCTATATATCTATTATTATTATTATTATTATTATTATTATTATTATTATTATTATTATTATTATTATTATTATTATTATTATTATTATTATTATTATTATTATTATTATTATTATTATTATTATTATTATTATTATTATTATTATTATTATTATTATTATTATTATTATTATTATTATTATTATTATTATTATTATTATTATTATTATTATTATTATTATAGTTACTAATCTATTGCCAGTCTAACTAGTATACTAGAACTGCCTTATATAGGGTGAGGTATACTTACTTCCTATTAACAATCTTATAGACAAAGCAATACTCTAGTATAGACTTAGTAATAGTAACAAGTAGATAGATCTTTAGAGCGTACTTTTAGGCGGCCTTAATAGCAGTATTAGTATTAAAGCTTAGGAAGCTAGTAGGAAATAAAGCGATAGTAATAGTAGTAGAAGTCTTAAGGTTAACTTTATTATAGAGATAGAGCGTTAGTATATCTATAGTATATAAGCTTCTATCTAGTATATATTACTTATAAGTAGCATATAAACCTACTATTATAATAGCTATTACTTCTAGTAATATTATTAGAGATAATAGTAGAGGAGATAATAGTTATAGTATTACAGCGCTAGCGCTATCTTATACCTTTCCTCTATTCTAAACTATAGTATAGCGATATGGCCTTACCTATAGTTTTGCATATAGATTTTTTTTAGTTAAAGTGAGCGCGCTAAGTCCGCCAAGCTCGCTTATAACGCGCTAACTCCTTTTTATTAAAACTTTAAAACGCTTTTCTATGTATATAATAGTAAAAGGGATATCTGCTATTATTGTAATATTTTTATTAGAAACCCCTTAGTTGCAAAAAAAAAACCATAATCTAGTATAGCTATTCTACACCCTAATAATACTATTACTACTAGATAGGCAGTTACACGTCTATACGTGTATAATAAGAAAGATAATAATAATAATAATAATAATAATAATAATAAAGCTGGCTAGAATTAGTATTATAAAAATTAAACACCTAATATTACTAACTATATAGTAGTAGAATATAAGTATTGCAGCAAATAGATCGTCTTAGCTAGTTTATTAGAGTCCCACCACCTTAATAAACGTATAGAATTTAACTTATAGCTTACTCTTTACTAGTTTAGCTACCTTATACTTAGCTATATTAATAAGGGTTACTAGATATATTTTTAAAGATAATAGAAGAGGATAGGCAAAGGTTATAAAAGACTCTAAAAGAACAAAGTAAGGCTATATAACCTAAAGAAGGTATAGTATAATTATCTAAGTAAAATCTATATAGAATAGCTATAAAAGGTGTTAGGTATATAGAGTACGCGCTTATACTATAGGATATTTATAGATAATAGATAGAGTAAGGCTAGTAAAGTGTTTTAGAAGTTAATAGATTGTTAGTAAAGAATAGTAGGGTACTATTTAGTATTAGGAGTAGAAAGTACGCGCGTAATTTATTATATATTATAGTAGTAGAGTAAAGTAGAGATTCTAAGTTATTAATTATCTAGTAATAGGGTAGTAAAAGATTAAAAGGTAGTTGTTAATTGTCTAGTAACATAGTAGGCGGGCGGGCAGAGTATTATTATTATATGTTATCTTAGAAGCTAGGGGAGGCATTAAAAAAACTTTAACACACTCTAGTCCTAGGACTTAGCATATATACACTATTATATAATATTATATAGGCGCTAGTAACATAATAAAAAAACGTAGTAATTAAACGAAGTAGGGCCACTTAAAAACTAATAAGTAAAGTTAGTTTATACTCCTGCCTAGAAGGGAAGTAGAAGATTATATATATTATAGGTACACTAACACTCTATCTCTATATTAAAGTTAACCTTAAGGAGACTTCTACTATTATCCTATTTCCTACTATCTTTCTAGGCCCTAGTGCTAATATTGTAGCTAATATTATAGCTAATATTATAGCTAATATTATAGCTAATATTATAGCTAATATTATAGCTAATATTATAGCTAATATTATAGCTAATATTATAGCTAATATTATAGCTAATATTATAGCTAATATTATAGCTAATATTATAGCTAATATTATAGCTAATATTATAGCTAATATTATAGCTAATAATATAGCTAATATTATAGCTAATAATATAGCTAATATTATAGCTAATATTATAGCTAATACAGCAGTTAATATAGCAGTTAATACTACCTAAAAGTATAATCCCTATCTACTTACTGCTATTACTAGGTCTATACTAGAGTACTACTCTATCTAGAAGATTATTAATAGGTTAAAGTAGAAGAAGATATACCTTAGCCTATGCGAGGCAGTTCTAGTATACTAGTTAGACTAGTAATAGATTAGTAACTATAGGCGTAGTAATAAATATAAAGACTTTCTACTATACCTATAACACCTCCTATTACTATATATTAGAAAGAAGATAAATAAGGGCAGAATTAAAAATAGTAAAGAGAAGATAAAGATATTTATTAATAAGTTACTAGGGAAGAAGAGCGTTGCGTAAATGTATTAGATCTTTATAATTATAGTATTAAATAAGCGTATTATATAAGTGTGCTATATAGTAGCGCGCAAATATAGCGTAATTACTAATAATAGTAATAATAGAGTAAGAGTTAGTTTACTATGCACGCTTTAAGTAAACTAATAGTATTAGAACGCTTATAGATAGTAGAGCAAGTGCGTAGTTTATAAACTATTCTTATAAACTATTATTATAATAGCGAAGACTAGGAGTAGACTATATTTTTAGGCACTAGACTAGAGCGGCCTTTCTATCCCAACCTACGTAGGCTTAAATTAAAAAAATGTAGTTAAAAAGGGTGATTAATACTAAATAAACAATGCGATCTAGAGTACCTATTTAGTCTATAATAAATAGCTATTATAATTAATTAAAAATATATTTTAAATAATATTAAACTAAGTTAAATTAAGCTAGAGTCTTACCTAATTAGGCTAGAGTCTTACGTAATTAGGCTATGGTCTTACATAATTAGGCTATGGTCTTACATAATTAGGCTATGGTCTTACATAATTAGGTTAGGTATAGGTTAGATTAGGTTTAGGGTCTTGCGTAATTAATCTAACCTAACCTAAGGTCTGTGCAACTTAATCCAACCTATATTCATAGTCTATACGACTCTAACTTAACTCTATACCTAACCTGGGTACCCCGAACCTATTTATTAGCCTAAGCTTTATAAGCTATATATGCTTTTTATTATTATAAATAATTAAAGGCTTAAGCTACTAAAGCTTAAAATACTAATTCTCCTACTTATTATTAAGCTATAATTTTAAAATCTTAATTAGTATCTATTTTACCTACTAAGCCTAATACTTTAATACTAAAGAAGAAAGTTTATAATTTTAAATTAGTTACTACTATAATTATAAAGTTAAAATAAGCTTTTATAGAACTTTAAGTAGTGCCGTACTATAACTTTTTAAAAATTTCTTTACTTAGTAAATTATATAGTATATATTATAATTTAAATCTTAATAGTAAACTTTTTATACGCTATACTTACTACTTTATTTAAAGTTACTAGTGCTTTAGTATATAAGCTTAAATTCTTAAAAGAACTTTTAATAATTACTTATCCTTATAGCCCTCCTTATCTTATCTAGTAGGCTTAGGCTTAAATAATACTTAAAAATAATCCTAAGTTAAATATAAGTACTTAAAGCTTTAGAGTTAATACTATTACTAATATCAAAGTAGTATAAAAATATTAATATATTATATTCTAAGCTCTACACTACTATTAAGAACTTTAAAAAAGCATTATTAATCTTAATTCTTTATACTTTACTTATAGTTCTAACACTTTAATATATTAACAAAACTTATATTTTACTTTTTTAAACTTATATTATTCTAAGTAGTATTTTTAGTTTTATATTTTTAAGCTTTATAATTCTAAGTTCTATAACTTTAATGTTAAGTCTAAGGCTTCTATTATCTATAATATCTAGCTCTACTTATTCCTCTACTTTTAATACTCTAAGGTCTAAATATAATTATATTTAATAACTTTACCTTTAGTTCTAAATATACTTTTTAGTTAAAATACATTCTAACTTTTTAAAGATATATTATTTTAACAGGGGGCTCTGCCTTTTTTATTATGTTATTTAAGATAAAAGCCTTTGTTGTCTTACCCCTAGGTAGATAAATTAATACCACACATATATAATATTATATTAATAAATCTATAGATTAAATTATGCTATTATTACTATAGCTATTAGTCTCGACTAAGACCCACAGGCCCTTTACAGTCAAATCACATAATTAAGGAACTTTTTAATTTTAGAAATAACGCGGTTATAGGTAATTATTTCCTACAGCTAGTTTAATAGCTTTTAAACGTTATTTAACTACTTAGTACCTCCCTTATTACACTTCCTTAGCTTCTAAAGAAACTTATTATTATCTATAGTATTAAGTAGTTTTATTAGGTTCCTTTACTACTACGTAATATATCTTAGATTTGCCTTAGTCTATTAAGTAGTCCCTACGCGCATTATTAATACGTACATAATCTAAGCTAGTAAATAGTAGTATAGACTATATATGTACATTGCGTAGTAATCTAGTATAAGTAACTTAACTAAAAGCTTATTGCTATTAGCTATCTTAAGCTTCAGCTTTATTTTAGCAATAATTATAAGCTTATTAATTAAGTTTTAGAGATATAAGGAGGGGTCTATAGTAAATTAGGCATACTTAAGGTTAAACTTTGCTTTATAGCACGGTTGTATCTTTACTTTATCTAATTTAGCTATAGTTATTAGTTGCGATAGTGCGTAAGATAGTAGCAGAATTAGGCTCTCTTTATATAGACAATAAGCACTCTAACTTTGTTGCTGCCTATATAGGCAAGATAAGTTACTACTTAATAATAGTTCTAAACTATAGTTAAGTTAAACCTGCCTGTGTACGCAATAGTCTTACTAGATACTACATAATAAGCGCGTTATTAACTTAGTTACGTGTATTTATATAGTATCTATCTTATAGAGCTAGTACACAGAAAAATAGGTTATAGCTAGATTTTCTTTTTACTATAGTATAGTTGCGGAATGTAGCTTTGTTTATAAAAAAATACTATAGCTATTTTAAAGAAATAAGTTGCTAATATAGCTATATAGGTTAAAATTAGTATATTTAATTTTTAAAGATCTCCTCTTATAATAATTTAAGCTTTATACTTTTTTAAAAACTATTTTAATTTATTTTATAGGTGTAAACCTACCTAAGTAGCAAGAGTGTAAATATAGCTTTTAAGTGTAAAATTACTACCTAAGTCTTTTTAAGCATATTAATTTTAATATAAAAGATATTCTTAAATTATGTGGCGTTAGTTAAATCTACCTAGGAGTAGGACAACAAAGGCTTTTATCTTAAATAATATAACAAAAAAAGCAAAGTCTCCTACTTAGTAATCTCTTAAATTATAATCTAAGTATATAGCTAGTAAGCTACTTTTATAATAGTAGCTTTGTAGAAAGCTAACTTCTATAAAGTTAAGTTTCTAATATTAGTTTTGCTATTTTTCTAAGTATTTCTACTATAACTATAGTACAGTCAACTCTCGTTATAACGATGTCCGTTTTAGCGATATCCTCGATATAGCGATATTTTTCGCTTGCACGGATTCAACTCCACACAATCTACCCCTGTATCCGATATTCAATATCTAATACCACTTCAGCGCCAAGTATCGTTATAGAAGCTATGGGCCGCAAGGGGATATCCAATCATGAGAGGAAGGCTCTCCGCGCCTAGGCCTTCTCTCAGCAACCACAGCCACGACAGAAAGCTATCATCGCATGGTTTGAAGCTGAATTTGGCAGAAAGCTCTCCCAATCAACTGTATCTGAGTCTCTCGACGATCGCTTTCGACACCTCGACGCCCTACCTGCCTCCGCCTCCGCCTCCGCCTCCGGTACATCCATATCCGATACAGCCTACCGCTCACGAGCGGCTGCCTGGCCTCTGCTTGAGTCTATCCTGTATGAGTGGCAGCAGGGAATACAAGTGCGAGGGGGACTAGTATCAGGCGATATACTTGCTGAGAAAGCTCGAGAGATCTAGCGTCAGATTCCAGCCTACCAGGGCCAGGCTATTCCTGAGTTCTCGTCTGGCTGGGTATCAAAATTCAAGCAGCGATATAGGATAGCAGAGGTTACACAGCACGGCGAGCAGAGCTCTGTACCAACGCAAACAGCAGCCAAGATAGTAGATGTACAGAACATCTGCATCCGATACCCAGACAGCGATATATTCAACATGGACGAGACTAGGCTATACTAGAGGTGGGCAATATCAAGAGGGCTAGCTACTGCCTCAATGCCTGGTGTTAAGAAAGATAAAGCTAGGGTATCTATTATGCTCTGCTGCAACGCTACTGGTACTAAGCGCGTAGCACCATAGGTGATAGGAAAGTCAAAACAGCCTCGAGCTTTGCGAGGAGTTAATATATTAGCTATTAGCTGTGTCTAGGGGGCCTCCAAGAAGGGCTGGGTAAACACATCTATTATAGCTAAGTGGCTTGCTGCATTCTATAGCTATATTAGCTCAAGGAAGGTTGTTCTTCTCATAGACAACTACTCAGCCCATTTTTCTGGCCTTTAACAATCGCCGCCTCCATCCAATATCGCGATCTAGCTCTTACCAAAGAACTCAACAAGCATGTATCAGCCTCTTGATCAGGGTATCATCCAGAACTTCAAGACCTACTACCGGAGGCAGTGGCTAGCGTTCACAGTTAAACACTACAACCTTAGCCTTAATCCATTCAAATTCATGACGATTCTCTATACGCTCCACTAGATAGCTGAATCATGGCTGCTCGATATTAAGGATACTACTATCCTACACTGCTACATCAAGAGCACGTGCATCCCGAAGAGGTGGCTAGATCCTAGCTCTGGACTTGATAGAGAGGAGCCAATAGAGAGTCTATATCAGGCTGCTGCCCAGGCTGGCCAGATCCAGGATCCTATGGCTATAGAGAACTTTCTCAATCCAGTAGATGAGGATTTAGAGGAGGAAGAGGAGGATACATCCCTACAGGATATCGTAGTTGCTCAGCTAGGGCTTGTTCAAGGATTAGAGGAAGAGGAGGAGGTGCTACCTCCTCCTGCTCCAAGCGTTGCAGAGGCTCTTCAGGCTGTACAGGTTCTACTCTGCTATTAGGAGTATCAGGAGACTGCAAAGTATGAGGATATATCCTATATGAAGCGGCTAGAGAGGTCGTTGAAAGCTCAGTCAATCAGAAGTATGAGGCAGTCAACAATTTCGGAGTGGCTGCAAGTCCGCCAAGACTAGCTTAATAATCATCGATTAAACGATATTTCGATATAACGATAGAATTTGCTGTGCACGGATTAATCGTTATAACGAGAGTTGACTGTATTAACTCTAATATATAGGGACTACTTATTATTATAAGCTACTATAACGTCTAAAAGAAATATATACTTAAAATTGTACTTTAAAATTTTTAAACTTAAAAGATTAGTAATTAATATATATATAATAGTCTTACCTCTTATTTAATTATTTTAATTTTCACTACACTCTTATTTTTCTAAGCAGCAAATAGTCTTATATATATTAATTTATCTTTAATAGAATTTTCGACTATTTAAATTATATAGTAATGTGATAGTTTATTAACACACTATATATACTTATAATATATAAGTATAGAGTGGTTACTAATATATGCACATGCATAGTGCACTAGACTAATATTATATACCTTATAACTAAGCGTATATAATATATAATTTCTATAGCTAGCTAATATTCCTCTTAGTAAAAATAGCCTAATAAAAACGAATAAAAATATATTAATTCATAGCTTAACTTTAAAGTTATTTACTTAAATAAGTTGTTAGTAGGTTTATAATCCTAGTTTTAGATAAGGAAAATAAAAGCTTTCTATTATTTAATATTATAATAGTATCTAAATTATTAGTAGGCCCTAAGCTTTTAAGCTTAGGAAAGGAAAAATTCCTTTTTAAGAATATAGTAAGCTACTATGCATAGAGAAGTACACCTCTAATAAGCTATTATACTTTATTTCTACAATATAATTACTACCTTTTAGTTTAAGTATTATATTTAAAATTACTTATTTTTACTTATTATAAGGTATATAAATTCTTAACTACTTACTAGGCCTAGTAGTAGTTTATATAGTACTTTTCTCTTAGTTCTAAGTAGCTAGTTAGCTAGCTAACTACTTATTTATATTCAAAGTTCTATTTATTAGTTTAAGTTTAAAATTTATAATAAAACTTAGAATACGCTTTAAAATAGGCTGGCAAATAGGTATAGGTTAGATTGTGGTTGGATTCCCTTATATAAGACCCTAACCCTAACCTAACCTCTACCTATAGATTTTGTGCTAGTAATAGATATAGGTTAGGTTAGAGTTGCACAGACTAGGTTGTATTAGATCTAACTAATTATATTTTTATTAGCTATATACAATTTTTATAGTAAATTACTATAAAAATGTCCTTATTATTATAGTAGTAATTATTACATTTACTTATTATAGTAAAAGTATAGCTTTAGTGTTAAATATATATATTAAATCTAACTAAGCGCCTAGCTATTCTAAACCTAACTAAGCGCCTTACTATTTACCTAGTATCTATATACTTCTTATAATACCTATCTACTAGCTATATATTCTTAGTCTATATAGTAACCTATATTATATAAATAGCGTTAATATTAGTATTTAAAGGTATTAGTATTTATTTTATAGTAGGAGTAGAGTGTTATAAAGAAATACCTTTAAATATTCTAACTAAAAAAGTCTTTATTGCCTTATAGAGAGTATCTAGAGTAGTAGACTAGAAGCGCAGATTTTTCTTATTATTATCTTATGCTATTTTTTTAATAAGGCGGTAGAATAGCATTTTTCTAATAAGGGGCCTAATACTCTTTTAGTACTTTTTAATTTTCCTAAGCGTAATAGCTATATATTATTAGAATATATATATAATAAATAGCTATAATAATAATATACTGTCTAGCTTCTAGTAGTGCTTTCTTTTTAGTGTAGTAGGTAGTATTTTACGAGGCACCTTTTATGCAGTCTTAGTAGCTAGTAACTTTTTTTTTACTTAAGTTTTGTTAGTAACTAGTTTAGAGTATCTAAATAGTCTAGTATATGCTATTATCTTAGAAATTAAATTCATATAGTAGTTAAGGCTATAGAGTATTAAAAAAGTAGCTAGAAAGGTAGTAAGGTAGAGTAGCTAAGTAGGTGGCAAGATAAGTAAAGAAAATACACTAGTATTATATAAGAAGCTCTTACGTAATATATATGAAGCAGGCCTATAGAAGCTTAAGGCTAATAGCTTTAAAAGTAAGGCTAATAAAAAAGTAAAAGGACTTTTATAATAGCATAGGCAATATAGGTCTAACTACTAAAAAGCTAGTAATAGTTACTAATTAGAAATAGTTATAAGTTTATTACACTTATTTATTAGATATCTTTACTAATAATTATTAGTTACTATAAGCCTAGTCTCTTTACTAACCTTATTAACTATAGTAAGAATAGTATAATTAATAGTAATAAGGCGTATATTAAAGGGAATAATGATAAAAAGTATAAAGAGAAAATTAAGAATAATAGAAAGAAGCTTAAGGCATCTTTCTAAGAGCTGCTAGATAGGTACAACTCTAATATTATAGATAAGGATATAGACTTTAAGGGTTTCTTAGACTTTAGAGGCTTAGATACTAAGGGGAGTTTAGATAATAAGGGGGGCTTAGGTGCTAAGAGGGTTTTAGATAATAAAGAGGGCTTAGATACTAAGAGAGTTTTAAATAATAATTAGTGCGTAGAATGTAGCGTTATTTTATCTACCTAGGGATAGGACGACAAAGGCTTTTATCTTAAATAACATAACAAAAAAAGCAGAGCCCCCTACTTAGTAATTAAAAAAGGCGTAAAAAGGTAATAATAATAAAAAGCGCATTTAAACTACTAAGCGAGCTTAGTAATCTTAGCACAAGACTTCTATAAGTAAATTTTTTATAAAAAGGCTACTTAGAACTTTAGGAGAGATATAACTTTACCGCAGCTACGCTATAAGCTATTTCTCCTCTACTATTCTAAGTTATAAACTGCTATCCTAATTATTATAAATAATACAAGTTAATATATTAATAGGTACGTACTAATTTATAAGTAGATAAAGGTAACACGTACTAAATATACTATTACTCTATTGTTGCATTAAGGTTATTCTTAATAAATCTCCTTTTATTACTATCTCTCTACGCCCGACTATCTATCTAGGTATTAATATTATTCCTAAAGAAGTACTTGCCGCTATTAAAGAGTATACACTGCAGTTTCGCGCTACTACTACTAATATAATAACGCTAAAGTTCTATTCTATCTATAAAATAATTATCTATAGGAGCCTAGTATATCTAACTATCTAGGAGGCAATTTTTATATACTAGCTAGGTTAGCAGCTTATCTAGGTTATAAAGACTAGTAAGCCTATATTCCTACTCTAGTAAAAGTAATTACTTCTTATTAGTAATAGAATCCTCTAGCAGGAGATATAAGAAGATAATAAGGTATTTATTAATAAGCTATAAAATAGTAAGAGCGTCGCATAAATCTATAAAATTCTTCTAGCTATTATTATTACTATTAAGTTGGCTTATCCAGCGCGTAAGTGTAGATAACTAATAATAGTAGTGGCAATAAGCCAGGTGTGCTATATACGCTATAAGTAAACCTTATATTAGGACTAAAAGCTTATAGGTATTAGGAGGTGTAAGTAAGTTTAAACTATTATCACATTACTAGATATTTAAGGTTAGTCTTTAATTAGAATTAGGTGCTATATATAGTAGTATATAATAACCTTCTATCTTAACCTACTTTAACCTTAAACTAAAAAGACAGGTTAAAAGAAGTATTTGGCAAGCTAATATGTGTAGAATAAGATAAGCTAAAGTTGCAGTTTTACTATAGCTAATTATTATAGCTAATAATTATATACTAGTTGCTAAAAATACCGCCTATAGTAGTATAGTAATAAGCTAATTACTACCTAAAACTAACTCTGCAATAAAGGGCTATATACTAGTCTAGATCTAAAACTAACTTATTATTAGCACGCTATACACTACACGCTATTTCTAGCTAATCTTTATATTAGTTAAATACTGCTATAGTTAATATTATAGAATTTAGTTTTTTCTATTCTCTTCTTAAACTACTATTCTCTTAAATAACTATTTAACTAGTTATTATATCTTTTATTATACTAATATTCTTAAGTGCTATATTAAGTGCTACACTTATCCTAGGAGTTAATATACAGCCCTATATTAATAAACTAGTTGCCTTACTACTAGATACTTTTCTTAGATATAGGATTCTCGCCCTATAGGCTAATAAGTTAAGAAGTAGAATAATTTATTTTATCTATTATCTCCCTTTAACCTTTTAAAAGTTAAAAATAAAAAAAAGACATTTGCTATATAGGACGCGTAGTAGTCTAATACTTAATAGGCTAAAGATAAATAAACCTATAACCTACACTAGAACTCTTACCATTATATAGGTATTATCTAAACTATAGTCTAGGAGGGCGTAGAGTACCCCTCTAGTTATCTATATATATTCTATTTTAACTGCAGCTATACACTATAATACCTAAGCGTTAACTTTACTAGTACCTAGCTAATTAGTACTAAGCACCTTATTAACTATATAAGGTCCTAAGTATATATATAGTAGAATAAGCCTATTTATAAAAGGACTGCTTTTTTATAATTACTACCTTTTTTACGCTCTTTTTAATTACTAAGCAGAGGGCTCTGCTTTTTTTGTCATGTTATTTAAGATGAAAGCCTTTGTCGTGCTACTCCTAGGTAGTTAATTTAACGCTATATAAAAGGACTTTCACTTCTTAGCATATAAAAAAGTAGATAGCTATTTTATATCCTATATACTTTCTATAGGTATTTAAAACTAAACTTATATAGATAGTAATTAATAATAACTAGTTCTTTTAAATAGTAAAGTAAATATCCTTTTAACGCTTTCTCTATTTTCTTAGTCCTAATACTATAATAACTAGCTAATATAGGTTTTGCTAAATATTCCTAAATAAATTTAATACTACTAAGGCAGTTATTCTTAGCAATATTAGTAGGGCAACTAAACTCTCTATTTTGCTTAACGCGTAGTCTATAGCTAATTACCTTGGCTTCCTAGCTATTAATAGTTACTATATTAATAATGCTTAGTAGCTTAAACAAAAGCTTCTTAACTTTATACTAATGTGTGGCAGCTACACTAGAGTATTAATAGTATTAGAAGTGCTATAGGTCCTTTAGGATATAGGAACTGTGTAAAAGCTCCTAGTAATTATATATAATTAAACTAGTAATAATAGTACTCTAGCTTAGAGCGTCTAGCACAAACTATTAAAAGAGAATATTACCTAGAACTAAAAAGGAAACATAATCCTATATCTTACTTATATTATTAATCTTATAGTTTAAGATATTATCTATTATCTTAAGTTATTAGCGCCTATGAATCTTAACTCTAAAGAGACGCTACAGCGACGACATATAAATAAAATCTAGGCGTAGATATCTATCCTAAATTCCCTTTGTAAGATACGTTAGCTATTATTATAAAAGATTATTATAAAAAGTTATTATAGAAAGTTATTATAGAAAGTTATTATAGAAAGTTATTATAGAAAGTTATTATAGAAAGTTATTATAGAAAGTTATTATAGAAAGTTATTATAGAAAGTTATTATAGAAAGTTATTATAGAAAGTTATTATAGAAAGTTATTATAGAAAGTTATTATAGAAAGTTATTATAGAAAGTTATTATAAACTAACTAGCGTATAGTTTTATATTATTTATATTGCAATTAACTAGTTACTATAGTAATTTAAGTAATTTCTTACAATACAAAGTAGCATATTACTAAAGAAGCAATTATCTATAATCTAAAATATCTAAATAAGATAGAACTCTATATATAATATATACAAGCGCACACTAAAGCTTTAGGCAAATATTAATATATAGCTAGAGAAGAAGATTATAATAAAGATAACTAAGAGATTAAACGCTTCTATTTATAGTAACACTATAAAGGCAGACTTTAAAGACCTTAAGAAACTTTAACTATTAGCCCTAGAATAGTTATATTTTAAGTTAATTACTTTTATACTCTAAAACTTTAAGGAGGCTATAAACTTCCTAAGTAAAAACTAGAAACCTTAGGTCCTATATATCTAGCTTATATAGTTTATTTTTTTTGCGACTAAGGAGTATCTAATAAAAATATTACAATAATAGCAGTTATCTCTTCTACTATTGTTAATACAGAAAAGCGTTTTAAGACATTTAATAAAAAGAAGTTAGCGCGTTAACCTAGTAGCTTATATATAACTAGCTTTTTTTTTCCCTAGGGTTAATCTGTAATATTACGTAATTCCGAGCTGGCTGTTTAACTATCTACTATATTACGTAATTAATAATTTCTTTAATAATATTTTTGCTATAATAATAATAATAACAATTATAATAGTAACTAATCTAACTATTTTATTTAACTCTCTTCCTATAGTAGATTTTTCTATAAGGACGGTACACGACCTTAGAGGACTAATCTATTAGAGATAGCTAGAATAGTTAAAAGAGCTAGTTAAATTAATACTATTCTAAGATAGTAAATAAAAAAGAGACGTAGGGGGCCCTTTTTTATATAGAGGGCGGCATAGGGCATAGGCCTACGCTAGCTACACGCTAATACTAACTAGGAAAGACGCCTTTAAGAAGGTAAAAGGTGTAGATAAAAGGAAATAGAATATAAAAGAAAGGTAATAGGGTGTGCTTAGTAGAGAGGCTAGTATAGAACTATTATATAACCCCCCTTTTAAGAACTAAAAATAGAAAGGAAAGTATATTAAAATAGAGTGTTTTAGCGGATTTTTAATATAACTAGCACTATATTAGGGCTAAAAAGGGTTGTAATAGGGGTAATAGGCCCCTATAGTTCTAATAGTCGCCTTAGATTTTAATTTAGTTGCTATTTAGTAGAGATATTAAGAAAGGTTTTTAGGGGTAAATTAGTAAATTAGCAGAAAAACGCAGTAGAAACTATATTTTAGCGTTTAGTATTTTACTAATAGAGTGTATTCTTAGCTTTAACACTATATAAAAATATAGTTAGCTAAAAAATTTCTAGTTAGTTTAGTGCGTATAGGCGCAATTATATTACATAATATTTTCTAGTACTATAAAAAAGTGTTAAAAAATATATTAACCTAACTATATAGTTTTTAATTAGGGTAGAGCAGCTTCTAAAGCTATAGGTACTACTAGTAGTAGTAGAGATATCTAGAGGTAAAGGTGCTAAAAGTTATAGGTGCTCTATACGCGTATATTAGTTAGGGTGTTACTAAATTAGTAGTAAGCTAATTAGTAAAAAAGCTGCTAGAGGCAAGGGCGCTAAAAGTAATAGGTGCCTACGTATAATAGGCTAGCTAAGAAGCTACTTAACTAGTAGTAAACTAGGCTATCTATTTTAGTAGCTTAGGATGCTCCTAAAGGCAAAATAAGTTAGGTAACTAGTAGATTAGAGTAAGGGCTAATAGTTAGGAGGCAGCTCCTAATTATTAGTGTTCTAAGAGATTTTATTAGATAGTTTATTATTAGATTTATTATTTAAGTATTCCTTTTATAAGAAGCTAAACTTAGAGTTATTTAAGTTAGTAAATTTAGGGTTATTATTAGGAAGATTATTATAAGAGGTAGGCTTCTTATCTTCTAATCTACTACTATAATAGGTAGCGCTATAATCTTTAGGGCTATTACTATAGTAAGTAATACTAAGTTCTCCTTCTAGGTTAGTATTTTAGTAGGGCGAAAGGGTACTAACCTAGATTATTCTAGCTAGGGTAGTTTTAATTAAATAGTTAATTCTATAGGTAAGAGCTACCTAATCTATAAATTAGCTTCTCTAGTAGGTTTATAGTCTCTAGGTCTAGGATTAGGAGTAAGACCTAGATTCTACTATATAATTCCTAGGAACTAGTCTTACTAGTAGCTTCCTTAGATAGTAGAGATAAGTTAACTAAAAGGCAATTTATTATCTAATAGTTCCTTATCTAAGGAAGGTAGCTTAATAGTCTTAATACTACTATTTTTATTAAAGGCATTCTTACAGCTTAGTTTCTAGTAAGCCTTTAAGTACGTTTTAATAACTAAGATAGTAGGGCTAGGAAGCTAGACAGAGATCTTTTTAGAGACGCTCTAGTTAGCTTTTAATAAGCGAGTTATTTAGTAAGTACAGTCCTCCTTTTTAAGTAGACTATTCTATTATGTAGTATTATTCTAGTAGGAAGATTAGGTAGTAAAGAAGTCTATAGTAGGACAAGATTACTAGCAAAGGTTAGATTCTTATTATCTTTCTAACAAAGGCGGTAGTTCTAAGCGTTAACTAGGCAGTTAGCTTGCTTAAAAAAATTTCTACTAATAATAAGATTATAGTCCCCTATTTTATAGATAATAAACTATATAGAGTAGTAATATTATATTTATTAATAATTCCTTTTATTAATACTATCTTAAAACGCTTTTCTATATTAATAATAGTAGGAGGAATAACTACTATTTATAAGAGGCTTTAGACTAAGAAGTTAGAGTTGCCTAAGTAAACTTATAAATTCGATAGAGTTTAATAGTAACTCTAGCTATAGACTTATATATACTCCTGGCTTAGTAGAAGCATAGACCTAGAACTCTAAGGCAGCAGACTAAGTAACTATAGAAGGGCGCTTAGCCCCTTATATGTCTTTCCCTCCCTCCCCCCCTCTATAAAAATTCTAGCGTTATATTCTATACTCCCTATAGTAGTAGCACTAATCCCCATTCTACGCGCCTAAAGTCTTAAGAATAAATTTAATACTGCGTGTGCTAGTAATAGTACTTTAAGTCTTTAGGAGGTTCTAAGCATACTTTAGCTAAAGAGAGTACTAGGCTCCTATATTTCTATTTTTAGTAAGGTAATCTAGTTGTTATATCTAACGCATTTGTGTTTATATCTTTTAAGTTCTATAGAATAATTTAGTTATTATATCTAACACATTTATATTTATCTCTCTTAGTTTCTATAGTATAGCTGCCTATTTTAGTTAAGAATTTGCGCTAGTGTTGTTTACTCTAGCTAAGGTAAATAAAAAGGTCTCTTACCTTAGTTCTACTTTTCTCCTTTACTCTACTACTATATCTACAATGCTTCTTATTAATACTACGCTATATTCTAATTGTTACTTTTGCTTTTATACTATTTTTACAATTTTTTATTATTAATTTCTATTATGGTTAGAGCTAATAAGTAACACCTTATAATAGCCTTTATAACTCTAAGCAAGTGTTTAAAGGCTAGCTTAACTGTAGCTTAGTATTTCTTTATAAAGACTATAACTTATAGTACTCTTATTTATAATAGTAAGTCTTTACTATCTACTCTAAATTCCTATAGTGCTAAGGACTTTAAGGAGTTTGTATATAATAAGACTATATAGGACTATTATAGAGTTAGTTCTTTAGTTCTTCTATATTATTTCTTACTAATTCTAAGTAGTTCTTTAAAAACTTAAGCTGCAATTAGAAGACTTTTAAGGCTATTTATGCAATATCTATGGAGTGCGTTTTTAAGTCTGCCTATATTTATAAGAAGACCTACTAGCACTACTTTAAGTAGCTTACTTTCTATATATAAAAGCTTATAAGAAAGAAGCGTAACTATAAGACTTATATAGTTTACTTTAGTAAGTGTTTAGGTAAGATATAATAATTCTTTAGTAAACCTCTTCCTTACTAATTTATATTTTAGATCTAGAATAGCTTATAACAAAACTCTACTAAAACTAAATTTGCTAATCCTATTCTAGAATATATTCTTTATAGTAATAGTTATACTAGTAAGCCCCTTCTTAAACTCTAGTAAGCTTATTTTAACGTCTTTACCTACAAGTATAGCTCCGCTATCTAAAGTGCTTAAGTTAAGCCCTAGAAGATAGATAATACTAATACTAGATATTTTAGATAGGATGTAAAGCTTCTATATTAGATTCTTATAGTTTAGTAGGATACTTATATATCCTCTAAGCTCTTTCTAATAAACTTATTATAAGTTCTAGGTTTTTAGAGTTTATCTTCTTTAGCTAATATTATGCTATAGTTAATTACTACTTCTACTTTGTCTATTCTAGAGCCTTTCTATTAGAACCTAGTTAAGCTTATCCTAGATATTATAGAGACTATCTGCATTAGTAAAATATTAGAAGGGTATAAGATTACTACTCTTCTAGAGTGTATTAAGTAGGTTCTACGTTTTATAACTATTAGTCCTAATTAAATTGCTATTTTTTATAAGAAGGTTAAAGAAATAGACTTTAATCCTAATCTAGGTAAGAGTAAGTTTATAGAGAAGAAGTAGTGTTCTTATTTTTTTTTTTAGGATATTAGAATTTTTTTATCCCTGTATTTAGCTTTATTATAAAGGTCTAGAGGTGTTTTCTTATATAGTTTGTAACTTTATAGGTATAGCTAAGCTATAAGCTTAGCTTAAGGAATACTTTAATTCCTTTAGTTATGCTATATATATTCTCTCTTTTTATAATATCTTCTTTTAAATAGTCTTCCCTTTTTTTCTTTTTAATCGCCCTATTTCCTATTACTTAGAACCTATATTACTTTGTTATAAGGAGAATAATTCTTCTTCTTTCTACTAGCTTATACTAAAGCTAATACTTTTAAATAATATATAGTACTTTCTTATGTGTTTCCTACTCTTCTAAGTAGATTATAGTCTTATTTTTTACTAATCCTTAAGTAATTAGTAAGGAGGGCTAGAGGTCTAGGCTTATTCTAATCTCCCTTTAGTAAAGGCTTTTTAAGTTCTCTACTAGGGATGTAACTCCTATATTAGAAGCTGTAGCGTGTTTATTAGTTTAGAGATTTCTTATAAAAGTTTATAGGTAACTCTTTATTATTATTTTAAATAGAGAGGTGTATATTTTCTAGCAATTTAATACGTTTATAGTAGAGAGATTTATAGTAGGTTTCTAAATTAGGTTAGTATTATTTAATTACTTAACTTAGTATAGTAATCTCTATAGCCTTCTTCCTCTTTAGGTAGGCTTCTTAGCTAAGATGTCTTCTACAACCTATTCCTCTTCTTTTTTAATAATAATAGCCTCTAGTTTCCTATTATCTACAGCCTAGCTAGGAAGAGAGTTTTCTTTAGCTAGGCGTAGACAATTTACTAAAAACACTAGGTAAACTCTAAGTAAAATATTTAGTTCTATATTATAGAAGTTTACTACTTGCGTAACTATAAACTTTATATTTTTCTAGTTTAACTTCTTATTAGGGCAAAAGTTAGATAGGTAGTCTCTATACTAGAGCTAGACTTTATCTCCTTCCTTTAATATAGAAGCATCTCTTTAGTGCTAATTTACTCACTACTTTTATTCTTATTAGAACTTAGCTATTTTAGCTTAAATAAATATAAAAACTTTTTAGAACTTTTATAGTAAAGCTTTAGCAGACTTTACTAGCTATAAATCATACTAGTAATAATTAATAGCTTTTATCTCTACGTTTAGCTTAGATAGGTCTATATTATATCTATGCTAGAGAAAGAATAGTGCTACTTTAGTAAAGGTGGCTTCTTATTTATTAATAGCTATTTACGCTATAGGGTAGTGTAAGGCCTAATCCTTCTAGTCCTATTATATAAAGGCGTAGAGGTATGCCTTAATTATAAAATTTATATATTTTATAGTGCTATTAGTCTTTAGGTATTTAAAGGAGAATAATCTTCTCTAAATCTTTATTCTTTTATATAGATGCCTCTAAAAGTTGCTTATAAATTAACTTTTATAGTTAGAGGTTATAGTGTTAGGGAGCTAATAATAGGCTATAATATAATAAAGAAATATCTCTATTACTATTTCTATCTCTAAGTCTAGTAAGGAGACTAAAACTATTTTTTTCCTAGCCTATTACACACTACTATTATATTTGTATTTTCTCTACTTATAAAAAGCTTAGTAATAAAGTCTATAAAGATTTTTTCTATATCTAGTCTAGAAGGGAGAAAAGTTTTAGTAGCCTTTATTTTATATCTCTCTATAGCTTCTCCCCTAGGGTTAATTCGTAATATTACGTAATTCTAGGCCGGCTATTTAACCGACCACTGTATTACGTAATTAATAATTTCTTTACTAATATTTTTTACTGCAATAATAATAACAATAATTATAATAGTAACTAACCTAACTCTTTTATCTAACTTTCTTCCTATAGTAGATTTCCCCTCGCAACTAGCAAGCTATATACTGCTACCCAGGACCTCGCCGCCGCCGCCTATCTCTCCTATACTCCCGCCGCTACTACTTACCCTTACCCTTATTGCTTGTGGTCCTCTACCTTAATAACAGCCTAGATAATTGCTACTACCTTAATAACAGCCTAGATAATTGCTACTATCTTAATAAGCTTCTTATGTTACTACTACGCCTCTAGCGTTTTATATATTATAATAAACTTTTTCTCCTATTTGCTCTAGTTCTTACCTTTATAGTTCTTATTATCTTTATTTTTAGTTATATTTTTAAGCTTCTATAGTATAATCTCTATATTATGCTATTATTGCGTTATAAAGGCTGCATCTTTACTAATATCTAGGTACTAAAGGAGTGTCTTGCACTCTAGAATCTAGAGGCATAAGGCGCAGCAAATTGGCCTAAAGATATTACTAATAGGATACTTAAAGATAAGCTCTAGAGGCATCTTTAACAATCCTTCTAGTTGCACAAGATTACTAAATCTCTAGAAATTGTTCTTAACTTTGCCTAGCTAGTTGTCTATACCCTAACTAAATTTAATAATAGCTGTATTACTATAGGTATTAGATTTAGATATAATATTAAGTCGCTAGAAAGTTATTACGTTGCTAGATATAATAGATAAAGAGATAAAGATTTAGTATTCTAGGCGTTCCTAATATTGTAAGAGGTAGACTTTATATACTGTGCGTATAGTAAACTATAGTTGCGCTACTACTAAGTTGTAAGCACAATAACTAAACTATAGTTAAGCGTTCTATTGCCTATACTACTCCTGTAGTTGCAACTCTATAGTCCACTATAGCTTTCTAATAGTCTACTAGTTAAGAGATAATATATAACTTAGTTATACTAGATAGTAGACTATTTATTAACTACTATCGCTAATACTGCCGTGTAGAAAGTTAATAATAAAATTATTATTATTTTATGTATATTTTGTTACTACTACTATGTGCTAGGTACTAGGTTTTAGTGCCTTCTATTTTACTCCTCTCTGTGTATAGTGCGGACTCGACCTTAGTTAGAATTTCCACACGATAAAGATCTTTAATATCTCTCTATAGCTTAGTTCTTTTATATATATTATAGTTCTTAATAGATTTATAAATAAAGTCTAATAATTTTAGAAAGAAGTATAATCTAGTAACTATTCTATAGGTAATTTTTCTCCTTTAATGCCTAAATATAGGGGAGTTATAGACTATAGTAACTAGTATTATTTATAGAAGTTTTTAGTCTAGGACCTATCTTTATTTTTTATATTAGAGGTAACTAGTGTTATTAATATTACATTCTTATATAGCAATCTTTAAGTTTAGAAAAGAAAAAAAAAGTGCGTCTATAGTAAAGAATGCACTTCTTTACTTCTTTTAATATAAGGTCTTCCTCTAAACTATAAAACTATAGTTTATTTAAGTCTAGGTATGCTAAAGAGTGCGTTTCTAGTTTAGGGGAGAACTCTTTTAATAAGTAGAGAAGAGAAAACTAGTGTTCCTTGGGTTTAGCCTAGCTCTCTTTTTTCCTAAAAGGGTTAAGCCTCCTAGGTAGAGCTTATATTGCTAGGGCTATAAATATTTAGAGCTTAATATTTCTATTTCCTAAAGAAATCTTCTTAAGAAGTTAGATTTTATAAAATTTAACCTAGTTATTTTTAGCGTTAGTAGGCATATTCTACTAGTATTATAAAAGGACATTTGTCCTTAAGTTAACAGTTTCTAGTTTATATTAGAATATTATATTATATTTACTAAGGGTATTAGCCTAGTGTATATACTTCTTATCTAATCTTCTAGACTTTATAAAGTATATAAGGGTTTTATAATTAGTATATATCAGTGTGTAAGGGATAGTCTAAAGTATATTATACTACTTTTTAGTTACTTAATAACTATAAGTATCTTCTTATTATAGATTATACAGTTTGCCTTTATAGAGGTATATTTAGTAAAGAAGTAGATAATTAGCCTAAGGACTCTTTCTATATTAAACTGTAAGAAGTAGGCTCTAGAGACCTAGCCTAAGAAGTTAGCTTCTAATACTCTTTTCTTTTTAGTATTAAAGTAGGCTAGTATAGGCTTAGTGTAGAACACTTTCTTTAGGTAGTTAAAGGCCTACTATTATTTCTACCCCTATAAAAAGGGAGTTTCCTTTCTAATTAACTTTATTAATAAGGATACTACTTCTAAGAAGTCTTCTATAAACTTTTAGTAGAAGTTAGTAAACTTTAAAAAACTCTAAACACTCTTTATATCTATAGAAGAGGCCTAATTCTAAATAGCTTTAACCTTCTCTAGGTCTATACTAATCTTCTTTCTATACTCTATAGTAAATTTAAAGTACTTAGTTTTAGTAACTATAAACTTATACTTTTTAATATCTAAGTGTAGCTTTGTCTTATCTAACTTCTCTACTACCTATTATATTTTATTTTAATAGTTTCTTAAAGATTAACTAGAAAATATAAGGACGTTGTTTATATAGGCAGAGTAGAAGTTATTTAAGTACTTTCTTAGAATATAGTTAATATATCTCTAGAAGGTGCTTAGTGTATTAGCTAGTTTAAAGGGGACTACTAGCCACTTATATAACCTAAACTAGGTTTAAAAAACTATTTTCTATTTCTTTTTTTTGCTATCCTTAATTTATAAAAAGCCTAGATTATATCTAGCTTTATTAGCTACTTAGCCTTAGTAAGGAGCTACAATATCTCCTTAATAAGGGGAAGAGAGTAGTAGTCTTTTTTTAATAGAGTATTTAACACCCTATAGTCTATATAAAACTATAAACCTTTTTTAGGTTTTCTTATAAATAATACTAGTGCTATAGCACTACACTTACTTACCTAAATAAAGCTACAGTGAAGATACTCTATTAGTTTTTTATAGAGAACTAGTAATTCCTTCTTTAATATACTATAGAGGGAGCTAAAGGGAATCTCTAGAATGTTTTTATTCTTTTTAATAAGGGGGATTAAGTAATTAATTCTAGGGCCTTATAATAGGAGAAGTTTATTAGCTTATTCTCTTAAGAAAACTTCTATTTAGTCTAGGAGCTACTTAGAAAGATAGTCTCTTAGGTCTACTTTAGTCTTTAGGGCTAGGGTCTTCTAAATATCCTTAAGGGAGATAGTAAAGACTATTAGCCTATTCTTTTCTTTTATATTTCTCCTAGTTAAGGTTATAAACAACTAGAAAAGACTTTTTAATTAGGAGTAGGAGTTTGTTTCCCCTACTTATCTCTAATTCTTATATAGAAGAACCCTATATATATAAACTATTTCCCTAGGGCTACTAATATAGTATTCTTCTTTTACTATAGTAATCTGAGAACTAATTTATAGTTCTTCTCTTTCCTATTAATATAAGCCTATATTGTTTTAATATGCCCCTTAATATCTATCTCTATGCAAGCGGCTTTGTAGACTAAGGAAGTTACTTCTCTAAATTCTATTACCTAATAGGGATTATTTAAACTAATATATTGTAGGTTAGCTTTTCTAGCAAACTTTTTAGATATAAAGGTAGTAGTTAAATACCCTAAATTAAGTATAGTATACGCAAAGGTAATATTATTAATAAGAGTATTTATAGTAATTAGTATTAAATCTAGCTATATCTTTCTATATATATTAAAGTTCTTCTTTAGTTCCTTTATAACTTACTTTATCTTCTTCCTCTAATAACTTCTAAACGGAGAAGCTAGTTTTCTAACTCTACTAAGCTATTAATATCCTTATTACTACTATTTATCTTATAGGCCTTACTAGTCCTAGCTTACGTTAGGGGTATTATAGCTTAGAGATAATAACTCTAGATACTATATTCCTTCTTACTATAGTAAAAGCATACTTCTTCTTTATAGCGCTTTTCTAACTCCTTTTTAAAGACCTATTTAGTGCGCTTTTTAGTCTTTAGAGGGTTTGCTTTAGTAGTCCTTATAGTGCTAAAACGCGTAAGTTTCTAATTTATAGTATTAGTAAACTTAGTAGAGGAGGAGGTCGCTATATAAAAGGGCTTTAATATTTTTATATAGTAAATATTTTCCTTAACTATATTAACTCTATCTATAAGTATTATAAACTCCTAGTCTTTAAAGATCTTTAGCATAATAAGCCTATTCTATAAGTCTATACATAAGGCTCTCTAGTAAGTATTCTTTAAGTTCTCCTAGTTATTTTTATTAGTCTTAGTGGCTAGACGCATAAAGTTAGTATTAAACTTAGTTAGTAAGGTTTTACCCTATTAGCTAAGGAACAGCCTATTCTATGCTTACTTCTCTACTAACTTATTATAAAAGCTTATATCTAAGAAATCTTAGAATTTATCTCTAGAATAGGTTTTTTCTCTATAAAGGCTAGTGCAATATTTACTACTTTACCTATTAGTTTACTTATAATATAATTACCTATATTCTCTAGAAGGGGGTAGTTTTTATAGATTTTAGCCTTTATTATATATTTCTAATATTAGTAATTCTAATAGCTTCTAGATAATAACTCTAGATTAGAACGTTAGAAGCGCTAGCACTCTAGTAGTGCTTTACTAGGCGCTAGTGTTACTACTATTATTTAAGAGGAGACTAAGGGCATAGTCTTTACTCTAGCGTGTTACCCTAATTAGGCAAGTTAATTAGTAATTATTCCTAGTAAGGCCTAGAGCTATTTGTTAGCGTTTAATTAAGTTACTAGTATAACTTAGAGTTACTCTAAGCTAGTAAGATAGCCTATAATTTATATTAGTGTGTCTTAAAGGGCGCCTTCTTCTATATTCTAGGCCTTCTTTCTTTTTCGAAAGGTGCTTAGGGCCTTATTAATCTTTAGTCTTATAAATACTAGTAGACTAGCTTAATCTTCTATATACTTTTTTATTCGTTTTTATTAGGCTATTCTTACTAAGAGAGATATTAGCTAGCTATAGTAATTATATATTATATACGCTTAGTTATTAATTATATAATATTAGTTTAGTACTCTATACCTATATATATATATTAGTAACTACTCTATACTTATATACTATAAGTATATATAACGCGCTAACTTGCTTATAGGCAGTAATACTTATTACTACTATAGCTCTCTACAAGTCCGTACTATAGATTTAACTACTTCTTAGCAATGCTGCTTACCTATAATATTCTCTATCTTACTATTCCTACTATGTTAAATTCGCATACGCTTAAGAAGTTAACGCGCCCTACCTTTATGCCTACTAGGGTAGCTAAGCTAGAAGGTGTACGTATTAATAAAGTGGCAATACTATAATATATTAAGATACTAAGAGATATATTTAAAGAAATAGGTATATAGTATCTAAGAGACTTACTAAATCTACACTAGGTGTAGATAGATCTCTAAATTATCTAACTTAAAGAGCTTAGTCTATAGCTCCTACGTAAGTAGTTACCTAGTAATATAACCTCTACCTACTAGAGAAGGACCTTAAGGCTAACTATTATTTTACTATATATTACTATACGTAGTTAACTTCTATTAAAGAGAATAATAATAAGAGGTATATGCACTAGTATCTCTACCTTATTACTACTTATAATACTATGCAAATATGCTAGTAATAATAATAATAATAATAATAATAATAATAATAATAATAATAATAATAATAATAATAATAATAATAATAATAATAATAATAATAATAATAATAATAATAATAATAATAATAAT
This sequence comes from Laburnicola sp. R22_1, assembly GCA_014281115.1. Classification (NCBI taxonomy): domain Eukaryota; kingdom Fungi; phylum Ascomycota; class Dothideomycetes; order Pleosporales; family Didymosphaeriaceae; genus Laburnicola; species Laburnicola sp. R22_1. The sequence goes on along the minus strand of JACONQ010000001.1, from coordinate 2,283,904 downwards.
AATAATAATAATAATAATAATAATAATAATAATAATAATAATAATAATAATAATAATAATAATAATAATAATAATAATAATAATAATAATAATAATAATAATAATAATAATAATAATAATAATAATAATAATAATAATAATAATAATAATAATAATAATAATAATAATAATAATAATAATAATAATAATAATAATAATAATAATAATAATAATAATAATAATAAAATAACGCAAACTAAGTCCTTTAAAAGGATAGGTAATAAAAGGGATAAAAGAAGCGTGCGTATAGCAACGCAATGCAGAGTAACCTAAGGGCAATTGCTAGTATCTACAAAGAGATATAAATAATAAACTATTGCATTACTATATAATATTTATAGTCGAAATTTCCGTTAAAGATCTTCTATATACACTCTATCTTATTATAACCTTCTATATATAGTTCCTTAGTAAAATTAGTAGTAATATCTACCTCTATAGCTCCTTACTATTAGAGTTTAATAACTTATTACGCTAGGTAAGGGATAAGAATATTTTCTCTTCTATAGAAAGATCCTGGTATTCCCTCTATTATACTTGTGTTTATTTTATAGAGCTAAAAGATCTTAGTGTCTAACTTAACTACGTATTTATTTATAGAGTTAAGGAATCTTAATATTTAACTTAACTACGTGTTTATTTATAGGGTTAAGGAATCTTAGTATCTAACTTAACTACGTGTTTATTTATAGAGTTAAGAAATCTTAATATCTAACTTAACTACGTATTCATTTGTAGGGTTAAGGAATCTTAATATCTAACTTAACTACGTGTTTGTTTATAGAGTTAAGAGATTTTAGTATTTAACTTAACTATATATTTATTTATAGGAGTAAGGAATCTTAATATCTAACTTAACTACGTATTTATTTGTAAGGTTATTCTTAGCATATTAAGAAGATCTTGTAAGCTCCTCTATTATAAGAGGTTAATTAAATTTAATATAAGGGGCTTTAGACTAAAAAGTTAGAGCTACCTAAGTAAACTTATAAATTTAATAGAGTTTAATAGTAACTCTAGCTATAGACTTATATATACCCCTAGCTTAGTAAAAGCATAGACCTAGAACTCTAAGGTAGTAGGCTAAGTAACTATAGAAGGGCGCTCAGCCCCTTACACTATTATTGTAATATTTTTATTAGAAACTTCTTAGTCGTAAAAAAAACCATATTTATTAATATTAAGCTAGGCTATAAAATAGGTGTCTACTTTTGCACTTCTCTTCTCTATAAAGTTTTTAAGGGGGATTAGTGTCTTTAGATAAAGTAGTTTAGCTTTAAGCTATTTTTAAATAGCCTTTATATATCTTAATGTGACTATTATCTAATATACTTCTATAGGCATCTACCTATAAGTTATACTAATAATCTTTATATAGTTTCTAAACTTATCTAATATAACGTTTATACCTAGATTATATATAATATAGTTAGGTAAATTTTAGTAGATATTAATTTAGTATCTATAAAAGACTTCCTATATATCTTATGTGAATTTTTTTATAACTAAGCGGTTTCTAATAAAAATATTACAATAATAGCAGTTATCCCTTCTACTATTATTAACACAAAAAAGCGTTTTAAAGTAGTGTTAATAAAAAGGAGTTAGCGCGTTATAAGCAAGCTAAGCGAGCTTAGTAGGCTTAGCACGCCTACTCTAACTTAAAAAAATCTATATGCAAAACTATGCGTAAGGCTATATTACTATACTATAGTTTATAGTAGGTAGGGAGAAAGGTATAAAATAGCACTGGCGCTATAATGCTGCAACTATTATCTTCTCTACTATTATCTTTAAAGATATTGCTAGAAATAATAGCTATATTAGTAGATTTGTACTACTTATAAGATATATACTAGAAACTTACACACTATAAGTACACTAATACTCTATCTCTATATTAAAGTTAACTTTAAGGAGACTTCTACTATTACTCTATTTCCTACTATCTTTCTAGGCCCTAGTGCTAATACTAATACCGCTGTTAACGCCGCCTAAAAGTACGCTCTAAAGATCTATCTACTTACTAATATTGCTAAGTCTACACTAGAATACTACTCTATCTAGAGTATTATTAATAGGAAGTAGAAGGTATACCTTACCCTATATAAGATAGTCCTAGTGTACTAGTTAGGCTAGCAATAAATTAGTAACTATAGACGCAATAATAATAAATATATAGAGTTTCTACTATAGTTTTTTATATTGCTACTAGTTAGAAAGGCGGCAATAGAGGGCAAGATTAAGAGTAAGGAGAAAGAGAAGATAAAGGTGTTTATTAATAAGCTACTAGAGAAGAAGAGTGTTGCGTAGATGCGCTAGATTCTTATAATTATAGTATTAGATAGTAAGCGTATTATATAAGTATGCTGCGTAGCAGCGCACAAATATAGCACAATTACTACTAATAGTAATAATAGAGTAAGAGTTAGTTTACTATACACGCTTTAAGTAAATTAATAGTATTAGAGCGCTTATAAATAGTAGAGTAAATATATAGTTTATAAACTATCCTTATAAACTATTATTATATTAGCGGAGACTAGTAGACTGTATTTTTAGGCGCTAGACTAGAGCGGCCTTTTTATCCCAACCTACGCAGGCTTAAATTAAAAAAGGGGGTTAAAAAGGGTAATTAACACTAAGTAAATAATGCGACTATATATCTTATATAGACATTAATATTAAGAAGATTGCAGCTTAAAATAACATATCTACATCTATAATATATACTGCATCTCTAGTTCTAATATATATACTATTAATAATAATCTTATAATTAAAGTAGGTGTTATTTTTAATAGTAAACTTAATGTAATAAAGGGCTTATTTATGTAATTAATAATAGTAGTAAAACTTTTAAATTTTATTTAGTATAGTAATATCCACTTTATAGCTAGTATTATTAAGTATTTTCTAAAGTCTTTTAATATAGAAATATCTAAATTATTAATAAAGGCAATAGAGTTCTTATTTAGTAAAGAAAGACATAGTTTCTTCCTTACTAATATTAAAGAATGGGTGTCCCTATTTATATATAATAGGCATAGTTATGCTATTCTTTTATATAGTGGTGGTTGTTTTTACGACTAAGGAGTTTCTAATAAAAATATTATAATAATAGCAGATATCTCTCCTACTATTGTATACATAGAAAAGCGTTTTGAGGTATTAATAAAAAGGGTTAGCGCGTTACACGCGAGCTTGGCGGGCTTGGCGCGTCCACTCTAACTAAAAACAATCCACATGCAAAACTATACATAAGGCCTCATCGCCGTACCACGATTATTCTTTTATATAATAATATTTAGAATATTATTAAAGTAGGCACCTAGCTTATTAGCATCTACTAGTAATAGTAGAAATAGTATTAGAGTGTCTAGGATATAATAGATAACTATTCCTATTAGATTTATAATTTATATAGTTCCTAGAGATTCTTATAGATTCTAACCTCTAAAGCTAATATTAGTAATACTAAGTATCTAATTAATCTTTATATAGGGGTTCTCTTATATATATGCCTCTAGCTATACTTTACTAATAGTAAAAATTCTTACTATACCTATACTCTATAGTTTACCTTAATATATTTTATAGTATTAATTTTAAAAAATAAACTATTCTATATACTTCTTTAGCTCTATCTTATAGATATGTTTACTAGTTATATAGTAAAGATAGATAGTAGTAGTTAGGTAGAACACTTAATTATTACTATCCTTATTATCTTTACTCTACTTCTCTTTTTTATATAAAGTAGGTTTCTTATTATTATACTCTTCTATATCTTAAATATAAAACTAAATAGTTTTATATATGCGCAAGGCCGCCAAGCTCGCTTAGTAGTTCGAGCGCGCTTTTTTTGTAATTATCTATTTTACGCTCTTTTTTTAATTACTAAGCAGGTGGCTCTGCTTTTTTATTATATTATTTAAGATAAAAGCCTTTGTTGTTCTACCCTAGGTAGTTAATTTAACAACACATTGTTTTATATAAAGGTGTTTTATTATTATACTCTTTATAGAAGGTAATATACTACCTTATTACGTAGGTACGCTTATTACGTAGATAGTTAAAAAACTAATAATCTTTTTTATAGTACACAAAACACTTCTTTAGTCTTATATAAATATTATTTAATTAGAATCTAAATTATAGTAATAATAGTATAAATTGTCTATAAAATTCTTATCTATAAGAGCCTAGTAATTTTCCTCTTTATATAGAAAAGTTATATTTACAATTAGTAGAGTGTATATTAGTCTTTTATAGGTACTAATTATATTAGCAATTAATTACAACATAAATTAATATATAAAAATTAGTAAATAGAGCTTTATAAGTAGGCTTAGGAGTAAATATAGCCTACTTTAGCTCTAGGTATTTATAATATACTTATATAATAGTAGTATAGAAAGAAATTTTCCTAGTAAAGTCTACACCAAATATTCTTTATATAAGGGTAAGCCTATTAATTATTGCCTTTAGAACTTTATATAGACTTTTATTAAGGTTTTTACGCTAGTATTATATAAAAGTTATTATAGTCTAGTCTATTTAATACTAGTTATAGTTAATAGTAGTATTAAAGTAACTATTAAATACTTTGTATAAGCACTTCTATAATTATTTAGGGCAGATAGTATAGAGATAATACTATGCTGCACAGCTAGTAAGAATACTTAAAAAAATATCTAGGTATTAATACTTAGTAATATCTAGACGTCTATATAGATCTATAAAGATTCTAGTTTTATTTACAAAAATATTATATAGAGCTTTAGTATAGTTATTATTCTTATTCTATATCTTTTAGAATTAGATTATCTTATTAGCTAGAATTCTCTAAAGTAGTAGATTGTGCTTAGGTGGAAGTTTATATAGGTTAGATTATAGAATAGGCTTAGTTTATATAAATTAGTATAGTGTCTATACTTTACGTTTAACTAGTAGTAGTTTTATTCTATATAGTATTTAATAATTATAAGCAAGTGGTTTAATAGTAGTTAAGTACTATATATAAAAAATAGTGATTTATTTAGTTATTTATATAAACAAGATTATTCTTAGTACTTATACAAAGATTTTCTTAAAATTTTTATAAGGACATATAGCTATATAGGTGCCTATAGTAATAGTAGCTTACTCTATTTAGGTTTATGTAATATCCTAACTAGCTTAGGTATTTTTAAAATTAGCCTTAGTGTTTATATATAAGAAGTTAAGCAAGCTAGTAAAGATAGTAATATATAAGTAATATTTGCATTACTTTAGGCTACTTTATATAGTTTGCTAGCACTTATAGCTCTAGTATCTATTCTTAGTATAATGCCCTTATCTTTTAGGACTATAATAAGCTCTCTTCTAAATGTATAGTTTAACTTTAAAAAATAGTATTCTTTCTATTCTTTAAAGTCTTCCTAGAGTAATTCTAAGAAAGCTATCCCTTTTAGTATAATATATAATAATTAGTAATAGTATATATTATATATAATTGCATTTCTAATAGAGAGAGATTGTCTGCTAGATTAATCTTATTCTTCTAGTACTTAGATCTTATTCCCTTACGCAGTGTTGCCTTTAATATTTCTATCTCTTTAGTATACTTATTATATAGTCTAGTATATTTAGGCATATTAGTATTATCTTATAAGATAAAGGTAGTAAAGGCGGAGGCTTTATACAAAGTAGTAGTAGAGGTAGTTATTATATAGTTTTTTTTTGGCAATTAAGGGGCTTCTAATAAAATTATTATAATAATAGCAGTTATCCTTCCTACTTTTATTAACACAGAAACGCATTTTAAGGTAGTGTTAATAAAAAGGGGTTAGCGTATTATAAGTAAGCTAAGCGAGCTTAGTAGGCTTAGCGCGCCTACTGTAACTAAAAAAAAATCTATATGCAAAACTATCCGTAAGGCTATAACGCTATAACTATTATCTTCTTTACTATTATTTCTAAAGATTGCTAGTAATAGCTATATTAGTAGGTTTGTGCTATTATAAAATATATGCTAGGTAGGAGCTTATATACTATAGATACACTAACACTTTATTTCTATATTAAAGTTAACCTTAAAGAGACTTCTACTGCTATTGCTCTATTTCCTACTATCCTTCTAAGCCCTAATACTAAAATTGCGGTTAACGCCGCCTAAAAGTACACACTAATCTATCTATCTAAAAACACTAGATTCACACTAGAATACTGCTCTATTTAGAAGATTATTAATAAGTTAAAGTAAAAGGTATACCTTACTTTATATAAGATAGTTCTAGTATACTAGTTAGGCTAGTAATAGATTAGTAACTATAGGCGCTATAATAGACGCGTAGAGCTCCTACTATAGTTTCTTATATTACTATAGATTAGAATAGTAGTAATAAAGAGTAAGGTTAAAAGGCAAGAAAAGATATTTATTAATAAGTTACTAGAGAAGAAGAGTGTTATATAGATATATTATATCCTTATAATTATAGCGTTAGATAGTAAGCTAGTAAGCATATTACTAATAATAGTAAGGAAGTAAAAGTTAGTTTTCTATATATACTTTAAGTAACTTTTAATAGGCGTTAGAGCGCTTATAAATAGTAGGGCGAGTGTATAGTAACTACTATTGCGTTAGCGAAGACTAGGAGTAGATTATATTTTTAGACGCTAGACTAGAGCGGCCTTTCTAGCCTAACCTACGCAGGCTTAAAAATGTGATTAAAAAGGGTAATTAACACTAAATAAATAATGCAACGTAGTTATTATATAACTAGTTTATTTAATAGATTAGTTATATAAAGAATTACACTTTATTAGGGTTTATTATTATCTAACTATATATTTATATAGTTACTAGTAGTATGCTTAGTATACTATCTTCTTTTAAATTTTATATAGTAGTAATATTTACTTACTAACTTAATAAAAGAGTTAATCTGCTATTTCTATAAATAAGGATAAGTTTTATATATTTTATACAATCGCTTCTTTTATTTTATATAGTAGTAATAGTTACTTACTAACTCTATAAAGGTTTAATTTACTATCCTCTTATATATAAAGGATAAAGTATAATAAAATAAATTATATAGCTAATAATAACTTGTATAATTTATCTTTACTTTTACTAATTTATAGTTAAGAGTTAGTTAACTAGTAAATAGTATTAAATAGATACTTTATAGCTAGCTATATAGATATTAATATCTAATACTTTATATTAGTAAGTATAAAGCGTGTATAGGGTAAGTGTATAAAAAAGAAGATAATATAATAGAATAACTTATTATTAATTACTTATCTCTAGAAAGAGTATAAATAGAAAGAAGAAAATCTTATAGTGTATAGGCTACTACGTACAGGCATTATATAATCTCTATATAATACTATTATGCGATAATATTAAAACCTTAATATCCTTAGATGCTCTTGCCTATATAGTGTACGAATATAATAAGTAGTTAATAAAATAAAATCTAAAGTTATTATTATATAAAATAAGCTTAGAATAGAAAGATAATAATAAGAATAAAAATAATTAAAGTTCTAAATTAAAATTCTAGTAAAATATACTATATAGGGCGAATTATTCTATAGTTCTAAAGCGCTAGACTTATAACTATAAAAAAATAAGCTAGAAATAGTAATTTAAGAAGCTAAAATATAAATTAAAGCTATCGGACTCGAGCTTAGTTAGAATCTCCACACGATAAAGATGTTTAATAAATTAAAGCTATATAAGAGAAAAAGGCTATTAGGGCTAATATATAAATAAGCTCTTAGCTATTTTAGCTAAGCTTAGAAATATTATATAAGCTCTAAGTATTAACTATAAAGTCTTATTTCCATAATATATAGTTATAAAATATAGCTTTATTTATATAAAAAAGTTTAAATTTTCTTATAACTAAGAGGTTTCTAATAAAAAGATTATAATAATAGTAGTTATTTCTTTTACTATTACAGATATAAAAAAGCGTTTTAAGAAATTAATAAAAAGGAGTTTTATTAGGAAGAGAAACATCGCAGATCTTTTAGTATACGGTACAACGCTGTAAGGGAAAGTTATTAAAAAGGAGTTTTAGTAGTATATAAAATAAAAAAGTAGCTAGTAAAAAAAAGTAGCCTAAAATAGATAAGCTTTAAAAAGAATAAAGTTGTAAAAAACTACTTAGCCAATAGTAACCTATAGTTAACGCAGTCGTAAGTCAGTGTGTATAACAGCCTCGGGCGAAGGGACAAGGCTGCATTCACAAAGCCGCGAGGCAGCCTCCATCTTCGCACGTTTGCACCTTCGCGTATGAGCGTACGCGCTGGCTGCAGTGTACTCTCAACACATATTCAAGAACTCTCTTCTCAATGCACTGATATGCATTTTCTCCGATGAGCACTGGACAAGAATCTACCTTTAGTAGCGCCAAAAGGCAGGTATCATGGACCAAGGCCATCTGCTGCGTAACCAAGCTGGCGGGCTCCTACTCACTCTCATCTCCCTCCCAACGTCCTGTCCAGGTTGAACGCAGCAGAAATGAGTGCCAGGTGACTGAACGCCTGGGGCGTGTTACCCAACTGCTCTCCTGATCGAGCGATTTCCTCCGAGAACATGTGAAGATGGTTCCCAAAACTCAGTACGTTCTCGAAGATCGTGACGGCTTGGGTGAGATACCTGCTGTCGTAGGCGCCGGCCTATGCGTGTTAGTACGGAGGACAACGTAATATGGAGAGCAAGAGCTCACCCTGGTCAACGCTTCCACCAACCAAAACGTACACATGCTAAAAGCTCCTTCCTGCCCTCCGACGCCTGTCACGGTTAGCGGTTTGTATACGTGTCAACAGAAAGCAACGAAGCAAACTCATGCTTGAGCGTCGCACCCCGACAGCTGGCCGTTTTCGTGTAACCAAACCAGCTGGGGCGCTGAGACACTGGCTGCATCCGGTTCACCGAGTGGATGCATCGCCTAAAAGAGTTCCCGACTTACCATCGTCCGATTTCGCGGAGTTATATCTATACACAAGGCCAGTACTCGTCAAACCACCCTTCTCTGGGGGCTTCAGTATGTGGTCTAGAGTCCCCAGGAACCTGGGATCAGTGGGAGCAACGAAGAAAACCAGCGGCGCGATCAGGACAGCAGAATCTAACACCTCGTTCGACTCGTAGCTTTGAACAAAGGTCCCTAGTTCACGATTGTAGCCTTTGACCATGACCTCTTCCATTATCTCGTCTCGAACCTGAAGGACATGTTAACGTCCATCAATCATAAAGTATCATGTGCACTGCTGCCACTCACCCGGTACCACTCCGCGCGGCACGGGCATGGAAAGCATCTCTTGTCGGCCAAGCGGAGGGCGCGATCAACTGCGACCCAAAGCATGATCTTAGAGTAGACAAAGTTCTGCTTAGCGTTGCGGACTTCCCAGATGGACATGTCTTTCTCCTGCCATATCTGACACACATAGTCTGTGATATCGCGCACACAGAGCCACTGATCGTATGAAGTCGGCTTGCCAAACTTGTTTGCGAGGTAAATACCGTCCATAAGCTCACCGTAAATATCCTATAACCGTGGCACACGGGTCAGTTGATGCATGCCCGTCCTACCACAATGTCACGTACCAACTGGATGTGGGAGGCTGCTCCGTTGCCGATTCTAACCGGTTTGCTGCTGAGATAGCCTTCGAAGTGGGACAGCTCCACCTCCGGAATATCCGTCTCTCCTCTAATGGTGAACATGATTGGAAGGGCGCCCTTTTTGGCCTTTGCTTCAGCTACACGCTCGAAGATGAAGCTTGTGTAGGCTTCAGCTTCGTTCATGAACCCCATTCGAAGGAAAATGTATATAGTGAACGAAGAGTCTCTCACCCAAGAGAACCGATAATCCCAATTTCTTCCGCCTGCATACCCGGTCAGCGTAGTCTCGAAGAGCGTGCTTGGGGAGAGTGGTCGCTACTTACCCCCGAAATTCTCAGGGAGGGAGAAGGTAGGTGCAGCTACGATTGCACCTGTAGGCTCGTATGTTAAGAGTTTGAGAATGAACAAGCTTCTCTTGACTACGTCTTCCCATCTTCCATGATACTTGCTTTGCGCAATCCACCTGGCCCAGTATTTGTGGGTTGTCTGTTGTACCTCGTTGACCACGGCTGTTGTGACTGCTGAATCTTGATCCTCGGTTTCACGAAGAATGAAATCGACCGTCTGCCCTTCCCGTAGACGAAAACGCGCTTCGACGCCATCTCCAAGATGAGTCGCGCTTGATGATTTCTCCAGACCAACAGATGGATAGTCGTGGTCACTGTTGTCACCGCCATCGACAATAGCCGTAAGTTCCAAAGTCAGTTTGTCGGATTTGAAGATGGCCTTGTGGTGAGTTTGTCCTTGGGCAATGATCTCAGTGGTGTGCTTATCTTGTGCGTAATCTACGAATATGAGCACTAATTCGAGTGCAACAAGATCTCTTTCGTCGAGTTTCTCGCTATAGGATGGCAGTCTGTACTTACTAAACGCAGGGAACAGTTCGACATGAACATCAACCTGGCCCCTCAGACATTCAACACGCCGGACTAACCACTTTTTCAAGTCGGTTCGCTCGTCGCGACTATTGCATACTTCTCCACGTTGCGTACCGTGAACCACTTTAGCGTGATAGTCTGCATCGTTCGTTTTGTTGTTCGGCCGTGGGAAGAAGTCGATGACATTCATCACTCCGTCTTCATGTAAATGCCGGGTCTGCATTATATTGCTGGACGGCAGGTAATGTTGCTTTGTAGTGCTAAGCTGTCCTGTCACCGGACTGATAGCGAAGTGGCCGCCTTTCTCTTTATCCAGCATCCGAGCAAAGACAGACGGTGAGTCGAAATCAGGCCTGTAGTCGTCAGCATATATCCTCCAGGTAGCGATATTTCCAACATACCAGCACATGAAATCTATTCCCTGGGAGTATAATTAGCGAACACCCCAGTACCGAGCGTATCCCGGGCCTGCTTACTCCGTCTGTGGCAACGAGAGCCGTCGTACGCATGTTCCCAATCAAGCCATAATCCTCAATCTAGTGAATTAGAACGACCACGTAGTAGAATACAACCAGATGATCGGTTTCCGTATAGGCTGTCCATGCATTTTGTATGTACGAACGACGCACTGCAGGAGACTAATGAGCTGGTGCTGCTCCACATGAACTCACTGGCATATAACCCGTCGATGTGCGGGGGGACGGAGCATCTTTCGAACTTTTGGATGCCTGCGGCATCTCGAGTATATCTTTTATATGTCTAGGCTGACGGTTCGACGAGGATGCTGCAATAGCTCTTGTTTCCGCGCGGGGATCGAATGCGCCGTACGTGATATAGTATTGAGGTTATCTACGTTCACGTTGTTAGGTAAAGCGTGTCGCAGCTGAACTAGGCATGTGGGCAGGCGCGACCGTGGTCTTGTGGGGTGCCGGAGCACCCAATGACGTCACGGTATGTAAACAACAAGCGCTTTCACCCAGCCACTTTAAAACATTGTGTATCAGGCCTCTGCTACAAACATGGCACTTGCACGCAATCTATAGGAACGCTCCTTGTCGATTTCTGCACGGAAAGCAATTCTCACAGCGCTCGGACTCGCGAAGCCGGATGTTGTGCCTGTGCTTGGAGGTCCGATGTGCGAGACATGGATTCCGGCCGGTCTAGAATTGTTCACCACACATGGAAAACAAACACGGGCGAGTAGGCTCGCGAAATGTTGCTTTGATGGCGGAAAGCACTGTTGTTGTGTGATTGAAATGTGATTGAAAGTGGAGATGACATGTCGAGGCGGTGTTTGATTTGCAGCATGGGCGTGGCTGATGGAGCACAGCTTGGCATTGATGACGTTGGCAGCGGCATGCGATCGAAACACGATACTTGCACAAGGTTTGAACCGTCAGAAACATGGCGTTCAAGGCCAGTACATGTGAAAGGCATAACTGCATACATAATGGATGGGCCAGCCGTTCCGCGGTAGGGCCCGGGGCCGAGGTCTAGAATCGGGCACGGGGACGGTCGTGGCTTGGGGTTGACGGTCGACGGCAGGAAGCAGCAGCTGCCAGCTGGACAGGAGCAAGCAGCAGGAATCGGTGCGTGGTCGGGTGGCCGGGTGGTCGTGGCCAGTGGTCGAGCATCTATTTTTGCGGCCACAGCCACACGTTAAGGAGTTGCAGTCTCGGAAGCGTGAAACAATGGCAGGCTGGGGCAGCGCTGGGAGGGCGTGACGCTGGTTGCTGGCGGCGACGAGTGGCGCTGACAGCGTGCCGGTGCTGCTCCCCCTGATCCAGGTGCAGTGTGATGGCTTAAAATGGATAGCCCTGGAGGCCACGCTAGAGCCGCCCTGCTTGAAGAAGCCCTGCCTGTGTTGTCCTCACGCCCTTTGCAACCATCTGCGCTCCAGCCTCCCGCCATAACCCTCCCTCGCCTGCAATAGCCTACAGACCTGCTGGCCATCGCGCAAAGACCATCACATCGCCGTGGCACCGCGCCGGCCTTGCCCTTTCCCCTGGTCGCCTTCGCCTTCGCCTTCCGCACCCCTGTCGCTGGCACTGCCGGTTGGCAGGTTTCAGCGGCTGCCTCAAACCTCCACGCGCCCCATCATCTCTCCTCTCCCACCACCTCCACCACCACCACAGACTCTCGTTTCATCTGCTCCATTCGCTTTTTCCCGCCGAGCCTGCATACCGTCCTAGGACCTACACCTTCGTCCTTCGCCGACCGAGTTCGCTCTCGCTTGCTCGCTTTCCATCCCATCTTCCCCTTCGTCCACACACCCATTCCGGCACGAGAAAGGTTGATCCTGCGGCCCTACAGCCTTTAATACACCCGTTTTCTGCATTCCCATCGCACCTCGCCCTCCCGCTATCCTGTCGACCGTTTTCCCCATCGATCCTTCTACCGCGCACATCGCCTGCGGGCGAAAAACGATCGTCATGCGAGCCCACAGTTCATATCCCACCATGCTCGCACCATTTATATTACTAGCAACAGCGCCGCTGGGGGCTCTTGCCGGCGACGTACTCAAGACGAACGGATACACGACCTGCCAGGATGACGCCGACATCAGAGTGAACAGGATGAACATCGAGTTTGACAAGGCGACGAAAAAGGTCACGTTTGATGTGTCGGGTACGAGTTTGAAAAAGCAGGATGTCATGGCTACATTGGTCGTCAATGCCTACGGCATAGAGGTCTACAAGAACGAGTTCGACCCTTGCAAGGAAGACACAAAAGTGCCCCAGCTCTGCCCAGGTAGGCTTCCAGCTCTTGATGCTCGGGAAAGCAAGCTAACACTCTGCAGTACCCGAAGGCACATTTGGCGCCAAAGGAGTCCAGACCATACCAGATGCGTACATGGACAAGATCCCGTCCATTGCCTTCAACGTACCGGACCTGGATAGCCAGGCTACATTACAGCTCAAAGGCAAAGATGGACAACAGCTGGCTTGCATTACTTCTACCGTCAGCAACGGCAAGACGCTCAATGTTCCTAGCGTCAAGTACGTCGCGGCCGGTATGGCAGCGGGCGCCTTGGCCGTGTCTAGCTTGTCCGCCCTTGCGAGCGCAGGCCACGCTGGCACTGCAACATCAAGTCCCAACTTCGGTGACGTCATGGGCTGGTTCCAGTCCATGGCCCTCAACGGCATGATGAGCGTCGAGTATCCCAGCGTGTACCAGAGTTTCTCCAAGAACTTTGCTTTTAGCACTGGGCTCATTGGGTGGGACAGCGCGCAAAAGGGTATCGACGATTTCCGCAACAAGACCGGTGGAAACCTCACCCAGGACAGCGTCGAGTACCTGAGGAGCATCAGCTACAAAAGCGACGAAAACAACGTCACCAAGCGTGCCATCGAAGCCGCCGCGCTTTGGATTCGTGACGAGCTGGACGTTAATGCTAATGGAACCGACGATTCAAACCAAGAAAGCAACCAGCTTGAAGAGTTTGGAACGGGCATCAAGAAATACGCTCAAGAGCTTAGCATACCTAACGGCAACACCTTCATGACTGTGTTACTCGTCTTCGCTATCGTTGTTGCCTCCATCACGGTTGCAATTCTCTTGTTCAAGGTCATTCTTGAGACATGGGCTCTTTGCGGCAACTTTCCCAAACGTTTGACTGGCTTCAGGAAGCGATACTGGTGGACACTTGCCAAGACCCTCACCAACTTGATCCTCCTTCTCTACGGTATCTGGACCCTCTACTGTGTGTACCAGTTCAAGAATGGTGATTCCTGGGCTGCTAAGCTACTGGCTGGTATCACACTTGGCATTTTCACCCTCGTCCTTGCCTTCTTCACGTGGAAGATCTGGAGCACCGCTCAAAAGTTCAAGCGAATGGACGGAGACACAGCGGCTTTGTACGAGAACAAGGAGATCTGGAGGAAGTATAGCATCTTCTACGAGAACTACAAGAAGAGTTACTGGTGGCTCTTCATTCCTTTGATCATCTACATGTTCGCTCGAGGTTGCGTCATCGCCGGCGCAGACGGCCATGGAATGGTTCAAGTGGCCGGTCAGCTCATCGTTGAATCCATCCTTCTCGTTATCCTTCTCTGGTACCGCCCGTTCTCCCTCAAGTCTGGAAACTGGATCAACATCATTATACAAGTCGTCCGTGTCCTTTCCGTCGTGTGCATTTTGATCTTTGTGGAGGAGCTCGGTGTTACTCAGACCACGAAAACCGTCACCGGCCTTGTGTTGGTCGTCATGCAGGCCGTCCTGACTGGTCTTTTGGCCATCTTGATTGCAGTCAACGCTATTATCATGTGTTGCAAGGAGAACCCGCACCGCAAGAAGAGAAAGGAGGCTGGTGAGTTGCATACGAAGACATATTCCATGTACATTACTGACGAGGACGTAGAAAAAGCACGTGATTTAGATAATCTTACTCCTTTGGACGCTCGCAACTCGCTTCTTATGGATCCTCAAGAGTACAAGCGCGGCTCAATCTTGCCCGGCTCTGGCCCTCGCGGATACGATCCTATCCCACTCACTGAACAGAATACTGCATACAACGGTGGACGGTCATTCCACGACGATCAGGAGTACCTTGCCGCAAATGCTGCCGGTTTTGGAAGGAGCGAAAGTCACGGCCGGAGCATCAGCGTGGACCGCAACCCGAGTCCCGATGCTCGAGTACCTCGGTTGCCCTCGGTTGACTTGGGTGGGCAGCAGAGCAGATACACATCTCACGGCCCATGGCAACCCCAAGGAGGTTATCAGGGACACGCATACTAAGCTTCGGGTTTCCTAGGAGTAATAACCACTGTATATTTTCCGCGACTTTCCGCGACCGAGTTGGGGGTGCCACAGCATACTATGTGGTGTGGTGTATATGTCTGCATCTGGAACTTTTTTAAAGCATGGCAACCGGGAGGTTCCAGGAACATTGGTGTTCCCATTCTTCATATGTAAGAGTTAAGGAGGTTCGCATTTTGGGCATGGGCGCGAATTGCGGGTACAGAGGATCTAATACCTACTTTTTAGCATGTCCCTCCCTACGACTCAAACGTCTTTCCTTTTGTCATCTTGTTTAGCCTATAGACTCGGTACAGATTATTGTAATTGATGGGTTGCGCGGCCAGTGGCCCGGCGCAGCAGATAGGTTTAGTTCAAGGGAGAGGAGAATGGCATCGAGTGTACTATTATTGAGATGTGCTCAGCGTGCGTGCGTGCGTAGGTAGACATCAGTTGGTGGAGGAAATACTGGCGCCTTTGTTGGTCCCTGTGCCAAGTTATCGCGACAGCGCCTTTCTAGGCGAATGTATTGCCTAGAGATTGTCCATACGACGCCATCGCTTCCGGCTGACCTTTCGATAGCGTAGCTGCAGGTGCGTGGGTCCATCTCCCGCAACTACTGGCGCCGTTGGCTGTTCCTGCAGCGAAAATGGCTATTTCAGGTCTGATAAACATCGATAAGAGATGGTGCGGCCAGGTATAATCGCAGCTAGCCATCACGGGACATGATGGCGTCGTCTTTGCGATATGGTATTTCGGTTGTCCCGGGGAGCAAATATTTGTTTTCTAGCAGGACATTACTCTGCCTTCTCCTCTCGACCTTCTCTGGATTTGTTGTCCTCGATGTCGTTTCTTTCTCTTTCAAGCCTTTGCGCTTCCAATGTTCGCAGATGTTGAGCGCGGTTTCTCTCTCTGAAGGGCGTTCAAGCCGATTATACGGTTCTTAACATTGTCGGTTGACAACTTCTTACACACAAAGTCGTCACAGCATGAAGCATTTACTTTCGCTTCTGAGCGGTCGCTTCTTTTCTCCCTGCAAACTTTACTAGGACTTTTCGGCATGATATCCATTCGGTACGCTGCCACGGCAGCACTCTTCATTCTCGCCCCGGCATCCACTTCATCCAAACGCGGCCTCTGTTTCGTACCCTCTGAACACCATCCCGAGGACAACACGATCTGGACGACGCATCCCGGCTCCGATCTCAAATGGTACTACAACTACCAATACGAACCAACACCCGAGTACGAAAACGACGCCGACTTTGAATTCGTACCGATGCTCTGGGGGCCGCCCGTTGAAGGCGATTCGGGCACCTCGTTCCTTGACTCGATACGAGAACAAATCAAGAACGGCGCAAACATCACGCATGTGCTCGGATTCAACGAGCCAGACGGACCCCCTTCAACGGGCGGCTCAAACTTCATCCCCTCAGACGCAGCCGCAGAGTGGAAAAGGCAGCTTGAGCCGCTCAAAGCGCAGGGCGTCAAACTGGGCGCTCCGGCCGTCACCGGTAGTCCCGATGGGACTACGTGGTTGGAGGAGTGGTTCACGGCTTGCGACAGCGAGTGTCATCCGGACTTTCTGCCTGTGCATTTTTATGGTAGTTTTGAGGGCATGGCAGCCATGATTGGGCAGGTTGTCGACAAGTATCCCGAGATGCCGGTTTGGGTTACGGAGTGGGGGTTTAGCAAGCAGAGTTTGGAGGATACGCAGGCTTTTTATAATCAGTCTGTTAGGATGTTTGATGATTGGAGGTGAGAAGGCTCCCTCCCCCACTTCCGGCCCCGTTCTAGGCGTTCTGCCGGCTGCCGCGAGAGTAATTGTTGGCTAACAGGTGTGGTATAGCAATATCACGCACTACTCGTACTTTGGTTCTTTTCGATCCGATGTGTCGAACGTGGGGCACAATGCTGCCATGTTGACTGAGAAGGGCGAATTGACGGATATTGGGTCGTGGTATCTTGGGGGCTCGGCAACGAATAATATCCCTCGTGAGGGTGGAGCGAGTCCGCTCGCACAACTGACTTGGTCGGGTTTGGCCGTTGTTGTTGTGGGTATCGTGGCAGTTTGGTGAGCATCGCGAGTTCTCACAATCGTAAGCGGGCGTTCTGGATGCTTTTGAGGCGTGGGGGACAACCCAGGGGTAGAGGGGCGTTTGGAAATTCATCGGTATAGGGTCTTTCGCGTTTTGTTACTATTGCTGATATTCGATGCTACGAAAAGATTTGGGGTTGGAGCCTATTTGACTGTATATAATAATTACACCGAGTTTAAAGTAGGTTACTTTGACTTTCTGGTACTGTCGTACAAAGGATCATCAGGTTATGTAATAGGTATTGGACGTTCTTCGTCCGGAGTTTGCGGGTTTTCTCATTTTTCTCATATCATGTTTTCCTATCGACGACGATAACCAGGTAGATTAAAGTACATGAAGCGAATGAGCACTCCGCGATATCAAAGACACATTGACGATGATTCAGCGAACCGAGTTTGATTTGATACATCCGCCAGCGGATGTCTAAAACGCGCAGTTTCAAATACATACACAAACGTACAACACATGCTACAGCACAACCCAATCTTACAAACAACGCATGATTTCAAACCACACCCTTCTTCAGCACACCGAATGATACCCACTATCCCTACTCTTGACTCTTTCCAGCTGCGAAAGTTCAGCTTCAAAATCCATCTCTTCAACCGACCTCTCAGCTTCCGAACCCTCAATCTCACTCCTCTCCCTGATATCCGCCAGCCTCGAAGTCTTCCCCACACGCTTCAAACTCTTGCGAATCATCCCCTTGAGAGTAACAACCGGGGCAGACGACGTAATAGCCGCTGCCATAGGCGACAGTGAGCCGGAAGAAGAAGAAGACGCGTCCTGCACCGCTAATGCCGGGATACCACCAGTCGTCATGACCACATCCCCATCTCTATCTTTCATCAGCTCTGACGATGAGCCCACCTCCTCAGCAATACCAGCCAACGGCGACGAAGGAGACACACTCTTGCGCCTAGTCGCACTAGCCATCAGCGCGCCCCAAAAATCCGTCTTCTCCCCTTTCTTCTCCTTCCTCACCTCCTTGCAATTCTCAGGCCTCAAGATACCTTCGAACGTCGTAGACGGAGAAGCCGGCGCCGCCGTCTGCAGCGCTTCGTGGTTTGGGAACTCCACCGCAGTAGGCGTGTGGACGCCGAAGCGTCTGCCCCATCGACACTCGGATGGGTAATCGCACCTGTTCCAGCAGTCTTTTACCGGTGCGCTGCTGGCCCGAGATACCATGTCTCTATCCTCCATGGACGAGTCCGAAGAAGAAGAAGAATCGTCATAGCTGGAGTCTCTCCGTCCGCTCCTTCGCCACCGTCCCCACGTCTTCCACCCTTGGTAGTCAAACTCGCTTTGACATGCCTTGTGCTTCTTGGTCCTCGCGGGCCTGACGGGTCTACGCCACGTCTTCACGGTTGTGGTTCCGGCGCAGAATTCATGGCCGTCTTCGAGACAGCGACGTGTGACGCCGAGGGAATACGTACAGCGGCATTGATGGCATTGCCAGAGCCACTGTAGAGGAGAGGGGGGCACGTAGTTTGTGTCGGGTGCTGGGTACGCGTGTATACGGTGCTGAGATGGGTGGGAGGCTAGGCCTAGAGGGGTCCTCGGGGAGAAGGGGGATGGGGGAATGGCGAGATGGGAGGATTTGAAGGGGGCGGGGTGGATTTGGAGCTTTGTGGGTTTTTGATGGACCATTTTGGACGTGGTGGTGCTGAAGGCAAGGTTTGAATGTTGAACTTGTGAAGACCGAGTGTATTGGTATTCTGTGAGGGTAGAGCAAAGTCTGGCTTTGCTTGTGTGGGATATGAGTGGAAAGAGTGCCGAGGAAGGAAGTACTGAGTATAACTCGATAGGGAGAAGAGAAAATTTGAACACGAGAGATGAAATGCAGCAGTAATATTACCTTTGGAAGGTGATAGCATCCTGTCTTTGTCGGCATCGTGCCCGGCCTACAAAGAATGACCCTTTCTTGATTTCTTTGTGTGTTTATTGCGATTCCTTGTTGGCGGTCAAAACAAACTTGTGTCTCTGGATCCACGTGCGCGTGTTCTAGAATATATACTTCTTTGTTCGTAGAGCACTTCGGCGTCATGACGTTGCCGACATTAACAAGAGGCGTCGATTTGATGAGTAGGGGGAGGTGAGTGGCCTGAGCTTTGAGCGCGTGAACATGTTAGAGTCAAGAATCGAACGGAGCTGACGGAAGGAGGGATGAGTGTTGGAGAAGTGGATGGGGGAAGTCGCTTCGAATGAGCATATCGCAGAGTTGTATGCAACCATGCGTAGCAATCTAATGGAGTAATAGGAGAGAGTGTGTGACCCTTTGTGAAGGATAAACATGTCGTCTCCAAGAGTCTGGGCCATACCAAACCACGGCTGCAAGTAGAGAGAGTAGCCGTCTCCGAACCACAAGAGATAAGAGAAGCCCGTCCAACGACAGTACCCGACGTTCCACTTCCACTCGAGCAGATATCGAGGCATCAGCTGTCATCGATGACCCGATGAAGTGGGCCGATCCGCACCTCCTGATACTGTCCCATGCCATCTCAGCCCCGTACATGTCAAGCCAACTGCTTGGCGTGGAGCGGAGGGCACCTGTGGCTTCATGTCTTCCCACTCACACCCCGGGGCCTCGAGCCTCATCATCCCTCTGGACTTGATTTGCACAGCCGCTTCCAGCCTTTCTCTCCACCTTCTACGAGCTTTAGAAAAAAGAAGCTCCTTGGGCGAGAAGAATTTACTCTAGCACTGGCTAGTGAGTTAACACAAGAGAGTGACATCTTGCATTTTATATATGTAGGTAACAAGCAGGGTTGGATATCGAACAATACGCGAAAGGAGGTTATGAGATTGATGGGATCGAATCAGTGGAGAGATAAGAGAGGGAGCTTGGCATCTATGATTGCCCAGGCATCGCACCACCGCGGAAGACAGGATACGCTTGGCAGCATTTGAGATAAGGGAATACCGCGTGTGACAAAGCCAAGCATCGCGAAAAAGATACAATGTCCAAATTCTAGAGGATAGTGCCATTCTGCAAAATTATATAGTTCAGAAACTCAAAAAAAGTGTTCTACACGGCAGCTATCGTAGCAGCCCCCGAGCCTCCAGCGCATGTGACGCTGTTTCCAATCCGAAAGGTAGACGCAAATGTGGTATCTCTAACTCCAGCCAAAATGCTATACATAACCTCAAGCTAAAAACGACAGCATCTGTAGTGCAAACCGTTTAATTCTCAAGAACCCCCTTCTCATGTACGCCTTCAGGGCCAGCAGCTATTTCGTGACGATCACCGCCAACCCCAGTGTGTGCGCCGTCGTGGCTGCTCTCACTTGGTGCCTTGCCCTCGAGCATTTGGCTGTGCTGTGAGATACCGTGGCGGTCGCCCTGAGGAATATCGTGCTCTGAAGTAATCGGGTCGCTCTTCGCAGGAGTCCATGCAAGGTAGTCGCGGCGGACCTCGACGTAATCATAAGCGAACTCGCCCAGCTGGTCGTCGTCCATACCGAGAAGCTCGGCTTCCTCGGATGCGCGAAGGTGGAGGCCGGGGATCTTGTCGATCGCAAATGCAATGAGGGCGCTGACGACGAACGAGTAGACGGTGGCGGCAACAATGTATGCAATCTGGATATACATCTGTTTCCAGTTGCGGACGATCCACCCGCCTGGGACAAGTCCAGTGTTAACACCGTCTAGACCGACAATGTAGGGTGCGGCGAAGAGGCCATTGAAGACAAGGCCGACCATTCCAGCGATACCGTGCTCAGCGAATACATCGAGGGCATCATCGATCTTGATCCAGAACTTGACTACGTAGTTGTCAGTGTTGCCTTCACGATGTATGGGGAATGAACATACTCTTTGTTGCAAAGTTAGCAACGATGCCGGTGGTGATGCCGAGAATAACGCTCGCCCAGGGGGTAAGGAAACCAGAGGCCGGGGTAGCAGCGACAAGTCCAGAAATGCATCCTGAGCACCAACCGACCATAGACCACTTGCGAGCAAGGCGCCAGTCGAGAAGGACCCATGTCATTGCGGCGAACATGGCGGTCAAATTGCTGTTCCAGCAGGCCATGGTGGCACGCAAGTTGGCACCAAAAGCCGAGCCACCGTTGAAGCCCAGCCAGCCGAACCAGAGGAAAACGGTACCGAGTGTGATCAACGACACGTTGTGTGGGCGGAAGTTCAGCATCATCTTCTCCTGGCGTCGACCGAGAACCCACGAGTAGGCGAGGGCGGAAAGACCGGAAACGATTTCAACGGGACCTCCGCCAGCGTAATCCAGACCACCCCATTTGAAAAACCACCCATTGACATTCCATGCCCAGCACGCAATGGGGCAGTATACGAGGGTAGCCCAGAACCAAATGAAGATCATCATAGGTATCAAACGACCGCGCTCAGCAACGGCTCCGACGATAATGGCGGCGGTAACGGCGCAGAATTGCATCTGCAAGATTTAGTAAGCTGGGAAATGGCCAAGAGTTCAGATTGCACATACCTGATAGAAGGCATACAAAAGCTCGGGGATGAGGGGACTTCCTGGACTGGGAGCACCAAGGGCTCCCTTGAGTCCGAATTTCGCTAAGTCGCCGATGAAGCCACTCGTGCCGGTTGGGCTAAGGGCGAGCGAGTACCCCCAGAAATACCATTGGAAGGTGACGACTGAGCTAGAAAACATGCAGGCCCAGATAAGAGAGAGCGCAGACTTCCTTCGGGCGAGGCCGGAGTAGAGGAATCCCAGGCCCGGTACCATGATCATCACCATGGCCGAAGCCACGATGATGTAGGCCTGGTCGCCAGCTTGGAAGAATTGGTTCAAGTTCTCTGTGTCTAGAGGTTCACGATGGTGTCAGTTTTTGATCGACTAGCCTAGAGACGTATGGAAGGCTTGGTGTTGCCATTCCACGTGGGCAGTAACACGAAAACGGGAACTCACTGGAGTCTCCACCGGTCACTTCGTTCGTGCCATTGAACTCGGTGGGCGCACCGACCCAAGAGTAGGACATGGCGGGCAAGTGTGTGGAAAGGAGAGCTGGCGTGGAAAGGAGGGCTGGTGTGGAAGGATGCAAAGAGGCGCGGATGCGAATGGAAGGGTAAGTGGTCGCAATAGGACCGAGACAAGGCAAGCGGAAGGTAAGCCGGGGCAGCCGTATGATATAACCAGCTGCAACAAAGGAAGAAATCGGAGCCCTGCAGACCGGAAGCGAGAGATGTGTCGGGGGTTCTTTTATGGTCGATGTCTCTCTTATCAGGCGTGGTGCGACTGGCGCGTCCTCGAGGCAAAATAGACGAATACCCGTGGGGTCGCGTTAGCAGATCTGGAGCTTTGTTCTTTCTGGAGCCGGGCTCGGGGCGGGCTGGCGTCACTGCGCAGACTGGCAGCTGTTGACTGTTCGGTCCTTATCTCGAGCTGTTACGGTACTGTTACGGTACCGGCCCTTGACTGCTGATAAGAGCCCTGGGCATGCAAGCCCTCAGGCTCGAGCCTCGAGGCCGACTGCGCCCGGCCGCGGCGGCAAACGCTCGCCAGCGCGCTGGCCGTGGGCGCATGGCTGGCGACGCCCAACGGTGCCTCTGGCAAGGACGCCGTGCTACGAATGACGGTTTCATGTGCGGTGGGAGATGCGGTGGGCGACGCGGTGGGCAACTTGGCCGGTGGCATGTTGGTAAGGCGATTTGTGTTCCGCAAGATAAGAAAGGGCGCTAGTCTCAACCCGGCGGCCGGCGCCGGGCTAAGCCAATCTCGAATCCACGAGTGTCGGCCCGCCATGTGATGGCCATGACGGCGCGCGAACCATTATGTACATATTCTGTCCGTGGCAGAGATAACGACGCTAGTGTCCTGCCAGTGCCAGCTGGTCGTCGAATGTGTGTTTGTGTTTGACGGCCAGCCCCTGCAGCGCCAGAACGCCCCCGCGCCCCGCACCCCAAAACATGATACAGTATGCAGCCGTGGAGTTTGCATGTTCGCCGACCAGGAGCGTGGGTCGTTCGTATTTTGCGACGTATCTACTGATGGCCGTGGGAGGCGTTTACCCATGCCATTTTCCCAACTAAAATTACGCCCAACTAGTAGGGACCTAAACTAGCCTCTAGCTATCTTGAATATCTACAAGGAACCGGCAGCTGCAGGTGTCCAACCCACGCGTGTCCGACTTCTTAGTACACGTGTGTACTAACGAGATCTCACGGATTCTCACCCATATCGTAAACGACTTTCAAATTTGTGTCGAATCTCTTGACTGCTTTCCGTCTATACCGAATCCGATAAACGATGAATATGGTAATAGATCAAGTGTCCAAGGCGAGCCATTCCCACGCCTCGAGGTGCTGCAAAAAGGATGACTGGCCTAGCCACATGCCTAATGTCTCTACACTGCACACCAAAATCACATGCATCGACTTCTTCAGCTCGTTGTCACAGGTGCTTACGGGGAAAGTCTTATACACCAGTACAGTACTGCATCCCTTTAATACTTCAGTAAGTGAGCTACGTTGATTGGAGCTACGCACCTTCTCTTTTTGGGCTTCATTTGAATTCGTTGTTGAATGTTTCCATGAGTGGAGATCATCCACGATGCCACGATGGTGGTCGGCTAAATGTGGGCCGCCTGATCTACCGCCGCTCCCGCCAAGCTTTCACGCGATTGTTCCGTAATCTCCATTTCAATCAGTCCATTTGTTTTCGAGGGAGCTGCACCCGCGCAGCAAGTCTCCTGATATGGTTCTCTCGTTTATTCTGATTCAGAACCGCCAGTGCGTCAGCTTGTCGCAATGCAGTATTCACATTGACGAACGCCAGGGGCAAGACAAGACTGGCGAAGTGGTATGCGCCATATAGCGTAGGTTGCGGCACCTCGAATGCTCTGTGCATACTGATGCTAACCAGAGTATAGGATGAAGAAAAGGTCAAGCTGAAGGGAGAGGTACGCAACTATCCGCTCACTCCGCCTCAATAACCACCCAGATGTCCCTACAGAGACGCTCTCTCTCCCACCCTTCCGCGTACGCCCGTTTGCCCAAATGATGCGCCCATCCGCATTCCCACTTCGGAAACAAAGCGTACACCCCTCGCAAGGAAGGCCACGTTGCCTAACGTTCTTGCAGGTCCATCGCCTCATTGCCCCACGAGACCAGAAGCACCAATCAAACTTTGTCGAGTTTCGGAACATGTCCAAGATAGTGTATCGACGATATGCGGGATTATTCTTCTGCGCCTGCGTGGACACCAACGATAATGAGCTTGCGTACTTGGAAGCCATACACTTCTTCGTGGAGGTCCTTGATGCGTTCTTTGGCAATGTATGCGAGCTGGATTTGGTGTTCAATTTTTACAAGGTAAGCGCTGATGGTGTCAAGTATCACATGGACACAAATGGCAAGTAGGTATGTGAGGGGCTGACGGAGGTATAGGTCTACGCAATCCTGGATGAAGTGTTCCTCGCCGGAGAAATCGAAGAGACAAGTAAAACCGTGGTCCTGACAAGACTAGCTCATCTCGATAAACTGGAGTAGCAGTGCTAGGGGTTGGACACACAAGTTGAACTGCAACACGTTCCTCGAGAGCTTCATGCTCCCTGGTTCATTCAGAAGCGGCGTGTCGTGCGTTTCTTCTAATGCCGATAGGCCGCACACAAGCAAGAGGCCGGTTTTGGTGAATAACTAAACGCATGCCTGCTTGCCGTACTATCGGGAAAGCTCCTGCGTTCTGCAATAAGTGGGGAAGAGGATCTGACTCGCGGGTGATTTGATCGGAGGATGATACGCATTTGAAGGAGGGCCTGGCTAGAGTCACTAATGCGTACGACTTAACATGTACGATTCTTCTCGTTATATTTCCACCCTGCTTGATATGCCATGCACTGCCGGCCGACCAAGAAGCCCGCATGGAGCAAATGCCGTGAGAGTTCTGTCACACAAGCAATGGATAGGAACAGTTCCGGATTTCTGAAGGTCTCTGTTGATCTCATTTGTGCCCGCGCAATTATCAGGTTATCTTGTAACCTAGTCACTCACCAATTGGTGAAGATACACGTAGGATTCGCATAGACAGCCTGGTCTCTGGTGAGGTTTGTGCCACTTTGTGGCCTGGATCGGAAGGTAGACTAGCGCACGGGCCTCGAAGTTCAAGTTTCAACGTCTACCAAAATAATGCCAGATCACCGAAATCGAGGTCCCCGCTTGACGCCCCGCAAGACCTCTGCTGAGGTGCCTTCCTGATATGCGACCCTCCAAAATCATTCCGCGGCTCTCATACATTCCTTAGCGAGCGTGACGCCCTGAGCTTATCGAACGTCCTAAACCGCGCCCGCGACCACGCCTGCGAGACCTCCGTGCCGCTCACCATGTCTGATTACTCCATGTACCACGCCCTCGGACAGGGCTCATCGAACCCAAGCGGCCCCACCAGGAAAGAAGAACCCCAGTTTCGCCCTCAGGTCGTTGCTAGTCCGGCAGGATATCAACAGACGGGCAGCCCCGCGTACGGCCACACGCCCAATCAGTATATAGGAGCACCGAATCAGATTGCTACGGCAAACCAGCAGCAAGGTTACTTTCCGCCACAACCCTCGCCACCGTATCAGGGTGGTCAAGATGTGAACGATTTGGCGCAACAGATGGGGGGAATGGGGCTCAGCGCAGATCAAGCTGGGACCGTCAGACACAAGAAGAAGGACCGCCATGTATATCACAACATTGAGGGACCTGCAGGCACTTCTCAATCATTTAATGGCATGCCGCAGAGTGGAAGCGGGACTTCTGCACAATTTCTGAGTCAAAATTCTCCCCAGGTCGGCGCGGCACAGTGGGCGCAACCTCAAATAACCCCGGCTATGAACCAGTTCCCTGCGGCCACAACAACCTTTGCTCCTTCAAGTCCCGCTACGGGCATGCAACATGCTGCGCGGGTGGGCGATCAGTTAACAGGTACACCGGCCTCGTCGCAGCAAGGGCGCGTGGACCCAGAACAGATACCTAGCATCCCGAGATCGCGTGATGGACCTGCACGCTATTACCTGGAGCATGTGTATCCTACAATGGAGCATCACCTTCCTCCACCAGCCCTTGTTCCTTTTGTTGCATTTGATCAGGGCAACTCCTCGCCAAAATTCGCACGACTTACGCTGAACAGTATCCCCTCCAGTGCTGAGGCACTTAGCTCTACGCATTTGCCGCTTGGATTGGTCCTTCAGCCGCTCGCCCCACTACAGGAAGGTGAGCAACCCATACCCGTCCTGGATTTTGGCGACATCGGACCGCCGAGGTGTAACAGGTGTCGAACCTACATCAATCCTTTCATGCAGTTCAAGTCTGGTGGGAACAAGTTCGTATGTAACATGTGCACGTACCCGAACGATGTGCCTGGGGAATATTTCGCGCCTACAGATCCGTCTGGTGTAAGAGTAGACAGAATGCAGCGCCCCGAACTAACCCTTGGTACGGTCGATTTCATGGTACCTAAAGAGTACTGGTCGAAAGAGCCGGTAGGACTAAGGTGGCTGTTTTTGATTGATGTCAGTGCGGAATCAGTCAACCGCGGCTTCCTTGACGGCTTCTGCGAAGGTATCATCAACGCTCTTTACGGCGGTGAGAAGGACCAATCTGAAAATGACGGTCAAAGTCAGCGAAGGCTCCCGGAAGGTGCGAAAGTCGGTATTGTCACCTTTGACAAGGAAATGCATTTCTACAACTTGAGCCATAATCTGGTAGCAGCCCAGATGTTGGTGATGCCCGACCTCGAGGAACCTTTCGTACCGCTAAGCGAGGGTCTGTTTGTGGATCCGGAGGAATCTAAAGCGGTCATCACATCCCTGCTTACCCAATTGCCTAATATGTTCTCCGAATTCAAAAATCCGGAACCGTGTCTGCTTCCTTCTCTAAGCTCGGCCGTGGAAGCGCTCGCAGCAACGGGAGGAAAGATTGTGTGCTCACTTGCTGCTTTGCCGACGTGGGGCCCGGGCCGTCTGTTCCTTCGTGATGATGGCAGCATGCACAACAATGACGCCGAGAAGAAGCTCTTAACCACGGAGCATCCCGGATACAAAAAGGTTGCTCAGAAGATGGTGGAGAGTGGCGTTGGTATCGACTTCTTCATGGCAGCACCTAGCGGCGGCTACTTGGATATCGCAACAATTGGTAAGTCTTCATTGTCGATTTCACCATGTTGATAAAAGCTAACTTGTACGAAGGCCACGTCTCCGCTACCACTGGCGGTGAAGTGTTCTACTACCCCAACTTCCACTCTCCTCGAGATACACTCAAACTGTCGAAAGAGATCAAACATACTGTAATGAGAGAGACAGGATACCAGGCTCTCATGAAAGTGAGATGTTCCAACGGCCTCCAAGTTTCGGCATACCAAGGCAACTTCTATCACCATACATTCGGGGCGGACTTGGAATTCGGTGTCATCGATGCAGATAAGTCTATCGGCGTGATGTTCACCTATGACGGCAAACTTGACCCGAAACTGGATGCTCATTTCCAAGCCGCCCTTCTCTACACAACAGCAAGCGGTCAGCGCCGAGTAAGGTGCATCAACAACGTCGCTAGCGTCAGTGAGCGAGCCGCAGAAGCGCTAAAGTTCGTTGACCAAGATGCTGTTGTGAATATAATCACGAAAGAGGCCGCCGCTCGTATGGCCGAGAAGAACTTGAAGGAAATCCGCGCAGCATTGACGGAAAAGACCGTGGACATTCTTGCCGGTTACAGAAAGAATTTCACTGGGCACAACAACCCTCCGGGTCAGCTTGTTCTACCAGAGAACCTGAAAGAATTGAGCATGTACATTCTAGGTCTAGTTAAGTCGAGAGCATTCAAAGGAGGGAAGGAGCCGACCGACAGGAGAGTTCACGATATGAGGATGCTCAAGTCAATGAGTGTGCTAGAGCTTTCGCTCTATCTTTATCCTCGTATCATCTCCATACACAACCTGGACGAGAAGGACGGGTTTGCCAATGAGAATGGCCACCTGAGAATGCCCGAGAGCATTCGAGCTTCGTTCTCAAAAGTAGAGGAAGGCGGTGTCTACATTGTAGACAATGGACAAATTTGCCTGCTGTGGCTCCACGCGCAGGTATCGCCGAATCTACTGGAAGATCTGTTTGGTGAGGGCCAGAACAGCCTGAAGAGTTTAGATCCTTTTGCATCGACGCTTCCAGTTCTCGAGACACATCTGAACGCTCAAGTGCGCAACATTTTGCAATACTTGGAGGGCACACGTGGTTCCAAGGCATTGACGCTGCAGCTAGCCCGACAGGGTCTCGACGGCGCGGAATACGAGTTTGCGCGATTACTGTACGAAGACCGCAACAACGAGGCGCAAAGCTATGTGGACTGGCTCGTTCATGTCCACAGGCACATACAACTAGAGGTGGGTCCATCGCAGCCGTGGAGTCCAATTTGATTGATCATCTGTGCATATGCTGACTTGGTATTACAGCTTGCGGGACAACGAAAGAAGGAAGATGCTGACGGTGGCCTAAGTTCAACGTTTGTAGGGTTGCGGACTCCATACTGGGGATGAGGGATGAGTCATTTTAGGGTTCACTTGTATTGTATAGCGGTTCACTTCGGAGATGTAGCAGGCCTGAGTAGAGATATAAGTCGCGGATCCATTTTCAAACACATCTTTATGCCTTGTTCGAGTCGACCCATTCCATATTGTCATTCTCAATCACATTGGGTATTGCACTAAGAGCTAAAGAGTATTAGTTTGCAACGCTTAGTATACGGAGAAATCATCGGCCCGGGGCTCGGCTCAGCTTCGCGCCCACCAAACTCTCATAATTTGAAGCGCAGACCCAACACCAACGACAACTTACCTCCCAGTCGCCCAAAATGCCTACCAGTATGTTTTGTTGCCATTGCTACGACTGTGACAGACTCTAACATGACATCAGGGTTGTCGAACACGCGAAAGCATCGTGGGTGAGTGCCAGTCCAGCTGGCCAACTGACTGCGAGATTGTATTCTAATCCCAGACAGCCATGTGTCGGCAGGACACGGCCGTGTTGGGAAGCACAGAAAACATCCCGGGTAAGCTATACAACAGCTCTGCCGATTTTTCAGTTACTGACTTGGATTATAGTGGTCGCGGTATGGCTGGTGGTCAGGTACGGTCATAATCGTCGACAAAATTGACAAGACATTCGGGCTAACGTTAATCTTGCTGTAGCACCACCACAGGACCAACATCGACAAGTATCATCCCGGTTACTTCGGAAAAGTGGGAATGCGTTATTTGTGAGCACCCTTCACTCTCCCCCCGATCATAGGACGTGCACTTACCTATGTTACAGCCACAAGACTCAGCAGAAATTCTGGAAGCCCGTCGTCAACCTAGACAAGCTCTGGTCGCTCGTTCCCGCCGAGAAGCGCGACGAATACCTCGCCAAGAAGTCCGACAAGGCGCCCGTTCTCGACCTGCTCTCTCTCGGTTACTCCAAGGTCCTCGGCAAGGGCCGTCTTCCCGAAGTCCCCATTATCGTCCGCGCGCGCTATGTCTCGAAGGAGGCCGAGAAGAAGATCAAGGAGGCTGGCGGCGTTGTCCAGCTTGTCGCTTGAACGAGTCTACGGCTTATGGATATGATACACACTTGGGGCCCGGTGCATACGGTCGGACATGGATAAAAGTCTGAATGACTATGGGCTTAGGGCTTGTTGCTGCCTGCTGGCGCACAAGGCTCTTGCAGCGTGGTGGCTGAGGAATGATTTCGATTCATAGAAATTGAACATACATTCCTGAACAAACCGTTTCCTGCCCAATGCCCCTTCATGGGCAGATGCTCTCGAGCATTGCGTGGGTTCGTTGCTCCTGCAGTGACACTGCAGAAGTTTGCACCCGTGATAGTAGTAGCTGTGATGTTGATGTTGCGCCGTGCCGTGATACTGGCCTTGCAGGCTACTGCTCAACATACCGAGTGGTGTTGTTGCTTCGCACGCCTTCTGAGACCTTTTGGCTGGAGTCCATAGAGGATAATATGAGCAAGGGTGCAACACTTGTCACCGACACCTTGGATGCCTTGTAGAATCTCCCCTAGGTGTGGATACACTTGCCATCGGGTCGAATGCACCGCATCACCAGTTGTAATATCGATGTTTGAGCGCCCACTACACACATTTCTAGTCGCGGTCCACTATACAGTCGCTGAACTTTAGACTTGCGGCTAATTAGAGAAGTTAAATGTTCTGGTTGAGGATTTGAATGCATTGTTTCTGGTAGAGAGTTGAGGTTGAGGTTGAGGTTGATATTGAAGTGAAAGTTGATAGTTCAAGTTGCAGTTGGTAGTAACTAGAGTATTACACCTAGAAACACTTGGAATTGATAATTGGGTTAGAGTTGAAATTGGAATTGTTAGTTTAAGATGAAATTAAAGTTGAAGTAGACAGTTGAAGTAGACAGTTGAAGAAGATAGTTGAAGTTGGAGTTGAAGTTGATTGCTGGAGTTGAAGTTGAAGTTGATAGATAATTTGAAGTTGAAATTGATAGCTATAGCTGCTGGACAAAAGTTCAAGTACAATTTCGACTTCGCATCACCTATCCCGGGGTAGCACAAAGTACACAACTTTCTAACCAACCTAGAACAATTTCAACCACTTCTCTAAACTCCATTTGAGCCACAGACCAAACCTTTCAATCCACTCTCTACCCAAAACACAAGACACAGAATAAGAATAAACCAGACTCATCAAATCCCACCCCCAAAGCACCCGCCAAAACACACAGTAACCTCATCCCAGCCTCACTCCACAGCTCTCTCCTTCCCCTTCCCCTTATACATCTTAGCAGTCTCGTTCGCAAAAGATCCCGCAGTGATCTCCGCCGGCAGGCCGCTCGTCGTGCTTTTCGACCGCGACTTCTTCTTTGTGCTGCTCTCACGCCCCTTCATCTTGTCCAGTGCATCCGCTGACTGAATCTTCTCTCCCGTCTCCCCATTCAGCTGCTGTAGGGGCACCATCTCAATAGGCAGTGCATACTTGTCGCTTTTGCCCGGTGCTAGCCGTCTTGAGAAATGGAGATGTCCGACCTTCTTGTACCATGCACCCTCAGACGATGGGCCCGGAGCCGCCGTGGTAGTAGCTATGTCGACAGAGGGGACAAGACGTTTACTACGTACCGGAATTCTCGAAGCTAGGATCCGTGGTACTTGTGACAAGCGGCTGCGCCCGGGCGACGGATCGGGACGCAAGGGAGCGTTGCTGAACTTTTCGTCTTCCTGCGCCTTGTTTTCACGCGCCTGTTGTTGTTGTTGTCCATTGTTGGGCAAGCTGCACGAAAATGACTGACTGCTCTGGACCATTCCCTCACGCGTGGTAGCCCGCTTGGTATCCTGCTTGATATTCTTCTTGGTATCCTGCTTGGTATCCTGCTTGATATTCTTCTTGGTATCCTGCTTGATAGCCAGCTTAGTGGGCTGCTTGATATCCTTCTTGGTATCCTGCTTGGTAGCCAGCTTGGTGGCCAGCTTGGTGGCCAGCGTGGTAGCCTGTTTGGGAGCCTGCTTGCCATCCAGCTTCCCATCCTTCTTGCCATCCTTCTTGGAATCCTCTTTGCCATCTTTCTTGACATCCAGCTTCCCATCTCCAACCAACCGTTGCACCGGCCTCGACGCAGCCACCTGCACCCTCTGCTTCAACTCCACAATCCAACCCATCGATTTCCCCCTCTTCTTACCACCACCCACCAACCCCATCCTCTTCTCCGCATCCTCAAGCCACTCCCTCCTCTTCATCGCCGAGCGCACCGAATAAACCTTCCAACTCGGCCTCTGCCTCCGGTTAACCAACACCACAGGCTCGGGTCGCTCCTGGATAAACCCCCCGTTCTGCAACATGGCGTACAAGACTGCTTTGCACTCGGTGTAATCTTTGTTCATAGCCTTGGCACTGCGTCGGGAGTGCAGACAGAGTCGATATCGTCGTTGGACGCAGAGCGTCTTTGGTTTACTCGAGGAGAGCAATTGGCGTATTTCGCGCTGCACGGTTTTCCTTTTACCGGTCGATTTCCTACCAGTCGATCGGGGTCTTGCGGTACAGGCAGAGTCCGACATGGGCACAAAGGTAAGGGAATGCAGAGTGGTGTTGAGATGTAGCAGAAAGGTGGAAAGGAAGACAAGTACAAATATAAAAGTCAAAGATGGAGCGTGCGCAAATCGCAACCATGGTACACGCCAAATGGTCCCGACCTTTGGTTGTCGTCAGGGTCAAGTGAACAGCTTCGGAACGGATTCGGCTCGGTCCCTGTCTGCAAACACGCGTTACCACGGTAAGACCGCAAACAGGCAGCAAAATCAACTTCCATTAGACTCTAGGTGTTCAGCTGTTCAGTTTTGCTCCACAGGAGGCAGGTGCAACATTTCTCTCAGCACGGCTTCGGCGGTAGCAGGCTCTACCGTCCCCTCGGCACTTCGCGCCATCATCTGCCCAACGAACCATTTGATCTTTTTGTGATGTTGCTTTTCCACAATATCTCTCGCCATGGCTGATTTCTCATCCAAGAGTTGTTGCGCAAGAGCCAAGTACGCTTCGCGTGCGAGAGGGCGCAGGAGCAGATGCTCGTCTGCAATTATTTGCTCCACAGAACGGACGTCGCCGTCATATTTGATAGCGAGAAGCCGTTTTGCAGTCGAGCCTGTAATCTGCTTGCGCAGTAGGTGGGCAACGATTGAGGCAAGCTGGTCGGCGCTAACTCGGGTTGCGGACCACTCGTCGTTCTTGAAAAGGCCTCCAAGCTCCATGAGGACCCTAGATACCAACAACGTTAACGCGGACCGCATGCCAGGTCCAGAGACGAAACTCACCAGTTCCCGGCAACTTTGCCCAGTAGAGCTACAACTTCTGGCTTTTCAGAAAAGATGGCCCGTAGATGTTCAACAACATCAAAATAGTAGTCCAGCCGATCGCCATCATCTAGGAGGAGGAGCGTGCTGGCGTCCTTGGGTGTAAGGCCGTAGGTACTGCTGTCGACTAAAGTGCTTACCGTCTCATCCGACAAGATGGGCAGTGTGTTATGCAGGTGGCCGATGAGATCCTATACATATAAGCACGACGACGAATGGTGGAAGCACATCCCATACCTTCCCAACGAACACCGGAGCGATGTCTGGATCCGGCATATAACGATAGTCGATCTCGCCTTCTTTGCCTCGTAGTCGCTTCGTGGTCTTGCTGCCCAACGTCCACCCGCGGGTTTCGCCTTCTACGACGCCGCCGTTCTCGATCAGATCAATTTGTCGGTCGCGTTCTGCAACAATGGCATCTTCGATTCCTTTGACACTCGACAGGTTTTTTATTTCCGTCTGCTGTCCAAGCCCGCCAACACCAGAATAAGAATGAGTATTGTTCGTCGACGGCCCATTCCTTTCCTTGACGGAAACGTTAACGTCGGCGCGCAGGCCGCCCATCTCCATGCCCGCCGTGACAGCATTCACTGCCTTCAGTATCGTCTGTATTTTTCGCACGAGTACCGCCGCAGTGGTAGGGTGGTGGAGTTGCGGCAGTGTAATGATTTCGATAAGAGGGTGCGAGACGCGGTTGAAATCGAGGAGGTGGGTTGAGGGTGGCTGCTGGACGGTTTTGGCAGTATCCTGCTCCATTTGAACCTGCTTGACGCCAATCGTAACAGGCCCATCTTCAGGACAGACGCCGGCGGGGAAGTCGTGAGGATAGAGGGTGATATGTCCATTTACAGCAAAAGGTTCTGTAACGACACATTAGACACCAAGCGGCATACACGAAGCTGCCAAAGCTCACCATAATACTGTGTAATCTGATAGCCCGCAGGCTGGTCTTGGTAGAAGTAGTGTTTCCTGTCGAAGCTGCTCCTGTGCTGAACATGGCAGTTCAGGGCCAGCGCGGCGCGCAGGGCCGGTACAAGCGTCTCCTTCTGGAAGTGAGGTTGGGCTCCGGGAAAAGCTGTATCGAACAATGCTACATGGGAATTGGGTGCCTCGTTGCTAGACGTTGCAGCGCCGGAGAAGAGCTTCTTGGCGGTATTCAGTTCGGCATGGATCTCAATACCAACCGTCAGCTCCCATTTCTCTAGTCGAGCATCGGTCGCCTTGGATGACTTCCGGAGCGATCCTGATGCTGCACGATCGTCTTGCTTTTTCTTCTTTGCCGCCTCTTTCAGCACCTTTCGGTAGGGCGCATCACCATTCGCTGGCGGTTGGCTAGCTGTCTGTATAGCCCGGTAGAAGGTCGCCGTGGACACTGGTGCCCGGCCCAGTGGCAGGGGTTTCAAGCGGCGCAAGCATGATTGACATACGTAATGGCGTTTCTGCAACCCAGCGACAGCTGCGCGGGTGTTGCTGAGCATTGTATAGAGCTTGTCAGCTGCAGGCACCACGAGATCGAACTTGGCCTGTGTCGTCCGAGCGCGTTCGGAACCCTCCGAAATCAGTCCCGACGTCCAGCTGCCGCTGTACTTGTAATGCACCTGCAACACCACCCAAGTCGTCAAGTTCCTGACAGTCGGCCGCCTTACCACCTACTGGTGGCGTCTTCGATGGCTGCAGATGAGGGCCCACAGCCTTCTGAACCTGTCCCTGTACCGCTCCCAGGCTTCCTGTTCGCCAACCCTTTTCTGCTGGCTTGCCGCAGGCACAAAAGTCCCAGGAACGACGTGCGTGCCCGGCCAGCGACTGAAGTCTGGCTCCACGTATGAACACGCCGTCGACGTGCGTCTGCTAGCTCGTCTGCCCGACATCCGGTCCGATTGGTTTCTGGCCGAAGCTGTATTCAGAGGCTGTGGCTCAGTCGAATCTTGACCAAGCCGAGTTTGACCTTGTGCTTGACCTTGGACGCTGAGTGTTTGATCTTCTGCTTACGGCGGTTCCAAGCTTCGGGATCTCGACGAGTAGTTGACGTCGATGCACCGCCAGCACCTCCAGCACCAGCAGGTCCGCAATCAGCACAACCAGTACCGGCTGATCCAGAGCCGGCACCACCACCTGCTCCTCCGCCACTTGACATACACAGACGTCAAGTATGTGCGTGCGCAACGAGGTAAAGATTGCCTCGTTCACGGAATGTAGAGCTACGATCTCGATCTCTTATGAGCACTGTGTGCGTATGAATGTCGACCGCTGGTATGCTGAACTAATAAAGATGCAAAGGTGAATGGGGAGATGAAAGATGAACAAACAATAACTGTGTTGGTGCTCGAGGAGGGTGATGATGTAGTTCAGCGTGGTTGTTTGTTTGCATTCCAGGCAATAGAGAGGAGCTACGGGAAGCTACCACGTCGAAGCAAGTTTGCAGGCGCACCTGGAGCAGTAGGGAAAAGGGCACGAGCGATGCTGTCAAAGAAGCTTTAAGGAAAGTGCCCTGAACAGTCCCTGAGATGCGTACAACATGAGGTCACAATTTCCTTGTCCCATGCGTTACCTAGACTGTGTCTCAATGCGTACATATGTAACAAGCGGTACATCTAGCGACAAGCATCCGATGAACACTTGCAGAGACAGTATTTACTGTTATATTTGTTATCTAGCTTTGCAGACAAGCAGAGCGAAGTGTTTAGGTCCAGAAACACAACCCAGATGAGTCCGCCCCAAACGAAGCTACGAGTGTTTTCCCACCCGCAAACTATGACACAAGAAAAGGGTATTGGTGTGAAAGAATACAAGTTGATAGTCGTAGAAGACTAAAGAAGTTAAGAACAGAACAGAACAATGCTGAACATGCTTAACCGTGACAGGAAAAGTGATGCCTTTTGTGGGTTCGTAAAGTCGTTGTTCGAGTCGGGTCAGGCCCGTTCTCTTCGTCCATGGCGTGCGCTGCGTGCCCCCCAGAACTCGCCATGTCTCACAGTGCATGTGGCATAGTCGTACCAGCTGTGTGCTGTATATCGTTGGTGTAACCCGCTAAACCTCCCTCATTGGCACGTCCGTCCTCGATAGCAACGCCTTGCTCCAGTGCCCGCGCTTCGACGCCATCCCCACGAGCGGCAATCTTCCCAGTCGTTTTCTCTTTGGCAAAACAATGGCGGGAATCGTTTAGGAGCGGCCAGTGACGGAGCGGCGCAACTCTTTTACGCGCAGTGACGGTATCTTGGACAGACGGCGGCTGGCAGCTGTCGAGGAAGAGTTGGTCGAAGGCGACTTGGTCGAAGTTGGCGAGGAAGCGCTGATGTATTCGCCGTCCACATACCGAGCATCGCTAATGAAGGTGGTGCGCTTGTCGCGGCGGGTGTAGCGCTGTTCCAGACGGTAGAGCTCGAGTCCTAGTGCGCATTAGCCATGGCGTCCCTGCTCGCGGCTGCGCGCGGTTTGCCAACGCCGGTGGAGGCTCACTAGCTTGAAGCTTTTCGAAGAAACCCATGATGGCTTGTAGTGCCAAAAGATAGTGCGAAAAGAGCGTGTGCGTCAATGTGCAGAAGCAAACGCCTGGGCGAGCTGAAGACGGATATATGCCCGCGTGTTCTGCAGAGAGGCGGAAAAAATACAGGGCTGACGCAGAAGCCGTCGCGGTGCTCTCTCTCTCTATTTGACAGGGCGAGAAGAGGGAGACGGAGCGTGTGGGTGGTGGTGAAGCGGATGGGAGAAATCCGAGGGGCAGGAGCGAGCGAGCGACTGGGGACTGGGGGGATAAGACGGGATAACGAAGCGTGCACGCATCAGGCTTGAGCACGTAGCAGGGGTAGCTCCGGCGCTCGTGGCTGGGAATCGCCGCTTGCCCGCTTGCAGCCCTGCCTCCGATTCAGACCCACGTGAGACTGACAAGTGGTGACAGCAGACGCCATCTGGCAGCCGTCACCCTGGGCCTCATCAGCACACCCAGGCTCGTTCTCTCTCCCAATTCTCCACCAACGCGACACACCACACCACTTCAGCTCTCCCGCGTCAGGCACCCTCGATAGGCTAGCCTGTTTGAGGCCCCACCCCTGCCGCCCCTCGGCAGCAGAGTTCTTAGGCGCGCATGGACAGACGCATGGACAGACGCATGGACAGCCGTGCTTCACAAGTCGTGCGTCGCCCAGCCAAAAAGGCAGAGCCGCGGATGAACACGGCAAGAGGCTGCGCAGATCACGAAACGCCGTCATGCGAAGCCCGTATATTTAGAAGACGTGTACGTACCTCTGCCAACGTGATTCAAAAACTGGCAGTGGACGACACCAAGTGTCAGAACATCGGGCCGTCATGCAACAAGTCAACCCTCATATTTTTAGATCCATCTATGAATTATGTGGGCCGCACACCTTCGACCCTCGCAGCCTGTTCGACCTGCGCTGTTCTCTTGTGCTCGTGCTTCTATCTCGCCCGTACGCCATGACCGATGCTTCGAGCGGGCAAGCCAGATGCTGTACGCTCATGACAAACTGAAAATGCAATGACTCCTATATCCTTGCTTCAGGCACCATGCCTCCCTCAACTACAGCAACTGCGCCAACGTTGCCTGCATCTGCAGAGCCGTTGAGCAACGAGACCACGGATATGACATCGGCCGGTTCTACCAGATGCCAGCTGGCCAACGTCTGCTTGGAGCTGGCGCCAACCGTGACGGAAAAGACGTGGTCTTCGGGCAGTTTGGTCTGACGCAACGAGCGGAACATGTCTACAGACATCAGCATAGCCGTCAAGCCAGAGGGAAAATGCAACCTCACCTTCGTCTGTGAAGTCGTCACCAAGACAGAGGACAAACTCGGGAGGCTCATCGCCGTATTCGAGGACGAGTCTCTTGGCGATTTCTCCCTTGTTGACGAAACGTGGGCGGACTTCAAGATTGGCCTTGCCCGTCATTACTTCGACGTCATACTTCTTCCCAACA
The DNA here is from genome assembly GCA_014281115.1 of Laburnicola sp. R22_1. NCBI lineage: Eukaryota > Fungi > Ascomycota > Dothideomycetes > Pleosporales > Didymosphaeriaceae > Laburnicola > Laburnicola sp. R22_1. Next base: position 2,245,799 of record JACONQ010000001.1, on the reverse strand, counting down.
GTGCTTTCGAGATGCTTCTGGCATTCCCTCGCTTGAAAGGCACCGTACTCTGGGTCGGCTCGCCGATAGTGCCAGGTGAGGGCGATTTTCTTACGTTCAACAAACGAACCTTCAAAAAATTAGCTTAGCATCCGGCTAGCGCCATAGCCAAATTGTTTACCTTGTGTGCGCTCAGAGTAGTGCTGGAAGATTTCCAGAACTTCAGACTGCCAATTCATATCTGTCTCATCGGTGAGGTTCACCCAGTCCTCAGTTCGTGGATGCCGCATGAAGCTGCCGTGTTCGGCACTCAAACCTAGCTCAACAATGTGCCCCATCCATTCGTCCAGAAAGGCCTGATCTCTACCACTGATAATCCAAACGTTATTCGCTGGGTCCGCCGCAAGGGTCTTGAGCGTACGAATGACACGATCGGATGGAATTGCTGCCTGGGGGTCTTTAACAATAGGCGTCAGTGTGCCATCATAGTCGAACATGAAGAGCCGCTTCTTAGAGTCGCGATATTGGGACAAGAGCTTGGTCCTATCGAGAGCTGGCGTCGCGAACGACTGGTCGAACGAGGACAAGTTGGTCATGAGTCTCTTTAGGAAGTTGTTAGTCCAAGCCTGGACGTTGTTCGAAACGACGTGCTTGTATAGCTTCTCAAAGTCGGTTTTACGCTGTTCTGATGGCATTGTCAACGCTTCATTGATTGCATCCGCAACGCCGTTGAAGTCCCAGGGGTTGATGTGGATTGCACCACTAAGGGACCCAGCAGTTCCAGAGAACTCCGAAAGGATCAAGGGACCGCAGTTGTCCTTTTGACAGATGACGTATTCGAGACTTGTAGTGTTCATTCCATCGCGTACGCTGGTAATCAACCCAACATCGGCAAGTCGAAGCAAAGCAAAGTACTCTTCTCGTTCGAGGTATTGAGGAAAGTGTCTCACTGGCGTGAAGCTGAGCGAGCCATAAGTGCCGTTGATCCTAGCGACGAGGTCGGAAAGCTTGTTGACCATCTTCTCATCGTCGTCGGCGTTCTTGTCGGCGTATATGTTACTTGGGCTTGTGACTTGCACTAGAACGACCTTTTCGCGCCACTCCGGATACTTGTCGAGAAACATCTCGAATGCCTGCAGCTTTTGCGCCACACCGCGGGCAGCATCCAACCTATCTCGTCCAATAACGATCTTTTTGTCGGGATACATATCTCTGATACCCTTGATTTTCTCTTCGATGACTGAATCGCCGAATGCTTGCCGTTGTGTGGTGGCGGCATTAATACCAATGGGGAAAACGTCCACAGCGACATGGGCTCCATATGCATCAACACCGGCGGAGGATGAATCGAAGCCGAGTATACGCGTGCAGCATGACGAAAAATGTCGAGAATAGCTGTAAGATTGGAACCCGATCATGTTGGCTCCCAAAACGCCTTCGAGAATCTCCTTCCTCCGGCTTAAACATCGATAAAACTCGCTACTGGGAAACGGCACGTGGAGGAAGAACCCAACATAAACGTTGGGGAGGCGTTGGCGGAGGAGACTCGGTAGTAAGAATAGATAGAAGTCGTGGACCATGATGATATCGCCGGGCTTGTATAGCTCCAAAATTCGGTCTGCATAGAGCCTGTTCATACGGTAGTAGTCTGCCCACGCTTTGCGAGAGGCTCTGCCATCTGCCGGCTCGTTCTGCTTGTAGTGACACATGGTGTACAGTTCGTGTTCGGCATACTTACGCCATCGGCTCTGGTCCTTCAAAATAGCTGTGTTGTTCTTCTCGTCCCACTCATCAGGCAGCCAAACAGGCACAATCTTGCCTCCGTGGTCACGCTCCAGCTGCCTCTCTAAACGCTCGCGGTCTTCACTATCGATGCACAGACCAGAGTCTTGGGGAGGAGCTGGAGGCGGTGCGCCATCGACAGGGACGGGGGCAGACGCCTTGTTGCCCGTCGGCTGCGTAGCGGCATCAGCTGCTGTCTGCTCAGTGAGCTTTTTGCGAATTTCGCCTGTCCAGCCTACTAATGCGTGGTTCCACGGTGAAGAAGAGGAAGCCAGATAGGAGAAGGAATCGAACAGCGCCGAGGTTCCCCGTCTAGGCTTCAATTCCCAGTCCTGGCCTGGAGCGTACTCAACGTTGTAAGGCACAGCAAAGGTTGCACTGATGATACGGCCGCTGAGATTCAGGTCAGGATGCGCGGCACGAGGGTCGACATCAGCGAGGTCCTGCTTGAACGTCGGATCTTGCACTCCGCTGAGCTTCTTCAGCAGCTCCTCCCCAGACTTGGCGCCCGCTGCGGCCTCTGTGGGCGAACCGGCTCGGTCGTCGTGCTCTTTTGACGAGAAATACGAGTTGGCGTTCCAGGACGGTCCTGGTGTGACCTTGTCGGGGTCGAATGGGAGGTCGGTGTCTTGCTTAGCATCTTCGGGTTCGGTGTACGCAGAGAGGCCAGACAGGCATCCGCCCGGTGTGACGGGCACGTTGGTGACAGAGGGCTGGAGCGCGGGATGCGAGAGGTGCGAAGATTCATCGACTGGCTCGGATTTGCCCTGCGCAGGCCGTGTAGGAAGAGACATGATTCGAGGACAGCGCTGGAGAAGCAGGCGCTGCGGACCCGGGTCAGTGAACTGGTAGGGTTTTGAGGGCTAGAGATGATAGTGTGAAGCTTGAGCAAACAGGTAGCACCCGAGCCAGTAGGAAAAACAGTTCTAGGCGGGATGAGCGTCGGAGAGCTTACCTAGAAGACGGCGCCTTCTGCAGGTGGTGTGAGAGAGGCCAACCGGGCCGTGGCTTCTGTGGTAGAAGCACGCTGTGTGAGGGTATGAACAGCAGGACCACGGGTTGCACAGCGAGAACACGGACGCGGATTGACGGCCAGAGAGGAGGCGAGAGCGCGCGCAAGAGCTGCCTTGGCTGCAAATGAGCTCGAGCCGGTGGTGGACAACGAGGGCGGTAAAGGGAGCATTCAACAGGGCGCGGCGGGTGGGCTTTAACGGTGCCTGGTACGTCAGTCTGCGTTGTGGAGCTTGGGCCAGGGGTGTCAGGCTGTCTGTTGGCAGAGCGTATACGGCCCACTATTGCACCGCGACGCTTGCACGTTGTCCTGGGCCTGAGCACACTTTTTCGTGAAGTTATAGCATGATGACGTAGCCCGGCCCTGCCCGCGCTTACCTTCTAGTAGAGCGAGCGAGCGCGCGCACGGTATACAGTATCTACAGAGCCGCACCTGGGCGACGCAACGCTGCCCACCTGTGCGGGTGCGAGGCTTCACCACAGAACAGCAGCACGCTGCGCTCGCTGGCCCGTTGCCACAGCGCAATAACAGTTGCCCCGCGGCACAGCCATCACTCGCAGAAGCCGCATACTTGCTGCTGTAGACTACGGGCGCGGGGGTCCATGTTCATTTGCGGAGCCCAAGGCGGCATAGCGTCTTGGCGGCTCGAGCTGTGAAGAACTTCGTCCACATTTCGCGCCAGCGACCCATTGGCCCACCGTCCTGCCCTGACGGTTGACCCATCCTCGTCGCAGGCAGCCCATGAAGCTCCATCGCGCCCGGCAGATGTGTCGCGCCTCCGACCACTTTTCGCTCTCGGTTGCCCTCTACCAGCACTTCATCCTCCCATACGATGCCGCCCTGCGCCAGCAACGCTTCTCCTCGTCTGCGCCCGCTCAGACAGAGTCGAGCCCTTTTGCGACCTCCCAACATACGGATCTATCGGTGCGGTTCCGCAGGACGATCGATCGTAAAGGCCAACATGAGCACTACAGCCCGAGATTGAAAAGCATCCATGACAATATCCTGCGCAGGGCCGAGGAAACCGCGGGAAAAGTTGAGGAGCTCCTTGTGCAGACAAGAATGGCCTTCAACGCGCGCGAGGAGTACAAGGCAGTCCACGTGCAACCCGTCTCGAGCAAAATATCCATCCACGAGGACAAGTATCCCTGGTGTGTTCGCGGGAAGTCACAGAAGACGCCCGGGATGATACCCGGAATGGCAAGGTAGAGCGATGCCATGGGAGTCTTTCGAGCTCTGTTTGCTAATTTTATTAGATTAGACGCCGAGATACACAACTTTTACGAGTACGCGAAACCTAGCAGAGCCGAAGTATTCGCTCGGCGTAGCGTCATCGAACAAGTACGCGCCGATGTTCGCAGTCTCCTCCCGAATCACGTCTTAGAGACATTTGGCTCGGAGCGAACGGGCATAGCGCTTGCGACTTCCGATATCGACTTCCGACTCGCCAGAGGTGAGGGCACAGACCCTGACACAATGAAGAAGCCTCCACCACAGGAAGAGCGAAGACAGTTGCTAAACGATCTGCACAAACTCCATCGCAGCGTATTTTTAAAGAACCGTAACTACCTTCTGGCCACAATTCGGCACGCCCGATATCCGCTGCTAAGCATGCAGCATCGCGCTTCAGGGATCGATATACAGATTGTCTTGGCCAACGATACCTCCTTAGCAAGAGACCTGATGCAACAGTACATGTCTGCATATCCCTATATTCGACCAGTGTATTCCGTAATCAAGACATTATTCGATCAAAGGGGTCTTTCGGACGTGTTTCGAGGCGGCTTCGGCTCCTACTCCATCTTCATGATGATTGTTGCGAGCCTAAAGCACTGCCCTCCCGATCAACAAACCGCAGCATCCGCTCTGATATCTTTTATGGTATTCTGGGGCCAAAAGATCGACCTTCGAGAACATGGCGTCTCGATTGAACCGGTGGAGCTGTTCGACAAATCGGAACAGTTGGTGATAACAAATAAAGTTCAGAGTGACATTGCTGTAAGATCGCTTCCCTCGCCCGTCGCAGGTGTATAGATACTAACAAAAAGCAGAGTGGAAAGCAAGCACCCTTGCCAAAGTATATGCTCTGCCTGCGCGACCCCGCCGACGAAACGAACGACCTAGGCCGCAAGGGGGTGTGCATCAAACACGTCCAAGTGACTCTGTCAAGTCTCGTGAATCGCCTCATCAAAGTTCAAATCAGAGAGAACAGAAGGCACAGCCTGCTCGCGCCTCTCGTCGGAGAGGTATACGCCATTAACTTGGAGCGGAGAACCAAGGCCGAAACCTACGGCCGTAACGTCATGTCGCAGGCGAGGGCATCGCTGGCGGAGACGGCAAGGACTTTCCGGGAGGAACCCGACTCAGGGCAAGGGAAGGAGGAGGAAGATGTTCACGGCTTCTTGGACGCGGATGAAGTCAAGCCCCATGCGCTCGGGCAGTCAGATGCAGACGAGTATGGCGACTCGGTCACTTCGATCCTGGGAATGCCTAGTGCGGAAGAGTGGAAGCAAGAGGCGTCTGAACCTCCGAACGAGGCCAAGATCTAGCGCCAGAATCTTTGTCTTTAGTGTGCATGATGGAAAACGTCTGCGGTTCTAGCATTTGAAAGCGCGGGGACCCATGCTGGAGGACTTGTATAAAGTACATTTGTAGTATAAATTAGTAAAACGTGTAAAGGTCCGTCATGGATATGTGATGGGACATCTGGCGACTCAGACGGTTGGAGGCTCTAGGATGTATATTGGCCAGGCATACAATAAGACTTATTTACCTGTTCAAAGGTACGTGTAGAGCTCATATTTTGCATGTAGAAGTCATCTGCTTTTGGGTCGACATAAGAGGCCGTATCTATACGGGCAAAACCTTCATCAATCAATGAGTTCATTTCAAGAACCGCAAATTTCACAAGTCAGGCCTGGTTTCATGGGATCATCCTCGACAAAGCCGAATATGTGATCTAGTCATGCGATTTCGGACCCTCAAGCCAGTAATGAAAACCTACATATGCATCCATGACCCAGTCTTGGCAGAAAGAGATAAATCTGGGCCTTCGGAAAGTGGTAGAAAAGGAACAATTGCTGGTAGTGTGATAGCAAACAAGGAAAGACCATTCAGCTATAGACGCTGGACGGTCGCATGTAACTCCCATCGGCCCGCCATGTCGTGTGGATTCTCTCCTTCCAATTCCGTCCTCCTTGCCCTCTCGCATCGTGAACCATGCCCGTCATCATCCACCCCACCGGAAACGAACAGGTGCCCTAGATAGCATACTTCCGGGTCCACTCCCTAGCTGTGGACTCGTAACGGGACCGGTCGGTCTTGTACACGTGTGCGATTTCAGGGACAAGCGGGTCGTCAGGGTTCGGGTCCGTAAGCATAGAGCAAATGCTCAAGAGCACTGGTGCTGTTAGTTTACGTGATATGAGCGGTTTATGACCTTGACATACCCTTGGAGATGGTCAGGGCGGGGCTCCATTGGTCTCGCAGAATGTCCAAACAGATGCTGCCGTTCGAGTTGATGTTGGGGTGGTAAATGCGGGTGGTGAAGTTGACTTTCGGCGGCTTGAAGGGGTAGTCGGTAGGGAAGTGGATCGCGAGGAAGAATACGCCGCCGGAGTATGGTGAGTCGCTCTGGCGAGCTTGTTAGCGTCATCACGGCTTGGAGGAGGGTGTGGCGGGGTTGCGCGAGAAGGCATGGCGCGGAAGGGTAATGAACGTACAGGGCCCATGATAGTTGCCTGCCAGTGGAACTGTAGTCGGGTCAGTCAATGTCATGCTTCCACTCACTGTCTTGCGGTCAAGGCAGCGGTGTCGCCGCCTCAGCCGCAGGACAGAAGTGTGACGTACCAGGTCGTCTCCGATGGGGCCGGCAGAGCATGAAGAGGGCGGGTCACTGTGCACACCGTCAGTCGAGCATCCAGACGCCAGCGGCGCAGGGTGGCCGCAGAGGGAATATAATGAAGTCCTCAACGCCCCGCATGGCGGGCTGTCATGCGAGCACGCCAGCGGGCGGGGCGGCAAAAGAACGCGGGCAGCACGTACCGGCCCAGGTCAGTGAGCTCCTTGTTGATGCGCTTGAGAGCCATGGCAGCGTGGTGTATGTACGAGTGTGGTTGGTGGTGGTGTCGTTGTGGTGTCGAACAAGGTCGGTGGTTGTTTGAAGAGAGAGTGGGCTGGATGAGAATTAGCGCCGCCGTGGTCCTGGCCCCAAAGAGAAAGTGCGGCGTGGAAGTGGGCGGGCGTATCAGCGGAAGGAGCGCTGCCCCACTACACGTACCTGTGACTCTATCGACGGCGTTGGGCAGAGAAGAGGTGAGGGTGAGGATGAATGCAGTTGAGCTTGGGCAGAGCGGTCAAGGCTGTCAGGATATTATACCACGTACGGAATCGAGGCGCGGGCGACACAAGACGCGGGCGGTCACAGGCCGCAAAACTAGGATGCACCGACGTCCTGACCGCAGCGTCGGCAGGTGGCGACGCGACTCATGGAAAGCAAAAGCAGGTCTGGCGCAAGGCTGACATTCACTGTCTTGATTCGTTTACTACCATTCACTGTCTCTATTCGTTTACAACCGTTCGCCTTTACGAACAGCCAAACGCGCGTTCCAACCCCGCTGCAAGCGTTTTTGTGAGACTGGCGAGGTTTCAAGGTGTGAGACTGTTCGACTCGCATGCCAGTTCTATTCCCATCACTCTTACATGCACGACATGTCACCACAGCTGCACGCCAACGCATACTACATTCTATGGTACAAAGTTGATGGCACACCCAGAACCCTTCACGCAGGAATAGTGCGCGCGTGCATGTCAACTAGCAGAATGCCTGGATGCCAGTGATTGCTCTGCCGAGAATCAAAGCTGGGGGCCGAGTTAGTAGGCGCCCTATATCTGCGAACTGAAGACTCACAGTGGATGTCGCTTTGTCCCTCATACGTCTGCGTCACAAAGAGGTTCGCCACATGCCTGCCAATGCCGTACTCATCACTCACGGCGTTTCCGCCAAAAATTTCCTGCAACCTGAGTCAAGGGTTAGCCAGTGCAAAATATCACCACCCAGCACAGACTTACACTCGCGCGTTAATCAGGGCTCGATCGCAGTTCTGGCGTTTGATCATGGAAATCATTTCGGGAGCAGCTTTGCCTTCGTCTTTCAAACGCCCAACCTGGCAGGCAGCCAGAATGCCGTATGCAGCATCCGTTGTTGCATCCGCCAGCTTTTTCTGCACAAGTTGGTACTTTGCGATCGGGTTGCCTTTGAACTGTTTCCGCTCCAGTGCGTACTCTCTCGTTCTGGAGATGCAGTCTTCCAGGGCACCCATCGTTCCCCAAGCGATGCCATACCTCGCAGAGTTTAAACAACTAAATGGACCCTTCAGACCTTCCACATCTGGGAACATGTTGGCCTCAGGCACCGGGCATTCGTCGAGCTGAATCATGCCCGTGAGTGAAGCTCTCAGTCCGTTCTTGTTCTTGATCGGTGGGGTCTCAAGTGTCCCTGGTGGGCATTGGTCGCGCTCTATCACAAAACCACAGATCTTCCCCGTGCTTTCAAGCTTCGCCCACACTAGCAGTACGTCGGCAATGGGTGAATTTGTGATCCACGCCTTCGACCCAGAAAGAACCAAGTAGCCCTTCTTTGACGGATGAGGTTTCGCTACGGTCTCCATAGATCCTGGGTCCGAGCCGTGATTGGGCTCCGTCAAACCGAAGCATCCTAAAAGTTTGCCTTTGGCCATCTCTGACAAGAGTCGCTCTTTCAGTTCTTCGGTTCCAAATTCTTCAATGCCACCCATAGCAAGCGCGCTCTGCACCGAGTAGCCGGATCGATACCCCGAGTCGACCCTCTCGACTGCTCGTGTGATCAATCCAGAGGCGACACTGCTGACTCCAGCACACCCATAACCCTGAATCGTTGCACCTAGCAGGCCCAACTCTCCCATCTCTTTGAGTATTTGCTTGTCAAAGTCTTCTTTCCGATATGCCTCTGCATGCCTAGGTCAATGACGTTCTATTTCGTAGTGCGACAGAACATACCTAGCACTCTCGGCAGCATGCGGTCTTGACAGTAGGATTCTGCAGTCTCCGCAATAGCAAGTTCATCTTCGGTAAATAGATTGTTGGCCCCCAGGGGATCTTTCCAATCGAACGGCACGGGTGCGTGGAGACGGCGGTTTGGTACAATGGTAGCGCGGGTTGCAATATTAGATCGCCTTGCGGCCTGCCGGCAAAGTGGTCGGAACATGTTGCAGATGTCAGAAGCAACACAGGGAAAGTGAAGGGCATTTGGAGTATGCGATGGCAATCCGAGGTTTATAGTTCGGCCTACCCCACCAATCGAGCCTGGACCGCGGCTGTCAAAAGACGCCTCAGATGCCTCCAAGTAAAAGGTGGCGGCCTTCTATACGGGGCGTCTTCCAACTGGAACAGGTTGTCGCACTGGATCATAGGCCTGTACGAAGTAGTAACAACCTTGACCCCGCAAGCCTTCACTCATGCCTGACTATTTGAGATGATTGTGGTAGTGCCAAGAGATTTAGGGCTGGCACTTTCCGCGACGCGGTCGCGCGTCTCGTTCGTGACGTCGACGCACCTTGCCCAGCCCTCTCTTCCCAGAGTCCCCACAAACGCCCACACCTCGACCCCAGTTGACACAACAACATCTGCTGGCCTCGGTTCTCCCAACTCTACTGGTGTCAAGAGGAAGTTGCAATGGGTATCAAGCACCTTTTCCAGCTCATCACCGAGCATGCCCCCGATGCCGTCAAGGCGGGCGAGATCAAGAACCAGTTCGGTCGCAAGGTCGCCATCGTGAGTACAGGGACTTGTTCACTCTAATCTGTTCTAACACATATAGGATGCCTCAATGAGTATCTATAGCTTCCTCATTGCTGTCCGCTCCGGTGATGGCCAGCAACTCATGAATGAGACGGGCGAAACCACCTCGCATCTCATGGGTCTCTTCTACCGCACTCTCCGCATGGTCGACAATGGTATAAAACCGCTCTACGTGTTCGACGGCGCCCCACCGAAGCTCAAGTCCGGCGAACTCGCGAAGCGATTCCAGCGTAAGACTGAGGCGCAGGCAGCAGCTGAGGAAGCCAAGGAGACCGGTACCGCAGAGGATGTGGAGAAGTTCGCGAGGAGGACAGTGCGGGTGACAAGGGAGCACAACCAGGAGTGCCAACGGCTGCTCAAGCTCATGGGTATCCCTTACATCGTGGCACCTACTGAGGCGGAGGCACAGTGCGCGGTGCTGGCACGTGGAGGCAAGGTATATGCGGCAGCGAGTGAGGATATGGACACATTGACATTCGATGCGCCTATTCTGCTACGGCATCTTACTTTCAGTGAGCAGCGCAAGGAGCCTATCCTGGAGATCCATCTTGATAAAGTGCTAGAGGGATTGGACATGGACCGCAAACAGGTACGATTCAGTTTTTCTTGACAAACTTCATGCTAACAATTCCTAGTTCATCGATCTCTGTGTCCTCCTCGGCTGCGACTACGTTGACCCCATCAAGGGCGTCGGCCCCTCCACCGCCCTCAAACTGATACGAGACCACGGTACTCTCGAAAAGGTGGTCGAACACATGAAATCCGGCAGCAAGTACACTATTCCCGACGACTGGCCATTCGCCGATGCCCGTCTGCTCTTCCTCGAGCCCGATGTGCGCCCCGCAGACGATCCCGAATGCGACTTCAAATGGGAGGCTCCGGACGTAGAAGGCCTAATCAAGTTCCTGGTCGAGGAGAAGCACTTCAACGAGGACCGCGTGCGCAGTGGTGCAGCCAAGCTGACCAAGAATATGAAGTCTGCACAGCAGTCGAGATTGGAGGGCTTTTTTAAGCCGGTCGAGAAGACGGCAGAGCAGAAGGCTAATCTGAAGAGGAAGGCAGAGCAGAAGTTGGAGGAGAAGAAAAAGAAGCAGAAGGCGGATGCTAAGGAGAAGAAGGCGGCCAAGTCGAAGGCGAGAGGTGGTGCTTAGCCGAACGGTAGCAAGGCAGGAGACACTGAGTGCTTGACAATACCTGGAGTGGCGGCAATAGCAGGGCTCAATTAATGCACACGGCGCCAATGGCGTTTTAGCGGCGTTTTTATGTGGAAGTCGTTTGCGAGAAGGACACTCGCGGCATATTGTCTTCCATGACCTACCTTTCTATCTACGGATATACTATACAGAGGTCTACTTTACGATCCGTTCTATTACAAACATGGTAGACGCTCGTAACACATTTCTCAAGATACCAATATTACGGAATTTCTTCAACCTTTTGGACTCCTGTCTAACAGAGATGGGCTTTGGCACTCGAGCGGGCATGAATGAGAGCTATCATCATCTCATATAGACTACCTATCAAACAGATCTGAGACATGCTGCCCCCCTCGAGCTTGGTTCACGAGTTCACATGCTTGTTGTAAGTACTTGTCAGTCAAGCACTTCGTGCCCAGTAAATATGATCTATCTAGCCTGCTAGTCCGTCTCGTACGCATGGCTGTAGTCTAGTGCATGAAGTAATGTTTCTCTAGGGACTAAGTGCGTAGGTACTATGTCATGTACCCAATACATACTTTCTAGGAATGCAACATGCGTATCCCACCTATCCGAACCCCCTCCTCTTTGTAACTGCCCGTTCGTTGGTCGCCGCACACAAACACTGTGAAAGTCCTTGGTATGCTAGCCGTATGCGTAAGAGAGTGAAGCGTCGTACGTCGAAAAGACGTAGACACCCTCGAGGCTGGGGAGACCTGAACATGGCATATGGCTGAAGAACCGACCGGCCATTCATGCACAGACTAGCTGCATGGCATCCCACCCTCCTCGCATTGCTACCAATTTTCGTGAAGAGCAGTTTGCCCTTATCCCACATTGCTCCAAACACGTTCTAAAAAAGACACTGTTGAAATTCAGCCGGACAAGAAGAGATGTGGGCGGTATAAAGTATCATTCTGCATTATGTATGTCCAGAGCCATAGCTCAAATCGCACTCGCATTATTAACTTGAGGGGTCATCATCATGATCGTAACATGTCCTTCCTCCGAGGAGGTTCATCTATTCAAACACAAAAAGCCAATCCAATCCAATCAAAACCCCGAGAACACCGACGCTGATGCTGAAAAGTGGAAATCGCAAAACCGCAATGCAAGACCCGATCGGGGAGAGTATTTTTACAGAAGAACGGAAATGGCGCCGACGAATGCCGCTGTCAAGACAGCTAGGAAATGGCTGACGGGCAGCTGAAACGCGCTCGAAGGTGCAGGAGGAACGCCGTCCGATTCTACCGCGTTGTTCCCAATGACATTAGCGCCTGCGCTTTTCGCCGCAGCAGGGGATGGCGCAGAGGTGACGGGGAAGCCCTTAGAGTCGAACGAGTTGGACTGAGGAGTGGCACCAGCTGGAGCTGTGTAAACTGTGGTGAAGCCCTGCTCATCGTAGCTAGTTACTTGCTCAGAACCTCCAGATGAAGCCGAAGGTGAAGCTTGCGATGACGGCGTAGAGAAAGCGGCTTGGGATGTTGACTGCGGAGAGATGTTAGCATGCATGTGATTAAGAAATGGGGAGGGGGAAAGGAAGGTCTTACTGACAGGAGCTTGACTTGGAGGAACCACTTTGCCGGAGTCTGAGACGGTCCACCCTGACGGCAGTCCAGGATAGTTTCCGTAAGTCGCCGTTGGTACGACTGCCACGGTGGTGTCGGGCACCCAGGGGTAGATGCTCGGTCGGGTGTAGTCGGATGTATAAGGGGTGAAGGGAATGGGTGCCCCGTCGGCTGCGGATGTAATACCGGGAGCATCTTCAGCTACAGGCGTACCGCCAGAGTTGATCGTACCGCCGTTGGACTTGATCGACCCCCAGTTTCCACTCGTGTCGCTGTAGACGTACTGGCTACCCGTTGAAAAGTCCTGGACCTTCAAGCTCTTGACTGTCATGGTGAAGGGTCCCTGGGAGTAATCCGTCGGACCACCAGCCCAATCGATGGTGCCCTGTGGGTTGCTTGAATCACCGCCAGCCCAGGCACCAATCTTGATGGCCATTGGGGTCTGGGGGTACTGGCCGTTGGCATCGCCAGGAACGAGCGTGCGAACAGTCTGTCCATTGATCTGCCAAACAATTTGTTCCGACGTCCAAATGATGGAGTACTTTTGGAAGCCATCGTGGTTGCCAGGGTTCGCATGGAAGGCACCGCGGTTGTGTGACTCCGTGTTTCCCTTGCGAAAATAGTTTGACTGGACCTGCCCATTGTCACCGCCCAGCCATTCCCAGTCTATTTCATCTAGACAGTCAGACTGCAAGAAGAAACTGCTGACAATGCCGGTGCCGGGGGCTGCCTTGAGCTCGACATCGACTTGGCCAAACATAATGTACCATTTTGAGGTGATCCTGGGATTGTCGCCCTGCTTGGCCACGGTAAATGACACGCCGTTCGAATCGTAGGTAGGACCGCTTTCGGCCGTGAAGCTGTCGGACGCAGAGCTGAAGTCGATATTGACGGTTTTGCCCAACGCGGAATTGGGCGGGCAGGAGGAGCTCATTATAGGGTTGCAGTTGGTGAAGGTCTGCGCAAGTGCAGGAGCTGAGAAGAAGGCGGCCGAGGCGCAAGCTGCGACAGCTTTCAGAGTGTACCGCATGGTGAATGCGTTGATGAGAAGGATGAGCGCCGTGGGAGAGGTGTGTGAGAGGGAATGCAAGGTTGGCGGAAAGGTTGGGACTTAAAAGCCAGCGCCAGCCATCTCATTAGCGGTCGGCTCCGTGTCTGGTGGTATCTGCTCATCCTAGTGGGGTGCGTTCTCGAAGCTGGGTTGGGTGATAAAGACGAGGTTGGCCAGCCGACACGGCGGGGTGGCGGGGTGGCTGGGATCCAGCCACCCGTCCCACCAGGTCTTGTGCGCTATGGAGGACCGGCGTTGACATTGATGCAAAACTCGTGATTAGCAGGCCCTGGCACACGCACCACGCAGCCAGCATCCCTAGCATCTCAGGCTGGCCGGCAGGGAAGGCGCGATGTGGCGCCGCGAGACCCTGGTTGCACGGCCACCGCTTGGCGACGCCACGAATCGAGACCCCGCAATCCAGACGCACCCCATGCAGGAGCGATCACGCGCATCTGTGTATAGACTGTAGACCACAGTTCTGCTCTGCTATTCGTGTGGTCCCTGCATCATCATTATTGACTCAATTTGACTGTGAAGAATCTGCCCCTCGTTGAGCTGCATCGAGTCACACGCCCTGTGCATGGCGGGAAGGTCTCCTCATCACGTCCCACCACCAACCACGCCGTGTCACGCTCTTCATGACGGACAATGTCTCTCACCAACGCAACGCCGCTTGAGGCTGCAAAAGCGGCCCGTGTCGGCTCTCGCAGGCTTGCAGTGCTGTCAACCGACACGCGCAATGCGGCACTAACCGCCATCCACGGCGCATTGGCCGACGGAAAAGAAGAGGTCCTTGCCGCCAATAGGCAGGATCTAGCGGATGCAAACAAGGCTGCTGCCGGCGGTACGCTAAGCCAGAGCCTGGTGAAGAGACTGGATCTAGGGAAGAAGGGCAAATACGAGGATATGCTGCAGGGCATACTGGATGTCAGGGACCTCGAAGATCCAAGTATGTCAGAACTCAATTCCGCATTTCCAGTCGTCGCTACAACTAAGACTGTAAATACCTCGACATCATGTACCATCAACGTGACGAATCCCCAGCTGACAGAATCCAGTCAACAAAACCACTGCGCGGACACTGCTAGACGACAATCTAGTTCTCTCTAGAGTTACGTGCCCCATCGGCGTACTCCTCATCATCTTTGAAGCCCGTCCCGAAGTCATCGCCAACATCTCCGCGCTCGCCATCAAGTCCGGCAACGCCGCCATCTTGAAAGGAGGCAGAGAATCATCTCACAGCTTCGCCACAATCGCATCCATCATCTCACGAGCATTGGCCTCCACTTCCGTGCCTTCGGACTGCTTACAGCTGGTGCAGACGCACCATGTCATTGCCGACCTCCTAAAACTAGATACGTACATCGATCTATGCATCCCTAGAGGCGGCAACAAACTCGTGCGCTATGTGAAAGATTCGACCTCAATCCCAGTACTAGGACACGCAGATGGCATATGCACCACCTACCTTTGCGCAGACTACCCCACCGAGAAAGCCATCAAGATCATCGTCGACGCCAAGGTCTCCTACCCAGCCGGATGCAACGCCCTTGAACAACTCCTCGTAGACGAGCACGCCCTCACAACCACCCTCCCCGCACTAGCAGAAGCCCTTTTACAAAAAGGCGTATCTCTCCGCTGCGATGCCGCATCCTTGGAAGCCCTGAAGACCAACCTGGATTCCCGCTCCGCAGCCCTCCTCCAAGAAGCCACGGAAGGCGACTACACCACCGAATTCCTCGATCTCATCCTCGCTATTAAAACCGTCCCGGGCGTGTCCACTGCCATCAGCCACATCAACGCCCACTCCTCGCACCACACAGACGCCATCCTCACCCTCGACTCTGTCACCGCTCACACCTTCCTCGCAGCCATCGACTCTTCGTCCGTATACTGGAACACATCGACACGCATGGCCGACGGCCAGCGGTATGGTTTCGGCACCGAAGTCGGAATCTCCACCAACAAGATCCATAGTAGGGGCCCGGTGGGGCTGGAAGGCCTGTGTATCTACAAATGGACGATCGTCGGAAATGGGCAAGTTAGCGCAGAGTACGGAGCTGGCGGCAAAGTGTGGAAGCATGAAAAGTTGCCGCTGGAAAACGACGAGGGGGTAGCGAGGGACGATGAGGAGAGGGAGTTGTTGCGCAAGTTTAGGGCTGGGAAGGGTGCTGTGGGTGGGGTTTGAACGGGGAGAAGAGTCGTCTCATTTCCGGTATTGTAGATCCATAAAAGTTTCTGAATAGATGCGTAAGCTACAACGTGCGACGGGTCCGCGTCCTATGTGCTGAAGTGAAAATCGCTCTGCGGCTCTGTTTATTTCCATGGACCATAAGTACTGACGGATCAGAATTCGGCAGCAGGTCATTCATTGGTCGAACAGTGGATCCGATCGAGTGTTGCCCAGGCAAGATCTAATCTATTATCATGCTACAAGATATCTTCCGTGCAACGTCATCACCGGACGACCTGACAGGTCAAGAAATGCCAGCTAAATACAATGGCAACTGTGGCAAATGAAGCAATCGCGAAGACTCCAAGCCTTAGCTCCATTACACCAATGCATCCCTTTCAATCGCTACTTTGTTCCTGGTATTCCACAGCATCATGTCATTCGTTGTCCGCGTTCCTCGTTTCATCCATGCCACAATACTGCAAAGTGCGCATTTACAACTCCGTATCAACCTGCTTCCCAGCCTTCTTGTTCGCGAAGAGCTGAGCTCCGTCTTGGAGACGACGCTCGCCGTTACGCCGACCGTTGACGAAATCGGGATAGTTGAGCGTCAACTCAACCGCGCCGTTCACAATGTTGTCGACGGCCTCCACGCCCAACATAAATGAATGGTCCTGGTTACCAACCTCGTACCGCCAAGAGCCGAAGCGGCCGCGCGACCAAATATCTCGACCTTGGAGGGCTGGAAGAAGCTTGGTAAGGACACCTTCACGCTCTAGAGAGGGTGTAGGGTATCCGTGATCGAAGCGGCGGTGATAGGTAGAGACGATTTCATCGCTGGATTTGATCATCTCAGTGTTGAGGAGGCCTTGAATCGAATCTTTCAGCAGATTCTTCTGGTCCACAGGCTTCATGCTAGACTCCGACACTTCAACCATGATTGACCAATAAGGTCCCTCCTTTGGCTCTGACGAGCTCGGCTTTGAACCGTCACCTAGTTGCTGGGTAGCGAGTTTGACATCCTTCTGCGGTTGGTTGAAGGGCGAGTAGTTGGAGAAGATGGTAGCGCGGTAGAAGGGGCAGTTGTCTTCGGGGAAATATAACCAGCACTTGTCGCCGATGCGTTCGGGCCGTTCACCGCGGATACCCACGCCGATGACGTGTGTGCTCGAGTAGAACAAACCTTTGCTGAGGTCGATAAGCTCTTTATCACCCATGGTCACTACGAGGGAGTCGACGGCCATGGTGTTGACAAGCTTGTTGTAATTAACTGTAGTGCCGTCTTTTAGGGTAACGCGCTTGCTATCCGCATCGACTTTGGTCACGGTGCCCTGTTCACCAAATCGCTTCTTCGACTGCGGTAGAGTCTTAGCGACGGCGATCCAAATACCACCGGTACCGTCGCGGGCTGGGAAGCGGAAGGTCGCATTCGGGCCCCAATTGCCAGCCGTCTTGTTGTGAATAACGTTGTTTATGACTTTCTTAACATCCGGGGCAGCTACACGCTCGCCTAACCACTGTGCTTGCATCTATCAATGGATTAGCCCCGGTCACATTTTACACAGGAATGTGGATTGTACCTTGGTCGTGGGCACTGCCCAGACCTTATAATTGTATGGTCTCATGAAGACATCGGCCACGCCTACGCCCATGGTTCGCAGAATATACTCGTCGAAGTCTTTCGGCTTGGTGTTGACCACGCGGCCTTCGATAGCCGCATCGATCATCCCGTCGAGACATTTCGCCTGGTCTTCCTTGGGCAGCATCGAGATATTGTTCTGGAAGGGGTACGGGACCCACAGACCCTTGTAGCGGACGTATGATATGCGTTGGTGTGTGTACCAGTCGTCTTCGCTAGGGAGTGCCTCGTCGATGCAGTCGTCAAAGTACCTGTAGTGCGAAAAAATGACATGGCCGCCCACATCGTAGAGCTACCCAGTGTCAGAACCGCTGCGTGCGCAACTAGCCGTGGAAATAACATACGAAGCCTTCTGGGGTAACATCTGTGGAGGCCAGTCCTCCGGGCGTCTCATTCGAGTCGACAATTAACCACGAAGGGCCGTCCTACGCTTGTTAGCTACCGCGGTGCGCAGGAGGCTTCTTGAGGCATCGTACAATCTGGTGGAGACGCTTTGCCGCACCAAGACCAGTCGGGCCAGCGCCGATGACGAGCACGTCGACAGAACTTTGCAATGTGAGCTCGAGCTTCGCGGGGAAAATTGGCGGGGGCGGTGAGGCAGTAAGACTTACATTTCTTCCTTTGCGGATCCCATGGCGCCCTGCAGCAGCTCTTGAAAACTTGGAACTCTCTTTAGGGTCTGGCGGGCGTAGGTGAGCATGTAGCGAGGGCGAGGGTGTCAATTGGTGTCTAGAGACAGCGAGCAGGCCGTTCCTGGAGGTTATAGCTCTACGACACAACCGCACGCCAAGACATGTGTTACTTTTAGCGGTGCATCCAGCCCACAGGCCCCGAGCTCCTCCTCCGCTAGGATGCTCCATGCGGCAACACAAACATGGAAAAGGGGCGCCGCCCATCACCAGCGACCACCCCCCCTTCGCCGTGACGCCCGCACCGTGGGGGGTCTGATTGGCGTGCGCGGCTCCCGTTGCCTCATCAGCTGGTGGTAGATGTGCACCTTGAGCCGCCCTGCCGCAGACTCGAGGACCTTGGCAGGTAGTAGGTACACTAGATGGTACTGTGTTGCGTGGTCTTGGGCGTACACGATGCAGCGATGCATGTGTTGCCCGTCCGAGGAGCAGGCCAGGCGCAGGATGCGGTGGATCGGGCATGGTCGAGTGCTCGTGCCGCGCAAGAGGTGATACTCTGGCTATTTCCTGGTAGAACAGGCAATAAATCACCGTGTTGCTCGGCCCTGGGGGTGTCGTACCTGCCACTGCTGTGCTGCGCATATGTGTAGACTGTTCACACAGTGTTTACTACTTGCGACAGGGACAGATGTGGTGGTTATCTTCGGGCGTGTCTGGCCGCATCAACTACGCGTAGTTAGCTCCTCTACCACGGTCGCGGCCATGCACAGCGTCTAGAAGCCGAGCACGTCGCTGTTGCCCATCACTTATTACACATCTGTAAGTAGTCGCTGCGCGCCTGTGCCACGGCTGACGAGTCGCGTCGCTTCTGCTTCTGCTTCGACCCCCCCGACTCCCGCTCCGCCCCTGGGCGCTGGCATTCATTAATTACCCGCACTGTACTTTTCTCGTCAGCCCTCTTTCGCCTCCCCTTCAATCGGTCTCCAGCGATTCTCGTCCCATCGCGACCCTGTGCGCGCGCACCGTCACCGTCCCTCGCGCCTGCCACCGTCGTGTGTTCCCTCGCCGAAGACTTTGTGCGGCGAACCATCCGAACATCAGCTGCCGCGCCAGTCAAGCTCCACCGATACCCCCCCATCTTCCGCCGACCTCCAGAGCGCCCCCTCGACAGCAGCTTCTGCTGAGACCTTCCTCTCACACGCCGCCAGCACACCGCGACCATGTCAGACGAGAAGATTCGCTCGTCCATCGACGCTGCCCGCGACCCCGCGCAGCCGGTGCTGCCCACGGTCAACCCCAACCTTGAGAAACGCTCCGTAGAAGAAGCGTCCTTCCACCCTGCTGTGTACATCTCGACCTGGATTGCCCTCAGCTCGAGTGTCATCATCTTCAACAAGTACATTCTAGACACGGCTGGGTTCGGTACGTGATGGATGCCAATGCTATGATTCGGTGGCTAACAGTATCACAGAGTTCCGTACGCTTTCCCACCCGTCCTTCGCTCGTAGTCTTGATATTAACGGATCGCAGCTATCTTCCTGACGACATGGCATCTTGTCTTTGCTACTATCATGACGCAGCTCCTCGCGCGCTTCACCACCATCCTCGACTCGCGGAAAAAGGTGCCCATGACCGGCCGCATATACCTGCGCGCAATTGTCCCAATTGGCGTCTTCTTCAGCTTGAGTTTGATCTGCGGTAATAAGGCGTACCTTTACCTTAGTGTTGCCTTCATCCAGATGCTGAAGGTATGCCGAACATGAAGTGAAAGCTAGCCCAAGCACTGACGTTTCGCAGGCTACCACACCTGTCGCCGTCCTCATCACCACCTGGACCCTTGGTCTCCACCCGCCAAACATAAAGACTCTCGGAAACGTATCCTTCATTGTCCTTGGCGTCATTATTGCCTCTTTCGGCGAGATCCAGTTCGTCATGATTGGCTTTCTATACCAGGTTGGCGGAATCATTTTCGAGGCCATTCGACTGTCCATGGTCGAGCGCTTACTCAGTTCTGCTGAGTTCAAGATGGATCCCCTTGTCTCACTTTACTACTATGCTCCGGCCTGTGCGATCATGAACGGTATAGTCTGCATATTTCATGAGATGCAGGACTTGACTATGGATGACATCAACCGTGTTGGTGGCTTCACGCTCCTCGCCAACGCCTCCATTGCTTTCATGCTCAACGTCTCCGTCGTATTCTTAGTAGGTTGGACTTTTCTGTGACAATGGACATTCGCTAACCATCACTAGGTTGGCAAGACTTCTTCGCTGGTCCTCACCCTCTCTGGTGTGCTCAAGGACATTCTCCTCGTTTTTGCATCCATTATGCTATTCCGCGACCCCGTCAGCTTGCTCCAGGCTTTTGGGTACAGCATTGCCCTTGGTGGTCTTGTTTACTACAAGCTCGGTGGTCAGAAGCTCAAGGAGTACCTTGGCCAAGGCTCAATGGCTTGGGCCGAGCTCGGTCAAACCCGTCCTGTTCTTCGCAAGTTGATGATCTTCGGTGCTGTTGCCATGGCGTTTTTCCTAGTTATCGGGTCACTTGGACCAAGATACGCTCCGGAGTCTACAGATAAGCTTTACAGCGGCATCGGCAACATGATCGGAGATAAGCCAGTTTGAGAGCTTCAATAACTTCAAATACCTTTCAACAGACAGCCGGGGATGGCGTCAACTTAGATTTGTCCGGCGACTGCTTCCATAGGCGCGTCAGAGCGTTCTGGATTACCTTCTTCCCTGTCTTCCTATCCTCAATCGATTCCCTTGGTGGCAACGGGGTTCGTGTGTTATTATTTGTTGCGAGCATAGACGCATAGGTTTCTTCTTCGCCCCAAGGCCGTTTCAGGAGGTAACGACCGGGTTGGTCGATTCGGCAGACGGTTATAGCATTGCAGTCGTCTCGTTATACGTCTTGGAAGCAATGATGGATGAAAACTATACACTATATTATAGATAGAGCTCGCAGCATCAGGATGAACTGCGATGCATATGTACTAGCTAAATAATGGTAATAACCGGTCAAGCCATCCTTTTCTATGTGCATCGGCGGTTGTCCGCGCCTTTTCAATAATTTTCGTACAATAGCCTGGTCCGTTTCTTGCGCGGGCTGGACTTCCCAAAATTTTGTCTGAGGCGGTGAAAGTTGCCAAGCCGCTAAAGTCTCGCGCCCACACACTGTGGAATTTCGCACCCACTGCCACTTCGTCAACTAACCCGACAGCTCAACACCACCATACCCTCAGTCTTCAGTCAAAATGGGGATTGATCTCGACCGCCATCATGTTCGAGACGGGCACCGCAGTATGTGTTCTTCCCCGTCGAGTCGGCGCAGCAATGCGCCGGCGAGCCGCTGTCCTCAGGACGCAACATGATCGAGAGCTTGGGAATTGACGAGTGTACAGAGGTACCGAAGTCCAACAACCCCTACGTGAAGTTGTTGGTGCGCCTCTACAAGTTCCTGGCCCGTAAGTCACTCTGGTCCTTCCACAAGTTGGGGTTGCTGACAATTACCAGGCCGAACTGATGCGCCCTTCAACAAGGTCGTTCTGCGACGCCTCATGATGTCGAAGATCAACCGCCCGCGTAAGACGACCGCGTTACCATTATACATACGCCAGATGAACTAACTATGGAACAGCGGTCAGCTTATCCAAGATCGTCGCGACCGCTGCCAACAAGCACTCTGCGAAGACCCATGAGGGCAAGACTGTCGTCATTGTAAGGATACGGCCCGGAACGGATGAAGGACAGCGTTGACAGAGGATAGATCGGCACCGTCACGGATGACAACCGCTTGTTGGAGCTCCCCAAGCTCTCCATTGCCGCCCTTCGTGTCACCGCGTCCGCCCGTGCCCGCATCGAGAAAGCCGGTGGTGAGATCCTCACCATTGACGAGGTCGCTACCCGGTTCCCGACTGGCGCCAACACCCTTCTTCTCCGGGGTCCCAAGAACGCTCGCGAGGCTGTCAAGCACTTCGGTTTCGGCCCTCACTCCAACAAGGTATGCTGCAAGCGTCGGTTGTTATGCGTATTTGTGCTGACATTGTTGTAGAAACCCTACGTCGCGAGCAAGGGACGCAAGTTCGAGCGTGCCCGTGGTCGCAGAAGGTCGCGTGGTTTCAAGGTGTAAGCGGCTTTTTCGGGTGGAGCTGTTTCTTTGGGTTGCCGGCGTGGACGTGGTCATGGGTTATAGTCAATACGGCGTGCATCATGTCTGGGGAAAGCTCCTCTGCGGGCTCAAAAAAGATACTCAATGCGTTTGCAGTGAAAGTATACCGTGGGCTTTCGAGGCTCATCAGATGATTCGATGAAATTAACTTGTACGAAACCAAGGTGATTTGACCGTATATTGTCTGCAAATCCATGTTCGACCTGTGTGAAACCCTGTTGTTCTGCATGCAATCTCCCGGAGCGACAGTTATGGCTAGTTCTCGTTCTCCCACATTTCATCATTTGTTCTGGGGCAACGCGATGCGGAAGTTTTTTGACACTGTATGCAAAATCATAGTAGACTAGCGACTAGTTTTTCTCGTGAATGCTTTCCCCACTGACCCTAGCACCCCAGGAGCCAGCCTGAATGTAGCGTCCGTCTTCCAATCCTACCTCCACGCCACAACTACCACAGCTACAATACAGAAGATCCATTCCCTAATATGGCCGAATCGAAAAAGGTGGGCGTGCTTGGTGGTGGGCAACTTGGCCGCATGCTCATTGAAGCTGCAAATCGACTCAACATTCAAGTCAACATTCTGGACGCAGCAGCATCGCCAGCAAAGCAGATTTCAGCGCACAATGGCCACATCGATGGTTCTTTCAAAGATGCAGCAGCTGTAAAGAAACTTGCGCAAGCCTGCGATGTTGTCACCGTCGAGATTGAGCACGTGGACACGCACATGCTCGAGGAAGTCGCGGGCGAGGTCAGCGTCGAGCCCAGCTGGAAGACGCTTAGAACGATCAAAGACAAGTATGCACAGAAAGAGCACTTGAAAGAACATGGCGTTGATGTCGCGGAGAGTCTGGACTTGGAAGGAGAAGGCAAGGGTCTGGAGGGATTGAGGGAGGTTGGAAAAAAATTTGGGTATCCGTTTATGCTCAAGAGCAAGACGGAGGCTTATGACGGGCGAGGCAACTTTGTGGTCAAGAGTGAGGATGACTTCGATGCTGCAATGAAGGCGTTGGGTGATCGACCGCTGTATGCTGAGCGCTGGGCCGACTTTAGGATAGAGCTTGCCGTCATGGTGGTCAAGACGAAGGACGGCGTCCTCACATTTCCGACTGTCGAGACGGTGCACGAGGACTCTATCTGCAAGCTCACGTATGCACCGCCGAGAAATGTGTCGAAAGCAACGTCCGAGAGGGCGCGACAGTTGGCAAAGAAGGCAATCGGCGCATTCGAAGGCAAGGGTGTCTTTGGTGTTGAGATGTTCCTCCTCAAGGATGACACGCTGCTCATCAACGAGATCGCCCCGCGACCGCACAACTCTGGCCACTACACGATCGAAGCATGTCCTCTGTCGCAATACGATGCACACCTTCGCGCTATCCTCGATATACCTATTCCCGTATCGGGTCTCCGCCTCCGCGAACCCGCAATCATGCTTAACATTCTCGGCGGTCAAAAGCCAAATTCGCACATCCAGGTCGCGCAGAAAGCGTACGAGTCACCGAATGCGTCCATACATCTCTACGGCAAAGGTGATGCTCGTCCTGGACGCAAAATGGGTCACATCACCGTCACTGCCCCAACACTGGCAGAAGCTGAGCAAGAGATCCAGCCCCTCATCGACTTCGTCGACAATCAAAAGGGCAGAGCCCTTGGTCCTCGAACCACACCGACGACAGAGCCTCTCGTCGCCGTAATCATGGGCTCAGACTCCGATCTTCCCGTGTTAAAGGCCGGTCTACAGATCCTCGAAAAGCTCCAAATCCCCTTCACAACACGCATCACATCCGCCCATCGCACGCCCGACTGGCTTCGAGACTTCTCCAAATCAGCCAGCGATACTAGCCTCCGCGTTATCATCGGCGCTGCGGGTGGCGCAGCTCATCTCCCCGGAATGTGCGCGTCCTGGACTACGCTTCCTGTCATCGGACTGCCAGTCAAGGCTACGCATCTCGATGGCTTGGACAGCCTGTGGAGCATGAGCCAGATGCCGAGGGGTGAGCCGGTAGCCACTGTGGGTATCAACAACTCGACGAATGCAGCGTTGTTGGCGGTACGCATCCTCGGTACGACGGATCTGGTAATTCGGGAGCGCTTGAGGGACTGGATGGAGGGGAACGAGAAGGAGGTGCTGAGGAAGGATCAGCAGCTTTTGGAGCAGGGGTTTGAGAGTTATTTGAAGGGGATGGGGAAATGGTGAGGGTGGGGTCTTATTGCGTTTGTTCTTGCCGGTTTGCGTCTACGTTAGGTATCCGAGACGATATGGTGCGGAAACTTCTGGCTTTGCCTATTCTACCCAAAGTAGTCTTTTTCGAGAATGGCATGACCATGTCTGATTACATGGATGGCTTTGAGTACTTGCTGTTTCCATTGGAGCCTTTTCTGTCTGCAGTCTCGATCCTCCGAGTCTATACCAACAAAGTCGCAACTCCAGAAGCGGATATCCTCCATACGAGAAGCGCATGGGCAAAAAGTCCACTGGAACATCACACAAACACCAACAATGCTGCAAAAGCTCTATGGCTATCCGAATCATGCATCAACACGTAAATACTACTCCAGCCACAAAAATAAATCTATACTCCCTACAATAAGACAATATCAACACTAGATATTAACCATCAACCACCTAAAACGAGCCCTTCGTAACTTCTGACACGCACAGTAGCTCCATAACTTCGCCTGCTGGACGTGGGAATTCGTCTGGCGATCTAGCGGGTTGGATTTCTTGCCAGCTGACGGAGAGTTGGAGACCGGGTGCGGAAGCGCAGTTTGTTAGGTCAGAGCTTGCCTGGGTTGTGTTAGGAAAATGGAATGAGATTAGTGGTAAAAATGTAACAAAAGCATACCTTAACAACCCTCCGCTTCAAATTCGTCCTCAAGTACTCCGCAACCGCCTCCTCGCCCATACTCCCCAACTCGCCCGCCCTCACTTTGCTCTCCAACGCAGCCGTCAACGGAATCATACTATGCGATTCGCGCATGCCCTCTTTCGACGCCGCCAGGATACTCGTAACGCCCACAAACCCCGGCTCCTCAACCCACCTACTCGCATCCTCCTGTTCCACGCCGCCCAGAAAAGCGTATATCTTGAGCGAACCCGGACTTCTGAATTCGCTCACTTGGATGTTCAGCGTGTATTGCCGTTTGCCTGAGAAATGGGGGGCGCCGGTTGTAGCGATGCCGCGCTTGGTGAGGGGCGGGGCGATGGGCCCGTAAAGGGCGTTTACGCGCTTGATGAGTGTGGTGTTGGCGGAGAGGTCGACGAGGTCGGGGTAGGTATAGCCGAAGGTTTGCCAGGTGCGGATGTCGTCTGAGGTCCAGAAGTTGCCGGCGTCGTCTTTGTGGAAGGGTTTCAGTGCTGTTTGGATATCAGCTTGCGTGCAGGGGTTTGGGGGGTAAGGAGGGTCTCGTACGCGTTTTTCCGTCGACGACTATGTTTGCTGCCATGCTGAATGTGGGGCTGGGATTGGTGAAGTTGGTCACCCAGCTGTTTGGATTCTATGATTGAACGAGCGTTAGCGTCGTTCTTTCCTGTGGAGTGGGTTTCTTTCTGTTGTTACAGCTCGAGTCTTGACGAGAACACCTACTAGTTGTTGCCATATCGCTAGCAGTCGATCAACATTCCTGGAACAACTGTCAGTACCGATCGAGTAAACATGTTCTCTATACATACGCATGATGCAACCAAAACACCGGATCAAAAGCCGAGGAATACAGCCAAGTCATAGATCCATCCATACCCACAGTATCATGGATCGTCCCATGGATGCTTTCTATACTATCGCCCTCCTGCAGCTTGTTGCTCATAGTGAGGTAGTCACGCTGTAAAGCAAACATATTGAACACACGCGCCTGTATATTCCCACGATTCTTCTCCAGACCCAGTGCGACGTCGTCATTGCGACTGTTGACATTGGCGTCTCTTGAATCCGGGTTACGCACTGTCACGGGGTACAGCTTCCAACGGTCTTCGCCTTCGGCTTCCTGTGAAGCGTCAGCTAGTCGTTGCATCTCTGCGCGATTGCACATACCCAATCCGGCGTCGGGTGGAATTTGTATGAGTGCAGTGGGTTCGGTATGGTAATGGTGCCATTGGGCACGACCACGTCAACAGTATCTCTCTGCACACTCCAAGGCATGGTTCCTT
Organism: Laburnicola sp. R22_1; assembly: GCA_014281115.1. NCBI lineage: Eukaryota > Fungi > Ascomycota > Dothideomycetes > Pleosporales > Didymosphaeriaceae > Laburnicola > Laburnicola sp. R22_1. The sequence continues at coordinate 2,219,615 of JACONQ010000001.1, read as the reverse complement.
CCCCAGCCGGTGGGGCAGCCGCCCAATCCCAATATGGAAGCCTCAACGTGGACAGAGCTCGCAAGTAGCGCTCTTTGAGCTCTCCGTTTGGGAGCTCAGAGATGATTTGACGAGCATTGAGGTACATGACTTCCTCGAATAGCGCAAGGTATGGACGATGCCATGTGGGAAACAAGTTGCTGTCGTGTGTACAATAGCCGCTGTAATGGCTCATGAAATCGGGATCGGCGGGTACGCCGTCCCAGGGCATGAATGGTCGTCCATGAATTCCTGAAAGATACAAATTAGTCAAGACTCTGCGTCGACAAGAGCAATGAAATTGAAGAGCTGGTCAAGTCTTCGTCAACCAGTTATTTTCGCTGAAACTGAAACATCGAGAAACAGTGACTAATTCTAATATCCGCTTACCGGCCATGTGAAAATATGAGAGCTTGTCGTTTTGATCAACAGCCTGGAATCTTTGCAGTCCGAGCAAAAATACATTCCATTGATCTGGATAGTTATTTTCCAAGTCGCGGATCTCGAGCCGAGGATGTGGTGTTGGATCTCCTAATCCAGCAATGCCCATAACAGAGAAGATACCATCCTGCCGTTTCAATAATGCGGTCAAATCCTCGACTATGTGCGGTCCGGAGTTGGACTCGATTGGCTTGCATGTGTTCAGGGCGCTAAAGAAAGCGATCGATAGGACAGGCGGAAGAAAAGGTAGTCTATAAAGCGCCATAAAGGAATATTGTGGGGGAATAAATCGTATGAAGGCTGTTTGAACTATCGGCAGCGTTAAAACGAAAGATGTTGTCCACGAAAATGAAGACCGCGAGAAGGGAAATGGAGGAAATAGGAAGAAATTTTGACGCAAGATTGGAAGCACGGCATACATGAGCTACAGGAGTTGCGGTGACGAAATCAAACCCTCCCGCTCTGCCCTCGTACAGCTGTTCGGAAGCGTAAGATCTAGCGTACATGGCACTGCAGCGTCGCCCTATCCTGTAAATGGTTCATGAAAGTAGTATTTCCCGCTCAGCTCGCCTCGTAAGGAAATGTATAGTCGAGATGGCGATGGGCACCCCACTGGTGTCAATGGCTCTATGCACAAAATTGGGAGCAGATCCGGATAAGATGCACACTGAATGCCAGATCGGGGGGTTTTCTCGACGCGAAGCGGAATTGTTCTGAGTCGCTTGTCTGATCAGCCGTACCGAGACGATTGCGACAAAAGCTCGGTCGATCGAACAGGCAGGCGCTGCGCTGAGATTGTGGGTACCTGCAGAACCAGCACCCGACGTCTTCTACCGTGTGTCGCCAGTCTTTGCGTAATTGAATCCATTAAACAACGGGAACATGGGTATCGTTTAGTCGTCCGCAGACAACGGGAAACTGAGAGATGTCGGCGAAACAATCGCGAGAGGATACTGCGTGATGTCGTGCTACGACAGCTTACTAGCTGCTGGCACGACCCTGGCGGCCAGTACTCCCTGGGCAATTTTCCTCTTCCACCACGAATGTAAAATTCGATTTCCTCCTCGTTCTATCCTGTTCTCTTCCCAAATTCAGTCCACAAACTTGCCAATGTTCCTCACTCCCTACTCTCCGTCGCTGGTTCTAATATCCACAGTTTCACAAGCGTAGTCCTGATCGGAAAGCGTGGGAACACAATCACTCTGCAGACGTTGCAATACCCCTTCAAAGTACCCCTTCAAAGTACCCCTTCAAAGATGTAACCTTACGTGCGTGTCACACCGACAGGCGAGCTGTCGGGAACAAGCGCTGGTGCTCCGTCCGGGCGGCGAGATAGAGCGTGATCGCACGTGTGATTCCCAAAGCAAGCTTTCTGAGACGTAATGCAAGGGCGGTGGAGGTTCGAGAGAACGGGTCCACTTGATATGTTGGGGAACGGGAGCCTCTGCGATTTTATTGGGTACATAGCACTGAGTGTATCTTAGCAACGCGCACGCATCATTGAGGCATCGGGACGCTGTCATACCTCCGTGACAATCTATTCAAGATGAATGGATTGAGCTATTGAGAGTACCTAAGATGGCGAAAGCGCCAGAACACGTGGAAATGCGTGCAAGATTGCCTGTCGCTACCTTCATTCCCAATTGTAGACATCCTAAAACGCCGGACCGAACCCTGCTAAGGGTATCTGTACAACGCCCTCATGACCCAAAGCTACTGCTCTCTCCCCTGGTGGAAATGGGAATTGCAGGATTATGCACCCTATACATTGTCCTCGCCCGTCTCGCCATGATGCATCTCCGTACCATGGAATGCGTCACCAAAGGCCGAATCATCTACCAGGTCAAGGCCCATGCTGTCTTCACCGACATTGGTATACTCTGCTAGCGCATCTCCCGCAGTGTCTAGGTTATCGAAACCACCAAAATCCGGCGTGTCAAACATGCCTCCTACTTCTGTGTCAACGCCCGATGTTGTCATTGCACCAGTGTCCGCTGAAACATCGGTGCTAGTAGGAGGCTGCGCATTGTTAGCACCAGATTGCTGCGTATTGCCTTGATCCTCTACCATGACCCAGTCTGCATCTCCTTTTTCATCTGCATTGGCCATTCCTGACATTTCAACGTCAAGGTCGAGCAAATCGTTTGCAGCACTGACAGGATCGAGGGTAGCAGCTTGGTCGTTGAACGACGAGCCTGTGACGGTATTGCCGGCGGGTGCATTGGGAGTAGCTACAGCTGATTGAGACTGGCTCTGGGGTTGGGATAGTGCAGGGAGAGATACGTTCCCAACAGGAGTTCCTCCCAACGAGCCTGAACCAAACTGATCAAGAAGGCTTGCAGCAGAATTGTCGCCTTCTAAACCTTCTTGTGCGGAGGCATTCAACCCTCCGTGCGTATTGGATGGCGTTGTGCCATTTCCGTTGACTTGTAACGTCTGGGGTTGGGGTTGCTGTGCTTCAATGAAGCCACCCTTGTCCACGCAAACAACCAGCTTCTTGGTATCGAACTCGACTCCAAGTGATTTTTGGAGGTCTTGGATAACTGCATCGGAGGGATCCGGACCGTCCTCATCGGTATCAGCCGTGCGGGGCGAATCTCGTATTCGACGTTCCGCTTTGATATATGTCCGTGATCGTTTCAGATCCGCTATTTTCTTGGCATGTGCTGCGTTCATTTTGTCGATTTCCGCCTGTTCTTTGGCTAGATATGCCGACACTCGGTTTTCAAAGTCCTTGAGCTGTTCCGGCTGTAACTTCTCGTAGCTCTTGACCTTCGCGGCATAGGCGGGATTGATGTCACCGTTCTTGTCTATAGGTGCATCCCCTCCAGGTGCATCGAGAATACCCACAGTGAGGGGAGCTAGTTCGCCCATAAGACCCATCCCAAGATCGATAGGTTTGATTTTAGGGAATGAATGTGGAGAAGCAAAGACTTCCTCCATCCATTCATGATGCTGCTTGTACCTAGAGAGGCTAATCTCTCGAGGAGTTATGGTATCGAAGGAGTCCTGTGTCGCATTCTCTTCTTCGTCGAGCATTGCATCAGCGACCGGGACTCCAGCTATCGCTCCCGGGCGGGAAGGTTGCTGATTTGGCCGCGCCCTTTTGGCTGGGGGTGGTTGACCGTAAGGTGGAAACTGGGGTTGCATGGGATTCGCACCGTATGGCGGTTGGGGCCTGGCACCGGGTCGTACGAATTCCACTTTAGGAAAGTTCGCAACGTCGCCGAGCATGAATTCTTTGCGGACAAGTTGGCCGGCATTCTGCAGCTGATTTCGCATAGCTAACTGTTGCTGTATCTCTCTAGTCATGGGTATCTGCTGGGCGGGTATTCGCATGGCAGGCTCCGACATAGTGTAGTGGACTAGCCACAGCTTGTCGTCAAAAGGCCGGGGGCCGCTCGTAATCCTATAACGAAAACGCGCATGAAGTGTATACTGTTCATGCGGGTACCAGCAACCGCTTTTATGAACCAGCACTTGGAGTTTCTGCGGCGCATTAGCTTGTTGGACTACTTATTCGAACCGCGAGGACATACGAAGCCTCCTACGTTGACATCGTAGGCCAATTCAGCATCAGCCCAAATATAGCCGTCAGAGGCGAAATGCGTCTTCATACGAGGGGGCTGCCACATAAGGAAGGTAGTATTGTCGCGGGGAGGTTGGGCGAAGTAAGTCCAAGCAACGGCAGCGCTATCTCGGACTATCGCAGGGCCTTTGAGGAGATATTCGAGCGCTTGAGCAGGAGGCAGCGAGGGCAGGCTTGGGAATCGGAACGTCGAAACCAGATGGATGTGTGGTAGCTGTGCGGTTAGCCACAAGGCCACGCTGAAGCATAGTCGCGCTCACCAACTGATTGGGCACCTGCGCACTGGGATCCGCAGCAACATTGTAGGCTTGATGCATGCCGTACATGATGACCGATGGTAAGGCGACAGCGGCGCCGCTTTGGGTTGCGTTGGCAGTCGGAAGGATGGGCTGGCGCGTGGAGCTGGAGGTTGATGCTGCGGATCTTTTGGTCGCGTTGCGCGCGAACGCCCGCGCCCCGGGGTCTTGAAGGTCACGTGATATGTCTTGGCTGGGTAGACCTAACCTTGGAAGGCGGTTATAGTGATTGTTACAGGCGCTGCGGATAGTAGGCTGGCTTAGTGCAGCAAGCATAGCCTGGCCGACGTATATACACCTGTGTCCGCTATCATCGCGAATTTGCATTCCTACATTAAGTTGTGACTGCCGGCAAAGCTGTACACTTTTACTAATAGTTTTTGTGGGATTTTGTGAGGTTGTGCTACTGCCGTAGATTGTTACCTCGTTGCTACGGAGATTTCATTACATGAACATATCTGTCATTCAAATCTGAAAACTATATTAAGCTGATTGGTGTGTAATATTAAAAGATCCAGAACACGTTGAACCTCCCCAGAGAAGTGTAACAGCTATCTACTTCCAGTGTCTTGAAGACCACGATGTAGTGACTGTCATCCGTTCTTAACGAGCTCATACCTATCTCCAGAGCTTGTCGTATGTTGTTGGGGATAGTGCCGATGCCTTGTGCAAAGATATAGCTTGATACCATGCACAGGTAGCTCATCTTTGCGAACATATGGCAAATCCGTAACCGCTTGGCAACGAGACTAGGACTCTCCAACTTGTCCTGTGAACCTACAGCCAGGGCGGCCGTCAACCTCTCCACGGTACAGAAGCAACCACGAAGCACGTTCCGACAGTGCGCGCTTGAATAAGCCTTTCAGCCAAGCACTCTCGGTCCGTTCGACTTGCCCTTCTTCTGTATGCCGGCGCTCATGAAGGGGGCCGCACCAGGCACATTCATGTTGGCCCCACCGGCCTGCGTCTTGTTGTTGTCCTTGTTTTTGTTATTACGGTTCTTGCCATGCTTCCCATGCTTGTCGTCGCGCTTAGTCGTTGCTTTAACTTCCGAGGTAGCCCGCTTGATTAGAACAGGGTGGCTGCCAATATACTTGCCCTGCATTTCCTTGGCGGCGCGAAAGTAGTCGTCCGTGCTCGCAAAGCTCACGAAACCATAGCTCTTGCTCTTGGTGGTGCGTTTGTCTCGGACTACTCGCGCCTTGGACACCGAGGGGTACTTTGAAAAGGCTTTGAGGAGGGAGTCGTCTGTGACCTCGCCCGCCAGATTTCCAATGAACAATCGCGGGTGCAAAGGGTCCCATTCCAGAAGCGACGCATCCTCCCAATGCTTGCCACCACCCTCTCGAATGACAGTTTTCTGCTTGCCAGTCCCAGCTGAACCAGGGTCCGCATCTGGTTTCGCATTTGCCTCGGTGCGGGCGGCAGCGACGGTATTGCCTGCCTTCTTCGCATTCGTGTCTTCCCGTGTGTATGCACTGTTCCACTCTGCAAGGCGAGCTTCCTCTTCGGCGTCGTGGTTAGGTCGCAACTGATTCACGGCAAGGGGAGCTGAGTAGGTTGCCGCGGGCGCTGGCGTGCCGTAGGCTTGATAGGGATTGTAGTAAGCATTGCTGGACGGGTAAGCTGTAGCTTGGTATGGGGCGCTCACAGTCGGCTGAGAGTACATGGTCGGAGCCGCAGACACCTGAGCAGGAGGAGCCTGGGCGACCACGGATCGCGGCGTGAAGCCAGCAAAGGCAGCCGGGTTGGCTCCGTATCCCCGCGCGCCGGTGCTGTTCCTCGCTGAAGAAGCAGAATGCGCCGTCGGCGGCGGCGGGCGCGCAGGCAGCGACGGGTGCGGCTGCAAGTTTTGATTGTCTCTGCTGCTCATGTTGGCTGGAGTTGGGTTGTTATCCAATATCGTGGACAAGAATCGACGCGGTCACGTCCTGGGGCGCGATATGACGTCGAGGTAGATGGCGAGGTGAGGCTCTGTTGCGTCCGCTCGTGGGGACGGAGGGCTCGCAGTTCGGCCGCGGGAAGGCCGCTCCTGTGACTGAGGATGAGAATCGTGGATAATGCCGCACCAGTGCACGGAAGGAAGTGCCTCACTGGTTGCAGCGCTGACGGATCGCAGGCGCCAAGTCCTCCTATAGCGTCGGCCGTTGAAAAGTAGCAGACGGGTGGATCTGCGGGCCGACACAGCGTGCGCTCGGGGATGGCGTCTTGTTGTGGCGATGTGAGCCTGGGAGGTGATAATTTGTTGGGCGCTGCTGGCGCACGAAATCGCCCTTGGCCTGTATTTGCCGGCCGTCGGGAGCACGAGTGGCGCAGACGCATCACGTGACCTGCCCAGCCTCACGATGGAGGGGAACAAGGAGGGGCACTTGGCCTGGCGGGCTCGAGCAATGAGGTGAATCTGCGGTTTCCGCGGCCAAGCCGGAGGTGCTGGTGCGGCGAGGATGCCCTGGACAGATGGACAGGCGGAATTCTTGTTGCATCTCATATGCCCGCGGCCGAGGCGCCTGCGTGGGATTGTCAGGCGTGGCATGGGAAGAACCTGTAGGGTCAATTACGGAACGGCTGCCGCCTTCTCATTGACGCACCGCTGCCCCGCCCAGCGCCTTCGTAACAGACTCCAAACTCTTCCGGTCGGAACGCGAGGAAAACCACTACTTATCTACCTACTGCTCCCCCACTTCCTGCACTCTTCATCTCACCCTCCGACCCCTCTTCAACTCCCTCACAGCTGCGTGCCAGGCCGCCGCATAATACCCCGCCATCCGCCTCGTACCGGTCTCGCTGCTCAACACCGTCCACCATGACTGAAGCCGTCGGTGACTTTGGCCTCATTGGCCTGGCCGTGAGTTCATCATGATACGCTGCTATACGCTCTGCTCGACGCCGTCTCACACATGGACAGGTCATGGGCCAGAACTTGATCCTCAACGCGTAAGTCATTCTTACCCTCGTATGTTCTTCCTAGCACGGCTAACAGCGCGCAGTGCCGACCACGGATTCACCGTACGGATCCCCTCCCTCTGCCCCCGGCCCGTGTACTGACAGACTGCAGGTGGTAGCATTCAACCGAACGTAAGAGAGCGCAACCCGGCGCCGGCAGAGAAGGCTAACCAATCCTGCAGTGTGGCCAAGGTTGACCGATTCTTGAACGATGGTACGTTCCACCAAAGCTTGCCAGTGTATGTGGGAGCTAATGCGCCGCAGAGGCCAAGGGCAAGTCCATCGTGGGCGCCCACTCCATCAAGGAGTTTGTGGCAAAACTCAAGAAGCCCCGCCGCATGATGATGCTCGTCATGGCTGGCAAGCCCGTTGATGACTTCATCGAGCTTCTCCTAAACGAGGGTGGTGTGGAGGAGGGCGATATCATCATTGATGGCGGCAACTCCCACTACCCCGACACGAACCGCCGAACGAAATACCTCCAGACCAAAGGCATCCGTTTCGTTGGAACCGGCGTGTCCGGAGGAGAGGAGGGTGCCCGATATGGTCCTAGCATCATGCCTGGCGGCAACGAGGAGGCCTGGCCGTACATCAAGGACGTCCTTCAGTCCATCTCTGCTAAGTCTGATGGCGAGGCCTGCTGCCAGTGGGTGGGTGACGAGGGCGCTGGCCACTACGTCAAGATGGTGCACAACGGTATTGAGTATGGTGATATGCAATTGATCTGCGAAGTGAGTGGATTGTCCACCATATATCGGCGCTGTATCTGACAAGAATCAGGCCTACGACATCATGAAGCGTGGTCTCGGAATGGAGGATAAGGAGATTGGTGATGTTCTCACCAAGTGGAACAAGGGTGTTCTCGACTCTTTCCTGATTGAGATTACCCGCGACATCATGTACAAGAACGACGAGGCGGATGGCATGCCCATTGTTGAGAAGATTCTCGACTCTGCCGGCCAGAAGGGTACCGGCAAGTGGACTGCCATCAATGCTCTCGATCTCGGCATGCCCGTCACCCTGATCGGAGAGGCTGTCTTCGCCCGCTGCCTTTCCTCGCTCAAGGCTGAGCGTACCCGCGCTGCCAAGGTTCTTGACGGACCAACTCCCAGCTTCAGCGGTGACAAGCAGCAGTTCATCGACAACCTCGAACAGGCTTTGTATGCATCCAAGATCATTTCGTACGCCCAGGGCTTCATGTTGATCCAGAACGTAAGTCGTTCCAGTGTGCAACCAAGAGCTTGTGCTAATGAGTCAATAGGCCGCCAAAGATTACAACTGGAAGCTGAACAAGCCCGAAATTGCGCTCATGTGGCGTGGTGGCTGCATTATCCGCTCCGTCTTCCTGAAGGATATCACCAAAGCGTCAGTATCCTTGGCTCAAAAGACAAAAATGTTTACTCATAAGATTTCAGCTACCGTGCCAATCCTGAGCTCGAGAATTTGCTCTTCGACGACTTCTTCAACAAGGCCATCCACAAGGCGCAGTCCGGCTGGAGAGAGTGAGTTTTCCTCGGTGCCTGTGCGTTGTGAGCAAAGTGCTAACCTCATTAGCGTTGTCTCCAAGGGTGCTCTGTGGGGTATCCCCACCCCTGCTTTTAGCACTGCTCTGAGCTTCTACGACGGTTACCGCGCCAAGGACCTGCCCGCCAATCTCCTCCAGGCCCAGCGTGATTACTTCGGTGCCCACACCTTCCGCGTCAAGCCCGAGTATGCCAACGAGACATATCCCGAGGGCAAGGACATTCACGTCAACTGGACTGGAAGGGGAGGTAATGTGTCTGCCTCGACGTACAACGCATAGACGGTGGGACACCTGTAGGCTAAATAGACATGCGCGGACGAGAGTCCCTTCGTTGAGTGAAAAGTGTACCAAATGTTTGCACATAGGATCAATGAGACTGTCGATATCCAAGTGAGTATTGACTCAATATCCAGGCCGCTGTACTCATTTCATACATTCGTGCTAACGGTAGATAAATCGTTACATTAATATCGCTAGACGAGCCCTTATTTTCGTACTGCTTTCACCCATTCTTAACGCAAACGCATTATTTCGATTGCTATTACAACTTCATACAAGTATCAAAGCGCAGCCTATGCCGCTCCCTCCCGCGGTGGCTGATACGCCATGTACTGTGAGACATCCATCTCCCTTGGCATTGGCGAACCGTCCAGCTCAACAGCTGGTATCGGTTTCCTCGGGACCCTTTCCATACCGCCCAACTCGGTTGCCTCACTATTAACACCTGCAGCTGTCATGACTGGTTCCCTCGGGCGCTCAGGCTCCGTAGCATCGAGCTCGGTATTCCATTCTGGCCTTTCGGATTTAGCAGCTATTGCGGGACCTGTAGCGCTTGACGAGTTGACTTCCAGGGAACCAGAATTAGCGTCCGGGTCCGGATCTCCCTTGTCTGCAAAGGCATCAGTTTGCATGGCTGCTTTCTTCTTATTCTTACGGCGCCGCCAGAGTAAGAAGGCAGCAAGAGCGCCCAGAATGACGACAAGGGGTACAACAGTCCCTATTGCAGCTTTTGCACTAGTTGACAGTCCTCCTGGATTTGAACTCGCACTCGTGGACGTGCTACTCGCTGTCGAGCCGCTCCCTGTTGCACTCGGAGATTCCAAATCCGAAGTCTGATATCTTATCTGCAGCGCGGGCACGCTGACGCGCACGCTCACCGGAAAAGTTCCCCCCGCATATGTTCTTACTTCCTGGTCTTCCTCGTCCTCTCCACATTGAACAACGGCAATGCTCACAGTACTCGCCGGCTTGCACTCTCCTTTGCCCGCATCCTCAAACCCATCGGGACAGCACGATATCCCCGTTTCGCCATCGATCCATTCGTCCGAGCCGGATGTCTGCGTAGCGACTGCGGACCAGGAACTTGGACACGCAGTGGCGGGAGAGTAGAAGGCGGCGGTGGGGAGAGAGGCGCCTGGTGTGAGCCAAGGGAGGCAGGCGGTGTTGAGTGGAGGGAGGCCCGTGGGTCCGTCTTCGTCGTCGTAGACGCAGGTTGAGCCGTAGTTTAGGACGCCGGTTTTGAAGTCTACGAGGGTGGCGCAGGAGGCGGGTGGTGGGGTTGTCCATTGGGTGGACCAGGCGTGTTGGAGGGTTCGTGATGGGGATGAGGAGGTGGATGTCATGGTAGGTCTTTGCGAAGAGCTTTGCAGTGGATGGAGTTGTTGATTTCTCAATCCAGATGGAGTTGCATGTCTGGTCAACGCGAAAAATGATGAAGGACGCGATCCAGATGTCAAACGGCCCAAGAAGCCTCACAGTGCAACTGCGGGGACTATGAATTTATTTAATACTCTCGGGGATCACTGATATGTAGCTGCTACCACTTGGAGCGAAGATGTGCAGCCAGCGAAAAAGCGAACTTTTTCGGCAAATGAAGTGAGCCGACGCACTACCTCGATGATGAACTGACCGCACGACGAGCCAGGCACAGCCACGACCTGCACACGTTTCGCCTTCCCGCAGCGGCACAACGACACCGTGTTCCAGCATGGTTCACGTACGTCTTATAGGTGGACGGCAGCTCAACACATGCCATGCAGGTGATGAGGAACCCACGTGCTAAGCCACTCTCGATCCGATATCGCCTCTGGGCATCTCGGCAGCCTAGCCGTGAAGAGAAGGAGCCCGAAGAGACTGTGGCATGCTAGTGGTATGTATAACACAGATGTGGGTGTATTGCATTTTTATTTATAGTTTGGAATTGTAGGTTGAGATGGCTGCTGCTGCTGGTACCGTGGCTAGTATCTTCTCGTGGTGTAGTTGTTCAGCGATGGACCTCCGGTTAGCTCACTGAAGAGCAACAGCATTTAGAAAGCCACCTACCCAGCTGGCTCGGAGCACGGGCGAGGACTTCTACAATCAAGGATGTTGTAGTATGTGAACCCGATGTGCTCGAGCGCGATGACGGGAGATCCCATACCAATGTCAGTATGTAACGGTATCCGAACGGACCGAGGCACCAGTTTGCGAGCAGCAGTTCGCATGGCGAAGTTAGTATCAATTTGTGAATTGCACGCATCATCAGATGGAAGCAACTGACAGTCTGCAACGTCACTGTTATGTGTCTTTTTCGGAAAGGCAGCAGAGAATGGGCTGTTCGCAGGTTCGCAAAGGCCTTGAGTATTCACAAGTTGATCAGCCCATGTTTGAAACGCTAATACTAACATGTGCTAGCTTACCATGCCAACTGTGAATGCGCACTGCAGTGCCAGTCCCCCTAAACTACCCTTTGTAGAGACATAGGGCAGTGTGCGTGCAGAGCAAGACACGCCTGTTCGGGGCAACCTCCAGGTCCTCCACAACAATCGTGCTACCCAAGAATTCGACGCCAAGCCTTTGCTGCTACCGAAGCCCCCGCGCGCAGTACGACAACCTCTCCTGCATCCGCCCTGTGCCGCCGCCGTTTGTCCTGCATACCCCACAGGACGTCCCCTTTGCGTCCGTCCTGCGCGTTGCTTCTCTCCCTCTTCTTCTTCTTCTTCTTCTTCTTGTCGCTCCTTTGCACTTTGCAGTGCCCTTTTCCATGCTTGCATGACGGCGGCCTTGGGCAAGCAGTCTGTAGCCAGCGTCGCAAGCTGAGAAGCTGCGTGACAGCCGAGCGCGCCAGTCGAGCGACGTAGATCACCCAAGTTACGCAGCACGCCGGGAGTTCACGGGAGAGGAAGCATGGCGGAGAGCAAGCGCCAGAGCATCGCGGGCAAGATCGCGACGCCCAAGGTCGCGTCCCCCAAGGACAGAATCGACGACGACTCGATTCTGTTCAAGGCCGTCGGCGCGCGGTAAGCTTCGTCGCCTATCTCTCCCTCGAGCTCCACTCGGGAGCTTGAACGAGGTCCGGCTAATTCTAATTTCAACAGCATCAAAATAACTTGCGCACCCCACAACAACGTCCTCGAAGGCACGCTCTTCACGGCATGCAACGTTACCAATGCCATCGCCATCAACACGGCGCCCGCCCCCCCAGACCCCTCCGCCGCGCTCTCGAGCCAGCCTGGGGACTACCACATCATCCCCTTTGCGCACATTGTCAGCTTTGAGCTCATCAGTCAAGGCGAGCGTGCTCCGGAGTCAGGCCGTGGCTTCGATGCCGCGCTGCCGAGCATCTCCAGGGTGGACCCAGCGGCGGTGAAGGCGAGAGAGGAGCAGACGATCCGCGACATGAAGAAGAAGGATGCGCAGAAGGGCAAGGGTGTCAGCAAAGAAGCCCAAGAGATCTTTGATGCTATCTCCAGGCTGTGAGTACCACCACTGTAGCCCGGTCGACACCATGATGCATGTGAACTGATGATGTAGCCTACCTACCCGCTGGGCCGATGCTCAGATCGTCGTCAATGACGCCGTCCTCGTCAACCCACCTTACATGGTGGATAACCTGACAGCACCCCCCGGGAAGGAGCAGAGTGTAGCCCAGGTCCGCAAGATCATGGAAAGCTATTACCAGCGGAAGAAGACCGCAGGCACCCGTGCACCCGTCGCTACGCCCATGGCGCCGCGAAGGGGAGGATGAAAGGCAGCATATCCGACTTGCTAACGCCCGCAGCATGACTTGTGGGGAGGACATCTGATATTAAGAGCGTCGTCGGCCGTTGTTGGATTGCCAAACGTGCAGAGATGTGCGACTTGGCATGAGTGTAACTATGGCAGGAGCAAATGGAGGGACCGGTTGATTATACGGGATGGTGGAGAGTAGCATACTGAGGTGTATGTATGGTCTGTGAACCTACTATACTGGACATACACAGATAGGAAAACTTACGTCACTACCCGCATTCCATTCTTTGGTTGACGTGTGGGCATTGGTTTTGTTGACTGGACTGCGATAAACGCGCACCTGGACTGCGTTCTTTAACCTTACAAACAGCACAATGATGCCACTGGATAGATATAAGGTATATATCTCTCCAAATCGTGTCGGTAGGCTCTACTACACCCTAACCGGACTCTGTCTTTGTTGTTACGATACCTTGCGTACCAGTCCTTCCGGCCGCCGTATCATGCATAAACAAGATCGACAGCAGGTAGGGAATATTAAGCTACTTATAATTTTAGATAGGGGTTTTCATTTGTTCTCAAATTGAACTTATAGTCTAGACTGGTGTGGCGATAGCGATGGTGATGGTGATGGTGATGGTGATGGTGATGGTGATGGGTATAAGGGGAGTGTAGAATATGTTAAAGAGGTGTCCTTTAGATATAGATGAGTGTTTATAATGTGGTGGAATATGACAGTGCGTAGTAGTTGTTAGGGCTGCTGCGATGGTATGTGTGAATAGGGTTGATGGGAAGTAGGGGAATGTTAAGCTAGTGATAATCTTGGATTGGGGGGTGTGGGCGGGGGATTGAGCGGATCGAGTGTACTCTTTGGGCTGGTGTGGTAATGGTGATGCATATTGATGGACTTCCGTCGTGGGAGACTGCTAGTCTGAGTCCTCACAACGCCCGGAAGTGGGTAAACACGAGAGGTACTATAACCCAGTAGCTAGCATGCAGTGGCAGTGGGAAAAATATGCACGAAATAGTGGTAAGATGGAGATGTGTATAGAACGAGATTGTGGTGCGTGTTTTGAGATTTGTCCTTGGATGTGGAAAGCTTTGAATGATTTAGGGGAGTGGTGATGTGGATTGCTCTTTGTGATTTAGGTGAGAGGTGAGGAAATTTTAGGTGAAGAGCAAAATGTGAAGGGGGCTTAGTTGGTATTAGGTGTAGTAAATGAATTTCTGTGTATCTAAACAATGTAACATGATAATTCATCCATATAGACCCCCGATATTACCTCGCGCTCAAGATGGGAACAAACAGAGTGACAAAAACGGACCAGAATGCTGGTGTCATCTAGCACTCGAACTTGCGGTCGCCCATCAGAGCCCACAGCTCCTTCACAACGGCCTCCTGTCCATCACGGTCAGCAGCTCGTACCGCGAGGTAGAGGCGGCCTTCGAGAGTTGGCTCCCAGTCACCCGGGTTAGCGCTGGCAACTATACCGCCAGCCTCCTCAAGGATCAGCCAGCCTGCGCAAACGTCCCAGATATAGCAGCCGCCCTCCCAGAAGGCATCGATCCAACCAGCTGCGACGTAACAAAAGTCCAATGCGGCAGAGCCGTTGGATCGAATTGAGTGCGCCATGGCGCCACCGGAAGCCTTGGACGACATGAGCTTGACCGCCATGTCGGTGCGGAGGTCCCAGTTCGGACCCTCGCGCTGGGAGCCCCACTCAACGGCCACGAGGCAGTCGTTGAGTGAGGCCATTGGGTTGCGGCTTGAGCGGCGAGGGAGACGGAAAGACTCTCCATGGGTGGTGCCATGGCCTTTCGTGTGATACGCCCCTTGCCACTTCACAGCTGTGAAAAGGTCATCGCGAGAAGGGTTGTACACCACCCCGATGAAGGGGTGCTTCTCGATTGTCAGGGCCAAGGAGACAGCCGTGTTTGGGAACCCGTGAATGAAGTTCAGGGTTCCATCGATAGGGTCGCAAACAAAAGTCGGCTCATCGCCGAGTTTGGCACCCTTGAAGGATTCCTCGCCCAGGAAGGCAAAGCCTGGGTACTTGTGATTCAGACGGTCCTGAACCATTGCCTCGACCGCCTTGTCCGTCTCAGTGACGCGGTCGCTCGAGTTCTTCTTTGTGTCCGAGGGAGCACCCATCGGGTTTCCTGCCTTCATCATGTCGCCTGCCGTTTTGGCGATCATGACGAGATAGTCTTGAATTTCAAGGAGCATTTTCTCGCTCAGATTGTGCTTGGCCAAAAATTCATGGCGTTGGTCTGCATCTGCTGTTGCAAGTGCCGAGGTAGGCATACTAGAGCGGTGGAAGCCCATTGTGTCTATGTTTTGTTCTGTGACTAGTATTCGACTAGACTTCTTAGGGGCGAGATTCGGAGCGGAAATAATCGGTTTGCAGGTAGCGTAAAAGCGTTTCTGCCCGATGTATTTGCGTGTGAATCTGAAGGTTGTTGCTAGTTCTCCTGTTAGCACTGCCTGAGTGCTAAATTGAAATGCAAGGTTGTTTTTGTTTTGAATTTTTATATCGACCCGGGGGAAGGTTTATATAACCTTCAATGATAGTTAAAACAATGACATTGAAGCAAATTGCTGATGCTTTTGTGAAGACACAAAGCGGGTGGGCTGAACTGGAGAAGCGTTTGGTGTGAGGACTCACAATGCGACGGATGTTTTCTGCAGGGGGATACGCTGCATTCGGGTTCCAGTACATTATAAGGTGTACAATGTCCCTCGATCAGTCGCTGTCGAAGCGGTTGAGTATGTAGCCTCATGGTGTGCTAATAATGTTTCTGGGACCGTGTATGGACGCGGACAGCCACGGATATCGACTCGGGTCTGTTATCTTGCGTAGGCAACGTCGATACAATGGTGGTCCAGTATCTTGGACCGACGAAGAGCGTGCGATTAAGAGGGATGGTGGCCTTCAAATCGGTACGAGGGTAACGAGTTTATCTAGAACCGACATCCGGGAGTATATGTTGTACTGTACGTTTGTATATAATTCTGCTAACAATTTTTGCCCAACGCCTCTACGGGTGAATCTCTCTAGTATCTTGATCCCGATCGACTAAAGTCATTCAGGTGCTCGCTCAATCGGTAGGGCGATCGCTGAATTGGTGTAGGCCAAAGGGTGCGTATCAGAAAAGGAGACGATTCCCCGGTCAACGGGCTTTTCACGGAAGACTTATTCTTTGCGATATGTCGTATTCATATATATGGCAATCAGCCCCTTTAAGTACGATAAGAGGTTTGCTAACTGACTGCTACATTGGTTTGATGTTGCTAGCATTCACATGTTAGCTTCACATGCAAGGTTCAATGCACGCCACTTAGTAAGCTATGTTTCTAGCGTTAAAAGCCAAGTCGGAGGCCGGCACCGCACGTGCAGTGGATTCCCGACCTCTTCCGAGGCTCCTTCCAACCATCGTACACACCGCTCAAGAATTTACAAGGCTCCCGACCACTACTTATTCAACTTGTTCCAAACTCTAAACTCAAAGACTTTGCACTTCGCTCGCTACGACAACTTTACCGATCTCGCATCGCCCAGGTCCACGGGTTGCCACAAGTCACGTGACGATATATGATCCATGGATCCGAGACTGCAGCTGCAGTTCGTGTTGAATTCTTTCCGCGACAACACCCTCCCACCGTTTGAGCGAGTTTCCATGCCAATTTGTTTGTGAATACTCCGGATACGAAGCAAACGTCGTCGCTAGCAACATGTAAGGCGCCAAATTTCCTTCTTGATTGGACGTTAACCAGCGACCAGGATCCAGAAAAATCGCACGGCAAAGGCTAAAAATGTCCGCGCCTTGAGACGTTCGCTTGCAGAAATCACGCCAGAAGATTCCATCCCTCAACTACAGTCACCATTGTTTGGCCTTCTTCCGAGTGAGGTTCGAAACCTCATCTTTGAATATGCAGTCTCTCAGACAGTAGTCAGTCGTACATCGGAATTGGAGTCCTCGTGTGGCGATCTTCAACCTGGAAATGAACTCCGACCGGGGCATGAACTCCAACCCATACTCGACACTGCTCTTCTACGCACATGTCGCCTTATCTATTATGAAACTCGTGCGATCCCTTTGCGGAGCGCGACACACCACGTTGACGGAGACATCGCGGGAAGCTATGACCAGAGAGACTGGGACCACTATCTTTTTCATCTATCGTCTCAATCTGGTCAAAATCTCCACCATCTACACGTAACTAGTTGGAAACGTCCCAAATTTTACAACCACCTACAACAACATCTGCACTGGAGAAAGATTACATGGACGATATGCGCCTTAACCTGGGTTATTTCAGACGGGGTTAGAATCACTGAAGCACTCCGCGAAACAAAATTTCCAAATTCCTGCAGGGAGGTTAACCTAGAATTCGAAACGTTGAAGGAAGCGTCGATAACGCGGAGATATCTACGCCCAGATGCAAACAGACATCGGGATGTGCAGCTGACCCGATACGATGGATCGAAGATGGAGCTGGACGAAGACTATTCCATGGAGTACACGTGGGAGGGAAGAACATGGCGACCGCCGCGGAGGGACGAAATCGACACGGGAAGGTATGTACCCGCAACATATCATGTCATCCGCCTGTGTTGGCGGGAGAAAGTGCCCGAGAGGAACTACATGCATTACGATCATTGGGATTGCCTGCGAAGTGATCGGATTAAGCCGGTTCCGTTAGATTACAATTCGGATGACGAAGAGGGCTCATAAAGCAATAGAGAGAGCATTGTAATTTCAAATTTTGTGCCATATCTACAGTAATAGGAGAAAAGGTTGAGTACAACGTGTTACCCCAGGATAAGCAATACCAAGGCCAATTGTACACAAACTTCTGTCCTGTAGCTGTAGCCTTGTACGGCTGACTTGACACTTCTTTGTGGATTGGCCTGATATGGGCTGAGGAATCCGCGGACCAAGCACCCACAATTGTCAACAATCAAATATACTTCCAAATCTCGAGCTTCGAACAGCCGAGTTGCCAAATCAAGTAAATCAAGTCTTTGCCGTATAAATTGAGGCGGAAATCAAGTCCAAAATAAAGATTTAACTTGGAGATTTAATAGATTTAATAGTGTTGTTTAGCTATAGAAGCAAGCGGGTATTGCTGCAAAAGTTGGCTTATTTAGAGTTGTTAATTGGCCACAACTTACTGCCGGCATCACGCCCAGGCCCCCTAGCCATCTTATCGCGCACTTAACGCGCTGTTTTGTTACTATCGCCTATCCATCAGCGTACTTTTGTTGGTGTTTTAGCTATTGCAGTTAACTTATTGCGTACTTTTCGCTGCCTTTGCTTACCTTGTGGGCTTGCTAATAGCCCAAGATGCCCCCCAAACGCGCCATCGATGGCAACGCACGCGCCAGAGTACGCGCTAACGGCGCTGTAGAGGTGACCAATGAAGGTGGAGGTCGCGGCAAGCGTCAGAAAGTACGCACCCAGCGGGCTATTAAAGGCGACTCGCTGCCAGCCGGCACTGCCAGTCAGCCAATAGAGCTGCCCGAAACGCAGCTAACTGCGCCGCCGTCGCCTCAATCGTCGCCATCACGGGGAGCCAGCCAGCCAGCCATGCCCGCTGAAGACCCGCTTGTCGGCCAGGTTATAGATGCCTCACAGCGGCCGTGGGAGCTGCAGTTGCTAGAGTCGCAGGCGTTGTTAACGCCATTATTGGCGTCAAAGGCAGCCACGGAGGCTTCGACTATAGAGGATAATAATGTCGTCGGCGGCGGCTTTGACGAGCGCTTTGCGGACAATTACGATGGCATTGATTGGGAGAAGCTGGCTTGGTACCAGGTGCCGCGGCGTACTCTTATTGGCAAGAAGAGCTGGGTTTTTTAGTACAGCTATCGCGTCGCGTTAAAGCAAAGTCCTGCACAAATTGCGGCTAATAAGCCTGAGCGTACCTTCTTTGTGTGCCGCTTCTGCTACAGTACTAAGCCAAAAGTCTGTTCCCCGCAGGGGTAAGCGAGGTCCGCCATCATCACCACCCCGTCGCGCAGAGCGCTCCGGCACCCCCAATATCGCTCCCGGAGAGTTGATAATTGATATAGAGATAATTATTTGATCAATATTTTGTTTGATACCCGCGCGCACGCCGGAGAGCAAGTAGGCGGCGCGGCATACTAAGTATAAGCTTGCGAATCAGCGAATCAGGGATCCTACGCCAGCAATCTTTCAACGCCGCGCAGAAGGTCTCAAAGTCCTCGTCGCCGTCGCCAAGGTCGCCCATATTGGGGTAACGCTTATGGAGTTCTCTCTTAAGGGACCACCAGAGATGTTCGATGGGGTTGATGTTGGGGGAATAACGCGGCCACTCGATCGGTTGTATGCCGTGTTCCGCCAAAAAATCGAGCGACTGTCGCGCCCTGTGGATGGGCGCGTTGTTGTGCATATAGATATCTCCTGCGTGATAATTACAGAGGAGTCCTTCGCGTAGAGCTTCAATATAACTCCATGCGCTGTATCCTTTGCGACGAGCTGCTGGGTCCCTGGGCATGATCACTAAGGGACTCCGCCGAACCCGCCCTCTCCGATCAAGCCAGATACTCGCCCACACCATTGCCGCGCGAGATCTTGATATAACTGTCTCCTCGATCATCTCATGTCTCCATTTCTCGTGTGGGAGGCGAAAAACCCATGTAGATGTGCCGCCGGAGCGTCTTTGAATAGAGCACTCATCTGAGAACCGGAAGGGCTGTCCGCGCCAATCCCAATTGCGATATTCCCGTTCGAATTAACGCCTCTCCTGGGCCACCGCGCAAGTGATCTTGGGCTTCCGCGCTGCCCGGAAGTTGGTCAGGCTCTCTGCCTTCAATGCGCGATATGCAGTCGTTCGAGAGATGCGGCGGAGGGAGGCCTCGCAGAGGAGGGCTGGGTATTCAATCCTCGGGTTTTTTCGTGCCTCTCGATAGAGTAAACGCTTGTCATGTGTATTAAGCGCCTGGGGACACCCTAATCGAGGCCGCGATTGATTGTGGTGTTATTCTCCATATCTCTAAAGTGTTTTGTTGATGCAGCGACGCGTACAGTTAAACTCCCCAGCCAACTCCCGCAATAACGCGCCCGCCTCACACTTCGCGATAATTAAATCCCGTTGCTGGACAGATAATTCGGCATTGCGGCGACGATTTCCTGAAATTTCTACACCAAAAGAGCTCATATTGGTGGAGTAATGTAGTGTTGAAAATAGGGTGTTGGTGTTGGTGTACGCGCGTTAGCGTGTTGGGAGAACAGACTTTTGGCTTGGCACTGTACCACAACGCGCCGATAAGCAGCATAATTGAGGTGACGGATGCCACAAGCTCCGTGGCAAAGCACCTGGGTTGTCAAAGGCGCGGCCATCGCCTAACTGCGCGCGGGAAGCAGCTGCCACAGCTGCCGGGTGGTCAGTCAACTATCTTTAACGCGATAAAGAAGGGTGTACCTGTCACGCAAGCTGTGGTTAATAAGCTAAGTAACTTTAATGTTTAAGGCTTCCAGCTCACCGCTGTGCAATAGCTTGTTAAGAATAACCATCCGCTGCGCGAATTCGAGACTGAGAGCTTCCAGCGCATGCTACAGTTCGCCAATCCTATAGCAGTTTAAGCGCTGTAGACAAGCCACAACAGCGTGTCGAGGTTCGTACTACAGCTCTACAACTACCTTGTTCCTATTGTTAAAGCAGAATTAGCAACTATAAGCAGTAAGGTGCACGTTAGCTTTGACGGCTGGACTGCAAAAGGTGGCAAGCGCAGCTTCTTTGGTGTCGTTGCTCACTACGTTGACACTACAGGCAGGATTTAGGACTTACCTATCGCGCTGCCGCAGCTCGCTAGCGTCTACAGCGGCGAGAGGATAGGCGAATGTGTCAATAAAGCGCTGCAGGCGTTCAATATAACAGCGGAGAAGCTAGGTTACTTTGTGTTAGATAACGCTACAAGTAACAATATGGCAGTGGAGTACTTAAGTAAATAGTATAAATTTACTACCGCTCAACGCCGCCTTTGTTGCAGTTGCCACACTATCAACCTCGTCAGCCAAACTGTCATATTTGGCAAGAATAAAGACGCCTACAATAATGACCCAAAGCACAAGAAGAATAAGGAGAAGTTTATAAATAAGTGGCGGCGGCTAGGGCCTTTGGAAGTGTTTCTAGACATTATCAACTTTATTAGTACGCTAAAACAGTACTCTAGTTTCTCTACTTTCTAGCACCTCGCGTTAGCTGAAGACCCCACAAACAAGGCCTTATTATTAGCCATCGTCAAGGCGTGCGTTACACGCTGGAACAGCTATTATGCTGCCTTTGAGCGTGGGCTTATCCTCCAACGTCCTATTACTAACTACGCCAAACACCACATCTCACAGATCGAAGCGCTTAATTAAAAAACTAACAAGCCACCAGCTGCTCTAGCGTAGATGCGATTAACTAGTCTACAAGCAGCAGACTGGGCAGTTATCACTAAGTATGTGGATATGTTAAAGCCGCTTAAAGCAGCCACAGAGCGGCTGGAAGGTCGCGGCAAGAGCAAGTAGCCAGGCAATCGCAAGCTTAATAGGCGCTTTGGCGCCATTTATAAGGTTATCCCTACCTTTAAGCAGCTTATAAGCGCTTATAAAGAGCGCTTAATTACCTATCGCAATATTGACTTTGAGCAAGAAGACGCTCCAGAAGACCATTTGGCCATCAACCTACGCGGCGCTGTCGCCAAACTAAAGCTCTATTACCGTGTCCGTGCGCGTAATGCCCGGATTCGCGTAATGCCCGCGCAACACCAGAAGCGCTCTATCAGCGACCAGGCAATAGAACCACCCACAATCAATATTATCACGAGATTTTCCAGAGTAGCACTATATCGATGCTTGCGATCAATTTGCACTATCTATATCTATTAGGAAGCTTAACATTGCGGCCGCGACGTGTAGATCTGGTTAGGGAAGTAGATGCGCCCTCTAAGGCCTCCCTATTATCTTAAGCATCAACAACACGTTTCTGACGCTTTCTGCTCTATAGAGCTGGCTGAGAGGCCTTTCTCTTACCCTTTTGGGATAGTTGTAGAGCTTTTTCAGCGTTGCGGGCAGACTTCTGGGCAGCGCGCTAAGCTGCCTTTTTAGCCCTCTCTTTCTCCTTTGCCTCCCTAGCTACTTCTCGCGCAACACGCTTCTCCTACTGGATTTTCTCCTTATATAGCTTAGCTGCCTTCTTCAGCTCTGCTGTCGCTGCTTTTTAAAGCTGCTGCTGCTTATCCTCCTGCTCCTTAATTAATTAACGAACACGTGCCTCCCTTACTTTCCTTAGTAACTATAAGATAGCCCTACTATGATAATCCTGGCGCTGTTGAAGGTCTAGAGCTTTGCTCTTCTTCCCACGCTTCTTCTTAATAGATAGCGCCTGCCTAAGCCCATCGTTGTCATGCTTAAGCAGCTCATTTTCAACAGATAGGTGGTGGAGTGATTGACGAAGCTTTTATGTATCCTTGCTACTTTAATCACTTACTGCAGAGCGTACAAGCCTATCCATCTTTCTCCAGTCATAATCACTAAACCCTGATGAGGAGCTATCGCCTGATTCTTGATCCTGGGTAAACCTATTAAGGATAGGATCAGGATTAGGTGGCGATATGCCTGTGGCTCTAAAAGAGCTGAGGATAGTTGATTCCTTGAAGGAGACCTTCCACGCGTTCCAGAATAGGGGGAAGAAGTCGCCTTTGGTGATAGAAACCAGGCCCTGGCTTCTATGGAGATATCTTGATAGCTCTGCTGAGTAGGCTGTTGATAGAGGCTTAAACATCGCAACATCGAGAGGCTAAAGCGTATAAGTTGAATAAGGAGGCAGGATAGCAAGGAGGATCCTATGCTGATCACAGTAGTCGATAAAGTCCATAGTGATGTGGGATCTATAGCCATCTACGATCAAGAGTCGATATGATTGGCGAGTCTTCTCTTTTGTGCAGCGATCAAATACCTGTTCAAGCCAGGCAAGCCTAATATCGTTGTTCGTCCAGCTAGAGGGTGATAAGGTGATAAAGACTTCTTGTTCTCCTGCCTTAATATCCTCTACCTAGCTTGATTGGATGCCCTTGTTTGCAGCCTCATAGATGAGGCTTGGCGGCAGAGCTGATCCATCAGCGCAGATACATGCTAGGAGCGTAATCTATGCGCGATTGCCATCCTGGAGCGATGCCCTAACCTCCTTCTTCTCCCACATTCGTCTGCTGAATATTCGTTTTGATCTACCCACGATACCGATCAGGAAGCCTTTTTCGTCCATATTGTAGATATGACGAGGATCTATCTAATACTGATCGATCTTGCTGTGTAGGAGGTTGAAATAGAGGCGATATTTATCCTCTGAATTAGCTTTGTGGCGATTGCTGTCCATGCCAACTGTCTATTGCGAGATAAGCTGAATGCTGTGTTAGTTGATAAAGTGGGTAACCTAGCTCTCGCTGACTGGCTCCTTTGCTATAGTAGAGGCGAAGTTCTGTATCATCTCTTGAGTGGGAGGTATATGTCTCTTTGTGAGTCCTTTGATATATTGTACGAGCTCCTGCTCTTGCTGTAGGTTGAGTTTCAGCTGGTTGATATTCTTGACCTGCCTGGGACGCGTTACCCCTCGATGCCTTCGACCTAACGTAGATCGTTCAAGCCTATGCCTAGCAGCAACTTCTGTATATGAAAAATCTTTTCCTGGTTCTCGCGATTCTATCTCATCAATCGCAGCCTGATATGGATCCATAATGGTGGAGTTATCGCGTGCTGAAGTTAGGGTGTTTTGGTGTTGCGCGGGCATTACGCGAATCCGGGCATTACGCGCACGGACACGGTACAGCAAACTAAGCGACAGTACTGCCTATTACGCTACAATTATACTCCACCCGCGCTATTATAACTACTGTAAAGTCGCTTGGGCGGGTAACCCAGCTCAATTGGCGGCTGCCAACGCTGCCTTTCAGCAACTTTGGCGCCTCTATAGCGGTACTGTTGCTCCCCAGCCGCCTCCACGCCCGCTGGTTAAGCGGTCCAACACCATTAACAACGCTGTTAACGCGATTATCGAGGCGGAGAGCGACTCTAATAAAGAAACTGGCAATAAGTACGAGCGCTGGCGGGCTTGTGAGCCGCATTGGAGCTGCGCCGACTTCGATCGAGAAGGTAACCCAGTCCGCTATTGGCTTGGGTTACGCAACAAGTACCCAGCGTTAGCGCAGTTTGCGCTTAATATAATAAGTATTCCAGCCTCTAGCGCGGAGTGTGAGCGCTTGTTTAGCGAACTTAGAGACTTATTAGAGCCGAAGCGGCGCAAAATGAGCTCACAGTTACTAGCTGCTCTGCAGTGTGTGCGGAGCTGGCTAAAGGCTGGTTTTATAAGCAGCGACAATAAGGTTGATGAGAGCAATCTCACTAACGCAGCAATTAAGACTCTGTATAGTGTATCTAAATAGGACGATTAGCTGCCAAACTGCAGCATAACACTATAATTTTAGATTAATATTTGCAAATCCGACTTCTAAATCAAGTACAAACTGCTGCCAAGACCTCCTAATTAAGTCCTCTAGCGCTGTTAAGGCACATCAAATCAAGTCAACGGGTGGATTTGGACTAAATTTGTTTGTTGACAATTGTGCAAGCACCTTCGTTATATTTGGAGCCGTATCAGAGAACCGAGTGGATACTGGATTCTTTGAACCAATTTTTATTGGCACATGAATGATTACCCTCGGAACGCCAGCCCCAATCAAGCCATCTGAAACATATTTCCATTCCACCCATATGCCCTTGTGTCGCAAGAGCCCAGAGCCTTGGCGCCCTATGCGCCGAGCCTAGGCTAGGATCACGAATATACTTGTTTCCGTGCTCCTTAGTATATATATATAGATAGCCTGGCCTTCTCCTTCAGAGGCCAGTGGTCCGACAATAGATCACTCGAATCTATCTTTTCCAGCTCCCTTCGACACCTTGCAAGTCGCCTGCCATACCTGCGTGCCCAAGTGAACGGAAGCTTATGTCCAGGATGCGGCTCGTGGAACTGAATCGGACGTTCAAGATCTACATCCCATGGGACAAACTGCCACGCGGAGCCCTGGAGCTTCTGCGCTAAGAAACCGGTCGAAACGATGGCATGCAAGAAGTCGTCCCAGTAAACTTCGCTGGGCTGGTTAGGCGAGTCTGGCGTATGAAGCAACATTTTGAATACATTGTAGGCCCGCTTGTCGACAGCGATGGTTAACTTAAAATACTAACGTACTTTGCACTCGAGTCGGACACTCCATCGAGTCGGACACTTTGCCAAGACCCCACCAAAACGTACTATCAGCAATAGTATAACGCGATGCCTCAACCACACAACAAACCACTAGCGTTAAAAGAAGCGCGTATACAGCTTGCGATCCAGGCTATCAAACAAGACGCGACACTCTCTCAGCGACGCGCTGCAGCTATCTACAACGTCTCTCAAAGTACACTTAGCAACCAACGCGCTAGAAAGACGTTTAGACGCGACTGCGCACCCAACAAAATAAGACTTACTATAAGAGAGGAGCAGGCGATTGTAGAGCATATACTCGACCTAGACACGCGAGGATTTCCGCCTTAGCTCAATGCTATAAAAGATATGGCTGATTCTTTACTAGCTACACGCCACTACAAGCCAGTTGGCTAGAGGTGGCCTTATAACTTTGTTAAGCGCCAGCCAGAGCTTAAAGTCAAGTTCAATCGAAAGTACGACTACAAGAGAGCTCTCCAGGAGGATCCTGAGGTGATATAAGACTAGTTCCAGCTTGTAGAGAACATGAAGGCCAAACATAGTATCCTAGACAAGGACACCTACAATTTTAATAAAGTAGGCTTTATAATAGGCATAATATTAACTAGAGCAGTAGTTACAGGCTCTAAGCGTTAAGGACGGCCAAAGCAGGTGCAGTAGGGCAATAGGGAGTGGACAACAGTCATCCAAGGCATCAACGCGATAGGTTGGTGGATCCCACCCTTTATTATCTTCGGGGGCAAGCACCACCTCTCCGCCTGGTATAAGGAGAAGGATCTACCTCATGATTGGGTTATTGCAGTCTCTGAGAACGGCTAGACAACAAATAAGCTTGGTCTACAATGGCTGAAGCACTTTAATAAGCATACAAAGAGGCGTACTACTGGTGGAGCACGTTTGCTTATTATCGATGGCCACGAAAGTCACAACTCGCTCGAATTCCAGGATTACTGCAAGAAGAGCAATATTGTTACTCTCTGTATGCCCTCGCATTCGTCGCACCTCTTACAGCCACTTAATGTGGGCTGTTTCGCGCCTTTAAAAAAGGCGTATGGGCGCCAAGCTAAGGATTTAATGCGCAACCACATCACGCACATCACTAAAATTGAGTTCCTGCCTTGCTTTATTGCTGCTTTTAAGGCTTCGTTTACTGAAAGTAATATTAAAGGAGGCTTTCGAGGTGCTGGCCTAGTGCCCCACAACCTAGAAGCTGTGATATCGCAGCTTGACGTCCGCCTGCGTACGCCTCCACTTTGTACTATTCGCGATAGTATATAGGAGTCGCAAACTCCGCGAAATAGTACAGAACTTGGGTCGCAATCGACGCTAGTTAAGCAGAGGATTCAAAGGCATGTGGATAGTTCCCCAACTTATATAGTTGAGGCGGTGGAAAAGCTCGTTAAAGGCGCTGAGCTAATGGGGCATTCTTTAGTGTTGATGACCAAACGCAACGCCGAACTTCAAGCTGCTAATAAGGCCGCCACACGACGTAAATTATATAAAAGAAAGCGATTGCAGCAAGAAGGAGTCCTTACAGTTGAAGAGGGCCAGCGACTGGCTACTCTAAAGGACTTTGGGGTGCGTAGTGATGGCAAGAAGGCAAAGAAGAGGGTGCGCACTAATGGAGGCGAATCCGCTCAACGGCGCTGTGGACGCTGCGGCAAGCCTGGGCACAATAAAAAAACCTGTAGGCAGCTTATAGAAGTAGATTCTGAATAGTTTAGCCTATTTAGACTATTGAAAATAGTTCATGTTGACTCTATACTATCGTGAATAGTACAGAACTTGGTGGGGTCTTGGCAAAGTGTCCGACTCGATGGAGTGTCCGACTCGAGTGCAAAGTACGTTAGCTATATTTTAAAAACTATGTAAAAGTAATTAATAGCACCTAGATACTAATTTATATACCTACTACTAATTCTCCCCCAGGGTTAATCCGTGATATCACGTGATTCCGGGCCGGCTATTTGACCGACCCCTGTGTTACGTAATTAATAATTTCTTTAATAATATTTTCGCTGTAATAATAATAATTATAATTATAATAGCAACTATAACTTAGTTATACTAGACTATACTAGAAAAATTTTTAAGCGCGTATAACATATTCTATTAGTAGCCCGAACAGATTAGTTCGCTAGATAGTTTTTGCTAAGATTACAACACTTTACTATAAATTATAATATTTTAATAATATAACGCGTTATTATCTAATTAAGAAGGTAGAATTAAGCTTGCCCTTTACATCTATTAGAATAAGTAAATTTTAAGCCTATAATGCGCTACTATAGTATATAATATCCTAAAGTCTACACTAAGTAATTAAATTAATAGAATTATCGCCTAAGTAGATATATAATTAGACATGGCAAAGCTTACTATAACTAAAGAGCAGACGCTTATATAGTATATTCTTAATCTCGATTTACAAGAATTTGCACCCTAGCTAGGTAAGATAGAAGATATAGCTAACAAACTGCTAGCTACGCGGTATAGAGACTCTATAGCTAGGCTTAGCGCTTTATAAAGCGCATATCTAAGCTTAAAATAGCTTTTAATTAAGCAAAGGACTAATAGAGAATATAACAGAAAGACCTAGAGATTATAAACGCGTAGTTTTAGCTAGTAAAGGATATAAAAGCCAAGTATAGAGTGCAGAATAAAGATATCTATAACTTTAATAAGATAGACTTCTAGATAGAAGTTATTAGCTTAATAAAGGTTGTAACTAGTTTAGAAAGATATTCTTAACCTATACTTATTTAGCTAGGCAACTATAAGTAGGTTATAGTAATTTAGAGTATTTGTGCTACTAGGTATACTGCCCTACTCTTTATTATCTATAAAGGGCGAGTTTATATCTTAGCGTAGTATAAAGAGACTAGTATTCTCTATAATTAGAAGCTCTTAGTCTCTAAGACTAGCTAGACTAATAACAAGCTTAGAGTTGCGTAGTTAAAGCAGTTTAACGCGTATACAAGGCCGCGCATAGTAGGGTTATAGAGGTTACTTATTCTAGACAGCTATAAGAGCTACTACTCCTAGGATTTTAAGAATTATTATCTAGAACAGAAGATCCTAACACTCTATATACTAGCGCACTTATCTTATATTCTCTAGCTGCTTAATATAGTCTATTTCGTGTTACTAAAGCTAAAGTACTCTTAGCGTGTGCGGAACTTAGCGCGCCAACGCGTCTTTTATATTAATAAAGAGGGGCTTTCTACTAGTCTTTTCCAACGCGTTTTTTAATATATTTATACTAGAAAACTATAAAAAAGCCTTTAAGGCCTCTAGACTTATTCCTTTAGATACGTTAGTAGTAGTAGATTGCCTTAATATGCATATTTACACTCCACCTTAGAGTACCCTACTAGATATACTATAGTAAGCCAGGACCCTAAGTAATACCTTTAAGTTTAGATTCTAGTTAAAGCTCGTATGCGACTCTTTTATTTAGTCTCTACCTAATACTAAAGTAAGCTACTTACAGCTTATAAAAGGTGCTAAACTTATGCTCTACTATAGTGTACTTTAAGAGACTTGTATTAAGGAACTTAAGGAGCAAATTAAGGTTCTAATAAAGCGAAAAACGCGTAAAAGAAAGCGCATTTAGAAAGGTAGGACACTAGGCTTTGCTTAGAGAGTAGATTTAGGAGTAGAAAGCCCTTCTATTAGGGTAAAGTTATTAAAAAGGTCGCGAGGTAGTAGTAAGGGAGAGGTAGGTCCCTTAACACAACGCCGCTATAGGAGGTGCAGAGAGTCTAGGCACAATGCAAGGACCTATTAGATAGATAAAAAAATAGAGAAGAAGTTAGATATTACTCTTAGTGGCTTATTTTTAGATAGTGTTAATAGTAAATTAGAGTAATTTTATTATAGGTTACTATAAGGCCAAAAATAACAGGTTAACTTTATTTTGTAATAGTACGCACTTAGTAACTAAAAATTAGATAAAGTACTACTTAAGATATAGTATACTTTACTATAAATTATAATAAGTATACTATATATTGCCTACGTATAGTATAGTAGATAATATATTATATATTATAGAGAGTCTTATTGCAAGTTTGTACTGTTAAAAAGACTTCTTAGTTTTACGTAGCTATAGTAGCTACGTAAAAAGACTATATAATATAAAAAGTAAATTAAATAGTAATTTAGTATATTATAAGTTATAGTAGATTATTATAAGTTACTATAAAGTAATATTAGTAGTGTTCTATAATAAGTTATAAGGGACCTCGAAGTTACTAAGAAAAACTATCCGACGGACTAATCTATCCAGGCTACTAATAGAATATATTACGCACCTATAGTACCTAGATAGCTCTACACACACATATGCACTAAAAGCGCTCTAAGTATACCTATAATAATACTTTTTTCTTAGTATATATATATATATAAGGTTACGTAAAGATACGCACCTATACTACTAGTGCATCTAGTATACCTAGAGTATATAGGGTATCTATAGCACCTATACTATTAAAATAATACTAATTAATTAGTAAATAAAGCTCTTTAATTAGCTATAATTTAAAAAAAGCTTAGTAAGCTACTTAGTAAGCTTTTAAAAAATATTTTTAAAGTATAAAGTTAAAGTCTCTTACTACTAATAGATAGTAAGTACTAGTTAATATAATAGTACTAATTACTAGCGTGTTATATAGAACTTCTACCTAATTCTAAATTCTAGATTTTGTAGATTTAAAAATAGAAAAAAATATAGTTTTATAATTATTTAAAAGAATTAGATTAGGCGAAAATTAGTGGCTTACTAAAGAATACTATTTTAAAAAGTATAAACTTTAATAACTTTTTAACTACTTTACTTTTATTAAAACTTTTTTAAAAATTTAAATAATATATTATTAGTACTATATTTTTATATATAAATATTACGTAGTATTAAATATCTTTGTCGTGTAAAGATTCTAACTAAGGTCGAGTCCGCACTATACACAGAGAGGAGTAAAATAGAAGGCACTAAAACCTAGTATCTAGTATATAGTAATATTACGTAGTATATATAATAACTAGTAAAATAAGGAGTTTTTTATTAATTACTAACTAATTACGT
This sequence comes from Laburnicola sp. R22_1, assembly GCA_014281115.1. NCBI lineage: Eukaryota > Fungi > Ascomycota > Dothideomycetes > Pleosporales > Didymosphaeriaceae > Laburnicola > Laburnicola sp. R22_1. The sequence continues at coordinate 2,189,456 of JACONQ010000001.1, read as the reverse complement.
AATAAAAATAGTATTTTTAAATTAAATAATTTAAGACTAGTATTTTCTCTATAAATCTATTAAAAAAATTAAAATTATAGCTTTACTAGTAAAAAAGTTATAAAGCTTTAAAAAAATTACTTATTTAATCTATTTATATATATCTGCGCAAGTCTATATATATTTACACATTTCTAAGCATTTTTATACTAGTAAATTACTTATATAAAAATATATAAGTATGCGCACATTTATATATATCTACATATAGTTAAGTAGCCTTTCTAAAATTTTTTTCTAATATATCTATTATATTAGGAAAAGTTTTAAGTAAGTATAAGTATTTAGAATATCTAAGTAGCTCTAAGCACGCCTATATATACCTACATATTAAATACACTTAAAGCGTACTAGTAATATTACTTTTTTCTTAGTATGCGTATATATAAGGTTATATAAGAATATGCACCTATATTACTAGTGCACCTAGAATAGCTAGAGTAGCTAGAATACCCTAGGTGCCTATACTACTTATACAACAATTCTTTTTATTAATACTACCTTAAAACGCTTTTTTGTATATATAATAGTAGAAGGGATATCTGCTATAATTATAATATTGTTATTAGAAACTCCTTAGTCGCAATAAAAACCATAATATATAACTCTTTAGCCTATTTTTTATAGTTAGTATTTATATAAAAGTAAATAATAAAGAAACTTATATTAATAAAGATGCCCTAGATAAATATATAGTTTGTCTAGAAACTAGTTAGAAGTATAATATATATTTTTTTATTTAAAAAAGCTACTAGATTAATATTAAAGCCGGTCTTAACTAAGACTCATAGGTACTTTGCAGTTAGATTATATAATTAAGAAACTTTTTAATTTTAGAAATAACGTAGTTATAGGTAATTACTACCTATAGCTAGTATAGCAACTTTTAAATATTATTTAACTACTTAGCACCTTCTTTATTATACTCTCTTAACTTCTAAAGAAACTTATTATTATTTACAGTATTAAGCAGCCTTATTAAGTTCCTTCTTTGCTATATAATATATTCTAGGTTTACCTTAGTCTATTAAGTAGTCCCTGCGTATATTATTAATACGTATATAATCTAAGCTAGTAAATAGTAGTATAGACTATATATATATATATTGCGTATTAATCTAGAGTAAGTAAATTAACTAAAAGCTTATTACTATTAGCTTTTTTAAGCTTTAGCTTCTTTTTAGTAATAATTATAAGCTTATTAATTATTATTTTAGAATGGAAAAAGGGGTCTATAGTAGATTAGGCGTACTTAAGATTAAACTTTGCTTTATAGCATAGTTATATTTTTATTTTATTTAATTTAGCTACAGTTATTAGTTATAGTAGTGCGTAAAGTAGTAATAGAATTAGGCTCTCTTTATATAGGTAATACGTACCCTAACCTTATTACTACCTATATAGGTAAGATAAGTTACTGCTTAATAATAGTTCTAAACTATAGTTAAGTTAACTCTAAGCTAGTATATATAATAGCTTTATAGAGTGCTAAATAATAAGCATATTATTAATTTAGTTATGTGTATTTAAGAATTTTTTTGCTAAGAGCTAGTACACAGAAAAATAGGCTATAGCTAGTTATTACTTTTACTAAAGTATAGCTACGGAATACGGCTTTATTTATAAAAAAATATAATAATATTAAAGCTAGGGAGGCCTAGCTAGTTAAAACCTACTAGTATAAGCACTATTATCTACACTAAGTTAGTATTATATAAAGATAAAATATTATATAATAAGGTATATAGTTTAGCACTATATAAAACAGAAAATTAGCTTAATAAAAAGAGAAAAGAGCTAGAAAAAAAAAGATATACATAGAGAGATATTTAAAGTAAAGGATAAAAGAAAAAGAATAAAGAAAGAAAAGCCTACCTTATATACCTCTCCCTTCTATCTAAAGCCTTAATTTTTATTCCTTATTAGCTTTTATCTTTCCCTTATTTACTATTATACAATTACCTAATACCTCTCCCTGCTACCTAAAGCCTTAATTTTTATTCCTTAAGATAAATAGGTCTATCTATTATATAAGGAACAAACTAAGTAAAAAGGGCTATCTGTATAAGGAACAATATATTATTACCGCAATTATGTTATTAACTATATAATCTTACCCTTAGCTGCTATTAGCTAGATAGCTACTTTACTATTAATAAGCCTAATTATGCCTTTAATAAATAGTAGTAAAGTATTAAAGATCTTTGTTATGTAGAGATTCTAACTAAGATTAAGTCTACACTATATATAAAGAGAAGTAAAATAGAAGGCACTATAACCTAGTACCTAGCACATAGTAGTAGTAACAAAATCTACACAAAATAATAATAATTTTATTATTAATATTCTACACAATAGTATTAATAATAGTAGTTAATAGTAGTAAAGTATAATAAAAAGTTACTTAATAGAATCTTTCTACTAACTAGAATAGGCTAGCAAAATTAGAAAACGTATAGATAGGAAAATAATATATAAATAGAGTAAATACTAGCAAGTAAATAGTTTATATAGAGGAAAAGAGAACTACTAATAGTAATATTAAAAATAAAAAGTTACTAGTATCTATATACTATATAGGTAAGAACACCTAAAGATATTAATATTTTAATATTACTATATAATAGTATTATATATGTCACCGGGCGAGCTGCAGGCAGGTGACCCAGTTGGGACTAGCGCCTTGGCAACAGTATATAGTTGGCGCGCAATATGTAATTACACGCCATCGCAAGTATCTTATATTTGAATTTAACTACCTTTTATCTCATCTGTAACTAGATGCGTGACGGATAATTGGACTCTTATAATATAGGAATTATATAATGCCTATACGCTATAGCCTATACGCTATAGAATCTTTTATTTTTTATTTATACTCCTTTTAAATATAAGTAATTAATACTAAAGTTAGTTTTTTTATATTATTTTCTTTCCTTATATAATTATCCTATATACTCTCTACACTTACTAGTATAGAGTATTAGATATTAATATCTATACAGCTAGCTATAGAGTACCCATTTAATAAATAAAAATATTATTATTATTATAAAAAGTAGCTATAAGTGTCTATTCCTTTCTTACGCTCTTTTTAATTACTAAGTAGGGGCTTTGCTTTTTATACTATATTATTTAAGATAAAAGCCTTTATTATTCTACTCCTAGATAGATTTAATTAATACTATATATAAGGGCCTATATATATAAGTAAGGCGCTAATAATACTAGTATATTTTCTTTACTTACTTTACTACTCTTCTAGCTACTTTGTTTAATACTTTATAGTCTTAACTACTTTATAATTCTAATTACTTTATAGAAATAGTATATAATAGACTATCTAAACTTACTATAGCTACTAGTAAAACTTAAGTATAAAAGTAAAAGCTACTAGCTACTAAGACTATATAGAAAACATCTTATAAATTATATAAAATACTACCTACTACACTAAATAAAAAGCACTATTAGAAGTTAAATAGTATATTATTATTATAACTATTTATTATATATATATTTTAATAATAAATAGCTATTATACTTAAGAAAATTAAAAAGTACTAAAAGAGTATTAAATCCCTTATTAAAAACTCCGATTCTATTACCTTATTAAAAAAATATAAAATAAAGCGCTCTTTTTAATTACTAAGCAGGAGGCTCTGCTTTTTTTATTATGTCATTAAAGATAAAAGTCTTTGTTATTCTACTACTAGGTAGTTAATTTAATAATATATAAACAATTTTAGCTTGCTTATAACGCGCTAACTCCTTTTTATTAATACCTTAAAACGCTTTTCTATGTATATAATAGCAGGAGGAATATCTACTATTATTGTAATATTTTTATTAGAAATCTCTTAGTCGCAAAATCCATAAATAATTTAGTAGATAAATTATTCTTTAAATTATTAAGTATAGTAAACTTTAGTAGGTTTTTAAGCACTAAGTAGTTATTTATAAATAATTAAATAGACTTTTATTAATGGTTCTTATTAAGAAAGATAATAAGGTCTCTAATTTAATTAAATAACTTGCTAATGTTTCTACTTATATAGTTCTTTTTACGCTAAGATCGCTAAGCTCACTTAGCAGTTCGAACGCTCTTTTTTTATAATTATATTACCTTTTTTACACTCTTTTTAATTACTAAGCAGGGGGCTCTGCTTTTTTTATTATGTTATTTAAGATAAAAGCCTTTGTTATTCTACCCCTAGGTAGATAATTTAACAGCACATATATAGTTCTTTACGGTCTTTTTAATTACTAAACAGAGGGCTCTGCTTTTCTTATTATATTATTTAAGATAAAAGCCTTTATTGTCCTATTTCTAGGTAGTTAAATTAACAATATATAGTTCTTTAATATTTTTTTAGTTATCTTTTTAGAGTTTTTAACTAAATTACTATATACAGTAGAGTGACAAAAATAGTTTTCTTATACCTTTTTTAGAATGTAATAACTTCCCTATTTAGTAATAAAAAATTATAGAAATTTTATATATAATAGAGAAAGTTAGTAACTTTAATAAAGTATACTTACGTAATGCTAACTAATTAGCGTTAAAAGGTTTCTTAACCTTAATCATAGGAAATTTTTAAGATCTCTTTAGAAATGTAAATAACTTTTTTATTACGATATTAAAGTTTTTTGTACTGCAGTATAGTTTAGGTCTATAAAAAATCTATATATATGCAAATTTTAAGTATAGGTTATTTCCTAAAACTATTGTTTATTTGAGATTATTTACTTTTTCTATTTTTAGCAATAGTATTTTAATATAACAATCTAATTAATTCTAGATAGTATTAGCTTATAGCTAGAAGCCGAATCTTATTTTTAAGATTAAAAAAGTACAATATTACATTTATTTTTAAAAAGAATTTAATTTTTAATTTTTAATTTAGTTTAAGGCCCTATAACTTTTATACGACGTAATCCTATAACTTATAATTTTAATATAAGATTATTTTTTAAATAACCTAGCTATAGAAATGTTTATAGTGTAATAACTATAGTTTCTATATATTTATTAATTAAAATCTCTTTTTTTACCTTTTACTTAGGATTCTCACGTTATTAAATAAAAGAAATTATAAACTAGTAAATATTAAATTACTAGTACTTAGTATACCACCACCTAGCTTCTATAATAGCCTTATAACAATTAGGTATAGATAATATACAATTATCTATATTCTTTTGTAAAATTAATTCCCATTCCTCTTTAATAGCCTTTTTAAAAGTATTATAACTTTCTTGGCTAGCCCCTACCCCTAGACTACCTATTTTACGCTTAGAAAGTCTATACTTTAATAAACTCCAAACGTTTTCAATAGGATTTAAATCTGGACTATAGTGGGGGCGAGGAAAAAGATTAATTTTATTTTTTTCAAACCACTCTAAAACGTTATCCGTTTTATGAGTAGGGGCGTTATCTTATTAAAAATGCCAGCCTATTAATTAATTAATAATAGAAATAGTATAATAATAATATAATAATATAATAATAATTAAAGAAAAGAAAAAAAGACAAAAAAAGAACTAATTAAAATAAATCAAAACTAATCAGGTTTATAATACTTTTTAACTATAGGGACTAATATCTTTTTAATATAGTCCCTATTAGTATATTTAGGCCTTTTCTCGGAATTTTGAGACAGGGGGGAGTCTTTTATAAAATATAATTCAGATCTCCCTCCTATCCAAATTGAGCCCCATACTTGAATTGTTATATCGCGGCCTACAAATAATAGATTAATATAAGTAAAATTATAGTTATATAGTATATTATATGCTTCATAATCCTATAATTTAAAATTTAAAATTTACTAGTTAGTTTTCTAGTAATTAGGCAGTGTTAAAGATAACTTTTTAAAAGTTTAAATTAAACACTTCCTAATTACTAGATAACTAACTAGTAAATTTAAACTTTAAATTATAGAAATATAAGAATAAAGGTGTAGCCCTTTTTAATATAATAAACTTTAAAAAAACCTACTATTTGAGCGGGTATTATCCTGTTTTTGAAATCTACCTTTGTGATTTCTTTTTGTTCTAGAGTATTCTACTCTAGCTCCATGGCCTCTTTGAATAGCACATTCGTCCGAAAATATAATTTGTTCTAGAATATAATTTTCTAGAATTTTTTTATCCATCTCTTTAGCAAATAATAGCCTATTTCTAGCTCTTTCTTTATTTAAAGTAGCCATTTTCTTAGAAATTGTTATTTTATAATCCTCCTCTTTTAAAAATCTTTGTAGAGTTCTTTTGTGGTTCCTAAATTATTCTCTACTATTAATCTTTTATTAACCTTTTTAGGGCTTTTAATTAAATTCCTATTATTAACTCATTTTTCCCTTTCTAATATTTTCTTTAGTCGTCCTTTTTAATAGGGTTTTGTAAATTAAAATTATTATTTTTTACCTTTAAACGTTATATAGTATTATAAATACTTATAGTAGGTTTATTTAAAGTAGTAGACATAGTAGAAATAGAGTAATTAGCTTTTAAAAGAAGGTTAACGTTATATTTAAGCTAGGAGAGATTTGGATCCATTATTGCTAAGACGAGGAAATAGTTGTTTAAGTTTTTTTTTAAAAAAATTCTTTTTCTAATTTTAAATTAGTAATTAATTATATAATACTATATTCTTGGCATTAATACTGTTTTTAGAATATTAAAAATTTACTTAATTAGATAAAATATAAGTTCGAAATGTAGCTTACATAATCTGTACTACTTCTATTTAGGCTTAGTTTAATAATAATATTACGAAGTATAACTAAAAATTAAAAATAAGTAATTTTCTAGTATTTTAAATACACTTTTCTTAAATAATTTTTATAAAAATATTGCTTACTAAGCAAATATAGAATTTAAAATAGAAAATAGAGAACTTTTTTATTTTAAATATTTAAAAAGTAATAGTATAGCTTTGATATAAGTAGAGTTATAATAATTTTATAAAGTAATATAATTTTAACCTTTTAGTCTAAAATTAGAGAAAAAAATCTTATATATAAAATTAATTAAAGAAGTAACCCATAGTAAAAATTTAACATAGTAATAACATAGCCTATAGCTCCTATATATATAAAAATTATAGAATTCTATACGTCTAAAAGAAAGTTATAGGGGGTTTAAAATAGAGATTTAAAAATCTCTATTTTTAAGTCTATATACAGTATGGTGACACAAAAAAAGCGCCTAGTAAAAAGATACCTTTTTAAAAGTTATATAACTAAGTAAGTTTTAATACTATGTAAATAAAAGGTATACCGTTTTAAAGAGGAAATATAGGAGATTGAATTTAGGTACTAGTTACGTGCTTACTAAGCAGGGTCCTTAAGGTATCTATCTCTAAACCTTGTGTTTCTAAAAAGTCAATTTTTAAGGCGTTATGATTTTTTTATTTAGTATGCTACTAGGCTAATGTTTTTACTAGCTATTTTAGGCCTAGTGTAGATTACCTAAGCAAAATTTTGGAGTACTTATATAACTTAATTAAGAAATTATTTAAGGTTAAAAAAGTACGTGATTTTAAAAGTTAATTAAATTACGTGATTTATTACTAAGATTATAGTATAATATAATATCTTTTATCTAGTAAATTTTCTCTTTTGTATTTCCTCGAATGGAGCCAAAATTGTCAAAACTCGAAAGTTAAGTTTCTTTACTTAAAAAAGCAAATACTTCTAATTCTACTATTGCTACTACTCTTAATAAGCCTCTACAATCTATTAAGACTGCTATTAGACGTATTAATAAGAAAAATAAGAGAGATAACTTATTAAAAGGGGTAAAACAAGGGAGAGTAACTAAGATTACTTCTAGAGAGAAAAGAGTTATTAATAGAGATTTAACTAAAAGCCCTAAGAAGACAAATAAGAGGCTATTAGAAGAGAATAGTTTTGGCTTTACTAAGAGGACGTTACAGAGAGTTTTAAAGGAGAAGACTATTCTTTTAACGTCTCTAGGAAAAAGGCCTATTTAACTAAAGAAAGAGCTAAAAGAAGAGAATTCTGGGCTAAAGAGATAGTTAAGGAGCTAGAAAATATTAACTTTGCTAAAGTTATATTTTCTGACGAGTCTACTATCCAAAGAGGGCATGGTAATAGGCAAGAATATATAAGAAAAATGGGAAAATCGAAAATTGGGCCTGAACAGCGCAAAAACTGAACAACTAGTAAGTTATTAATTTCCTTTAAATTATAGAATTATAGAGCCCGCTTTTCTCTACAATTGGGCTATTTTAGTTTTTTTATATCTTTTTTTTGACCTAGTACTAATTCACTAAAAGCGCGAGATATTTCTATCTTAGTCTGGGGCTGTATTTGGATAGGAGGACGTTCTAAACTAGTGTTTTTAAGGGATCCTATTAAAACTAGGACCTTTAATAACACTAGATATATACAGGAGTGTTTAAATCCTGTCTTAAAACCTCTTTTAAAAAGAGATAAGTAAAGTACCCCTTTTTCTTCTTTTTTCTTTTTCTTTTATTATATAATATATATATATATATATATTATATTTTTATAATCTTATTCTTTACACTAATTATAACTAGGCTGGAAACTTCAACAGGATAATTCGAAGATCTACGGAACTCCACAGGTGAAAAGGTGGTTTTCTAAGAATAAAGTCTTTGTTTTTGGGCATCCACCCTATTTACCAGACTTAAATCCTATAGAAAACGTTTGGAGTCTATTAAAAGATAGGCTAGGAAAACGAAATAGGGCTTATTTAGGCTTTGGCGCCAGTAAATCTAGTGTAGAAGCCTTTAAAAGAGCTATACAAGAGGAGTGGGATTTAATTCCACAGGAGACTATAGATCATTGTATACTATCTTTGCCTAAGCGTTATAATGACGTTATAGAGGCTAAAGGATGGTATACTAAGTACTAGGTATATATTATTTACTAGTTCTATCTAATTGTTTAATTTTAATTAATTTTTATCTTTTTCCTTATAATTATTATTTCTATGAATAAACCTATAATAAAAATTAAGTTATATAGTTCATATAGACTAAACTATAATATATATAAGTTATAGAATTTTATCTATGTAGAAAACAAAGTTATATAGGATCAAAGTTTTAAGAAAAGATTCTCTTAACTTTACTAAGATACCTCTAGTTAGCGCTGATTACTAAGCTCTTACTAACCTTCTATACTAAATCCCCTAAACCCTCTCCTTAAAACGGTATACTTTTTATTTACATAGTATTAAAACTCACCTAGTTATATAATCTTTAAAAAGGTATCTTTTTACTAGGCGCTTTTTTTGTGTCACCCTACTGTATGTACCCAGTTTATAACTACTAAGCATAATCTTTATTAATTATCTAAAACTAGGTAATGTTGTCTCTAATATATTAAAAATTAAAATTTTAATAATTATCTAAAAAAAAGTTATAAGCTTTTAAAAGAGTAAAAAAATTTTATTTTTTTGTTATTCTACTGTACTTATACTATATACTAGGGATAATAGTAAAGGACTCATAGCGTTTTTTAGCACATCTATAGCTTTCTCTTATAGTGTTATACTATATATAAAACGTGTGTAAAAGTATTCTTTATAATAGTAAAGAAGATAATAGTTATAGTATTATACTAGTTATAGTGCCAGCGCTATTATTATATCTTTCTTTCTAACTCTAAACTAGTAAGATAATATAGTCTTACGTAGAGTTTTGTATATAGATTTTTTTAGTTAGAGTAAGTACGCTAAGCCTACTAAGCTTGCTTAGCTCGCTTATAATACGCTAACTTCTTTTTATTAATACTACCTTAAAATACTTTACTATGTTAATAATAGTAGGAGGAATAACTACTATTATTATAATAATTTTATTAGAAATTCCTTAGTTATAAAAAAATAAACTATACTATATACTTAATAAGATTTATTACTAATCTAAAGTGCGGCCCCCTTACTTATATTATCCTTAGCTATTACTCTTTTAGAACTAGTGTAGTTTTAAGTAAGATTCTAAGTAAGACTATGTATATAATCTGCCTATGTACCTACTTTATATACATATTGCTACTATTTTATATTTAGATTCTAACTACTAGTTATCTTATATATAAGATAATAATCTCTATAGTGCCCTTATACTATAGTAGTAATTATTAAGCTATAGCTTAACTATCAAAATTTAGTCTATCTCTAGGGCGTTACTAATAATAATACCTATTAACTAATATAGTAGGTAGGCTCCCGTTACATTCTTAAGTACTTTAGATATTAAGAGTATAAATGCCTCTTCTAAAGTATTACTAATATAACTAATAGCAATAATAATGCTTACTTATAGGTTACCTATTAATAATAATAGGTATAGTAGAAGATAAAGAATAGCTAAAACCTTATTTATAGTAGTATATAGATTATATCTTATAAAATATTAGCCCTTTAGCACTACTATAATAGTCCTTAGAGGAATAACTTACTTATAAGTAATATCGCTTTCTATAATAACTTATAAGCTTACTAAGCTTTATATCTAATAACTACTAAGGTAGTTATTAAAGTAGCTTACTAATAAGTAAATCTAGTTATTCTAATAACTATAAGTCTAGCTTACTTAAATAAGCTACCTATAACTATTTACTAAACTTATTATAAGTAACTATAAATTATAGTAATTCTATTTATCTTACTAATAAGAGATAAGTTAACGTTAATATTATTACCTAGTTTTAATAATAGTAATATCTCTAACTATGTGTGTGGCGTTATTTTATCTACCTAGGGATAGGACGATAAAGGCTTTTATCTTAAATAACATAACAAAAAAAGCAGAGCCTTCTACTTAGTAATTAAAAAAGGCGTAAAAAGGTAATAACAAAAAAAGCGCATTTAAACTACTAAGCGAGCTTAGTAGTCTTAGCACGCATAGCTTTTACATGCAAAGTTAATTTATAAAGAGGCTATAGTTAGAACTTTAAGGAAGGAATAAAAGCCTTTAGCGCGGCCATACTATAAGTTCTATTTATTCTCTACTATTCTAACTATTATAATCTACTATCTAGATTATTGCAAATAACACAAGTTAATATATTAATAAATATATACTATTATACTTATAGTAGTAGGATAAGGGTAATACATACTAGATACACTATTGCTCTATTGCTATATTAAAGTTATCCTTAATAAATCTTCTCCTATTACTATCTCTCTACGTCCTACTATCTATCTAGATATTAATATTGTTTTTAAAGAAGTACTTACTATTGCTAAAAAGTATATACTAAAGATTTGCGCTACTACTATTAAAGAGGCTGTTAAAGTAACTACGCTAGAGTTCTATTCTATCTAGATACTTATCTAGCGTAAGGGGTAAGTATACTTAACTATCCACAAGGCAGTCCTAGTATACTAGTTAGGTTAGTAGCTTATCTAGTTTATAAAGGACTATAAAGTTAAATTTCTATTCTAGTAAATATAATTGCTTCTTATTAGTAATAGAATCTAGTAAGAGACGCAAAAGAAGGATAATAAGATCTTTATTAATAAGCTCTAGTGTGGCAAAAGTGTTATATAGATTTATAAGATTCTCCTAGTTATTATTGCTGTTAAGTTAGCTTATTTAGCGCGCGAGAGTAGATAACTAATAATAGTAGTAATAATAAGCTAGATAGGCTATATATAGTATAAGTAAATCTTGCGTTAGTGCTAGGAGCTTATAGGTATTAGGGGGTGCAAGTAAGTTTAAAGTTTAAACTATTATTATGTTAGCGCGTTTAAGATTAGTTTTTAATTAGAATTAGGTACTATATATAGTATATATAACCTTCTATCTTAATTTACTTTAACCTTAAACTAAAAAAAAGGTTAAAAAAGGCGTTTAGTAAGCTAACCTCTAACTATAATATCTCTTTTATTACCTATAATATACAGAACCTCTATAATAATAGTAGATAATTACTAGGCTAGTAAATAGGTTCGGGGTACTTAGGTTAGATATAGGATTAGGTTGGGGTCGCATAAACTATAGGTATAGGTTAGGTTAGGTTACACAGACCTTAGGTTAGGTAAGGTTAATTATATAAGACTCTAAACCTAACCTAACCTATACCTAACCTAATTACGTAAGACCTAACCTAATTATATAAGACTCTAGCTTAATTTAACTTAGTTTAATATTATTTAAAATATATTTTTAATTAATCATAACAGCTAGTTATTACAAACTAAATAGGTACCCTAGGGTTAAGTTAGGGTTAGAGTCTTATATAAATAGGGTTAGGTTAGAATTAAGATCTTACGTAAGTAGGATTAGGTTAGGTTAGGTTAGATTATATAAGACTCTAACTCTAATCTAATTCTACTTATATAAGACTCTATCCCCAATCTAATCTATACCTATTTACTAGCCTAATAATTACACAGAACCTTTATAATTAGGCTAGTAAATAGATTCGGGGTACCTAGCTTAGATATAGGGTTAGGTTAGAATCACATAGACCCTAGGTATAGGTTAGGTTAGAGTCGCATAGACTCTAGGTATAAATTAGGTTAGGTTACACAAACTCTAGGTATAGGTTAGGTTAGATTATATAGACTCCTAGGTATAGGTTATATTAAAGTACTTATTAGAATTGCGTAACTTATATTATATAAAATTAATAGTAATAAAATTAGTAACTTTAGTTACTCTAAAGGTATATAAAAAAGAAATCTAAGTAAAAGTAAAATTAACGCTATTTTGCTATTAATATATATATTTATTATATCTTATTATTGCTAACACTATAGTAGTGCTAAGGCCTTAACTACTTTTATAGTAGCTACTCCTAGTAAAGAATATTAGTAGCTTACTATCTAAAACCTTAAAATCTTATATAGTTTTAATAGTCTTTTTATTAGCTAGTAGCTTATACAAATTATTCTCTTTATCTAATAGCGCTATATTCTCTAAATTATTCTTCTTTATATTAGAATCTAATAACTTTATAAATTACTTATTAGCTATTATAAACTTAACTATTATAACCTTTTAAATTATTTAAGCAGCGAAATTATGCCTTTAATCTCTAATTACATCCCTACTAGTGTTAAAGACATACTTAACACCTACCTATAAAATCTATATTAGTAGAATATTCTTTTTAATCTATATAAGTTATGGGTAAAATATTTAATAAACTTTCTACTACACTAGTATATTAAATCTATTACCCCTTTTAACTATAAAAGTACTTAGATATATTTCTCTTTCTATTTAAGTTAGGCCTAAGTTATAATTAACATCTAGCGTAGCTAAACTTTAGCTAGAGATAAAGAGGCTACTAGACTATAAACTAGGTAGTAAAGAAGGCTTTTAAAACTATTTACTACCTTTTAACTATCTTAGGTTAGTATTTAAGACTAGAGTAGGGTCCCTAGCTATTAGGCTATTATAATAATTAAGGTACTCTAGGAACTATTAGTAGTATATATACTTATTCTAAATCTTCTATATCTTATCCTATACAACTATTAGTATATAACTATAATAAATAGTTATAATTATAATACTTTATACGCTATAAGCTTTTGCAAAAATTTAATATTATTATATAGTTAAATAAGAAACTCTTCTCTCTATTTATACTTAAGTAATCCTTATGCAACTTCTCTTATTCTATCTTAGCTATAGCCTATATAGCTTCTAGCTATCTAATATTATTTAACTCTTTAATAAGCTTATTATTTATCTTATTTAGGAAATTAAAGAGCTAGTTATACATAAGCTAGATATATAGAACCTAAGATTTCTAGTTCTTACTTAGAAAGTTTATAGCCTTCTTAAACCTTTAAAGCATAGAGATAATTAACTTAAAATATAACTATTCTAGGGCTAATAGTTAAAGTTTCTTAAGGTCTTTAAAGTCTACCTCTATAGTATTACTATAAGTAGAAGCGTTTAATCTCCTAGTTATCTTTATTATAATCTTCTTCTCTAGCTATATATTAATATTAGCCTAAAGCTTTAGTATGCGCTCGCATATATTATACGTAGAGTTCTATCTTATTTAACTATTTTAAATTATAGACAATTACTTCTTTAGCAGTGTGTTAGTTTGTGTTATAAGAAATTACTTAAATTACTATAGTAACTAGTTAATTATAATATAAATAGCATAGAGCTACGCGCTAGTTAGTTTGTAATAACTTTCTATAATAACCTTCTATAATAATAGCTAATATACCTTGCGAAGAAAATTTAGGACAAATATCTACGCCTAGATTTTATTTATATATTACCACTATAGCGTCTCTCTAAAGGTACAATTAATAGGCGCTAACAACTTAAGATAATAGATAATATTTTAAACTATAAAATTAATAAAATAATTAAGATATAGGACTATATTCTCTTTTTAGTTCTAGGTAATATTCTCCTCTAATAGTTTGTGCTAGACGCTCTATGCTAGAGTGCTATTATTACTAGTATTATTATATATAATTACTAGAAGCTTCTATATAGTTTCTATGTTGTTAAGGATCTATAGTACCTCTAATACTATTAATACTCTAGTATAGCTACTATATATTAGTATAAAGTTAAGCAGCTTCTTCCTAAGCCACTAAGTATTATTAATATAGTAACTATTAATAGCTAGGAAGCTAAGGTAATTAGCCACAGACCACGCGTTAAGCGAGATAGAGAGTTTAGTTATCCTACTAATATTGCTAAGAATAGCTGCCTTAGCAGCGTTAAACTTATTTAGGAATATATAGTAAAACCTATATTAGCAAGTTATTACAGCGTTAGGCCTAAGGAATTAAAAAAAGTGTTAAAAGAATAGTTGCTCTACTATTTAGAAAGACTAGTTATTATTAATTACTATCTATATAAGTTTAGTTTTAAATGTCTATAGAGAGTACATGGAATATAAAATAGCTGTCTAATTTTTTTTTATTAAGAAGTAAAAGTCCTTTTATAAATAGACTTATTCTATTGCGTATATACTTAGAACCTTATATAGTTAATAAGGTGCTTAGTACTAATTAACTAGGTACTAGTAGAGTTAACGCTTAGGTGTTATAGTGTATAGCTATAGTTAAGATAGAATATATATAAATAACTAAAGGGATACTCTACACGCTTCTAAAATATAGTCTAGATAATACCTATATAAAGGTAAGAGTTCTAGTATAGATTATAGGTTTATTTATCTTTAGTCTATTAAGTATTAGACTACTACACGTCCTATATAGCAAATATCTTTTTTCCTATTTCTAACTCTTAAAAGTCTAAAGGGGGACGTTAGATAAGACAAATTATCCTACTTCCTAACCTATTAGCCTATAGGGCTAGGATTCTATATCTAAGAAAAGCATCTAGTAGTAGGGCAACTAGTTTATTAATATAGGACTGTATATTAATTCCTAGAATAGGTATAGCACTTAATATAGTACTTAAGAATATTAGCGTAATAAAAAAATATAATAACAAGTTAAATAGTTATTAGAGAGAATAGTAGTTTAAAAAGAGGATTGGACAAACTAAATTCTATAATATTAACTATAGTAGTGTTTAACTAATATTAAGGTTAGCTAGAAAAAGTGTGCAGCGTATAGTGTGCTAATAATAAGTTAGTTTTAAATCTAGACTAGTATATAGTCTTTTATTGTAGAGTTAGTTTTAGATAGTAATTAGCTTATTACTATACTATTATAGGCGACATTCTTAGCAACTAGTGTATAATTATTAGCTATAATAATTAGCTATAGCAAAACTGCAACTTTAGCTTATCTTATTATATGCGCTAATGATTGTCTAAAACCCTTTTAGCACCTAAGCCCCCCTTATTATCTAAAACCCCCTTAGCACCTAAGCCTCCCTTATTATCTAAACCCCCTTAGTACCTAAGCCTCTAAAGTCTAAAAAATCATTAAAGTTTATATCCTTATCTATAATATTAAAGTTGTATTTATTTAGTAGCTCCTAGAAATAAGCCTTAAGCTTCTTCTTATTATCTTTAATTTTCTCTTTACACTCTTTATTATTATTCTCCTTAATATACGTCTTGTTACTATTAAGTATACTATCCTTACTATAGTTAATAAGGTTAGTAGAAGAACTAAGCTTATAGCAACTAATAACTATTAGCAAAGGTATATAATAAATAAGTGTAATAAACTTATAACTATTTCTTATTAGTAATTATTACTAGCTTCTTAGTAATTAGACCTATATTGTCTACGCTATTACAGAAGTCCTTTTACTCTTTCTTATTAGTCTTACTCTTAAAGTTATTAGCCTTAAGCTTCTTTAGGCCTGCCTTATATATATTATATAAGAGCTTCTTATATATACTACTATAACTAAAAAATTATTTACCTATATAACTCTATAGTATAGGAGGGCCTTTCCTCTTACTAGCGATAATTTCACACTTAGCTAGGGCTGCTTAGTAGGCTCTTAAATTAACTTTATTCTTAATTTTATTCTACTTCTTATATACAGCTATTAGTTTCGCCTCTAACTAATTACCTACTCCTTATTAATTAACTAATATATAATAATAGAATATAATAATATACTACTCTTTTAATTCTTAATGCAAAACTATATAAGCTCTTCTTTTTCTACGTAAGCTATTAATGCTTTTGTACTTTAAAGAGTACTTAGTAGTTCTTATTATTATAAAGCTTCTTCTTAAGCTAATATTATATAGCTTAATTAGCTAATTAAATAAAGTTTAGTGCCTTTTCTTTTTACTATAGAGTGTATTGCAAGACCTCTGCGTAATAGTATAGGCACTATTACTAAGTATACCTTTAAATAACACTTTATAGTTAGTAGAATAACCTTTTAAGAGCTACCTTATCTATAATATAAAAGAATAGTACTAACCTCTTTATCTCTAAATATAAAGCCCTATCTATATTAGTATATAGTGTAATAAAAGGCTATAATTACTAGGAACCTTAGTAAGACTCTTCTACTTATTGCGCTTAAAATTTGCTAGTATCTATAGGCCGCTACTTAGAAGGTCCTTTAGAACGTTAGAAGACTCTTCCTTAATAGACACTATAGTATAGAGTGTAATAATAGTATCTAATAACTATAGTTAATATTATAGAGATAATAAAAATATTATTATTATTATAAAAAGTAGTTAAAGGGGCCTATACATATAAGTAAGGCGCTAACAACACTAGCGTATTTTCTTTACTTATCTTACTACCTACTTAGCTACTCTACCTTACTACCCTTCTAGCTACTTTTTAATACTCTATAGCCTTAACTACTATACAACCTTAATTTCTAAAATAATATCACGCACTAGACTAACTAAATACTCTAAACTAGTTACTAGTAAATTTTAAGTAAAAAAAAACTACTAACTACTAAAGCTATATAAAAGGCGCCTTACAAAATACTACCTACTACGCTAAAAAGAAAGCACTACTAAAAACTAGGTAATTCATTATTATTATAGCTATTTATTATATATATAGTCTAATAATATATAGCTATTATGCTTAGAGAAATTAAAAAGTACTAAAAGAGTATTAAGCTCCTTATTAGAAAAAGGCTATTCTGCTGTCTTATTACGAAAATAGCATAAGATAATAATAAGAAATATCTGCACTTCTAGTCTACTGCGCTAGCTACTCTCTAAGAGGTAATAGAGGCTTTTCTAGTTAGAATATTTAAAGATATTTCTTTGTACCACTCTACTCCTACTATAAAATAAATACTAATACCTCTAAATACTAATATTAACACTATTTATACAAAATAGGTTACTATATAGGCTAAGAATATATAGCTAGCAAATAGATACTATAAGAAGTATATAGGTACTAGATAAATAGTAAGGCGCTTAGTTAAATTTAGAATAGCTAAGTGCTTAGTTAGGTTTAGTATATATATTTAACACTAAAGCTGTACTTTTACTATAATAAGTAAAAGTATTAATTACTACTATAATAATAAAGACATTTTTATAGTAATTTACTATAAAACTTGCATACAGCTAATAAAAATATAATTAGTTAGACCTAATATAACCTAGTCTATATAACTCTAACCTAACCCATAGCCTATACAACTCTAACCTAACCTATATTTATTACTAGCACAAAATCTATAGGTAGAGATTGGGTCAAAGTTAGGGTCTTATATAAGGGAACCTAACCCCAACCTAACCTATACCTATTTGCCAGCCTATCTATAATAATAGTAGATAGTTATAATATATAGGATCTCTATAATAATAGCAAATAGTTATAACACATAGAACCTCTATAATAATAGTAGATAGATATACACAATCTCTATAATAATAGTAGATAGTAATAATCTAGAGAACTTATAGCCTAAGATATAGTTATAAACTAAGTTAGTAGGATCTATACTTGTAGTAAATTACTCTAGTGTAGTATAGCAATAAACCTAGTTTAGGCGCGCTTGCTTTGTGTAGTTAAAAGTCTTAAGACTTTATAATAATTTTAATAAGTCTTACTTACTTTAGTAAAAGCCTAGAAAGTCTAATATTACTATATAATATCTTAGGTTTTTATATATACCTAGACTTTTATAGTTATATATAGGCTATAGTTATAATGCCTTACGTAAAAGTAACTACTATAACTAACTATAGTACTTACTATATTCTTAATTTTGCAACTTTAATTTTAATCTAAATTATACACTTACTAAGAGACAAACCTAGTATATATAGTAAATAAGATAGCAAGACCTAGCTATAAGAATAAGAATAATAATAGCGGCTTTTATAAAAAGTCTTGCAACTTTGCTACTACGTCTTAGCTAGAGGTTCTAACTTAATAAAGTACTACTTAGAGTACTCTACCTATAAATTAGAATAAATTAGATAATAACTTATTAGAGATAGAGCAATATTATAATAAGCGCAAAGTTATATTTAAAAAGGGACTTCTTAAATCTAAAGATTATAATAAGACTTTTATAGACAATAATAATAATAAAAATAGACCTTATAATAAAGGCAACCCTTTTATAGACACATCTAATTATCTAACTATAATATATAACTAATAGAACTATGCTAGCCTACTACCTACTAATCTCTCTAAGTATATATACTTTACTAATATTACTAATACTAATAGTAAAATATTAGATTATAAACTCTATATTAGTGTAACTAGTATTAAGAATAGTTTAAAGCTAGATAAAGTTAAGGTTTAAGAATATATACAGTTTATAAATATAGTAAACTAGAAATCTAAATTCTAGTAGAACATTATTATATTACTATTAATAACTATATAATAAGTTACTAACAAGCTAGAGGATAAATAGATTAAACCCTAAGAGTTTAAGTAGCTCTAGGCTAGTTATAAAGTATTAGAGCAATAGTTTATAACAAAGTTAGAATAGGATAAGATATTAAAAGATTATATTACTTTATATAAGCACTCTCTTAAGCTTATAAAGTAAAAGAAAATTAAGTTATAAGCATACTATAACTTAATAAAGAAAGACTTTATTACTCTTAGAAAGTTAAAGGTACTAGTAGCCTATTATATAGTCCTATAGTAATAGCTTAAAAGCTTTAAGGTTACTTACTTAATAACTATATCCTGCGTATTAATTATTAAGACTTAGAAAACTGCATTACGCAATCTATAAAATTAGAATAGGCACTTTAGTAAGAGTTAGACACTACGCGTACTTATATTACTAAGCTTAGAGAATAGCCACCTATGCGTATTATTTATTATTATTAACTTTATAACACTGGATAGTTTATAGTAAATCTAAATTAGCTAATTCTATCTATTAAATAGCTACTAAATATTAATATTTATTATATACCTACTAATAATTTGTTACTTAATTATATATATTCTTTCCTTACTCTAGACTTATAATATAATCTATGTGCTATAAGCTATATAAGTTATATATAATAATAGACCTATCTAATACCCTCTTATAAAGTATTCTTATTACTAGAACTTATAGTAAACTCTTAGTACTTGCGTTAGATCTGCATGCCTAGGATAGATTATTTCTCTAGTAAGGATAAAAATAAAAATAACTATAAATATTAGCATATTATATTAATAAATAAGCTATAGACTTTTTAAATAAATAGTTACGTATTATATACTTTCGCAGTTAACTTAAGGGATAGGTATAGACCCTTCTATACCTATATTTTAAGACTACTATAACTGTCGCTAATATGCTTAACTACCTTAATAAGATCTATTTATCTAAAAATAAGCTATTAGACGCCTAGAAGAAGATTATAGGCAATTTCCTAGTTTAGGACCCTAAAAAGATACTTACTAACTAGTATGCGCAATTTATAACTATTATTAACTTCCTTAACATACCTAACTACATACTAATAAGCTAAGCCTATTAGCTTATATATAGTTATATTGTTTATACTACTAATATATTATCTATAACGTAGTTTACTAGCGAGTGACCTACACTAGTAAGCGCGCTACCTTTGCTAAGACTCCACTAAACCATTTTATTTATTATTAGACTGCGTCGCAACACTACTTAAAAATATATACTAAGTTAATACATCTAATTTAGATTCTTCCTCTTTAACTCCCTAGTAGGTTTGCGTATTGTGTCTAGGTTGCCTATAGATACTATAACACTATTAAGTTAATGGCCCTGTTATAGCGCGACTAGTACCTAATAACTATTTACTCTTCTTCTGTCCACTAGCGTTCTTAGAAGTGGCTAGCTAAGATCCCTCTGCTACTGTAAGTGATCCCTAATACTGGATATACCTCCTTTTACGCGATTTTCGCCTTGTAGTCTCCTTAATTATCTTGCGAAGGCCTGCAATTTTATCTAACACTAGTACCTAACTATGCATTGCACTTAGAGCGCCTTTTTTAAGCTTCTTAAGCACCTATATAGTTATAGTTAGTAATAAATTAAAGTGATCTCTAATTCTCTTACGAACTAGTGTTAATTGCGCCTTAAATTCGCGTAGATTACTTAGTATTTTAGACTCCTAGGTAGTAGGCTCTTTAATAGGCAGACTAGGTATATAGATACGGATATTAAGGTGCTGCAATACCTCCTCTGGATTTAATGGGACTAGCCTAGCACCGCGAAAACCACTCTTAATTATCTCTGTAGAGAAAACATTTAAAGGCTAGAAGGAACTCGATCTTTGTAATGTGGATTATTAGCTAACGCGCTAAGCCTAAGATTTTAGTACTATATGCCTTCTTTAGCAGGGAGAAATAGCTCATATCTAATAGCTGCAGTAGGTGTGACAAATATAGCGGCATATAGAGAGTAATAATCTTATGTTCCTTATAGTAATCCTAGAACTTAATTAAGTTATAGCTCTTATAGCCGTTAATAACTAGCAGCTAATAGGTTCCTTTAGCGCGTCCCTTTGTATGCGCGTTAAAGTGTTTTAACTATGCGATACTAAGCTTGTTATTTATCTAGCCGTTCTCGCTAACAGTAATTACCCAATCGCTAGGAATTAACGCGTCTTCGTACTAGGTAGAGATGTAATGCTTGCTAGCATAGATAATAAAGGGAGGGATTGTCTATCTAGCAGCGCAGATACTCTAGATTACTATAATCTACTAGCGGTCACCTGGCTATATTAATTTGGGTTTCCCACGCCTCTCTAATACTGTGACTATAAGCTAAGACCCTATAACCCCTATTAGGAAGCCTAATTTATTAAAGTTGTAGGTGTCCTTATTTGTAATGCCGTACTTAACTTTAATACCCTCCATAAGCTTAAATCACGCATTTATAATCTTAGAATCTTTCTATTATACTCTCTAGTTATTATATAATCAAGACTAACGCGTTTTAACTTTACGTTTGCGCTTAATAAACCTGTCTATTTAGTTAATGCTAATAGGTGGCTTTTCTCTTTATAAACATAGTAAATTGGTTATTGTGTATATTATAAGCTTTGTAGGAGGAAATCCACGCGTGTCTAGCTCGATTATACAATTAATAAGCGCCTGCTCCTTAAGGAGAGTAAAATTCTTTAATTTAGGTGGGTTATCGCGTCGTGTAGTCGTTCCGTTGCGTCTTTGATTAAGCGTTCTGCGATTAACATTATACAGCCCTGCTACTGCTCGCTCTATAAGATTTAGGTCTTATTTAATAGCTCTAATAGCAATAAGTAACTAAGCTTTATTAGATGGCTTAGAAGACATAGTAGGTAGTTGTATTATAATGGTATTATTAGTAATAGTGGGGTCTTAGCAAATGTAGCGCGCTTACTAGTGTGGGTTACTCGCTGGTGAACCACGTTACCTAGAGAATCTTTTGCGTTTTATATAGATTAAGCCTTATATATAGAGCGCCTTAACTGTAAGTCTACTTTAGATTACTCTAGTATATTTATTATAGTGCCTAATTATTTAAAACCTTACTTAATAATTATTACTACTACTAGGTCTAATACTATAATATATACTACGTCCTTTACTCTATATATAAGTAGAACTACTAAATATAATAATTATAGATGTATGTTATAAGAATTAGATCTACTAGCTAAGACTAACATATATTTTAAATATAGTGTTATAGAATATTATATAATAAATACTACTACTAGCTATTATAATAATGCAATTACTCTAGTAAAGAATATTAAGTACCTCTATATTATTCTCTTTAGTCTTATTAACTATAAAGATGCGCAATATATTTACACTATTTAGACAAATCCTAAATAACTATATAGTATCTATAGACATAATAGTTTAAGTAATAAGTTATCTAAGTATAAGATTCTTAATAAAAATAATATATATTACGGTTAGGACTATAAGAATAATAATAAGTTATATTTTTAGTAGCTCCTAAGTAAAACTGCGTAAGAGAGTGATATTAATAGCGTATATAAAGAAATCTTATAGTAGTATAATAAATAATAAATAAGTTTAAACTAGATACTAAGCTTAGCCTTAACTAATAGTCTATGCAATAGATCTTCGCTATCACTATTAATATAAAACCTTAACTAGACAAAATTAAGCAATTATAGTTTATATATCTTATTAAACTTACTATATCTTATAAATAGGCTAAGGTATATTAACTTACTAATATAAAGGCTAGCGCAAGTTTTATTAGCCCTATATATATTAAATAGCACTAATTAAGATTATATAATATTAATAACCTAATTACGTTATGTCTCGCTAATAGCAAGATAGTTAATAAGATTAGTTAAGCTATAAATCTTACTATATAATATAGGACTTATACTAGCACAGCTATATATTTTATTACTAATATTAGGACTTTTAATATTATACTTAGTATAAATTAGATATTTACCTATAACCTATAACTAGAGTTATATAACTAGTCTATAATATTTAACACTTACTACTATCTAGTTAACTACCTTAAGAATACCTTATCTAAGATAGTATACTACAGTAAACCGCTAGCTAGCTTCTTATAACCTATACTATAGGATAATATTAGTATTATTATAGGCAAGATAGCTTATTTTATAGTAGTACACTATCTAGACTTAGTTATTTAGTTAAAACCTTATTATTAGAACTAGCTTAGTTGCCTACTTAATCCTACTAATAGTAACTATAATACGCAAATCTTTTACGCAACTATAGGTTTTACTACTTATAGTTAGACTAACTATAATAAGTTTATAAAGAAGTTCGTTAATAAGATATAAATAATAGATAAACTTAAGTAACTACTACTAGGTTAGTTATATAATAAGTTTTAGTATTTTAATCTAAAGGAGACTAATAAGTTAGCTCCTTACTACTTTAGCGTTAACTATACAGTCTATACTATTAACCTAGTTAATAATAAAGCGCTATAACTATATATCTACAGTCTTATATATTTAGAGATAATAGTAGTTAAGGAATATATTAATAAAATAATTATAAAAGATTTCTTATAGATAAGCATATCTTAGTATGCGTTATCTATCCTTATTATTAAAAACTAGGGGTAGATTATATGTCTGCGTTATTTACTACGCTATTAACGCTATTATAAAGTGTAATTATAACACACTACTATTACTAAAAATATACTAGCGTAAATAAATAATACTAAGTTTATGTCTATTATAGATATTATTATAGGTTTTAATAATATACACATTAAGGAGAGTAATAAAAAAATAGTATTTCTAATCTATTATAGCCTTTATAAATATACTATTATGCTATTTAGCTTTACTAGCGCCCTTAGCACTTGTTAAACTTATATTAACAAAACGCTATAAAAATACCTTAATAACTTCTATATAGTATATCTAGACAATATACTAGTGTATAGCAAAACTAAAAGGACTATATTAGATATATATAGACTATTATTAACAAGTTAGGATAAGTAGATCTATATTTAAACATTAACAAGTATTAGTTTAAAGTTAAGAAGGTTAAGTATCTTAGAATTATCCTAATAACTAAAGGCATTAAGATAGATTCTACAAAGGTATAGGCAGTTTACAACTAGCAACTATTATAGTTACTTAAAGATATATAGGCCTTCCTAGGCTTTATAAACTTTTATTAATAGTTTATTAAAGAATTTAGCTAGATTACTTGCCTATTAACTAATCTTATAAAGGGCGACGCACTAAAAGACTTGCCTATTAAGCTAGAATCTTCTATTGCAAGCATATTTAACGCGCTTAAGTAAGCCTTTATAATAGCACCTATACTTATTTATTTTAACATAGATAAGAAAATCTAGTTAGAGACTAACGCGTCTAACTTTATTACTACTACTATTTTATTATAAAAAGATAATTAAGACATATTATAGCCTATTACGTACTTATTATATAAAATAAACCCTGCTAGGTGTAACTATAAAATCTATAATAAGGAGCTTTTAGCTATAGCACACGCGTTTAAGAAATAGAAATCTAAACTCTTAGATATCTAAAATTCTATTAATGTTATTACTAATTATCTAGCCTTATAGTACTTTATAACTAGTAAGCAGCTTAACTAATAATAAGTATAATAAGTAGAGTTTCTAGCTAAATTTAACTTCTATATTAGATATTATCTAAGTAAGCAAGATATATAATCTAACGCCTTAACGCGCTATCTAGGCAACTTACCTAAAGGTAATAATAATATTTATTAATAATACTAAGTAGAGATAGTCTTATGCCTAGAAATCTTTAAAGGCGAAGAATTATATTATATAGTTATTGCTACTTACGCATTATTAAATAAGAGTTATTAATCTAGTCTGTAACTTATAGCTATATTATACTATATAGCTAAACTAGCTACTAATAATAATAATAATAATTCTATTATTATAATCCTAATAGAAACTAAGGAGATAGTACAACTACTTAAGGATATTAAGATAGTATACGCTACTAATAAGATAGTCTAGAATATTATTACCGCTATTAGAACTAAGGCCTAACATTTGCTAGAGAAGCTTTTTAAGTAGGAACTTAGAATTAAGGTTACTAGCTATTAGCTAAGCAAAAAGTTGCTATATATTAAAAACTAACTATATGTCCCTAATAATAAGAAAATCTATACGCGCATCCTTAAGTAAGCTTATAATAGTATTGCTACTAGATATATTAGTTATAAGAGTACTTATAAATATGTTAGTTAGTAGTATTACTAGCCATATATAATGTACACTATTGTCTACTATATCTATGCCTGTGTATTCTATTACTATAGTAAGCCATATTATAATGCTAAATATAGCTTATCACACTTGCTGCCAATTCTAACCTATTACTAGAAATTAATATTAATAAACTTTATTATTAGCTTACTACCTTATTATAATAATAGCAAGATATATATAGCTATTATAGTTATTATGGTTTTTTTTTACGACTAAGGGGTTTCTAATAAAAATATTACAACAATAGCAGATATCTTTTTTACTATTGTATATATAGAAAAGCGTTTTAAAGTGTTAATAAAAAGGAGTTAGCGTGTTATAAGCGAGCTAAGCGAGCTTAGTAGGCTTGGCACGCCTACTTCGACTAAAAAAATCTACATGCAAAACTATAGGTAAGGCTATATCGCCGTACTATAGTTTGGAGCGGGGGGGAGAGAGATATAAGATAGCGCTAGGTAGTTATTATAGACTAGCTTAGTAAGAAGAAGAAGTTTATCTCTATAATTAAGATTATAGCTAAGATAGTTATAGAAGCTTTTATTACCTATATTTAGTATAAGGAGAGTTTTCTAAAGGACGTTATTAGTAACTATAGTTACTAGTTTATATTATACTTTTAGAAATATCTTTATAAGCATCTAGGTACAAAGCTCTACCTATCTACTAGTTAGTATCTTAAGACTAATAGTTAAACTAAAGTTACTAACGCTACGCTTAAGAAGTACCTATATATATATATATTAATTACTAGTAAGATAACTAGACTTTATACCTACTTATAGTAGAATTTATCGCTAACTTATTAGTTAGCAAGTTAATAAAAGTTATACCTTTTATTATTACTAAGGATTACTTACTATATAATAGTACTAGGCTAGTAAATAGGTTTGGGGTACCTAGCTTAGATATAGGATTAGGTTGGGGTCGCAAAGACCCTAGGTATAGGTTAGGTTAAGGTTGTATAGACTCTAGGTATAGGTTAGATTAGGTCGCATAGACCCTAGGTATAGGTTAGGTTAGATTACAGAGACTCCTAAGTATAGATTAAGTTAAGGTACCTATTAGAATTGTGTAACTTATATTATAGAAAATTAATAGTAATACAATTAGTAACTTTAGTTACTCTCTAAAGGTGTATAAGAAAAAAAATCTAAGTAAAAGTAAAATTAACGCTATTTTGCTATAAATATGTATATTTATTACGTCTTATTATTAATAACGCTATAGTAGCGCTAAGGCCTTAACTACTTTTTTAGTGGCTACCCCTAGTAGAAAGGAGTTAGTAGCTTGCTATCTAAAACCTTAGAACTTTGTATAGTTTTAATAGTCTTCTTATTAGCTAGTAGATTATATAAATTATCCCTCTTATCTAATAGTGCTATGTTCCCTAAATTGTTCTATTCTATATTAGAATCTAATAACTTTATAGATTATTTATTAGCTATTATAAACTTAACCTAACTCCTTTTTATTAACATCTTAAAACGCTTTTCTGTGCATACAATAGTAGGAGGAATATTTGCTATTATTGTAATATTTTTATTAGAAACCCCTTAGTCGCAAAAAAAAAATCATAAACTTAACTATTATAACCTTTTAAATTGTTTAAGTAGTAAGATTATGTCTTTAATTTCTAATTATATTTTTACTAGTGTTAAAGACGCGCTTAACAACTACTTATAAAATCTACACTATTAGGATATTTTTTATAATCTATATAAGTTAGAAGTAAGATATTTAATAAACTTTCTACTATACTAGTATATTAAATCTATTACCTTTTTTAACTATAGGAGTACTTAGGTACATTTCTCCTTCTATCTAAGTTAGGCCTAAGTTGTAATTAATATCTAGCGTAGCTAAACTTTAGCTAGAGGTAGAGAGGCTACTAGACTATAAACTAGATAGTAAAGAAGGCTTTTAAAACTATTTACTACCTTGTAACTATCTTAGGTTAGTATTTAAAACTAGAGTAGGGTCCCTAGCTATTAGGTTATTATAGTAATTAAGATACTCTAGAAACTATTAGTAGTATATATACTAATCCTAGGTCTTCTATATTTTATTCTATACAACTATTAGCATATAAATATAATAAATAGTTATAATTATAATACCTTATACACTATAAGCTTTTATAAAGAATCTAATATTATTATATAGTTAAATAAGAAACTCTTCTTTCTACCTATCCTTTAGTAATACTTGCGCAACTTCTCTTATCCTATTTTAGCTATAGCCTGTATAGCTTCTAGCCATCTAGTATTATTTAACTCTTTAATAAGCTTATTATTTATCTTATCTAGGAAATTAAAGAGCTAGTTATATATAAGCTAGATATATAGGACTTAGGGTTTCTAGTTCTTACTTAGGAAGTTTATAGCCTCCTTAAACCTTTAGAGTATAGAGGTAATTAACTTAAAATATAACTATTCTAGGGCTAATAGTTAAAGTTTCTTAAGGTCTTTAAAGTCTACCTCTATAGTGTCGCTATAAGTAGAAGCGTTTAATCTTCTAGTTATCTTTATTGCAATCTCCTTCTCTAGCTATATATTAATATTTGCCTAAAGCTTTAGTGCGCGCTTACATATATTATATATAGAGTTCTATCTTATTTAGATATCTTAAATTATAGACAATTGCTTCTTTAGCAGTGTGTCGCTCTATGCTGCAAGAAATCGCTTAAATTACTATAGTAACTAGTTAATTACAATGTAAAGAGCATAGAGCTGCGCGCTAGTTAGTCTATAATAACTTTCTATAATAACTTTCTATAATAACTTTCTATAATAACTTTCTATAACAACTTTCTATAATAACTTTCTATAATAACTTTCTATAATAACTTTCTATAATAATAGCTAACGTACCTTACAAATGGAATTTGGGACAAATATCTACGTCTGAATATTATTTATATGTTGCTGCTATAGCATCTCTCTAGAGTTAAGATTAATAGACGATAACAACTTAAGGTAATAAATAATATCTTAAACTATAAGGTTAATAATATAAGTAAGATATAGCATTATATTCTCTTTTTAGTTTTAGGTAATATTCTCCTCTAATAGTTTATACTAGACGCTTTAAGCTAGGGTGCTATTATTGCTAGTATTATTATATATAATTACTAGAAGCTTCTACGTAGTTTTTGTGTCCTCAAGGACCTATAGTACCTTTAATACTATTAATACTCTAGTATAGCTACTACGTATTAGTATAAAGTTAAGCAGCTTCTCTTTAAGCTACTAAGCGTTATTAATATAGTAACTATTAATAGCTAGAAAGCTAAGATAATTAGCTGCAGACTACGCGTTAAGTAAGATAGAGAGTTTAGTTGCCCTACTAATATTACTAAGGATAGCTGCCTTAGTAGTGTTAAATTTATTTAGGAATATCTAGTAGAACTTATATTAGCTAGTTATTATAGTGTTAGGTCTAACACAATAGAGAAAGCGTTAAAAGGATTGTTGCTCTACTATTTAGAAAGACTAGTTATTATTATTTACTACCTATATAAGTTTAGTTTTAAACATCTATAGAGAGTATATAGAATATAAAATAGCTATCTACTCTTTTTTATACTAAGAAGTAAAAGTCCTTTTATTAATAGCTTATTCTGCTATATATATACTTAGAATCTTATATAGTTAATAAGGTGCTTAGTATTAATTTACTAGGTACTAGTAGAGTTAACGCTTAGGTGTTATAGTGTATAGCCGCAGTTAAGATAGAATATATATAGATAACTAGAGGGATACTTTACGCCCTTCTATAATATAGTCTAAATAATATCTATACAAAAGTAAGAATTTTAGTGTAGGTTATAGGTTTGTTTATCTTTAGCCTATTAAGTATTAGACTACTACGCGCCTTATATAGCGAATATCCTTTTCTCAATTTCTAACTTTTAAAAGTTTAAAGAGGAATGTTAAATAAGACAAATTATTCTACTTTCTAATCTATTAGTCTATAGGGCTAGAATTCTGTATTTAAGGAGAGTATCTCGTAGTAGAGTAACTAGTTTATTAATATAGGGCTGTATGTTAATTTCTAGAATAGGTGTAGTACTTAATATAGTACTTAAGGATATTAGTATAATAAAAAGATATAATAACTAGTTAAATAGTTGTTTAAGAGAATAGTAGTTTAAGAATAAAATAGGATAAACTAAATTCTATAATATTAACTATAGTAGTATTTAACTAATATTAAGGTTAGCTAGAAATAGTGTGTAGCGTATAGTATGCTAATAATAAGTTAGTTTTAGATCTAGACTAGTATATAGCCCTTTATTACAGAGTTAGTTTTAGATAGTAATTAGCTTATTACTATACTATTATAGGCGATATTCTTAGCAACTAGTATATAATTATTAGCTATAATAATTAGCTATGGTGAAACTATAACTCTAGCTTATCTTATTTTATGCGCTAATTATTATCTAAAACTCCCTTAGCACCTAAGCCCTTCTTATTGTCTAAAACCCCCTTATTATCTAAAACCCCTTTAGCACCTAAGTCTCTTTTATTATCTAAACCCCCTTTAGTACCTAAGCTCCTAAAGTCTAAGAAATTCTTAAAGTCTATATCCTTATCTATAATATTAGAGTTGTACCTATCTAGCAGCTCCTAGAAATAATCCTTAAGCTCCTTTCTATTATCCTTAATTTTCTCTTTACACTCTTTATTATTATTCTCCTTAATATACGCCTTGTTGCTATTAAGTATACTATTCTTACTATAGTTAATAAGGTTAGTAGAAGGACTAGACTTATAGCAACTAATAATTATTAGTAAAGGTGTGTAATAAATAAGTGTAATAAACTTATAACTATTCCTTATTTGTAACTATTACTAGCTTCTTAGTAGTTAGACCTATATTGCCTATACTATTGCGGAAGTTCTCCTACTCTTTCTTATTAGTCTTACTCTTAAAACTATTATCCTTAAGCTTTCTTAGGCCTACTTTATATATATTACATAAGAGCTTTTTTTATATACTACTATAATTAAAGATTTTTATTTATGCAACTTTGTAGTGTAGAAGAGCCTTTTCTTTTACTAGTAGCAATCCCACACTTAGCTAGGACTGCTTAGTAGACCCTTAGATTAACTTTATTCTTAATCTTATCTTAGTTTTTATACATAGCTATTAGTTTTACCTTTAACTAGTTGCCTACTCCTTATTAATTAACTAGTATATAATAATAGAATATAATAATATACTACTTTTTTAATTTTTAAAGTAGGACTATACAAGCATTTCTTCTTTTTGCGTAAGCTATTAATACTTTTATAATTTAAATAGTAGTTAGTAGTCCTTATTATTATAAAGCTTCTTTTAAGCTAATATTATGCAGCTTAATTAGCTAATTCAGTAGAGTTTAGTGCCTTTTTTTCTTCACTATAGAGTATATTATAAGACCTCTACGCAATAGTATAGGCGCTATTACTAAGTGCACTTTTAAATAGCACTTTATAGTTAGTAGAATAACCATTTTAAGAGCTATCTTATCTATAATATAAAAGAATAGTGCTAACCTCTTTATCTCTAGATATAAAGCCCTATTTATATTAGTATATAGTGTAATAAAAGGCTGTAATTACTAGGTATCTTAGTAAGACCCTCCTACTTATTATGCTTAAAATTTGCTAGTATCTATACGCCGCTGCTTAGGAGGCCCTTTAGGACGTTAGGAGACTTTTTCTTAATAGATACTATAGTATAGGGTGTGATAATAGTATGTAATAACTATAGTTAATATTATAGGGATAATAAAAATATTATTATTATTATAAAAAGTAACTATAGGGGCCTATGCGTATAAGTAAGGCGCTAATAACACTAGCGTATTTTCTTTACTTATCTTGTTGCCTACTTAGCTACTCTACCTTACTATCCTCTTAGCTACTTTTTTAATACTCTACAGCCTTAACTACTATACAACCTTAATTTCTAAGATAATAGCATATACTAGACTAGGTAAATACTCTAAACTAGTTACTAGTAGATTTTAAGTAACAAAGAAGAAGCCACTAGCTACTAAGGCTACGTAAAAGGCGCCTCGCAAAATACTGCCTACTGCGCTAAAGAGAAAGCACTACTAGAAGCTAAGTAGTATATTATTATTACAGCTATTTATTATATATATATTCTAACAATATATAGCTATTATACTTAGGGAAATTAAAAAGTCCTAAAAGAATATTAAGCTCCTTATTAGAAAAAGGCTATTCTGCTGCCTTATTAAGAAAATAGCATAAGATAATAATAAGAAATATCTGCACTTCTAGTCTACTGCGCTAGCTACTCTCTAAGAGGTAATAGAGGCTTTTCTAGTTAGAATATTTAAAGGTATTTCTTTGTACCACTCTACTCCTACTATAAAATAAATACTAATACCTCTAAATACTAATATTAACACTATTTATACAAAATAGGTTACTATATAGGCTAAGAATATATAGCTAGCAAATAGGTACTATAAGAAGTATATAGATACTAAGTAAATAGTAAGGCGCTTAGTTAGGTTTAATATATATATTTAATACTAAAGCTATACTTTTACTATAATAAGTAAATATAATAATTGCTACTATAATAATAAGGGCATTTTTTATAGTAATTTACTATAAAAATTATATATAGCTAATAAGATCTATAATTAGTTAAATTTAATATAATCTAGTCTATACGACTCTAACCTAACCTATGGCCTATGCAACTCTAACCTAACCTATACCTATTACTAGCGCAAAATCTATGGGTAGAGGTTAGGTTGGGGTTAGGGTCTTACGTAAGAAAACCTAACCCCAACCTAACCTATACCTATTTGCTAGCCTAAATAGTACTAAGCCTATATAGTTATATAATATTAAGTTAGTAAGTAGAAATACTACTACTAGTAAGCGCCTACTTATAGCACCTATCTATATAGACTATTAACGCGCAGATAACTTTATTAACTCTTTTATCTAACTATATAATTTCTTGCGTAATAACCTATAGTAGGCGTAAGCTAAATAGACTAAGTATACTAATATAAAACGCGCGCCTACGCCTTATTTTAAAATTAGTAATAATGTAATATTAGACACACATAACTTAAAGACTAAAAAACCTAGCTCTTTACTTAACTATAAGAATGGGAAACCTTTTTATATTATTTGTATTATTAATAATATAGCGTAGAATCTTAACTTACCTAAAGAGATAGGCTAACTATATAATATTTTCTACCTATAGCTATTGCAACTATATAATAAACAACTACTTACTAGATATATATATAATAAGGATAATATACTATTAAATAAACGTATAGAAGAGGAATATAAGATAAGAACTGTACTTACCTATTACTTAAATAAGTTAAAAAAGACCTATATGCGCCTAACTATAGCGTTATAGAGTATAAAGTTATATAGAATAGATTTAATAACTTTACTTAGGAGTCTTACTATAATCTACTTAATTACCCTTAGCTTATTACTAGTTTTTATACTAAAAACCTAAAAAAACCTACTATACTATATAACTTTAATAATCTTATTATATGCTAGAATATTATTATATATCTTATTACTATTCTAGCTGCAAACGCCTATCTAGATGCCTAGAGATAGATAAATATAGGTCTTAAGTTAGTAATAGATAGTAGTCTCTTTAGGAACTCTTCTAGTAGTAATTCTCTTAGCTAGGTTAAGCGTACTAACCTATATAATAATAGTACTAATAATAATAGTGCTACTAACGCGACCCTAATAGACGTTAATAAATTAAAATAAATCTATAGTAATTTAGTAGGAATTTATAATAATTTAGTATAAATTACTATAAAAATTATAATAATTAGGAATAGTGCGTAATAAATTATTATAGACTATAATAGATTATAATAGAGTGTAATAGTTATATAGCTATTAGTATATAGTTAAAAAGAATTCTAGTAGCACTAAAGTTACTGCTATAGAGGGGAGGGTAGTGTTACTAATCTAAGGTGCGACTCTCTTGCTTATATTATTCTTAGATATTACTATTTTAGGACTAGTCTAGTTTTAAGTAAGGTTCTAAGCAAGACTATATATATAGTCTGCCTACGTACCTACTTTATATAGGTATTACTACTATCTTATATTTAGATTCTAATTACTAGTTATCTTATATTTAGATTCTAATTACTAGTTATCTTATATTTAGATTCTAATTACTAGTTATCTTATATACAATATAATAACTTCTATAGTACTCTTATAAGATCTTACTAGCTAATAATTTTTTTATAAAAATAAGCTATTAATATAATTTTACTTAATTAACTTAGCTAGCTTAGATTAATACTTATTAATTAAGTTATTAATAATAATATATTCTATTAGTAGCCCGGACAGATTAGTCCGCCGGATAGTTTTTCTTAGCAACTTCGAGGTCCCTTATAACTTATTATAGAACACTACTAACGTTACTTTATAGTGACTCATAATAACTATTAGGGATTCCTAAGGTGCGGCGCGCCCGGCGGAAGGTTCCGCCGAGCCCCGGAACCTTACCCGATTAGGCATTAGCGCCTCGGCTACGTGTGGGTATATAAGGCAGCTGTTAACAGTCTTTATATGCCACCTCGATATCTTAGTAAAATCAACTTCTTAATTTCAACCTTTGATGCCTTGAGTGATCCCTTACACTATATCGAGGTCCGCGCATCAGCTGCGACATGCTGTAGGGTCTCTAAGCACAACAGCTTGGTGCCCCTGCGCCCAGGACAGGGCCAAAATCCGACCACCCCGCCGTTGCGAAGCGACCGCACACCCGCACGATCGATGTTGCCAGGATAGGCAATGCGATTCACGCATCCACCACATCTGCGACCTCCCACATCGAGCCCCACACGATTTTGTATGAATGGGTATGGCGCGACTGCCACGAAAGGCCCACATTGGAATTAACGCTTTGGGACGAAGCTTGTTAAAGGGGGAGGTGATGTTAGGGATTCCTGAGGTGCGGCGCGCCCGGCGGAAGGTTCCGCCGAGCCCCGGAACCTTACCCGATTAGGCATTAGCGCCTCGGCTACGTGTGGGTATATAAGGCAGCTGTTAACAGTCTTTATACGCCACCTCGATATCTTAGTAAAATTAACTTCTTAATTTTAACCTTTAATGCCTTGAGTAATTTCTTATAATAACCTACTATAACTTACAATATACTAAGTTACTATTTAATCTACTTTTTATATTGTGTAGCCTCTTTACGCGACTATAGTAGCCGCACAAAGCTAAGAAGTCTTTCTTAGCAATACGAACTTATAATAAGACTTTCTATAATATATAATATATTATCTACTATACTATATATAGGTAATATATAGTATACTTATTATAATTCGTAGTAAAGCATACTATATCTTAAGTAGTACTTTATTTAATTTTTAGTTACTAAGTACGTACTATTGTAAGATAAAGTTAACCTATTATTTTTAACCTTATAGTAACCTATAATAAAATCACTCTAATTTACTATTAACACTATCTAAAAATAAGCCGCAAAGGGTAATATCTAACTTCTTCTCTAACTCTTTATCTATCTAACAGGTCCTTAAGTTGTGCCTAGGCTCTTTGCACCTCCTATAGCGGCGTTATATTAAGGGACCTGCCTTTTTTTTACTACTACCTCGCGCCCTTTTTAATAACTTTACCCTAATAGAAGGGCTTTCTACTCCTAAATCTGCTCTCTAAGCAAAGCCTAGCATTCTACCTTTCTAAATACGCTTTCTTTTACGCGTTTTTCGCTTTGTTAGAACTTTAATTTGCTTCTTAAGTTCCTTAATATAGGTCTCTTAAAGTACACTATAGTAGAGTATAAGTTTAGCACTTTTTATAAGCTGTAAGTAGCTTAATTTAGTATTAGGTAGAGACTAAATAAAAGAGTCGCGTACGAGCTTTAACTAGAATCTAAACTTAAGGGTATTGCTTAGAGTCCTGGCTTGCCATAGTGTATCTAGTGGGGTACCCTAAGGTAGAGTGTGAATACGCACATTAAGGCAATCTACTACTACTAACACATTTAAAGAAACAAGTCTAGAGGCCTTAAAGACTTTCTTATAGTTTTCTAGTATAAATATATTAAAAAACGCATTGCAAAAGGCTAGTAGGAAGCCCTCTTTGTCGATATAAAAGACGCGTTAGCGCGCTAAGTCCCGCACACGCTAGAAGTCCTTTAGCTTTAGTGGCGCGAAATAGATTATATTAAGCGGCTAGAGAATATAAAATAAGTGTGCTAGCATATAGAGTGTTAGGATCTTCTGTTCTAGGCAATAATTCTTAAAATCCTAGGAGTGGTGGCTCTTATAGCTGTCTAGAATAAGTAACCTTTATAACCCTACTATGCCCGGCCTTATATACGCGTTAAAGTGCTTTAACTACGTAACTCTAAGCTTGCTGTTAGTCTAGCCAGTCTTAGAGACTAAGAGTTTCTAATCGCGGGAGATACTAGTCTCCTTATATCACGCTAAGATGTGGACTTGCCCTTTATAGATAATAAAGGGTAGAGTAGTATATCTAGTAGCGTAAATACTCTAAATTACTATAACCTACTTATGGTTACCTAACTAAATAAGCGTAGGTTAAAAACGTCTTTCTAAACTAGTTATAATCTTTATTAAGCCAATAACTTCTATCTAGAAGCCTCTCTTATTAAAGTTATAAATGTCTTTATTCTGCACTCTATACTTGGCTTTTGTATTCTCTACTAGCTAAAACCACGCGTTTATAACCTCTAGATCTTCCTATTATATTCTCTGTTAGTTCTTTGCTTAATTAAAAGCCATTTTAAGCTTAGATACGCGCTTTATAAAGCGCTAAGCCTAAGAATATACTATATAAGCGTCTGCTCTTTAGTTATAGAATATACTATATAAGCGTCTGCTCTTTAGTTATAGTAAGCTTTGCCATGCCTAATTATATATCTACTTAGGCGGTAATTCTATTAATTTAATTGCTTAGTGTAGACTTTGGGATATTATATACTATAGCAGCGTGTTATAGGCTTAAAATTTGCTTATTCTAATAGGCGTAAAGGGCAAGCTTAATTATATCTTCTGAATTAGATAATAACGCGTCGTGTTATTAAGACATTATAATTTATAGTAAAGTGTTGTAGTCTTGGCAAAAACTGTCCGGCGGACTAATCTATTCTGGCTACTAATAGAATATATTAGTAAAGTTTTTTTAGTAATTAAAAAACTTATAAAAAAGTTATAAAGTTTATTAGTAAATTTAAAAGACTTATTATAATACTTTTAAGTCTTTATATAAGTGTTAAAGTACTACTTAAGTACTAGACTATTAGTAATAATAATACTATTATTTACTAAAAAGCTAGACTACTATAATATATTTATAAGCGGGCTGCGAATATAAGCGAGCTATAAATCCCACTAAGTCTCTAAGCCTTTCGTAGTATATAAATTCACAACGCATTAATATTCTATTAATATAATAGCTATCCTAAATTAAGCAGTATCTATAGAAGCCTTCTTACACGTACGCGAGTTGTGCTTAGGCTCCTTACAGCGCCTGCAGCGCGCAGAAGCCTGCTAGCTCACAACTAACTGCGCCTTACCTTACTATATTTCTTCCTCTAGTTGCTGCTTAATAGCCTTTTAAGCAATAATATCCTCTTTCTCTGCCTTTAATAGAGTGCCTCGCTTTTAGATCCGCTTTTTTTTACGCTGTTTACGCATTATAGCTGCCTTATTTGCCCTTTATAGAGTAGCTATCTCCTTGCGCATAAGCACTATTAAATGCGCCATTTTCTTAGCGCCTCTAATAAGCTAATTAAGCAACTAGATAACTAAGGTAGAAGAGAATTCCTAATGCCTTCAAATCCGCTTACAAACTAGAGTTAACTAAGCGTCTAGCTTGCGTGCGTTGCTTAGTGTTACAGACTCCTATAGGGCCTCTAGTAGGGCTACTAGCACTAGCACTGGCGACGGTGTACGAAGCTTAATATTAAGCTTTAAGAGCACTGTCTCTAGATTGTGTGGGACTAGTCTAGAGCCTTAAAAGCTTGCGCAGATATTCTCCTTTATAATTAACTAGTTATAGGCGGCGCGAAAGGCTAGTAGAAACTTAAGCTTAGTAATATGGTTAATATAGTTGCGTATTAGGCTCTTAATCTAGCGCCCATACGCCCGCTTTAATAGTAAGAAGTAGTCTATATTAAGTAGCTATAGTAGGTGTAATAAATGTGATGGCATGCATAGAGTATAGATCTTATTCTCCCTATAAATCTTCTAGAATTCGAGTGAGTTATAGCTATTATAGCTATTAAGTATTAGGAGCTAACGCGCGCCTACTCTACACTCTACTGTATACTTAATAAAGTGCTATAGCTAGGCAACACTAAGCTTATTTGTAGTCTACTTATTATCGCTAAGACTAATAGTCTAGTTACCTAGTATATTGTCGCCCTTATACTAGGCTAAGAGGTAGTACTTACTAGCGAAGATAATAAAGGGCAGAATTGCCTACCTAGTAGCGTTAATTCTATAGATTGTCGTCACCCACTTATAATTACCTAGCTGGATCGCTTTTGGCCAACCACGTCTCTCTAAGTCTATAACAACTAGCTAGGAGGATATCTTGCCTATTAGAAAGCTAGTCTTGTCGAAGTTAAATATGTTCTTATTGCAGATACTGTAAGTGGCCTTTATATATACTACTAGCTTAAACTAGGCCTATATAGCTATTAGGTTCTTATAGAGAGCTCGCTATTAATTATAGGCTTAATTAAATCGCGTTATAAGGCTGTCTGTTTGCTTAATAAAGTTTCTAGGCTACTACTAGCTAACGTGGCCTGCGCTACGCTTAGCGAGCAGCTTATTTATTATATCTTGTACAGTATCTAGAGTAGGTACAAAGTCTTGCGAATCTAGGTTAAGTATATGCTTAATAATAACCTCCTCTTCTAGCTTAGTAAGCTTCTTTAATTTAGGCTTATAATTATGTTGCGTAGTAGTTTTAGCGCGTTAGCTATAAAGCGTGCTTTTAGAAATGTTAAACGTTGCTATAGCACAATTAACGCTCTAGATCTAATTCTAATTAATAGCTAAGATAGCTAGGGAGACATCTACTTTGTTATAGAGTAATCGAATAAGTATTAGTTAAGCTATTATAGTTAATAGATAATGTATTATAGAAAGTTAGTAAGATTTATAGCTCGCTTATATTTATAGCTTACTTATAAACACATTATAAAATTTACTTAAACTTTTTACTTTTTATTATAAGTATTAATTTTCAACTTAACTTAGTATATAGTTAATAGCTTACTAAAAACTTTTTTACTTTTTTAATATTTATATTTATACCTATAGCTTAAAATTGTTATTTATTTTATTACTTTTATTAACTTAGTATTATAAAGTATTAAGTAGCGTCTTTAGTTATAAAAAGCTTTAAAGTATCTTTTTAACTTAATAAAATTAAGTATAGCACTTAATAATAGTACTTTTATCTAAAATATTACTAAATTAGCTATTAAACTTTTTTAAAAGCTATATAATAATATTAGTAATAAAAGGCTTTTTTAGGTAAAGCGCTTAATAAGTTAGTAATAAAAGATAGATATTAAGAATATAATTTTAATAAAAATAATACTGTTAAACTTAAAAAATATAAAGTAAAAAAATTTATATAGTATTTAAAACTAGGTTTTTACTAGCTAAATAGCTACTTTTAAATAATTTTTAGTTAGCTAAAGCGCTATTAAAATACCCCTTTGTACGCTTAGCGGCTTACTTAGCAATTACCTAATAAAACTAACAACTATTCTAAAATCAAACCAAACACGCCCTTAGATGGAATTGCCGCGCGTAAAGCGCCCTATGTGCAGGACAGCACAGCTTGCACAGCATCGTTTGGCAGGCTTCTATAGCGTGGCTTAGTCTTCTGTTCCACAATATCGCGGGGATGTTTTGACTATGCAAGCCAGGGAGGGATGAAATCGCCCGAATGATGCACCTCCGGAACGCGATGTCTTAACCACACAGACGCGAGAGACGCCGTGTCCTACATAAGGAAATTACCGGCCGCAGACAGACAAATATGACACACGGCCGCCAGTCCTTGCCATCTAACGCACGCAAGCGGAGCGATATGGAGCCTTCGCACGACTTGAGATCAGATGGCGGCCACTTGCGGCAGATGATTGTGCGCCGTTGCCATGCGAGGTAGCATTCCCAGAGCCAGGATTGCGGTCCGGCGGCTGTTAAAGTTCTGCTCGCGTTTCGCCCTGTGTCGCTGCCAAAAACATGCAGCGCATGAGGCTGCGGGTGACGAATTATTTGTACCATCTCCCGTGGTAGGTGCCGGTTCTCATGGCATCTGGCACCCGAACGGCGGGCGGAACGTTTGGAGTGCGAACAGACCAGTTCAGCGAGTCAAGGCATCCTTTGTACAGAGTAGCCTCAGAGCAGGGGGTCGTCCAAGCGTCTTCGAAGGGCTTCTAGAAGGTCTTTGTAGGAGAATCATGCCGAGTCGAGGTAGAGCTACTACAATGGGTATGAGGTTGGCAAAGTGCACCTATCAACAGACCAGGACATACGGAAGACGGGCCGGTCGTCTCTGAGAAAGTTTGGCGACAGTGAAGTGAGCTGACAGAGAGTTTGAGACGTCGCCCAATCGCCCAAAGCATCGTCGCAGGGCGCACAAGGGGCGGCAAGGGGGGCGACTTCCCCGACTCTCAACCACGCGTCTGGGACGTGGCCGCGTGGGGAAATGCGCATCCTCCTGCGTTGCATGGGGGGCTTGAATAAGGCGGTCAAGCGGTCCCACCTCACCACGGATTCCTTGCCTGTCGATAGAGGACGCCGTGTCCACGTCGCAAACAGCTTTGCGGCCACCACGGCCACGGGCGGGAGGCAGGGCGCCCGTCCGGCCTTGGTTTGCTTCTTCCCGCGCTGCTACGCTGCCTATCTAGACCGCGGAGGATGCGTGGGCAGCACCAAGCTTTGTTTGTCCACCCCCGGCTCACATGGACGGGGGTGCATGTTGGCTGCTGATGGGCGGAGGAAATACCCCGGCCATCAACCTGGCGGGAAGTGGGAGTGGGGTGGACTTTGCGTGCATCTCTATTGGGCATAGCCGCCGCGCTCCGCTTCATGTGCAACGGACGGGGAAGCCAGGAAAGCAAGGAGCGCGTTTGCCCGCTGTTGTCCCGGGCCCTCTGGTCGATGCTAGTAATGCTGCTAGGTACGCTTTCTTTTTCTCGAAGCGTCTCCTGCCCGGAGGCCTGGCCGTGGTTCGTGTATAAAGCAAAGTGCTCCCCCCACCAGGGCACCGTCCTTGAAACCACAAAGCACACTTGATCGCTAGCAGGGACCACGGACAACTTTCCCTATCGCACTCGATAAACTTCCAGTCTTCTCGTCTCAACCTCCTATCTTGGATATCAATCGACACTCGCCTCCAACTGCCCGGGTAATTCTACAGCACACCGCAGGTACCATCCAACCATAGCAGCCCCAACGACACTGTGCATAACAGTGACGAGCATTGGCAACAGCCAGAGACAGTAAGTAAGCCCGCTCTGCAGCCCTTCCCGGGGTGCTGTGATCTGCTCGGTCTCGGCTCCCATGCAGATTGCCAACGCATCCACATCAGCCCTGCGCGCCTTTGATATCGAAATCTGACTCACCATTGCCAGGCTCTTTTCGCATTGCATATCAGCCATCAGCCCTCCCCCGCGACCCTGTCTCGGAAGTTAGAAATCAGCCATTCAATTTTGCCAGCTCATACCGCACTTCCTAGCGCCTTCCCAAGTCTGTCTCAAGCCATCGCTTTCGAACCGAGAGACACGCACTGTGCTTGTCCTACCCTGCCGCACCCAGATATTTAGCCTCTCTTCCCCAGCTTCGCCCCAGGGTTTGCCCCAG
This sequence comes from Laburnicola sp. R22_1, assembly GCA_014281115.1. Taxonomy (NCBI): domain Eukaryota; kingdom Fungi; phylum Ascomycota; class Dothideomycetes; order Pleosporales; family Didymosphaeriaceae; genus Laburnicola; species Laburnicola sp. R22_1. The sequence goes on along the minus strand of JACONQ010000001.1, from coordinate 2,147,844 downwards.
GTCCTGTTAATCTACTCTACGGCTTTGTGGCGTTTGTGTATCCTGCACGCGGTCTCCACTATATAGTCGACCTTTTCGCATCACTTCGGACTACCGCTCCGGCCTCAACATCCTTCCCACTTGCAACGAACAGTATCCGCCACCATCACACACCCAAGTTCAAACACGATGACTTACACGCTCGCCACAATGCCTACTCAAGTCAACAACAACCCGCGCCAGCGCCTCTCTATCCTGACCAACTCCAGTCTCGGTCACGACGTCAGCGCTGCCTTCAAAGCTTCCAACAGCACCTCCTCTCGATCAAGTCAAGAGTTCAGCGAGACCCCTGCACCGCCACCATCTCCTGTCGACTTCTCCTTCCCATCGACACCGGCCGAGCAAAGGAGTCGTGCTGGAAGCGAATCGAATTAGGCCCGCCACAAGCCCTTCTTGAGGACCTTGATTCGACATTTGCTTTTATCATGACTGTGCATTTAGCGGGCGGGGATTTCCACGGTCACGGTTTGGAGCAAGGCATGGAATTGGGGATATATCAGCGGGTGACCTAACATCCACCAGGGGGTTTCTTTGTCAAACTATTGTATGGGATTTGTTCGCGCGTTGACCGCTGCATTTGCATCGGTCGTCTAGCTCCTTTTCCTTGGTTGTACTTTTGTTTTGGGATAGATTTTGGGTAATTGGCTCCGCTTGTACGCTCGCGCGCATTGGATTCCCCATCTGGTCTCTTTCTGGTGCGCGGTCATGGAAACTTATTAGTATTTGGTAATTACAAGCATCATCGACACCAATGCCTGTCCCTCTGCCGCATAGTTGCAATAATTTCAAACCTTCCTGTCAGACCCGGTGCAACGGCGCCTTTACCACGACAACCGCTCCTGCCCCTCGTCGGCTCCTTCGCTCCTATCGCCATGGTGCCTTCCTGATGGAGAAGACAGGCAACAGCAACCACGACGCAATCAGCTTACCATGGCACGTCAGTCCGTCGCTCTCCCACGCTTCTTTGCTTCCTCGCTTCTTTGCTTCCTCGCTTCTTTGCTTCCTCGCTTCTTTGCTTCCTCGCTTCTTTGCTTCCTCGCTTCCTCGCTTCTTCTCACCTGTACCGGACCGAGAGCCTCGTATGACACCCGACAGCCGTGCCGCCGGCTTGCATCCCATCTCACCGCCAGAGCGATCATCACGCAAATCGCGCCCGTTATCGTATCGCAGCGAGCCGCCCCGCTCCCGCTTCGGAAACTCACGTCCAGCCCCTCTCATCGGTGAGCGTGTCTTCATGTCAGCACTCCTGCGGTCCTATCGCTCTTTCGCCCCTTTCCTCCGTCCATCATCAGGCAGCCCAGTGCGTCGTTTGGCACGTACTCGTAGGTAACTGATAACAGCAGGCTGCTAATCACATGAGTGGCATCCGGGGGTGGTATGTGCGCCTGCATGGAAGTTGATGGAACGCTTACAGAAGAGTCAAGACGAGGCAACCCCGGGCTAAAGTGCAGCACGGTATTTTTAGCGACCACTGCTTTTGGACGCAAATTTACTGGCCATCCTGGTTACCGGGTAATAACACGTGGCCCTGATGCGTCCTCTCCTCGATCCGCCTGGCGTTGGCATTTTCGCTTCATCCATCGGCATAAGCACTCGCTCACACCTTCCCTTGTCCCCCCATCGCAACAAAGACTCCGAAACTCTGGCATTCCTTGCTATCTATCACTTGCCCGCACGAATACGGACCGAGACACTTGGAAAATCGAGACCCATCTCCTGATCCGCGTCTCGCCTTTCCTGTTCCTGTCTCAGTGGTGTGGATCCCCCTTCGCGGCCCAACGGCACTGCATCCGCCTCCATTGTGGGGTGCAGGGCCTGGCGCAAATCATCCCAGCCTGCATCGCTGATCGCCTCACGTCAAGGACTGAATTGCCGGCATTAATTGTTCCCGCGGAAAAATCACTTCGGTGAGTCGGTGCGCACAAGTCCGTTGGTTTCTTCGCCAGCCGTGCGTCGGTGCCGTTGACTTTGCGCACTGTGCCGGCTGCTATGCAGAGCCGAGTCGTTTATGCGCTGCGTGTCCCTTGTATCGTGCCTATGTGCGTTCCGGAGTGCTTCGTCACTATTTGCGCTTTGTCCGCAGCTGCGCATCACTTCGGACGCTGTATCCCAATAGGCACTGCAATACACACTGCCAGCTCGCTTCACTTTCAGCCGCAGCGTCACCAAGCCGCAATACGGGGAAGCCTGCATGTCTCCATATCCATCCACATGGCTAGACCAGGATACCAGGATGTAGTTGATTTTACCCAAACTTCCAGGCCCGCCTATTACGCGCAGAAAATCAGAATATTCAAACTCAGTTGCTCGAGCCCAATGCTAATGAGAACATATATCACTGTCTTTCTGAATCAGACCTCCCTTGCAAATGGATGAATGTGGCCCATTCGATTTGTTCCGCACCGAAAGCAGAAGGCGCTTCCGTCGGCCTTGGTAGCTGCCATTTGGCTCAGATTGTAGGACCGCAGTATTAACGAGATTGGATGAAAGACCGGGACCGCCTGCCAGATTTCAATTGCACGTTCGAGCCTGTTGGCATAGGTAGCTTGATCGGAAATCATTCAGGTGACGCGCGTCGAATTACTTTTCTTCCAACTCGACAATATCTTCCGGTCCTGCTTTCACTTCCCAAATAAAAGAGAGTTGTGTCGGGACAGCAAACAGGCCTTGCACATTAACCTCCGAGAACGATAGTGCGCGTTTCGTTCTGTCTTGCCGCTTCCTCTCAACTCATCGGTAACTCTTGATCCTATCATCATCTTCATAAACGCAGGCATTACCCCGCGAGAACACAGTATCCGCTTCTCCGCCGCCTCGTGGTCAAGTCTTCTTCCTTAATTTCGCCAGCTTAATCACTTCAACCTTCTTGTGCTCCTCTTCCGCCCTAGTGAATCTGCAAGAATGCGAGGGGCCGAGGGCCGCCTCTGGATAAGGCAACCGCGAGGCACAGCGTAGTGATTTCTCAACAGGATGGGCAGAAGGGTGACGAAGAGCTCGAGGAGCCCTGATTTCGGTAGCATGTGTTTTAGAGGAAATAATTGTGGTCAGTAACGAATCTGGTCCACGGCGATGAGTTGGATTCTTAAAAGTGTGTACTGAAAGTACGCGATGTTTCCTCTTTGAACCGTGTCTGCTTCTCTACGTATGTGCCGCTTTGGCTTGTTGTATGTGACACTGTCACGCTGCGAGTTATATCCAGCGACGAGGACGATGAGGACGACGTACGACGTACAGGTAATCTTGGATGTATGCCAACGAGAACAAGTCCAAATGGTAGCACCAGTTTAACTAAGCGTAGAGTATCCACCCCCTTTCGAAGTGTTGTACGTACTCACTTAGACTAGATTAAAGTCTCCCACTACGACATAAATACAACCAATAGACAGGCATAGCAGAGGGGCAAAAAAGGTAATTTAAAACCCACAATACAAACAAAAGCGCCGCCCATGCTATTCCATTCTATATTTCTACAGATATCATACAAGAGCTAATTACAACATGCCTAGTATAAAACTAAACCACATTTGCACAATGCCCCCACCGCCCCCGAAAATCCCCGGTGCAAAACAAGAAAAACCAAAAACCAGGATATCTAAGAACGAACTATCATCACCCATATCAAATTTTACAAATCCGACGTTGTCGGTGCCGGAGTCTCTGATACCGTATTCGGTCTGCGCTCCGGCAGCAACCGCAGAGGATGTTGCGGCTTTGGGGCTGGCCCCAGAGGCATACGGACAGCGGGAGATTCATGCTCCCCCGGCGGACGGAGAAAGTATTTCAGACGCAGTTGGTTCATGGGAGCGTTTTCTTCTGGCTCATCATTTTGCTCGAGTGGGCGACGAGACACGGTTGGCTGTGCGGTTGAGCTTTCTGACGAGGGTTCGGGAGGTGCAACGGCGTTGGATGAGAGGAGGTTGAGAATTGAGGTTTCGGTCGAAGAGGTGTCCTCACGTAAATTCTCGATCGCTTGCCGAAGAGCGGGGCGTGAAAGGCGGTCAGGGGCGTTTCTGTCACGTAGACGCTGGATCGCTTGCCGAAGAGCGGGGAGTGGTAAGGGAGCAGGATCGTTTCTGTCTCTTCGAAGGCGGACTACCTCGGTCATCCGGTGCGGATGCATCTTGCCCTCCCTTTCTTTGAAACCGAGCAGGCGTCGACGCTCGTCGTTATTAGAATCGGCTTGTTCCATAAGCTCCATGACCGAGACCCAGTTTGCAAATCGTAGTTCGTCCAGTGGAATTCCAGTAGGACTGAGAGCCGGTCGAGAGGCTCCAGCAGGGGCGGGTGGCTGATGCGGATCGATGGTGTATTCGTTGTATATTGTTCGCATATTGTGGAGGCTACCCAACGGCAGTCTCTCCGGGTCAAGGAACATGTAGAATGGAGAATTGCGTATATCCAAACGTTGGCCGGACATGACGACCGCCGCGACATTCTTCATCTGCTGCTCGAGTTTATCAAGTTCGGCCGTAAATTCCCTTTTACTTAGTAGCCTGACTTGTCTCGTTACATGCGTAAATTCATGGTCAACTGTCGCGATTATTGCATCTTTAGAGTTCGCAGGGAATGCATGTTCGTGATGTGACAGCTGTTTGCGGAAATAGTCGAGATGATCGGCCCGCTTACAAGCTTTTGCGAGAGCGACCCAGTCCTTAAAATCGATCTGTCTCCCTTCTGATTCGGCCCGGGAAGCGATACGGGTCCAATATTCTTCAATAACCTCTATATTCTTGAGCTGGCCTGCGGAATTTATCACACGCCTACAGCCAATCTCATCTAGTTCCACCTGTGCGGTCCGGATGTCCTGCAGCGAGGCGTTGAGGAGGTCAGGCACGTGCAGCTTTCCGGCAAGATGGACCATGGCGAGAAAAACATGGGAGGAAGGCGGCATTCCCGCCTGAAGAAGTGTCGACAGGACACCATGTGCGAAAGTGCTGATGCTGTTGCGAATCGCTCTCATCTGCCCTTCATAGACGGCCCCTACTTCCAATTCGGGGAGTAGAGTGTCGAAGGAGTTGAGGAACTGACCGACATGCACCGGCTCCAAGGTGCCGCCTGCCTCCAGATAGGCGTAGATGGCATTGGCGGTGGCACGAAGAAAGGTCGTTCGATCTCGCAGAGAGTTGGTCGCCTGCTGAGCGCTCCTGATTCTCGTAATCAGGCTGGTGAGATGGCTAGGTTTCACGACGGTGCCTCCACGGCAGGCGACCAAGTAGACGGTATATGCTTCCTCCAATGGTCTCTCTGTCATGAACAAGTCGAAAAAGCGTGTGGGCGTATGAGACGGATACAAGCGCAAAGCAGTGTCTAATGCTAGATAGGAGTTCTTCCAGTCCCGCATGCGAATGCGAGCAGTCAAGATGCCTTGCAGAAGAAGCACCGGCACATCCGGTATGACGATGGGCTGGCTTCGGTCGGGCACGATGGCGTCGGGGGAGAGGTGGTACTCGGCAAAGGTGCCTGGGAAGCGCTTCAGGGCGTCTGCATAGATATTCTCGAGTTCTGGAAGACGGAGCTTGTTGCCATAGGCCAGCAATTCGATAGCAGCGCCGTAGACGGCCTGGGACACGAAGGTGTCGTCCTGGTCGACGAGCCACTGCCACAGCGCATATCCTTGGTCGAACATGGCGCACTCTTTGTATATGCCCAAGATGTGCACAAAAGCATAGGGATGCGGCGGCAGGCGGCCGGCCTGGAGATGCTCGACTAGTTGTTGTATGAAGGGGAATGTGTCCGAGATGCGGGTGGAGCTGACGTGCTGGTTGCGCACGCAGGCATGCAGTGCTTGGGCAATTCGACGAGGATCGTGAGGGGCCAGAGCGCCTGTCGGGACCAGGCTAGGGTACACGTCCATTATGGTCCTGATGTCGCGCTGGTCGCAGGCATTGCGCAGCTTGTGCAGGCGGTCGAGCACCGAGCCAGCCCGTGGCTGCTGCCGTCAGTATGGATGAGCTCCGCCGGCACGTGAGACAGAGCAGCGTACCTCTTCGAACGGATTCTTCCGCGGGATTCCTTCCTTGGGTGCTGATGGCTTGCGCTTCTTAGTCCAAAGTGTTTTCGGGCGTCGGCCCTGGGGCGACTGCAGACATCGTGACTGGAGCGCGGCGAGCGGTGCGGGCGTGCGGAGCAGTCGCGGGGCAAGGAACGGCGCCGAGGGGCATACGAGCGAGGCCAGCGAGGTCCTGGCAATCATGGACATGTCCGGACGGGCATCTCCGGCGCAAGGCGAGATAGTTCGTAGACGTGTGTGTCGATGGAAGCGGAAGGGCACTTTTGCAGAGATGCGCCAAGCGGCAGCAGGCGTGATTGGCGCGCCGAGGAGACAAGTCGCAAAACCGCCCGGTGCCCCCGCGGCGAGGACAGACAGCTGCGTCCACAGTCCACACAGCGCAGACGCCAGCATCCACCATGTCGCGGCCCCTCTCCCTGTTCAGCGTGTCGGCCATCCTCATCCTCGCCATCGACGATGGCTCGCGCATCCTCACCAAGTACTACTCGAACCCGCACCCGCCGCAGGGCCAGACCGACTACCCCGGCCAGATAGCCTACAAGACGGTCAAGGACCAGAAGTCGTTTGAGAAGGGTCTGCTAGGTGCGTGAGGGGGTGGGAGGATAGAGCCGGGATCGTCTGACAGACGTGCAGAGAAGACAGCAAAGCAGACCACGGACATCATCCTGTACGACCACAAGGTCATTGTGTTTAAGATGGAGTCGGACGTCATGCTCTACGTGGTCGGCGGCGCCGAGGAGAACGAGGTGCTCCTGTACAGGTACAGCATAGGGAGAACCAAGTTGTACGGCGAGGGATACTAACAGGCACAGTGTGGTCCTGGCGCTCCGCGACTCGCTCAACATCTTGCTCAAGTGGGTTCCATGTCCAAAAGCCATTCGAGGATATGACTGAACGCACCAGGAACTCGGTCGACAAGCGCACTGTTATCGAGAACTACGACTTGGTGGTATGTACCGTTGTGGATATTAATAACACTATCGCTAACCGCCACAGTCCCTCGCCGTGGACGAGCTGGTGGACGACGGCATCATCCTGGAAACAGACCCTGTGACAGTGGCCTCCCGCGTCAGCAGACCACCGGCCCAGGACATGACGTCGATGAAGAACATTGACCTCTCCGAGCAAGGTTTCCTCAACGCGTGGGAGTTTGGCAAGAGGCAGCTGGCGGAGCGGATAAGACAGGGCTTGTAGAGGCAATCATAGAGGACGGCGTTGGAGGAGTTCTCAGGCAAAACGGCATAGTCATGGTTGCATTGCGCAGGTGCTCGTGCCGTAGAACTGGTGCTTGCCTTCTTTTTCCCTCAATTGATTCGGTCGACCACATGAAGATCCTGGGCCGCACCGACACCAGGCGATGCAACAATCCGTGAGGCCTTCAGCTACAAAGTTAGAGCGTATTTAACTTGACATTTGCATCACCTATCCTAGGGCAACGCCATGCTTGGACTTTTGTCCTGTGAGTCTTGTAAAGGCTTCATGGGTTATCGCACCAACCTAGTGCTGAGGCTCTCTACCCATACTGTGCTCTGGCTACTTGTGTAAACGCAGCACGCAGTTGCGAGGAAGAAGTGAAGGTAGAGTGGTAGAGTACGGTATTCTGAGTTGTATTGTTACATAAGACGCGCTGGCTCAGCCCTACGCGTCATCATCCCACCTCAACCCCCCACCACCGGCTCGCGTGCTTCGTCACAGCTGCAGACGCCCAAAATGAAGCAGCGCTTTTCTTCGCTCGACGTCAAGGTCATTGCCCACGAGCTCTCCAACACGCTCGTGCCGCTGCGCGTCACAAACGTCTACGACCTCTCCTCGCGCATATTCCTGTTCAAGTTCCACAAGCCCGACCACCGCGAGCAGTTGATCATAGAGTCCGGCTTCCGCTGCCACCTCACGTCCTACGCCCGAACCACCGCTTCCGCCCCATCAGCCTTCGTGGCTCGTTTGCGCAAGTACCTGAAAACCCGAAGAGTCACCTCCGTCTCCCAGGTCGGTACGGACCGCATAATAGAGCTTCAGTTCTCCGATGGACAGTACAGGCTATACTTTGAGTTTTACGCCAGCGGAAATATCGTGCTCACAGATGGCCATCTCAAGGTGCTGGCACTGCTGCGCAACGTAGAGGAGGGCGCCGAACACGAGCAGCTCAGGGTCGGGCTGCAGTACAACCTGTCGCTGCGCCAAAACTATGCCGGCATCCCAGAGCTCACCCAAGAGAGGGTTCGGGACAGTCTGCAAAAGGCTGTGGATCGGCAAAAGGAGCAGCCTGCGGCGGCGGGTAAGAAGGCGAAGAAGCAGAAGGACGCGCTCCGGAAAGCGCTTGCCGTGTCAATCACAGAATGTCCTCCGCTGCTGGTCGATCATTCGTTGCATGTAGCTGCCTTTGACTCTAAACTAAAACCGGAAGAAGTTTTGGCGAACGATGCCCTATTAGACAAACTTGTGGATGTGTTACGAGACGCGCGCAAGATATCCGAGGACATCACATCGGTGGACCAGATCAAGGGATACATATTGGCAAAGCCCAACCCTGCAGCGCCCAAAGAGGACGGGGATTCCTCGAACAAGGCAAACCATCTATACGACGACTTCCATCCTTTCCAGCCGCAGCAGTTCAAGGACTCGGAGTACACTTTCCTAGAATTCGAAGGGTTCAACAAAACAGTCGATGAGTTTTTCTCGTCGATCGAAGGCCAGAAGCTTGAGTCGAAGCTTCATGAACGGGAGCTGCACGCAAGAAAGAAACTGGAACAAGCGCGGAAAGAACATGAAAATCGTATCGGTGGACTACAGCAGACGCAGGAACTCAATTTCCGCAAAGCCGAGGCTATTCTAGCCAACATCCATCGGGTAGAGGAAGCTCTTGCCGCTGTCAATGGCCTCATTGGACAGGGAATGGATTGGGGCGAAATCGGGCGCTTGATTGAGCGAGAGCAGGACCAAGGCAATCCTGTAGCACAGCTCATCAAGCTCCCGCTGAAGTTATACGAAAACACGGTTACCCTCCTCTTGGAAGAATCAAATGAGAATCAAGCAGAACAGGATGAAGATGAGGGTTATGATAGTAGCTCTGTCAGTGATGAGACAGATGATGAGAAGGAGACATCGCAAGACAGCAAGAAAGGTCAACCATCACAGCCTGCGTCACAAGAGAAATTGACGATTGACATTGACCTTGGCTTGACCGCCTACAAGAACTCCAGCGAGTACTTCGACCAGAAGAAGAGTGCCAAAGGTAAAGAGGCGCGCACAATCGAGTCATCAGAAAAGGCCATGAAGGCTCATGAGCGAAAGGTGGCGGAAGACCTGAAGAAAGGGCTCAAACAAGAGAAAGAAGTATTAAGACCCGTGCGCAGACAGCAATGGTTTGAGAAGTTCATCTATTTTATCTCCTCGGATGGATATCTAGTTCTCGGTGGAAAGGATGGCCCACAGAACGAAATCATCTACAAAAGATATCTACGCAAGGGCGACGTATACGTTCACGCTGATTTGAAAGGTGCAGTGCCTATGGTCATCAAGAACAATCCCAACACCCCTGATTCTCCGATTCCTCCATCGACTCTCTCTCAAGCTGGGCATCTTTCGGTCTGCACGTCCGAGGCGTGGGATTCGAAGGCAGTCATGTCTGCATGGTGGGTCAAGGCTGATCAAGTCAGCAAGATCGGTCAGACGAAAGAATTTCTGGCGCCGGGGTTGTTCAACATAACTGGCAGGAAGGAGTTTCTGCCACCAGCCCAGCTGGTCGTCGGGCTAGCCGTCATGTTTGAAATAAGCGAGGAGAGCAAGGCCCGGCACCGAAAGCATCGCGTCAATGGTCCGGTTGCTTTTGCTGAAATGCCAACTGAGACCAGAGAGGATGCGAAAGTAGGAGACGAGGATAAAGATGCAGGCAGCGACAGTGACGAAGAGTTTCCAGACGCGAAGCCAGCATCGGACTCGGATGACGACTTCCCAGATACCAAGCTCGAAGAATCAGACGATAGCGATGCAGAGTCGGAGACCTCCAGACATGCGAATCCATTACAATCGACAACAAGGGCTGCAGTTTTGGATGACGAAGACGAAACTGAACCTCCGGCTACGCGGAACGTTACATCTAGTGAAATCAAAGCGAATGCGGCAGATGAAGACTCGGAGCATGATGTTAGATCCATCGCGGACTCCGAACAGACACAGAAGACGGGACGTCGACATTTATCAGCCAAAGAAAGGAAGTTGTTGAAGAAGGGACAGAGGCCTGAGGATGCGTCAACGCCCTCCGGCGCAGTCCCGGTAGCGGATGGCGAGGCAGATAGCGATCGTGACGAAGACCAACCGCCATCCGCCCCCAACGCCCCCGCAACCGTCACCTCGCAAGCCTCCAAGACAGGAAAGGGACCTCTTCCAAGGGGCAAGCGGGGGAAAGCAAAGAAGCTCGCCGCTAAGTACGCTGACCAAGACGAAGAAGACCGCCAACTAGCCCTGCGCCTTTTAGGTGCGCAGTCAGGACCAAGTATAGCAGAAACTGTAGCGCAGGAAAAGCGCTCCAAGGAAGAGGAGGCTGCAGCCAACAAGCAGCGCCGGCGAGAACAGCACCTACGCGCTCAAGCAATGGGTAAAGCAGCCGAAGAAGCGCGCCGCGCCGCCAACGAAGGCGCCGCCCAAGAAGACGACACCGTCGACGACTCAACCCTTGTCTCTAATCTCCTCAACCTCGACGCCTTCATCGGCCGTCCCCTTCCCGACGACGAACTCCTCTCCGCCATCCCCGTCTGCGCGCCCTGGTCCGCGCTCGCAACGTACAAGTACAAAGCCAAGATGCAACCCGGCTCGCTCAAGCGCGGGAAGGCAGTCAAAGACATCCTCTCCAAGTGGGACAATGCAGGCAAAGATCCGAAAGCAACGGACAAGTCTGGCAAGGACGTGGAGAGGATTTGGCCGCAGGAGATGGAGTTGATTCGGGGGTGGAAGGAGACGGAAGTGGTGAGCGTGGTTAGTGTGCCCAAGGTTAGGGTTATGATGGCTGGGGGGAGGGATGGTGGGGGGTTGAGTGCGCAGCCTAAGAAGGGGAAGAAGAGTGCGAGGGGTGGGAGGGGGTCGAAGAAGAGGTGAGGTGAGGTGGTGGAGGAGTAGATTTAGGGTTGCATGTCTTCATAGTGCGCATGCCGTATTTATCAGAGGATCCATGCATTAAAAACAATTGCGGATTGGTGAGATTTGTATTATGCATGGGGCCACTGTATACACTACAATCCAAAGTTAATTAACAAATAGAATTAATATAATGTTTACTGCCCCTATAACAAAAGAGAGTGGTGGCATATAAAAAGGAACATATAAAAAGGAATTAAAATTAACTAACAAACCTATAGTAAGCCTACACTAACTATTGTTATCTATAGCTCGTATGTGAAAACAGCGTACAGACCAAAAAAATTCAAAAAAAAAGAACGACACCTCAGGGATTCGAACCCTGGCTCCCGAAGGAACGGGCTTAGCAGGCCCGCGCGATAACCACTCCGCCAAAGTGCCTTGTACATTTTGGTGATTTGATGAAAAAAATTTGGAATTGAATAATTTATAATGATGCAAATAAACTCGCAGAAGGCTGGAGCGGGCTTTGGGGGATGCAGGGTGTTGGCACAGCCTGTTTTGCATGTCATCACGGGCAGAGAATAGCAATGATGTCACAGAAAAGTACCTAGACATCCTTTCTACAGTAGATCTTTTGCTGTCCAAGATATGCGCTAAGCCTCTTTCGGGTACCACACCTCAATCGCCCTAATACAATTGTACATAGCAGCTATTCCGTTTTGTCCACACCGATACTTGCAATTGACACCTGTCTGAAGCTTACCAGGCGCAGACATGCTTATAGGACTGTGCGGAGGCAAGCAAAACCCCGCAATTGACCATTTCTCACTAACATGCACCAGGTATCTGCGCCGGCAAGTCGTCCATCGCATCGTACCTCGTCAAGGAGCATCGCTTCAAGCGCATACGGCTTGTGCGCACAGCTTCCACACCTGCGGTTGAGGAATCCGCTTCGAACGCGCATGTCCCGCCCGCGGGACCAAGTCCCATTGACGCGCAACATACCTTCCCTGATATCGATGCGCTCCTCGAGTTCGTAACGCTGCGATGGAGAGAAAACTGGGTGACGACCGACATCTGGGATGATAAAGCTGTAGATGCGCTCCTCCGACGGCCTTTTTTCCTCCTTGTGAGCGTCGACGCGCCCGTGAGCGTGCGCTGGCAGCGTTTCAAGAACCGGTACGCCTATCTATGCGCAAACGGTACCAGCACTACACTACATCTTGTGCGCGTACTGATTGACGGAACTGCAGATGCGCCGCTAGCCAGCTCGCTCCGCCTACGCTCGAAGACTTCGTCCTCCGGAACGACGAGCACTTGTTTGCGCCGGGGACGGGTCTGCAGGTCCTCTTCGAACGCGCACAGCTGAAGCTGCTGAACTCGACGACGTCGATATCGTCGCTGCATGGTGCGCTGCGGTCGCTCAATCTCGCCAACGAAGCACGCCTCCGCCCTAGCTGGGACCAGTATTTCATGCAATTGGCGGATCTGGCGGCGCACCGAAGCAATTGCATGAAGCGACGCGTTGGGTGCGTAGTCGTGCGCGAGAAGCGCGTTATCAGCACGGGGTACAACGGAACGCCCAGAGGGATGACCAACTGCAACGAAGGTGGATGTAAGTAAGACAGACGTATGCTGTCCCCGTATCTCAGCACGACTGACCCGGACATCTAGGTCCCAGGTGCAACAACGCTGCAAAAGGGGGCGTCGACCTCTCGACGTGCCTCTGCCTCCACGCCGAAGAAAACGCGCTATTAGAAGCAGGTCGCGACCGCATCGGAGCCACGTCGATACTCTACTGCAACACCTGCCCATGTCTTACATGCAGCGTCAAGATCACGCAGGTCGGCATAAGCGAAGTCGTTTACAATCAGGGCTACATGGTTGACACCAAGACGGCTGAGATATTTGCTGAGAGCGGCGTACGGTTACGGCAGTTCTCTCCTCCGCGGGAAGGCTTGGTCGATCTCTCATTGGGTCCTCCTGCGCAGGATGCGATGACTGTGCCAGAAGAGCCGGCCAAGGTAGAAGATGTTCGAGAGGTATTGAACGATGACAGCTTCGTGCGGCCTATACGGTAGAGTTGCAAGTGGATCGAGTAGATACCCAATTGCCGTGTATGCCATATATTCATAAAACGAGGAGAAAAGGTCACTGCTCCATATTCAACCAGACATACGTTATCATCTCAGTCCGTACCAGCATCTCACCAACAAACAACACAACGATTAACGAACTCTGAGAATAAACTGTATTATTCGGTATAATTCTCTCCATAAATAAAAAAAGCAGGCGGACCCTGCTCACGACCCACATCTGCATGCATGCCATCCTCCGCGCCTTCCGTCGCTAAGCATTGCTGTGGACCCACGCCGCTACGGTGAAAAAAAAAACCAGCAAAAAAACATACAACAGCGAGTGTTCGCTAGTTATCGCTAACCTAGCTACTCTCTTCGCCGGTGTGTTGCTTAATTATTGACAGAGCGGACGGGATGCCATGTTTTCAACACCCTGTGGTCGTATGTGGAAGGAGATGGCGAATGGAAGATTGATATTCGGGGAGCGGGATTAGGTATGTTGTTGTGCTTGGAATTGTTGGGTTCACATTGCGGGTCTGGTTGGTATTGAGAGGCTTTTGCCGGGAGTGGCTAGGAGCAAAAGATGTTCTGGTGGTTGGTGATGCGCTTTGTTGGAGGGTTAATTTCGTTGTCTTATTAGTAATTCGCAAGTCGTTGGATCATCTAGATACCACGTAGGGGAAGACGCCGGTCATTTCCATCGCAGATGCGAAATTGTTTATGGAGAAGTAGCAGTCAAAACTTCCCTTCTAGCCCTGCCATGTGGCATGTGCAGCAACAATAAGGCTTACTTAATAGCTGGGCAAACTCCAATTCACTTTAGAGGCTGGCTCATTTGACGTTTGCCAGGATGATGTTACAGAAGTAGCTGCTACTATTAATACTACATGCTTTCAATATTACACGTTCTATTAACGTCGAACGAGATGGTCACTGCACTTGCCTGGGACGACTGTCGCTGATAGCCGGTACGTATATAAGCATCACTAACAATTGCAGTACCTGAAAAGTTGACCTCTCTTGCAAAGAGCTCAAAATGATCTCCATCTAGGCAATTGCACTAGACGTGACTAATATTACTACTAATCCCCACCCACGAATATTTACACAATCTCCCCTCCTCACTAAATACAAGTATCTATACATCAAGTCGACATCAAGTCGAACTCCTTGTCGCCAACATAGACCTCCTGGTTGTCACCATCCGTCATGATGTCGTACGCCTCGATGGTGTGGGACCCAGTGGTGAACGAGATGGGCGTTACTTGCGAGCTAATCATGAAGAGGATGCTGCCGTCGTCGTTCCTCGTCATGTTGAAGGTGCGCGAGGATTCCCTGCATTGGCCGCCGGAGACGGTGGGGAGCTTTCCGCTGCCGTTGGCGGAGACGTTGCATTCTACGGGTACGGTCTCTCCGTTGTTGGGCTTGATGACGTCGAAGTCGTAGCTGTGGGATGTGTTAGTTGGATTTATTTCTCATGTGTGGAGAGATAAGACGTACAAGCACAAGCCGCCGTGCGGGAGGCACTGAGCGGTGAAGTTGCTGACATGGAAGACGGGCCAGGTTTCCTGACGGGTCGTCACGGCGGCGCCCGAGACAGCGGCGGCGAAGAGCGAGGCGGCGGCGATGAACTGCATTTTGGCGGGTTTGAGAGCGAAGGTTGGTGGTTTATGGAAAGTTGTGGAGGTTTTGGATGTTGTTGTTGTAGGTAGGTAGGTATGTTGTGATGCTGAGATGTCTAACAAGATGGGAACAACTCGAGCCTTTTAATACCGGCCAGACATGCTTCCCTAAGAGTTGCGGTCCACCTTGTTGTGGAAGGTACTTCGATGCCGCCTGCCTCGCGAGTCGCAAACATGCTGCCGACAGCCCAAACCAGCCACGTCCATGCTCGTCAATACTCCGGGCCTGCTAACTTTCGGCTTAACGTTGAAGGCGAGAGACTGAGATCCGTCTAAGCGGTGCACCTGCAGGGTCCTGCACCCATGTAGCCGGGACTCTCGCGGCTGTACCTAGGCATCTTGTGGAGTTGGACGGCGCGGGGTTCCACTGCCACCCAGAGTTTGTGGGGCCATGACTTCAACCGCTGTCGAATGACGTAGCATGCACTGCCCGTTTCATGCGACGAGCAACCGAGCTCGCCTCAAGCAAGGAGGGAGGCAATCTTTCTATTAGGTAACAATTAAACAAAGGTAGGGAGAGACTGCATGGCACGCATCTATCTGCTGCGCAGCACGCATTTCTAACTATATATAGTTAGATTTAATGGTGCCGCTCGTTATAGCTAAGCTTTGCTCTGCTAGCAACAGCTATATATAGGTATACTAGTTGCCTTACTAATATTTTATATTAAGCTATTTATATAGCTATTTATTAAAAGACTTAAAGTGCTAAATAATTAATTAATTTTTAGCTTTTTTATAAGTATTTTTATATTTAGTTTAGTTTTTAGTTAATATTAGTATAGTATTTATTTATATAATAAAGTAGTTATAATAAAAATAATAATAATTTATTTAGTAATAATAAAAATAAAAAAGCTTTAATAAAGTAATACTAAAAATAGAAATTAATATTATAAGTAAAACTAGAATTATAATTAGTATTAGTAGTATAGCTATAGCAAAGTAAAAACTATATAATAAGATTAATATTAGTTCTATTATAAGTTATATATATATATATTATTAAATTATCTACCTAGGGGTAGAACGACAAAGGCTTTTATCTTAAATAACATGATAAAAAAGCAGAGCCGTCTACTTAGTAACTAAAAAGAGCGTAAAAAGGTAATTAAAAATGCGATATATATATAGTATATAGTAAAAAGCTATTTTTACTAATAACTAAAGTATATAATAAGTATTTTATACTAGTAAGGTTAGCTAAGTAAAAAGCTATTAAATTAGCTATTAAAGTTAATTTTAGGTAAGTTTTAGAGAGGTAAGAAGAGCTAAGCGATTTTAGAAATGCCCTACTAGATAGAATTTGTATATAAAATATTATTATTATTATTTAGCTATCTTATTTACTAAATACTTACTATATAATTATATAGTATTGCTACTACTACTAATAATAATAATACTATAGGTAAGTGGTATTAAAATACGTACGTAAATCGCATTAAATTAGAAACTATATAGTAATAATACTAAATAGTAATAATACTAAATAGTAATAATACTAAATAGTAATAATACTAAATAGTAATAATACTAAATAGTAATAATACTAAATAGTAATAATACTAAATAGTAATAATACTAAATAGTAATAATACTAAATAGTAATAATACTAAATAGTAACAATACTAAAAGGTAATATATATATGGTAAGTAATTAAAAATAGGTTTTAAATATATATTATATATATAAATTTAGGTAAGTAAGCTATTCTCTAAGCTCTAGATATATATAGTTAGGGATGCGTGCCGCGCAGCAGATTAATGCGTGCCATGTAGTCTCGCCCCAAAGGTAGAACTAGTAGAGGCTCTGTACTCGGTTCTTTCGATCGACAAAGCCAATTTCAACGGCCTTCCTCGATGGAAATTCCGAAGTACCCGTTACCGTTGGGGCCGAGTAGCACTCCGTGTAGTGTCGATTATCATTATATCATGTAGATGTTTGTTTCGCATTGTCTAATAATAGCTCGTTCCATTGTAGCCGTATTGTTCCACACCTCCACTGGTTGATAAAAAAGCCGCAATCTCCACGGCGCCACCCGTCTGATCCCGCGTCCCAAAGGGTAGTAATTTCTCCGACTGCTACCTAGACAGTTCTGCCTTGCAGGATCTTGTTACGCACATCTCGGCGACTGCGATGCCTCTATAGCTACCTAGGGATCTGTGGAGCTTTGGAAGAATAGAGTGCTCACGCCATGCGTGACAAACACCCTAGCAACTACTTTAGGTAACCTTCTGCTATTAGACCACAAACTGTGGGTACCTGATTTTTACTTCATCGACGATGTATGAACAACCTCCAGTAGAGAGCATGTGAAGTGTTTGGCTAAATTCTGTAAAGGGTTGAGTTGACTATAAACGGATATGAATGAATGAACCAGGACGCGCTATTTGAGATATGCACAGTATGTCCCCATTTGCTAGAATCTAGCAGCAACGAGTGAAATAATTTATTACCCTCTACTATCTAAATGCTCGCGTCACTTTAAACAAGAAACAGTTAATCGAACAAGTGAACCTGCATTCAGGATCCTATCGTCGTATGTAGATTTGCGAGGCGTTTTCCATACAAACCTCGGCCATGTGCACAAAAGCTGAGATTGGAGTATAGAGGTTACATTCTAATAGTACACACTTAGTCCATGATACCCAAATGCCTCGGTGCATGAAAGCTCATCGTGACTCTCCAAGCACGCTAATCCCAACCATCCAGACGATAGCCTCCCCCTGAGCGATGAGAAGCATGGTCATCACGGTAGCGCCTCCTTCTTGATCTTCCTGATAACATTTCCCTCACAGACGACCGTCTCATCTTCTCCGACCTGCATCATCCCCACAATCTTCTCCCTCGTCTCAGCGGAGAGCTCAGAAACCGCACAATTTAGTACTGCAGAGGCAGCCTTGTTCATTATCTCATTCGTGCTTTCGTCCTCCAACTTGGAGCTTATTGAGGATTTCCCCTCCTTCCGAAACTCAGCGTACATGTCCGGTCGCCACTCGTGGTTTAGAAAGTACTTCGCATTGTGATCCATGTCTGAAGTGAAGCCAACGCTGAAGTCATCAAAGCCATCTGGTTGCATCCTCCAGAAGCCGTGACCCATGACGCCCAGGTCGATGCAGATGCAGTCGTTGTCATCAGGCGCTTCCCCATCGAGGTCTCGCGAGTGGAAGTCAGCCGTGTAGTCAAAAGCTTTGTACGCTACATCGTCGCTCGCGGCCACGAAGGCATGCCAGCTGCCCCTGCCATTGCCACCGTCACCATCAGAGATGTGCTTGTAAAGGCGTGCTTTCGACAGAGCAAGACGTGTGGGCGCGTGAATGACTGTAATCGAAGGGAAGTCTTCCAAAGTCCAGAGTCCGATATCCGGACAGTGGGCGCGAAGCCCAATTGCTTTAAAAACTGAAATGGGAGTCCGCTGACTGAATTCATTAAGCTTGCTGTGGGTAATCGGCAAATCCAATATATTGTCTAAGGGGATAGTACTCCGGGTCACGCTAGGAGCGAGGTCCAAAGCTCTAAGGATACGGGGAAGCTCGACCTCGCACTCGCGCTGGCTCGGAGGGTTGTCTTCTCGTTTCATGTCTGGGTTCCATCTAGGCCATGTTGCTGCAGTCGTAAGCTCGACGGCGGAGATGGCGGAGATGGCGGAGAAGATGCGGGGGTCAAGGTTGAGGACTTCGCGGGCTTCGAGTGTGATGGTATTGCTGAAGCTCGCATATGTACGTCTGGCTGTAAAATGCGAAATTGTTTTCTGGACGAAGAGGAGGCGGCGGATCGTCATTAAGGCCATGGTCAACTGGTATTATTGGTCGTTGATCGCAGTCACATGAGTATCGGGCTACCTAGGTATCTAGGTAGCACTCAAACCGCACGAAATCCTGTCAGATGGCCCAGCATTGATTAACGACTCGCTGTTAATATGCTGCACCGCATGTCCGGAAGACAATGAAACGTTGTGTTCGAAGGGCGCTGTTGATGGAGTGAAGGTTTGTCAAACAACATGACCGCAGTTGTCGATCAGAAGACGGACTAGTGCCCTTAGCTGTCTCCTCCACTCACAGGTGCTCGCACTCCCTGCTCTCACATCATAGCGCGCGAACGGAAAAAGCTTCGAGTGTCGATACTCGTACACATTACGACATTCTAAAACAGTCTGGAAAGCTCAGCTACGTAAGGAGATGGCTGTAGAGGAGATCTCGAGTCACATATCGCCCGAAAAAAAAAATCGGCCCCTCCACCGACAAAAACATGTTGGTTGTAACGATTGTCGAGAAATCCTCTTTAGCTTATCTTTTGACAGAAAGAGACCTATGCAGAGGAACATATAGATTACTAGCTCTGTGAGAACATCATTCCAGATCACGATAAGAGCATACAAAGTGGCTAACGAGACAAGAAGTGAAGAAAACATTATCAGCCCTCCATTCTTCTCATTCAGCACTAGCTACTGCTTTTCCATCCGCCGCGCTGGCGACAGCTCCTCCAGCAGCAGCAAAAGCTCCCTGTTTGCTATTTGTCTTCCCATCTTCCAGTGCAGCTGATGCCTTCGGTGTCATCTTCGAATCCTCTGATGCTATCTTCGAACCCTTTTTTTCGTCCGCGCCATGTCTTTCCCATGTCTTCTTCGTATGCGTTCCGTGCTGGTCTCCCGTAGTCTCAGAAGTTTGAAAGAAGCTTTTACCATCTTTGTTCGTCAAAGATGCAGCTGCAGACGCGCCGTCTCCGGAGGTCATTGTGTCGACGCTAGTATTTGCGTCCACATCTTTGGAGGACTTGGATGAGGCGTAGGCCATGGGCATTGTCAATAGTGGATAGTGACGAAGAATCAGATTGATAATAGTGGTTCGATAGGATTCGTTTCTTTGGAGATTGGGCGAAATCCTTGGACAGCAGCAGAATCGCATAAACGAGTGTGGGAACCTAGCGGAAAATATGTGAAAGTCAATTGATGACGTGCTTTGGGATGGCATGATGTATCATAACTAGGTAACTTCAATCTAAAGTCTACAAGGGTATACCGCTTGAAAAATAGGGCGTCGAATGGGGTGTTGTGAGATGAGCCCAGGAGGGCGCAAGGTTGAGGCCGCTGAGAAGATCATCGACGATT
Source organism: Laburnicola sp. R22_1 (assembly GCA_014281115.1). Taxonomy (NCBI): domain Eukaryota; kingdom Fungi; phylum Ascomycota; class Dothideomycetes; order Pleosporales; family Didymosphaeriaceae; genus Laburnicola; species Laburnicola sp. R22_1. The sequence continues at coordinate 2,127,850 of JACONQ010000001.1, read as the reverse complement.
TGTTTTCAACTCAACAGTGTCTCAGGCAGCTATGGTAGAACGAGACGCACACTTTCGTAGGTGACTCTATATAGCGTCTTCAAAGGACGAAACAAACGACAGCACGTCGCTCTTGGGTGTAATAATGTGAGGACGTGTTCGTGATCGTCCTTAACAACGCATTTGTCTCAGGCTGCTCCTACCCTAGGTACCTTATGTAAGATTTCAGCCAATACATCTTCCTGCAGAGTCTACGTCACAAGCAATTAAATCCTGCTAGATGTCTTCCGTCAATAACTATATTAAAGCGAAGGTCGCTAATCCTTATTTTCTTCGCAATCCCGCACTCCACCTAAGCAGTCGCTACACATCAAGAAATCACCTCAGCACTCAACACCCTGCCACTCAAGAAAAACGCCATGTCTTCATCAGCTACGGCATCCAGCTCCTCTTCAGGAGGCTCGTCGTCTTCCGCCGCCTCCTCAGGTGGTAGCTCTTCAGCCACATCTTTGTCGGAAAGTGAGTATGTCTTACAATTTATGGTTAATTCAGACGTTATCGCTTATGCTGCCTTAGAGTAATGATGATAAGAAAAAAAGAAGTGCATAGTAGTTCGGAAGAGACCACTAGTGATACTTCGGAAACAGGTAATTTGCAATTCTCGGCAACTTTGCAAATGTTGTCTGTCGCGTGGAGGACGAAGTCATGGCTGAGATTTTGTTTGATATGTGGATGGATACCAAATAATCACCCATAAAATTAGCAGCTTGAACTTTGATAGTCTGTTCGACAGGAACTACCCCGATACATCGGGATTTGATAGCGGCCACCCCTACAACTCACCTTTTTCAACACCTATATCTCAGTCAATTTTCCAAGGACAGTTATCAAGAAAAGGTAATTTATCATAAATGTAACGGCGCTTTTATTGCACGTATTTCTTTTTTTTTAAAAAAAAGATATTTTTTATTCTTAAACAGGAAATAGCCTTTGCAGTAACATGGTATTAAGATTTTTAATCAGAGAGAAAATCTTCGCAACCTTTTGGATCACGGTAAAACGCTGAGATGGAAAGCTGTGGTAGTGCTGCAAGATTTTTAATAAGTCGCGTATGTGAGGGCACATATAGTCTTTATTGCATTAAGTCAGTTGTCTGCAGCACCTTATAGGGGTGGCCGCTATCAAGTCCCTAATATATCGCGAGGTTACTTGGGCATCATTGAATCCATTCACTCCACTTCAACCATCCGTGCACAAATGCACTCGACAACCATCTCCAGAAGCCACCACGAGTGTCAAGATTTGTTTTTCTTCACCGACCCGCACAATTGGGTCGCCAGCCGGCACAGTAATGAATGGAAATCGCTGGACAAGTCTGGCAACAGTATAGCTTGCTTCCAGCAGAGCGAAGTCCTGTCCCAAACATAATCGGGGCCCTCCGTTGAAAGGAAGATACCCGTACCCAATGGTGCGAGCTAATTCGCCATCCTCCCAACGCCCAGGTCGGAATTCAAGTGCGTTTCCTCCATATATATCCTTGCGCCGGTGCATGGCATACACGCAGTACCCAACTGCTTCTCCCTTCCTGACAAGGATCGGATGTTGACCATCAGGGCCACCGCCAACAGGTAACGTGGTTGTTTTAAGCGCCGCGCGAGAGTTTACAGGCACCGAAGGATAAAGTCGGAGGACTTCTTTCAGGACTAAGTCGAGGTACCGCATCCTCTTGAGATGTTCTCAGGAAGGCAGGACTGCCTCTTCTCCTAGCCCCACAATCGATGCAACCTCTTCACGAAGCTTCTCCATGACGTGCGGATGTCGAGCGAGAAGTCTTAATGTCCAGGTTAGGCAGACTGCTGTCGTGTCTCTGCCAGCTAATAGGACGTTCAGACATTGATCACGTAGCTGCTTCACATCCGTTGTCTCCTGAATGAGAGCATCGATAAACATATAACGCAGTGTCTTCTCCTCGGAGTGGTTCTTTGACCCTGAAGCATCGGCGGCATCTAGTGCGCGTTTGACAGCCTGATCGACAAATCGATGCGAAGTCCTACACGCGCGTCGGAATTCTGGGGTATTCGCCAGCCAGTAAAATTCCCCAAGTCGGCCACGGTGAGAGAGATATTCTTGACTAAGGTTAAAGGCCTGTGCAAATTTAGATTCTTGTCCTGCGACGTTGCTGCTTTGCAGTGAACTTATTGTCTCTTTAAACAGGAGAAACGTGGTAGTGTTAAACGTCAACTGGAAGAAAAGAGGTTGGAGGTCCACAATACTGTTAGGTGGGATGTTGCTGATTAAACTTTCCACATATTTCTGGATTTCCTTAAAGTTTTGGTAGCGATTAGAGATGAATTGTGGGCGTAGTAGTGCGCGTGAGTGTTTCTATGCGACACTATCCTGGGTGAAGATACCGCTTCCTATTAGTGATTTGAAATGCTTGGGCTGGAGTCCTAGACTGAAGTCTTTGTTTTTTAACGTTAGCATCCTCTTGGTACGTTTCTGGTTAGGACGCGTCGCACCTTTGAACTGGGTTGAGAGAATTTCTTTAATGTTGCGTGGTCTAACTGTATTAATCCTTTAGGCCTTAACGTATTAGGTTAGCAAGTGCACGTTCCCACTAAATGCACGTTTTTAGCATAATCGCTACCTATAAAGATAAGGCTGTAGAGCTCTATATATATTATAAAATTGCTAGATTTTTTAGAGTAATAATTAGAGGAGCTTGTTAAGTAATTCTAGCATCTAATTAGCTACTACATTAGGAAAAGTTTTAAGCGAGCATAAGCACCTAGGGCACCTAAGCGGCTCTAAGCACGCCTATACACGCCTACGCACTAAATACGCTCTAAACGTACTAGTAATACTACTTTTTTCTTAGTATACGTATATATAAGGTTGCGTAAGAATACGCACCTATACTACTAGCGCACCTATACTACTAGCGCACCTATACTACTAGGGCACTTATAGTATCTATAGCACCTATATTATTAAAATAATACTAATTAATTAGCAAATAAAGCTTTTTAATTAGTTAAAATTTTAAAAAGCTTAGTAATCTACTTAGTAAACTGCTTAGTAAGCTTTAAAAAAATTAGAATTTTTTTAAAGTATAAAGTTAAAGTCTTTTACTAGATAGTAATTACTAGTTAATATAATAGTATTAATTACTAGCGTATTATATAGAACTACTACCTAATTCTAAATTCTAGATTTTGTAGGTTTAAAAATAGAAATAATATAGTTTTATAATTATTTAAAAGAATTAGATTAGACGAAAGTTAGTGGCTTAGCAAAGAATACTATTTTAAAAAGTTTAAACTTCAATAACTTTTTTACTACTTTATTATTATTATAACCTTTTAAAAAATTATATAATATTTTATTAGTACTATATTTTTATATAATAATATTACGTAATATATATAATAACTAGTAATACTATATACTAGATACTAGGTTTTAGTACCTTCTATTTTACTCTTCTCTATGTATAGTGCGAATTTAACCTTAATTAGAATCTTAACACAACAAAGATCTTTAATAATAACTTATAAAATAAAGAGTTTTTTATTAATTACTAACTAATTACGTAATAAAACTAGTATTTTTAAACTAAATACTTAAAGACTAATATATTCTATTAGTAGCCCGAATAGATTAGTCCGCCGGACAGTTTTTCTTAGTAACTTCGAGGTCCCTTATAACTTATTATAGAATACCACTAATATTACTTTATAGTAACTCATAATAACCTACTATAACTTATAATATACTAAGTTACTATTTAATCTACTTTTTATATTGTGTAGCCTCTTTACGCGGCTGCTACAGCCGCGTAAAGCTAAGAGGTCTTTTTTAGTAATACAAACTTATAATAAGACTTCCTATAATATATAATATATTATCTACTATACTATACGTAGGCAATATATAGTATACTTATTATAATTCGCAGTAAAGCATACTATATCTTAAGTAGTACTTTATCTAATTTTTAGTCACTAAGTCCGTACTATTATAAGATAAAGTTAACCCGTTATTTTTGGCCTTGTAGTAACCTATAATAAAATCACTCTAATTTACTATTAACACTATCTAAAAATAAGCCGCTAAGGGTAATATCTAACTTCTTCTCTATCTCTTTATCTATCTAATAGGTCCTTAAGTTGTGCTTAGGCTCTTCGTACCTCCCACAGCAGCGTTGTGTTAAGGGACCTGCCTCTCCCTCACCACTACCTCGCGCCCTTTTCGACAACTTCACCCTAATAGAAGGGCTTTCTACTCTCAAATTTGCTCCCTAAGCAAAGCCTAGCGTCCTACCTTTTTGAATGCGCTTTCTTTTATGCCTTTTTTGCTTTGTTAGAACCTTAATTTGCTCCTTAAGTTCCTTAATACAAGTCTCTTAAAGTATACTATAGTAGAGCATAAGTTTAGCACCTTTTATAAGCTGTAAGTAGCTTAATTTAGTATTAGGTAGAGACTAAATAAAAGAGTTGCGTACGAGCTTTAACTGGGATCCAAACTCAAGGGTATTACTTAGGATCCTGGCTTGCCATAGTGTATCCAGTAGGGTACCCTAAGGTAGAGTGTGAATACGCACATTAAGGCGATTTACCACTACTAACGCATCTAAAGGAATAAGCCTAGAGGCCTTAAAGGCTTTCTTATAGTTTTCTAGTGTAAACATATTAAAAAACGCGTTATAAAAGGCTAGTAGGAAGCCCTCTTTGTTAATATAAAAGACGCGCTAGCGCGCTAAGTCCCACACGCGCTAGGAGTACTTTAGCTTTAGTGGCGCGAAACAGACTATATTAAGCGGCTAGAGGATATAAGATAAGTGCGCTGACATATAGAGTGTTAGGATCTTCTGTTCTAGGCAATAATTCTTAAAATCCTAGAAGTGGTGGCTCTTATAGCTGTCTAGAATAAGTAACCTCTATAACTCTACTATATGCGGCCTTGTATACGCGTTAAAGTGCTTTAACTACGCGACTCTAAGCTCGCTATTAGTCTAGCTGGTCTTAGAGACTAAGAGCTTCTAATTATGGGGGATACTAGTCTCCTTATACCACGCTAAGATATAGACTCGCCCTTTATAGATAATAAAGGGCGGGATAGTATACCTAGTAGCGCAAATACTCTAAATTACTGTAACTTACTTACGATTGCCTAGCTAAATAAGTGTAGGTTAAGAATGTATTTCTAAACTAGTTACAACTTTTATTAAGCTAATAACTTCTATCTAGAAGTCCGTCTTATTAAAGTTATAAATATTTTTATTCTACACTTTATACTTAGCTTTTATGTCCTCTACTAGCTAAAACCACGCATTTATAACCTCTAGATCTTTCTGTTATATTCTCTATTAGTCCTTCGCTTAATTAAAAGCTATTTTAAGCTTAGGTACGCGCTTTACAAAGCGCTAAGCCTAGTATTGTCCTATAGGGTCTCTGTGCCGCGTAGCTAGCAGTTTGTTGGCTATATCTTCTATCTTACCTATCTAGGGTGCAAATCCTTGCAAATCTAGGTTAAGAATATACTATATAAGCGTCTACTCTTTAGTTATAGTAAGCTTTGCCATACCTAATCGTGTATCTGCTTAGGCGATAATTCTATTAATTTAATTACTTAGTGTAGACTTTAGGATATTATATACTATAGCAGCGCATCGTAGGCTTAAAATTTGCTTATTCTAATAGGCGTAAAGGGCAAGCTTAATTCTGCCTTCTTAATTAGATAATAACGCGTTGTGTTGTTAAGACATTATGATTTATAGTAAAGTGTTATAGTCTTAGCAAAAACTGTCCAACGGACTAATCTATCCGGGCTACTCATAGAATATGTTAGTATTTTCTCCATAAATCTATTAAAAAAATTAAAATTATAGCTTTACTAGTAAAAAAGTTATAAAGCTTTAAAAAAATTACTTATGTAGACTATTTATACATATCTACGTAAGTCTATACATATCTATATATCTCTAAGTATTTTTGTGCTAGTAAATTACTTGTGTAAAAATGCGTATAAATGCGTAAGTCTGTGCACGTCTACGCACTATATATATAGTTAAGTAGAAAAACTTTTCTAATATAAAAGTAGAGAGGGAGGCATATTTTACGAGTACGCATTAAGAGGCTAGAATTAGGCACTTTATTTTTGATAGGTAATAACTTAAGCTATATATATTTAATATTCTTTATACTTAATATAGTAGACTTAAGGTGTCTCTAATTACTCTTTTTAGAAACTTTAACCTTATTATAGAGTTGCTTTTCTATTACCTAGGCCTTACACGCCTTTTAAGCTTTAAGGGCCTTTTACCTATACTTTTAGGTACCCTTCTCTTTAGTAGTAGCTCTCTTTTAGTATCTCTTTTTTAGTAGAGCTACCTTTTAAAGCTTCTACCACTTTCTAAGCTTTATTTTCTTATTATTCTAAAGCTATATTACTATTTCTTTTGCCTCCTTTTTAGCTTAAAAGTTTTAAGCTTTTTAAACCTTTACTAGTAACTAAAATATAGCTTTATTATTATATTTTTTTAGTGCTTTTAGCTATAAAGTTTTGTTCTACTAGCAGCGCTTTTTTTATTAAGAAGAGCCTCTTTAAGCTGCTTATTTTTATACTTTAAGAGCTAATTTTTAGTAGTAATTATATAAACTATGTAGCGTTATTTTATCTACCTAGGAGTAGGACGACAAAGGCTTCTATCTTAAATAATATGACAAAAAAAGCAGAGCCCTCTGCTTAGTAATTAAAAAAGGCGTAAAATAATGAGATATAAACTATATAAGTAAGCTTTATAGCCTATAAATTATATATATCCTTAATAGCCTTATATAAGAGACTTTTTATTTTTAGCTAGTTGCTTACGCTAAGTATAAATAAGCTAAAAAGCCCGCTTAGCTCGCTTATAACGTGCTAACCCCTTTTTATTAATACTACCTTAAAACGCTTTTCTGTATTAATAATAGTAGGAGAGATAACTGCTATTATTATAATATTTTTATTAGAAACTCCTTAGTCGTAAAAAAAAAATATAAATAAGCTACTCCTACTTAATAATAGGCGCTTACGTTATAGGAAGTAAAATTATATAAGAATTTTATTAAGATTAAAAGGCGTAAGCCTAGTAGCTATATAGATGCTTAGAATAGTCTTTTTAGTTAGTAAGTAATTCTAGATAGTTTAAAATAGCTACTAAAAGTTCCTTTTATAATACTAGAGAGCTTTTAGCAACTTTCTATAAAGCGCGTAAGGCTAGTAGAGTATATAGCTACTAGAGGACTAAATACTATAATATTAAGTAGCTAAAGCGTATAAGTACTATAAAGTAAAAACATAGTAAATAGGATCTTATTAGTATTATAGAAATTAATAAATTCTATTATTATATAAGATTTATATGCTAAGCCCGCCAAGCTCGCTTAGCTCGCTTATAACGTGTTAACCCCTTTTATTAATACTACCTTAAAACACTTTTTTATGTTAATAATAGCAGGAGGGATAACTGCTATTATTGTAATATTTTTATTAGAAACCTCTTAGTCGGAAACAAAAACCCAAACCATAAGATTTATAGCTATTAAGAATTAAAAAATAATAAGATATTCTTACTTTTACCTTTATTTTGTAGTTAAACATCTACTTAAGCTAGCTAAGACTAATATTATTATTAGTTTAGTCTACTAAAGAGGAAGTAAAAAAGGCCTAGTAATTTTAGGTATTAAAATTCTATGTGGCGTTAATTAAATCTATCTAGGAGTAGGACGATAAAGGCTTTTATCTTAAATAATATAACAAAAAAAACAGAGCCCCCTACTTAGTAATTAAAAAGAGCGATTAAAATTCTATAACTAGGTATTTTATATATTACTAAATATAGTCTAGTAAATTAATACTAAAGTAAGCGCAGTTCTATTAGCGTAAATATAAGCTATTTGTTAAATAGGCTCTATAGCTAGCTATATAGATATTAATATCTAATACTCTATACTAGTAAGTGTAAAGGGTGTATAGGATAATTATATAAAAAAGAAAATAATATAATAGAACTAACTTAGTATTAATTACTTATCTTTAGAAAGGGTGTGAATAAAAAGAAGAAGATTCTATAATATATAGGCCGCGGTGTATAAGTATTATATAATTTCTATATAATGCTGTTATATAATAATATTAAAACCTTAACCCTTTTAGGTGCTCTTACCTATATAGTATACAGACACTAGCAACTTTTTATTTTAAGGTTATTATTAGTAGTTCTTTCTTCCTCTGCACAAACTATATACTTACTAATATTTATCCTATCTATTTATTATTTTTCTATCTGTACGTCTTCTACTCTAGCTAGTCTACTCTAGTTAGTAAAAAGATTCTATTAAGTAACTATTTATTATACTTTACTACTATTTATTAGAGGCGCAATTAGGCTTATTAGTAGTAGAGTAGTAGTCTAGCTAATAGTAGTTAAGAATAAGATTAGGCTGTTAATAATAAGATTGCGGCAATAATATATTATTTATATAAAGTTCTTTTTACTTAGTTTATTTCTTATATAATGGGTAGACCTATTTATTTTATTTATTTAGGCAGTAATACTCGATAATAATACAATATTAGATACGGGGAAGATAAACACTAATAAGGAGTAGGAATTAAGGCTCTAGATAAAAAGAAGAAGTATATAAGGTAGGCTTTTCTTCCTTTATCTTTCTCTCTCTTATCTTCTACTTTAAATATCTCTCTATATATATCCTTTCTTTCTAGCTCTTTTTCTCTTTTTTTTTTCTTTATTAAGCTAATCTCCTATTTTATATAGTGCTAAACTATGCCTTTTATTATATAATATTTTATCTTTATATAGTGCTAACTTACTATAAATAATAGCACTTATACTTACTAGTAACTAAGTTAGCTTCTCTAGCTTTAATCTTATTATATATAATCTTCTAGATAGAAAAATGTATATTACCCTCTAGTTTCTATATAAACTATATATTCTTTTAGAATATCTCTATTAATATAAGTTCCTCTATTCTATATAGATTTACTTTTATATAGATACTAACTTTAACATAGGCTTAGAAACATAATATTACGCATATACCTTTGTATAATATTAATATTACTTTTTTAGCTAGTATAGACCTATGTCTATAGGCGGCTAAGATTATTTAGCATAAAGAATATTTATATATACTATTAGTCTAGTTACGTAGTTACTTTAGGGACACTCTATACGCCTACTACTATAGTAGTATAACTAGGCCTAGGCCCTTTACTAAGTGCTACACACTAGTAGGCTTTTAAATAGAATTATATAGTTTTTATATATAGTAAAGCTATAGTGCTAGATGTAATTATTATATAGGATAGGGCTAGAATAATAGAGTAGACAATACTAGATATTATTTATTAATACTAAAATAAAAAGACTCTTCTTTAAATAAATATATATTATATCTCTTCTCTTTCTATACAAATAATAGATAGGAAAAATGTGCATTTTTAAGTAATATATGCGTATAGAAAGAATTAAATAAATATATTACGCAAAAGAATAAATAAATAGTAAGGAAATAATTCTATATAAAGGCTAGAAAGAGCTTATATGGGTAGGCTTAAGATAATCTACTAATACTTTAATAGTAATTGTTAAAGTGTTGCTAGAAATTAAAAACTCTAAAGTCTAGTTTAGAGCCTTCTTTATATAGGCATTAGTAGGATTATTCTTTTTATTAATCTATTTAATTTTAGAGATCTTATAGTACTTATATAATTTGTCGAGTAATATAATATTAATTATAAGGCGCTTCTTATTTGTAGTTTCTAGTTATATAAGATAGTTATAAAGAGACTTTAAATCTATATAAATAACTATAGAAATTAGTGACAGACTAAGCGTATATATAATCTTTTAGAGAGTTATACTAATTATAATAGTATTATTAAAGGCTTCTACTATACTATATAGCTTACTAGTAAAAATACTTCTTATTACTCTTTTATACTTAGTTAAATTCTAGTGTATAATATTTACTAGAATATTAAAGTTATTACTATTAGGAAGAAAAATATCGCAGACCTTTTAGAGTATAGTGTAACACTATAAGAAAAAGCTATAGGTGTGCTAAAAACGCATTAAAAAAGGTAAAGCAATAAGATAGGTTAGGCTAGGAACTATTTATTAGCACGTGCAAATCAGCTCCTTATACTAATACTAATAAGGTAGTTAATTATAATATACTATAGTTTATAAATACTAAAGTTAAAGATAATATAACACGCAATTGCCTATGCGCGCAATATAAAATTTATAACTAGATATAAATTATTTTTATTTATCTATTCTTATATATATATATATAACTAATTGTTATATAAGACCTTAATTCTTCTCTAGGGTTAATCCGTAATATTACGTGTTTCTGGGCCGGCTGTTTAACGAACTACCGTGTTACATAATTAATAATTTCTTTAATAATATTTTTCGCTACAATAACAACAACAACAATTATAATAGTAACTAACCTAACTAGCTTATTACTCTCCCATAGTAAATCTCCCCTTATAACTAGCAATTAGACTGTATACTACTCCCTAGGACTTTGCTGCTACTACCCATCTCCCCTATACTTCTACTACTACTGCTTACCCTTACTCTTACCCTTATCGTTTGCAGTCCCCTGCCTTAATAATAGCCTAGATAATTGCCACCACCTTAATAAGCTTCTTATACTATTACTACGCCTTTAGCGTTTTATATATTATAATAAACTCTTTTTTCCCTTTATTCTAGTCCTTACTCTTATAGTCCTTATTGTCTTTATTTTTAGTTATATTTTTAAGCTTCTATAGTATAATCTCTATGTTGTGCTGTTATTGCGTTATAAAGGCTGTGTCTCTTTTACTAATATCTAGGTACTAAAGAACTGCCTTACACTCTAGAATCTAGAGGCATAAGATGCGGCGAATTGGCCTAAAGATATTACTAATAGGATACTTAAAGATAAGCTCTAGAGGTTTCTTTAATAATTCTTCTAGTTGTATAAGGTCGCTAAATCTCTAGAGATTATTCTTAACATTGCCTAGCTAGTTATCTATATCATAATTAAATTTAATAACAGCTATATTACTATAGGTATTAGATTTAGACACAATATTAGGTTGCTAGAAAGTTATTATATTACTAGACATAATAAATAAAGAGATAAAGATTTAGTATTCTAGGCGTCCCTAATATTATAAGTGGTAGACTTTATACACTGTGCGTATAACAAATTATAGTTACACTACTACGAGATTATAAGCGTAATAACTAAACTATAGTTAAGCGTTCTATTGCCTATACTACTTTTGTAATTACGACTCTATAGTCTACTAGTTAAGAGATAATATATAACTTAGTTATGCTAGATAGTAGACTATCTATTAACTGCCGTTAATAATGCTACTATAAAGAAAGTTAATAACAAATTATTATAATTTTGTGTATATTTTATTACTACTACTATATGCTAGGTACTAGATTTTAGTGCCTTCTGTTTTACTTCTCTCTGTATATAGTGTAGACTTAACCTTAGTTAGAATCTCCACATAACAAAGATCTTTAATATAAGACCTTAAGGTTATAATATATTAATTAATAGCCTTCCCTTAACTAAATAATGTGCTTTCTATAGGGTGGGCGGTTACGCATATATATATATATATATATAATAAGGATAATAAGTAAAACTATACTAATAATAATACTAATAATAAAAAGTATAACCTAGATACTAATAATAGATATATATAGAATAGATATTACAAAGGTTAGATGCCTACTACTACTATCCTTATAAAATATATAGTAGTATAGTATAAGTTATATAGTAAAGAGATTACTATAGCTAGTTTATTTTATTACAGTGTCTAGTAATACCTAGGTGCTTTAGAGACTATAAATTTTAACTTATAGCTCTCTTTCTACTAGTTTAGCCGCCTAGTTTTTAGCTATATTAGAGATAGTTATTACTAGAGCGCTTTTAGTAAGTAAGAGGTAAGGTTTAATTAGATCTAGGAGCGACGTAGTAGTAAAAGATATAGAGAAAAGGTTAAGTATAATTTAGAATAGCTAGCAATTTGCTATAAGGAAGAAATATATAAAGAATAGTTTCTAGAGGCGTAGGGTATATATAGGTACGTGCTTATTCTATAGAATTTTGATAGGAGATAAGTAGAGTAAGGTTAACACTAAAGAAGTATGCTAGAGGTTAAAGAGTTATTATTAGGGGATAGTAAGGTGCTATTTAGTATTAGAAGTAGGGAGCGCGTACGTAATTTATTGTATATTATAGTAGTAAAGTAGGATAAGAGTTTTAAGTAGTTAATTATTTAGTAACGTAGTAAAAGGTTATAAGATAGTGTTAATTATCTAGTAACGCGGTAGGTAGGTAATCAAGTTAGAGTATTATTATTATAGGTTATCTTAGAAGCTAGAAGAGGCGTTAGAAAAACTTTAACACGCTCTAGGGCTTAGCGCGCATATAATATAATATTATATAGGCACTAGTAACGTAATAAAAAACGCAGTAATTAAACGTACTGGGGCCACTTAAAAACTAAATAAGTAGAGGCAGTTTATAACTCTTGCCTAGAAGAGTAAAAGTTATTACTATTACCTATATAATACTTATTGCCTAGAGCAATTAGAAATTCTAATTATAAGCTTAGGTTCTTATTATTAGCAAATAAGCTATCAGTAAAGATAAATAGCTTTGCGTAATAGAGATCTAATAGTATAAAAGTAAAACTACACTTATTATTATTAATCTACTATTGGATTTATAAATTTAATGCCTTAATATCTTTATATAAGAGTAATATAGTCTAAGTAGTAATATACAAATTAAATACAACTTCTAGTTAGCATATAAATATAATATAGGCGCCTTTTGTATGCTGCTCTATATACCTTTAAGTAGTATTTTTATTTTTAGAATTAATTATATAAAGGCCTTTTACTTAACCTTTTTATATAAGAACTATAGTATTATATATAAACTAAATTCTTCTACTATTAAACTTAATAGGTTAGTTCTTAGCAAGAATAGTTTTATTTTTATATAAAAAGCTACCTTCTTTAGCTCTTCTTCTTCTCTTTATACAAAGTTTTTATTAATAATACTAAGGGTATTATCTATCTAAAGGCTAGTGATTCTAAAAGTGTGCTCTTCTTTATTAGTAATAAGTAGATATAGGTTGTATAATAAAGTCTTTATACTAAGTTTCTCTTTATAGTAGTTATAGTAGGTCTTAAACTAGTAAAGACCTAATTTAACTATACTATAAAGTAGTTATATAATATAAAAGATTATATCTTATAGAAAGTTTATATATAGTTTTTTAGATAGTCTAGTATAGAGCATATAGTTTAGTTTATTAGTAGACTAAATATAGGCCTAGGTAGTATTTTATAGTTTAAAATATATTCTATATATTACCCTAAAGGCTTACTCCTAATAGAAGAAGTAGGCGCTAACTTATCCTTTAGATAGTAGATAATTAGGTAAGAATTTTATTCTTCTCTTTATTAGAGTAGCTAGTAAATATAAGGTAGAATTTCTTATATAGTTAAATAGTCTTACCCTTAAATTCTTATATAAAACAGAGGTTAAAGACTCTACCCTTATACTTAAATAGGTTAAAAAGAAGAATTTTAAATATACTATTAGTAATAAAAAGATCTATTTCTATATAATCTAACTCTTTAAAAAGTGCTCTAGGTGTTATAATTATATCTTCTATATAGAGCTTTAGAGATAGTTTCTAATTACCTATCTTCTTCTAGGAAAGGAATACAGTATTCTTCTTTAGGCAGCTTTTTCTCTTCTTTTCTAGAAGATTCCTTTATATAGAGGTAATATTATCTACTTTATATAATAGTAGGAGAGTATAATCTTCTTTATAATAGTATAGCTTAACTTATATATAGTAAAACTTTACTAGACTATTTTTTAAATTAAGAATTATATTTCTATTCTTAATATCTTTAATTTTATATATGCCTATTTATCTATCGTTTTCTTTCTAAACTATAATCTTAAAATTAAATAGGAGCTTAAGAACTTTATACACTACTAATAGACTATTATAGGTATTTAGCATATAATTAATATTAGTTTTATTTCTTTTCTTTTATAATATTTTTATTTTCTTTTATATAATATTTATACGTGTAATAATATTAGGTAATAAGAAAACATCTATACTAATTCTAGAATATGCGCTAAAGACTAGTAGTATAGGTATAAGGCTATCTAGGCCTATAGTGTTATTAATAGCTTTAATAGCTATCTAAAGAATATTCTCCTTATTTATATAATCTTCTAGTTTAGTCGTAAGAATATTAAAGGCTCTACAAAAAGGTATGTGTAAATACTTAACCTTTTCTATTACCTAATATACTTTTATAGGCATCTACTTATAAGTTACGCTAATAATTTTTATATAGTTTTTAAACTTATCTAATATAAAGTTTGTACCTAGGATATATATAATATAGTTAGGTAGACCTTAGTAGATATTAATTTAGTATGTATAGAGGGCTTTCTACGCATCTTATAAAGATATTAATTTTAAAAAGATTATAGCTTAAAATAATATATCTATATTTATAATATATAGTACGTCCCTAGTTCTAATATATATAATATTAATAATAATCTTATAGTTAAAGTAGGTATTATTCTTAATAGAAAACTTAAAGTAATATAGAACTTATTTATATAATTAATAGTAGTAGCAAAACTTCTAAATTTTATTTAGTATAGTAGTATCTACTTTATAGCTAGTATTAGTAAGTATCTTATAAAGTCTTTCTATATAGGGATATCTAAACTATTAATAAAGGTAATAGAGTTCTTATTTAGTAAAGAAAGATATATTTTCTTCCTTACTAATAGTAAAGAAAGGTATCCCTATTTGCGTATAATAGATATAGTTATGCTGTTCTTTTATATAATAATATCTAGAATATTATTAAAGTCGGCACCTAGCTTATTAGTATCTACTAGTAATAGTAGGAATAGTGTTAGAGTATCTAGAATATAGTAGGTAATTATTTCTATTAGATTTATAATTTGTATAGTTTCTAAACATCTTTATAAGTTCTAACCTCTAAAGTTAATATTAGTATTGCTAGGTATCTAATTAATCTTTATATAGGAGTTCTTTTATATATATACCTCTAGCTATACTTTGATAATAGTAGAAATTCTTACTATATCTATATCTTATAGTTTATCTTAGTATATTATATAGTATTAATCTTTAAGAATAAACTATTTTATACACTTCTTTAGCTCTATCTTATAACTATATTCACTAGTTGTGCAGTAAAGATAGGCAGCAGTAGTTAGGTAGGACACTTAATTATTACTATTCTTATTATCTTTACTCTACTCCTCTTCTTTATGCAAAGCAGATTCCTTATTATTATACCTTTCTATATTCTAAATATAGGACTAAATAGTTTCGTATAAAGGCGTTTTATTATTATGCTCTTTATAGAAGCTAATATACTATCTTATTATATAGATAGTTAAAAAACTAATAACCTTTCTTATAGTATATAACAAGCCCGCTTAGCTCGCTTATAACGCGCTAATCCCTTTTTATTAACACCTTAAAACGCTTTTCTGTGTATATAATAGTAGGAGAGATATCTGCTATTATTTTAATATTTTTATTAGAAACCCCTTAGTCGCACAAAAAAACCATAGTATATAAAATACTTTTTTAGTCTTATACAAATATTGTTTAATTAGAATTTAAATTGCAGTAATAATAGTATAAATTATCTATAAAATTCTTATCTATAAGGGCCGAGTAATCTTCCTCTTTATATAGAAGAGTTATATTTACAATTAGTATAGTATATATTAGCCTTTTATAAGTACTAATTAGATTAGCGATTAATTACAACTTAGATTAATGTATAGAAATTAGTAAATAGAGCTTTATAGATAGGCCTAGAGGTAAATATAGCCTACTCTAGCTCTAGATATCTATAGCATACTTATATAATAGTAGTATAGAGAGGAATTTCCTAGTAAAGTCTATACCTAATACTCTTTATGCGAGGGTAAGCCTATTAATTATTGTCTCTAGGACTTCATATAGACTCTTATTAAGGTTCTTATACTAGTATTATGCCAAAGTTATTATAGTCTAGTCTATCTAATACTAGTTATAGTTAATAGTAGTAATAAAGTAACTATTAAGTACTTTTTATAAACACTTTTACAATTATCTAGAGTAGATAGTATAGAGGTAATACTATACTATACAGCTAGTAAGAATATCTAGAAAGATATCTAAGTATTAATTCTTAGTAATATCTAGGCGTCTGTATAAATTCATAAAAATCCTAGTCTTATCTACTAAAATATTATATAAAGCTCTAGTATAGTTATTATTTTTATTTTATGCCTTTTAAAATTAGATTATCTTATTAGCTAGAATTCTCTAAGAAGGTAGGTTATGCTTAGGCAAAAGCTTATATAGGTTAGATTATAGTATAGGCTTAGTCTATATAAATTAGTATAGTGCCTATAATTTGCGTTTAACTAGTAGTAGCTCTATTCTATACAGTGTTTAATAATTGTAAGCAGATAGATAATATAGTAGTTAGATACTATATATAAAGAGTAGTAGTTTATTTAGTTATTTGTATAAATAAGATTATTCTTAGTACTTATATAAAGGTTCTTTTAAGATATCTATAAGAACATATAACTATATAGGTGCCTATAGTAGTAGTAGCTTACTCTATTTAGGTTTATACAACAGTCTAATTAGCTTAGATATCTTTAAGATTAGCTTTAGTGTTTATATATAAGAAGTTAAGTCACTATGTACTAGATACTAGATATTAGTACCTCCTGTTTTACTCCTCTCTGTGTATAGTGCAGACTCGACCTTGGTTAGAATCTCCACACAACAAAAATATTTAATAAGAAGTTAAGCGAGCTAGCAAAGGCAGTAATATATAAATAATATCTACATTACCTTAGGCTACTTTGTATAGTTTACTAGCACTTATAGCTCTAGTATCTATTTTTAGTATAATATCCTTTTCTTCTAGAATTGTAATAAGCTCTCTCTTAAACGCATAGTTTAACTTTAAAAAATAGTGTTCTTTCTATCTTTTAAAGTCTTCTTAGAATAATTCTAAAAAAGCTGTCTCTTTTTAGTATAATATATAATAATTAGCAATAGTATATGCTACGTATAATTATACTTCTAATAGAAAGGGATTATCTACTAGGTTAGTCTTATTCTTCTAGTACTTAGGTCTTATTTCCTTGCGCAGTATTGCCTCTAATATTCCTATCCCTTTAGTATACTTATTGTATAGTCTAGGATATTTAGGTATATTAGTGTTATTTTATAAGGCAAAGGTAGTAAAGGTAGGGGCTTTATATAAAGTAATAGTAGGGGTAGTTATTGCGTAACTAGTTTATTTAATAGGTTAGTTATATAAAGAGTTGCGCTTTATTAAAGTTTATTATTATCTAACTATATATTTATATAGTTACTAGTAGTGTACTTAGTGCACTATCTTCTCTTAAATCTTATATAGTAGTAATATCTACTTACTAACTTAATAAAAGAGCTAATCTACTATCCCTATAGATATGAATAGATTTTATACGTCTTATATAATCGCTTCCTTTATTTTATATAGTAGTAATAGTTACTTAGTAACTTTATAAAAGTTTAATCTACTATTCTATTATATATAAAGAATAGAATATAATAAAAAAATTATATAGGTAATAACACTCCTTTTTGTCAACAACTTAAAACGCTTTTCTGTGTATACAATAGTAGGAGGGATATCTACTATTATTGTAATATTTTTATTAGAAACCTCTTAGTCGCAAAAAAACTATAGCTAATAACAACTTATGTAATTTGTCTTTACTCTTACTAATTTATAGTTAAGGATTAGTTAACTACTAATTAGTGTTAAATAGGCTTTATAGCTAGCTGTATAGATATTAATATCTAATACTCTATACTAGCAAGTATAGAGGGTGTATAGAATAATTATATAAGAAAAGGAAATACTATAATAGAACTAACTTAGTATTAATTGCTTATCTCTAGAAAAGGTATAAATAAAAAGAAGAAGATTCTATAACATATAGGCTGTACCGTATAGGCATTATATAATTCCTACGTAATACTATTATGTGACAATACTAAAATCTTAACCCCCTTAGGTACTCTTGCCCGTACGGTGTATAAATAATATTAATATTATTTACTTATAATTACTATTTTATAGTATATACTAACCTTTTCTACTTTTAAAATAGCTATATAAAAAGACTTTATTTAATTTACTAGGCACTCTAATAAAGAAGTGTTTTTTATCTATATTATAAATATACTACGCGTTAATATTATATTACTTAATTTTACACTTTAATAGGTTAAAGTATAGTATATATTTAAAAATAGAATTAGCTTTATAGCCCTAAAAGTAAGACTAAAGGTCTATTATTTATTAAGTTAAGCTTATAGCACTTTATAAAGCGCGTTAGCTACTTTATACTTAAAGTCTTTTTTAGCTATTTTTAATATAAAATTTTATATTATATTAAGTGTAGAAGGTAGCCTATTAGAGCTAAGGTGCTAATTATACTATATAAGGGTCTTTTTCTAGATATTATTAAGTACTTATTAATTTTTAAAGTCGGTAGCTATTAATATAGTAATGTTACACGCGCCCTATAATAGAGTTAAGTAGTTAATACTAAAAAAATTATAATTTATATATAATTAGCTTTTTCTAAAGATTCTTGTAATTTAATAGCTGTAGTTTGTTTATTTTTTTTAAGACTAAGGGGTTTCTAATAAAAATATTATAATAATAGCAGTTATTTCTGCTATTATTAATAATATAGAAAAGCGTTTTAAGTGTGAAGAGCTAAGCGCCCTTCTACTAGTTACTTAGCCTACTATCTTAGAGCCTTAGAGTTTTAAGTCTATACTTCTGCTAAGCTAGGAGTATATAAGTCTATAGCTAGAGTTACTCTTAAACTTTATTAAATTTATAAGTTTACTTAGCCAACTTTAATCTCTTAGTCTAAAGCCCTTTATATTAAATTTAATTAACCTCTTATAATAGGAAAGCTTACAAAATCTTCCTAATACGCTAAGAACAAACCTATAAATATAAGAAAGGATTTGTAGTACACTTCTTTACGCCTAAATAACTTTATACTCTAGTTTTAAGAAATATAAAGAGCTATAATCTAGTCTATAGTATCTTTAAAATAGGTCTCTAGTAAGTAATTAAGTTAAATATTAAAATCTCTTAACTTTACAAACAACTATAAATATAACAAAAAGAGCACTAAGGCCTTTTTATAAAAGGAAAAACACCCTTATTGTTTACCTAGTATAATAAGTTACTAAACTCTAATAGTAAGGAGCTATAGAAGTAGATATTACTACTAACCTTACTAAGAAACTATATGTAGGAGATTATAATAAAACAGAATATATATAAAAGATTAAGCTAGTTTACTAGTATCAATAAAACTAAAGGTTAATAGGGCCTTAAGTACCTCCATAAAGAGGAGAGAAAGGCCTAGAATATAAAAGAAGACGCCCTTTAAAACACGCTAACGCAAATTATAAGCTGTCTTACTAGCTTAAAGTAACTCTAAGCTATACTAGTAGTTTAACTAAATACTAATAAATAGCTCTAGACCTTATTAGAATAATATACTAGAATAGGGACTATACCTTTAGCCCCCTTCTAAATAATAGTAGTAATACTAGTAGCTAGTAAAGTGCTAATAGAGTGCTAACGCTTCTAACTCTCTAATCTAGAGTTGTTCTTTAGAAGCTGTTAGGATTACTAGTATTAGAAATATATAATAAAGGCTAAGATTTATAAGAATTGCCCCCTTTTAGGAAATATAGTTAATTATATTATAAATAGGCCAATAGGTAAGATAGCAGATATTATACTAGTCTTTATAGAGAAAGGAACCTATTCTAAAGATAAATTCTAGGTTTTTCTAAATATAAGCTTTTGCAATAAGTTAGTAAAAAAGTAAATATAAAATAGGCTATTCCTTAGCTAGTAGGGTAAAACACTACTAGCTAAGTTTAATACTAACTTTATACGCCTAGCTACTAAGACTAATAAAGATAATTAGAAGAATCTAAAGAATATTTACTAAAGAGCCTTATATATAATTTTATAGAATAGGCTAATTATAGTAAAGATTTTTAAAAATTAGAAGCTTATATTATTTATAAATAGAGTTAATATAGTTAAGGAAAATATTTACTATATAAAGATATTAAAGCCTTTTTACGCAATAGCCTCCTTTTTACTAAGTCTATAAATACTATAGATTAGGGACTTATATATTTTAGTCCTATAAAAACTACTAAAGTAAACCCTCTAAAGACAAAAAAGCGCGCTAAATAAGTCTTTAAAAAGAAGTTAGAGAAGCGTTATAAAAAGAGAGTATGCTTCTATTATAGTAAGAAGGGCTATAGCATCTAGAACTATGATTTCTAAGCTACTATACCCCTAACTTAAGCTAGGTTAGGCAAGGCCTAAAAGATAATTAGTAGTAATAAAAATATTAACAGCTTAGTAGAGTTAAAAAACTAGTTTCTCCCCCTAGAAGTTATTAAAAGGAGGAGATAAAGCTAGTTATAAAGAAACTAGAGGAGAACTGTAATATATATAAGAAAATATAGCTAGATTTAATACTAATTATTATAAACACTTTTATTAATAATATTACCTTTATATATACTATACTTAATTTAGAGTAACGTACTCCACAACCGAGCGACTCACCCAACCGAGCGACTCACTTTTGCCAAGACCCCACCAAAACATGTACTATTCACGACAGTACAGAGTCAATACGAACTATTATCAATAGTCTAAATAGGCCAATCTATTCAGAATCTACTTCTGCAGGTTATTTACACGTTGTTCTATTGTGCCCAGGCTCGCCGCAGCGTCCACAGCGCCGTTGAGTTGGCTCGCCTCCATCAACGCGCGCCCTCTTCTTTGCCTTCTTGCCATCACTGCGCGCCGCAAAGTCCTTTAGAGTAGCCAGCCGCTGGCCCTCTTTAGCTATAAGAGCTCCTTCTTGCTGCAATCGCTTTCTTTTGTGCGATTTATGTCGCGTGGCGGCCTCATTAGCAGCTTAAAGTTCGGCGTTGCGTTTGGTCATCAACACTAAAGAATGCCCTATCAGCTCGGCGCCTTTGACGAGCTTTTCCACCGCCTTAACCATATAAGTTGGGGAACTATCCACATGCCTTTGAATCCTCTGCTTAACCAGCATTGATTGTGACCTAAGTTCTGTACTATTTCGCGGAGTTTGCGACTCCTATGTACTATCGCGAATAGTACATTCTAGAGGCGTACGCAGGCGGACGTCAAGCTGCGATAGTACAGCCTCTGGGTCGTGGGGCACTAGGCCAGCACCTCGAAAGCCTCCTTTAATATTACTTTTAGTAATTGAAGCCTTAAAAGCAGCAATAAAGCAAGGTAGGAACTTGATTTTGGTGATGTGCGTGATGTGGTTGCGCATCAGATTCTTGGCTTGGCGCCCATACGCCTTCTTTAACGGCGCAAAACAACCCACGTTAAGTGGCTGCAAGAGGTGCGACGAATGTGGAGGCATATAGAGAGTAATAATATTACTCTTTTTGCAGTAATCCTGGAATTCGAGCGAGTTGTGACTTTCGTGGCCATTAATAATGAGCAAACGTGCTCTACTAATAGTACGCCTCTTTGTATGCTTATTAAAGTGCTTCAGCTATTGCAGACTAAGCTTATTTGTTGTCTAGCTGTTCTTAGAGACTGCAATAACCTAATTATGAGGTAGATCCTTCTCCTTATACTAGGCGGAGAGGTGGTGCTTGCCCCCAAAGATAATAAAGGGTGGGATCCACCACCCCATTGCGTTGATGCCTTGGATGACTGTTGTCCACTCCCTATTGCCCTACTGCACCTGCTTTGGCCGTCCTCGACGCTTAGAGCCTATGACTACTGCTCTAGTCGATATTATGCCCATCATAAAGCCAGACTCGTCGAAATTGTAGGTGTCCTTATCTAGGATACTATACTTAGCCTTTATGTTCTCCACAAGCCGGAACTAGCCTTGTATCACCTTAGGATCCTCCTAGAGGGCTCTCTTATAGTTGTACTTTTGATTAAACTTGACTTTAAGCTCTGGCTGGCGCTTAACAAAGTTTGGAGCCCAGTTATAGCCTACAGGGTCGCGATGCCGCTTAGCTAGCAAAGAATTGGCCATATCCTCCACGGCAGCAAGCCGTGGCAGGAATCCTTGTGAGTCTAGGTCGAGTACATGCTGTATAATCGCCTTCTCCTCTCTTATAGTAAGCTTTATTGTGTTGGGTGGGCAGTCGCGTTAGAAGGCGATTCCAGCGCGTTGTCGGCTGAGGGTCTTTTGAGGGATGTTATAGAGGGCGGCAGCGCGTCTTTGCGAAAGTGACGCGTCTTATTTGATAGCCTGGATCGCAAGCTGTATACGAGCTTTGTTTGACGCTAGTAGTTTGTTGTGTTGTTGAGGCATCGCGTTGTACTATTGATGGTAGCACGTTTTGGTGGGGTCTTGGCAAAAGTGAGTCGCTCGGTTGGGTGAGTCGCTCGGTTGTGGAGTACGTTATTTAACTACTACCTTTATATTTAAAAAGGTTACTAGGAAAGCTAACTTATACTATATTAATTTAAATAATTCCTATTAAGTAATAGGATATAGAAAAGTAACCTCCTTAGTTCACAAAGCCGCTTATATAGAAATAGATATTAAAAGGCACATTAAAATAATATAGGCGTATATTAATAGGAAGAAGAAAGACTATAAACTAGTTCTTAGTTTACTATAGTAGAAGAAGAATACTATATTAGTGGCCCTAAGAAAATAGTCTATATATATAGGATTTTCCTATATAAGAATTAGGGATAAGTAGAGGAGATAAACCCCTACTTCTAGTTAAGAGATCTCTACTACATTGTTTATAACCCAAAATAGAAGAAATATAAAAAAAGAATAGGTTAATAGTCTTTACTGCCTTTCTTAAAGATATTTAGAAGGCCCTATCCCTAAAGGCTAAAGTAAACCTAAGAGACTACCTCCTTAAGTAGCTTCTAGACTAGGTAGGAGTTTCCTTAAGAGAGTAAGCTAATAAACTTCCCCTATTATAAGGCCCTAGGATTAACTACTTAATCACCCTTATTAAGAAGAATAAAAAACTCTAGAAATCCCTTTTAGGCCTCTCTATAGTATATTAAAGAAGAAGCTGCTAGTTCTTTATAAGAAACTAATAAAGTATCTATAAGGAACTTTAGACTAAGAGGTTAGAGTTGCCTAAGTAAACTTATAAATTTAATAAAGTTTAATAGTAACTCTAGCTATAGACTTATATATACTTCTAGCTTAGTAGAAGTATAGACCTAGAACTCTAAGGCAGCAGGCTAAGTAACTATAAAAGGGCGCTTAGCCTCTTATATATCTCCTTCCCCCCCTAAAAAAATCCTAGCGTTATATTTTATACTCCCTATAGTAGTAGCACTAATTCCCCTCCTACACGCCTAAAGTCTTAAGGATAAATCTAATACTATATATGCTAGCAATAGTACTTTAAGGCTTTAGGAGGTTCTAAGCGTACTTTAGCTAGAAAAAGTACTAGACTCCTATTCTTCTACCTTTAATAGGGCAACTTAGTTGTTATATTTAACGCGTTTATATTTATCTCTCTTAGTTTCTATAGCGTAGCTGCCTATTTTAGTTAAGAATTCGCGCTAATATTATTTGCTCTAGCTAAGGTAAATAAAAAGGTTTCTACCTTAGTTCTACTTTTTTATTTTACTCTACTACTATATCTGTAATACTCCTTATTAATATTGCACTATATTCTAATTGCTACTTCTACCTTTATACTATTTTTGCAATTTTTCTTATTATTAATCTCTATTATAGTTAGAGCTAATAAGTAATACCTTATAGTAGCCCTTATAACTCTAAGCAAGCGTCTAAAGGCTAGCTTAACTATAGCTTAGTATTCCCCAATAAAAATTGCAACTTATAGCACTTTTACTTATATTAGTAAGCCTTTACTACCTACTTTAAATCTCTATAGTACTAAGAACCTTAAGACGTTTATGCGTAATAAGACTATAAAGGACTATTATAGAGTTAGTTTTTTAGTTCTTCTATATTATTCCTTACTAATTCTAAGTAGTTCTTTAAGAACTTAAGCTATAATTAGAAGATCCTTAAGGCTATCTATATAATATCTAAGAAGTGCGTCTTTAAGACTGCCTATATTTATAAAAAGACCTACTAACACTATCTTAAGCAGCTTATTTTCTATATATAAAGACTTATAAGAAAAAAGTGTAACTATAAGGCTTATATTATTTATTCTAGTAAGTGTTTAAGTAAGGTATAATAATTTTCTAGTAAACCTCTTCCTTGCTAATCTATATTTTAGATTTAGTATAGCTTATAAGAGAACTCTACTAAAATTAAATTTACTAATCTTATCTTATAACATATTCTCTATAGTAATAGTTATACTAGTAAGTCTCTTTTTAATTTCTAGTAAGCTTATTTTAATGTCTTTATTTATAAGTATAGCTCTACTATCTAGAGTGCTTAAGTTAAGCCCTAAAAGATAGATAATACTAATACTAGATATTCTAGATAGAATATAGAGCTTCTACGTTAAATTTTTATAATTTAATAAAATACTTATACTATTCTTTAAGCTCTTTCTAATAAACTTACTATAAGTCCTAGGTTTTTAGAGTTTAACTTCTTTAGCTAATATTATACTATAGTTAATTACTACTTTTACTCTATCTATTCTAGAGCCTCTCTATTAGAATTTAGTTAAGCTTATTCTAGATATTATAAAAACTATCTGCACTAGTAAGATATTAAAAATGTAAAATTACTACTCTTCTAGAGTGTATTAAGTAGGTTCTAGATTTTGCAGCTATTAGTCCTAATTAAATTATTATTCTTTATAAGAAGGTTAAAGAAATAAATCTTAATTTTAATCTAAGTAAGAGTAAGTTTATAGGAGAGAAGTAGTATTTCTATTTATTTTTCTAGAATATTAGAATTTTTCTATCTCTATATCTAGCCTTATTATAAAGGTCTAAAGGTTTTTTCTTATAACGTACTTTGCACTCGAGTCGATTATTCTATTAAGTCAATTACTTTGCTAAGACTCTACCAAAACGTACTATTAGCAATAGTACAACGCGATGCCTTAACCACACAACAAACCACTGGCGTTAAAAGAAGCGCGTATATAGCTTGCAATCTAGGCTATTAAATAAGACGCGACACTCTCTTAGCAATGTGCTACAGCCCCCTATAACGTCTTTTAAAGTACACTTAGCAACTAATGCACTAGAAAGACGTTTAGACGCGACTGCACACCTAATAAAATAAGACTTACTATAAGAGAGGAGCAGGTGCTTATGCAGCATATACTTAACCTAGACGCGCGAGGATTTCCGCCCCAGCTTAATGTCATAAAAGATATGGCCGATTCTTTACTAGCTGCACGCCACTACAAGCCAGTTGGCTAGAGGTGGCCTTATAACTTTGTTAAGCGCCAGCCAAAGCTTTAAGTCAAGTTTAATTAAAAGTACGACTATAAGAGAGTTCTCTAGAAGGATTCTAAGGTAATATAAGGCTGGTTCCGACTTATAAAGAACATAAAGGCCAAGTATAGTATCCTAAATAAGGACACCTATAATTTTAATAAGTCTGGCTTTATAATAGGCATAATATTAACTAGAGTAGTAGTTATAGGCTCTGAGTGTTAAGGACGGCCAAAGCAGGTATAGTAGCATAATAGGGAGTGGATAATAGTTATCTAAGGCATTAACGCAATAGGGTGGTGGATCCCACCCTTTATTATCTTTGGGGGTAAGCACCACCTCTCTGCCTAGTATAAGGAGAAGGATCTACCTTATAATTGGGTTATTGCAGTCTCTAAGAACGGCTAGATAATAAATAAGCTTAGTCTATAATGGCTAAAGCACTTTAATAAGCATATAAAGAGGCGTACTACTAGTGAAGCACGTTTACTTATTATTAATAGCCACAAAAGTTATAACTCGCTTAAATTATAGAATTACTATAAAAAGAGTAATATTATTACTCTCTATATGCCTCCACATTTGTTGCACCTCTTGTAGCCACTTAATGTGAGTTGTTTTGCGCTATTAAAGAAGGCGTATAGACGCCAAGCTAAGAATCTAATGCGCAACCACATTACGCACATTACTAAAATTAAGTTCCTATCTTGCTTTATTGCTACTTTTAAGGCTTTAATTACTAAAAGTAATATTAAAGGAGGCTTTTAAGGTGCTGGCCTAGTGCTCCACAATCTAGAAGTTGTGATATCGCAGCTTAACGTCCGCCTGCGTACGCCTCCACTTTGTACTATTCGCGATAGTATATAGAAGTCGCAAACTCTGCGAAATAGTATAGAATTTAGGTCGCAATTAACGCTGGTTAAGCAGAGAATTTAAAGGCATATAGATAGTTCCCTAACTTATATAGTTAAGGCGGTGAAAAAGCTTGTTAAAGACGCCGAGCTGATAGAGTATTCTTTAGTGTTAATAACCAAACGCAACGCTAAACTTTAAGCTACTAATAAGGCCGCCACGCGACGTAAATTGTATAAAAGAAAGCGAGTACAGCGTAAAGGAGTCCTCACAGCTAAGGAGGGCCAGCAGCTGGCCACTCTAAAGGAGTTTGGGGCGCGCAGTGATAGGCAAAAGGCAAAGAAGAGGGTGCGCGCTAATAGAGGCGAATCTGCTTAATAGCGCTGTGGACGCTGCGGCAAGCCTAGGCATAACAAAATAACCTGTAGGCAGCCTATAGAAGTAGATTCTAAATAGATTGGCCTATTTAGACTATTAAAAATAGTTCGTGTTAACTCTGTACTATTGTGAATAGTACAGAACTTAGTGGGATCTTGGCAAAGTAATCGACTCGATGGAATAATCGACTCGAGTGCAAAGTACGTTATAGTCTATAATTTTATAGGTATAGCTAAGCTATAAGCTTAGCTTTTAAAATGCTTTAATTTCTTTAGTTACGCTATATTTATTTCCTCTCTTTTATAATATTCTTCTCTAAATAGCCCTTTCTTCTCCTTTTCTTAATTACTCTACTTCCTATTACTTAGAATCTATATTACTTTATTATAGGGGGGACAATGCTTTTTTTTCTACTAGCTTCTACTAGAGCTAACACTTCTAAATAATTTATAGTACTTCCTTATATAATCTTTACTCTTTTAAGCAGATTATAGTCTTATTCCCTACTAATCCTTAAGTAATTAGTAGGGAGGGCTAAAGGTCGAGACTTATTCTAACCTCTTTTTAGTAAAGGCGTTTTAAGTTCTCTACTAAAGATACAACTTCTATACTAGAAGCTATAGCATAGTTATTAGTTTAGAAAGTTCCTATAGAAGTCTATAGATAACTTTTTATTATTATTTTAAAATAGAAAGGTATATATTTCCTAGTAATCTAATACCTTTATAGTAAAGAAATTTATAGTAGGTTCCTAAGTTAAGTTAGTATTATCTAACTACTTAACTTAGTATAGTAATCTCTATAGCCTCCTTCCTCTTCAAGTAGGTTTCTTAGCTAAGATATCTTTTATAACCTATTTCTTTTCTTTTTAATAATAATAGCTTTTAGTTTTCTATTATCTATAGCCTAGCTAGGAAGAAGATCTTCTTTAGCTAGGCGTAGATAATTTACTAAGAATACTAGGTAAACTTTAGATAAAATATCTAGTTCTATATTATAGAAGTCTACTACTTATATAACTATAAACTTTGCATTTTTCTAGTCTAACTTCTTATTAGGGTAGAACTTAGATAAGTAGTCTCTATACTAAAGTTAGACTTTATCTCCTTTCTTTAGTACTTTATCTCCTTTCTTTAGTATAAGAGTGTCTCTCTAGTGCTAGTTTACTTACTACTTCTACTTTTATTAGAACTTAGCTATTTTAGCTTAAATAAACATAAAAACTTCTTAAAACTTCTATAGTAAAGCTTTAGCAAACTTTACTAGCTATAAATTCTATTAGTAATTGTTAATAGCTTTTATTGGTATATTTAGCTTAGATAGGTCTATATTATATTTATGCTAGCGAAAAAATAGTACTACTCTAGTAGAGGTAGCTTCTTGTCTATTAATAGCTATTTGCGCTATAGAGTAGTATAAGGCCTAATTCTTTTAGTTCTATTATATAAAAGTGTAGAAGTATACCTAAATTATAGAATTTATATATTCTATAGTGCTATTAGTTTCTAGATATTTAAAAGAGAATAATCTTTTCTAAATCTTTATTCTTTTATATAGATACCTCTAAAAGTCGCTTATAAATTAATCTCTATAGTTAGAGGTTATCGTGTTAGAAAGCTAATAGTAAGCTATAATATAATAAAGAAATACTTTTACTACTATTTCTACCTCTAAGTCTAGTAGAGAGACTACTAAAACTATTCTTTTTCCTACCCTATTATATACTACTATTATATTTATATTTCTCCTACTTATAGGAAGCTTAGTAATAAAGTCTATAGAGATTTTCTTCTATATTTAGTTTAAGAGAGAAAGGAGTTTTAGTAGCCCTTATTTTATATTTTTCTATAGCTTAGTTCTCCTATATATATTATAGTTCTTTTTACGCCTTTTTTTAATTACTAAGCAGGGGGCTCTGCTTTTTTTATCATGTTATTTGAGATGAAAGCCTTTGTCGTCCTACTCCTAGGTAGATAAAATAACGCCATATATTATAGTTCTTAATATATTTATAGATAAAGTCTAATAGATTTAGAAAGAAGTATAATTTAGTAACTATTTTATAGGTAACCTCTCTTTTTAGATGCCTAAATATAGGGGAGTTATAGACTATAATAACTAGTATTATCTATAGGAGTTTTTAGTCTAGAACCTATTTTTATTTCTAGTACTAATGGTAATTAGTATTATTAATATTGCATTCTTATAATGTAATCTTTAGATTTAGAAAAAAAGAGAAAGTGTGCCTATAGTAAAGAATATACATTTTTACTTTCTTTAATATAAAATCTCTCTCTAAGCTATAATACTATAGTTTATCTAAGTCTAAGTTAACTAGGGGGTATATTTTTAGTCTAGGAGGAAACTCTTCTAGTAAGTAAAGAGAAGAAGACTAGCGTTTCTTATATTTAGCCTAGCTTTCTTTTTTCTAAGGGGGTTAAGTCTTTTAGGCAAAGCTTATATTGCTAGGGCAATAAATATTTAGAACCTAGTATTTCTATTCCCTAAAAAAATCTTTTAAGAAGTTAAATTTTATAAAACTTAATTTAATTATTTTTAGTATTAGTAGACATATTCTACTAGTATTGCAAAAGGGCATCTGCCCTTAAGTTAATAGTTTCTAGTTTATATTAGAATATTATATTATATTTACTAAAGGTATTAGCCTAGTATATATATCTCTTATTTAATCTTTTAGATTTTATAAAGTATATAAGGTTCTTATAATTAGTATATATAAATATATAGAGCATAGCCTAAAGTATATTATACTACTTCTTAGTTATTTTAATAACTATAAGTATCTCCTTATTATAAATTATATAGTTTACGTTTATAAAAGTGTATTTAGTAAAGACGTAGATAATTAGCCTAAGGACTTCTTTTATATTAAACTATAAGAAGTAGGCTCTAGAGGCCTAGCCTAAGAAGTTAGCCTCTAATACTTCTTTCTTCTTAGTATTAAAATAGGCTAGTATAGGCTTAGTATAAAACACTTTCTTTAGGTAGTTAAAGGACTACTATTATTTCTACCCTTATAAAAAGAGAGTTTTCTTTCTAATTAACTTTGTTAATAAAGATACTACTTCTAAAAAGTTCTCTATAAATCTCTAGTAGAAGTTAGAAAACTTTAGAAAACTTTAAACACCTTTTATATCTATAGAAAAAGCCTAATTTTAGATAGCTTTAATCTTCTTTAGGTCTATACTAATCTCCTTTTTATACTCTATAATAAATCTAAGGTACTTAGTCTTAGTAACTATAAACTTACACTTCTTAATATTTAAGTATAGCCCTATCTTGCCTAACTTCTCTACTATCTATTATACTTTATTCTAATAGTCTCTTAAAAATCTACTATTACTAGAAAATATAAGGACGTTGTTTATATAGGTAAAGTAAAAGTTATTTAAGTACTTCTTTAAAATATAATTAATATATTTCTAGAAGATGCTTAGTATATTAGCTAGTCTAAAGGGGACTACTAGCCACTTATTCAACCTAAACTAGGTTTAAAAGGCTATTTTCTATTTTTTTCTACTATTCTTAACTTATAAAAGGCCTAAATTGTATCTAACTTTATTAGCTACTTAACCTTAGTAAGAAGCTATAATATCTTTCTAATAAGGGGGAGAGAGTAGTAGTTCTTTTTTAATAGGGCATTTAATATTCTATAGTCTATATAAAACTATAAACCTCCTCTAAGTCTTTTTATAAATAACACTAGTACTATAGCGCTAGACTTACTTACCTAAGTAAAGCTATAGTTAAAGTACTTTATTAGTTTTTATAAAGAACTAGTAATTTCTTCTTTAATATAAAGAACTAGTAATTTCTTCTTTAATATAACATGTTGGTTCAGCACTTGGCGCGGTTCGGCAAATGGCGCACCCCCGCATTTTCCACCCTATCCTTCACCCACCCATAACTCAGCCAATATGGATCCAATTGACAAGGCAATTGAAGAAATCGAATCGCGCGGACCAGGAGAAGAATTCTCGTATCGAAAAATAGCGAAAAAATATGGTGTACCAGACACTACGTTAAGGAGGATACACCAGGGCAAAAACGTGCCAATAAAAGAGCAACAACTCCAACAGCGAAAACTTACCCCTTAACAAGAACCGGAGCTTGTAAGCTATATAGAAAAGCTTACAGGCCGTTGTCTACCACCTACAAGGAAGATGCTGCAGAATTTTGCTTTATTAATTGCAAAAACTAACAGCGAACAACCAGTAGGAAAAAGCTAGGTTACCCAATTCATTAACCGTTACAACGTCGAAATCACCCCCCATTGGGTTACTAGAATGGATCGCGCGCGCCACCAAGCTGATTCAGGGGCTAAATACAAGCAATTCTTTCAACTTCTACTAGAGAAAATGGAGGAGTACAATATAGAGCCTCGTCACACGTACAATATGGATAAGAAGGGCTTCCTTATAGGAGTGATTGGAAGAAGCAAAAGGATCTTTAGCAAAGCTATGTGGGACCGCGGGGAAGTGAAATCAGCCCTCTAAGATGGCAACAGAGAGTGGATAACCATCCTAGCTTGCGTCTGCGCTAATAGAACTGCGTTGCCACTAGGGCTACTATTTGCAGCTGCCAATAACGCTCTCTAATCGGCCTAGGTAGAGGATATTAAGACTGGGAAGCATAAGGTATTTGTCACTACATCTCCTAATAGATGGACCAACAACGATATAGGCCTTACGTGGCTCGAACAGGTCTTCAATTGGTACACAAAAGCGAAAGCTCGTCAATCCTACTGACTACTAATTGTGGATGGCCATAGGTCCCACGTAACAAGAGAGTTTATCGACTACTGTGACCACAATCGGATTCTCCTTATAATATTCCCCCCTTACAGTACCCACACGCTGCAGCCCCTTAATGTAGTACTCTTTAAGCCTCTCTTATTAGCCTACTTAAAAGCCCTCACTACCTATCTCTATAAGGCCTAGGGGCTACTCTTAGTAAAGAAAGGAGACTTCTTCCCTCTCTTCTAGGAAGCCTGGACCATCTCCTTCAAGAAGAAAACGATTCTAAAGTCCTTTAAGGCCACTAGTATATGGCCCTGTAACGCTGAGGTTATTCTTTAGAAATACAGGCCATCAACTCCAGTGGAGCAGGATTTAAGAGAGAGCAGTACCTCTGTACTTAGCGGCAAGGATTGGCTTAAAATCTAGACCCTCGTGCGTAATACTATAAGGGAGGAGGGCAGTAGGGAGGTGCAGAAGCTGAAGCGTTCTCTCCACCACATCTCTGTTCAAAATAACATCCTCCACGCTGAGGTACAAGGCCTGACAAAGGCCCTACAAGTCAAGAAGAAGCAGCAGAAGAAGAGCAAGCCTCTAGACCTGCAACAACGCAGGGAGTACCACGGTGGTGCAGTTTTCTAGTCCCCAAGGAAGCTAAGGGAGGCTAGAGTACGCGAGAGCGTTGTAGATAAGGAGAAAGAGAAAGTAGAACTTGAAAAAGCGCGTAAGAAGGCAGAAATAACCTCAGCTAAGCTACGTAACCTGCAGGAGAAGAAAGAAAGAGAAAGGTTAAGGGTTAAGAAAAGGGAGGAAAAGGAGAGGGTCGCAGCGAAGAAACAGGCTGAGCAACAACAGAGAATTCAGAAGAAAGAAAACTCCAAAAAGGCTATACAAACTTCCTAAAAGGGAAAGAGGAAGGCCTTAAAGCCTGCCGCAGCGCCAAAATAGAAAAAAAAGCAACGTGTGGTGGTTGCTAAGGGTAGGGGGGATAGGGGTGATGAAATGGGGCGTGATCCAGCACCCACAACAACAACGCGCTGTGGCCGCAATATTAAACTTCCAGCGAAATTCTAGTAGTACATCTTTTTCGCAGCAATTTATATAGTAATTAAATAAATTATTAGAATATTCTAGCTATTGTGGATGGCTTAGTAACGAGGTGTTGTAAACTGCGTGATTTGGTTGGGGTGCGCCATTTGCCGAACCGCGCCAAGTGCTGAACCAATATGTTCCTATAGAGGAGGCTAAAGGAAATCTTTAGGGTCTCTTTATTCTTCTTAATAAAGGGGATTAAGTAATTAATTCTAGGGCCTTATAATAGGGGAAGTTTATTAGCTTGTTCTCTTAAGAAAACTTCTACTTAGTCTAGGAGCTACTTAAGAAGATAGTCTCTTAGGTCTACCTTAGCCTTTAGGGCTAGGGCCTTCTTGATGTCCTTAAGGAAGGTAGCAAAGACTATTAGCCTATTCTTTTTTTTTCTCTTATTTAAGGTTATAAATAATATAGCAGAGACTTTTTAACTAGGAGTAGAAGTTTATCTTCTTTACTTATCTCTAATTCTTATATAGAAGGACCCTATATATATAGACTATTTTTCTAGGGCTACTAATATAGTGTTTTTCTTCTACTATAGTAACCTAAGAACTAATTTATAGTCCTTCTCTTTTCTATTAATATAAGCCTATATTATTTTAATAACGTACTTTATAACTAAGCAACTTACCCAACTAAGCAACTTACTTTTGCTAAGACCCTACTAAAACGTACTACTATTAATAGTACAATGCGATGCCTTAATAACACAACAAACTACTAGCGTCAAACGAAGCTTATATATAGCTTGCGATCCAGGCTATTAAACGAGACGCGTTACTTTCGCAAAGACGCGCTGCCGCCATCTATAACATCCCTTAAAAGACCCTTAGCTAACAACGTGCTAGAATTGCCTTCTAACGCAACTGCCCACCCAACACAATAAAGCTCACTATAAGAGAGGAGCAGGCGATTATACAGCATATACTCGACCTAGACTCGTAAGAATTTTCGCCACGGCTTGCTGCTGTGGAGGATATAGCCAATTCTTTGCTAGCTAAGCGGCATCGCGACCCTATGGGCCATAACTAGGCTCCAAACTTTGTTAAGCGCCAGCCAGAGCTTAAAGTTAAGTTTAATCGAAAGTACGACTATAAGAGAGCCCTCTAGGAGGATCCTAAGATAATACGAGGCTAGTTCCGGCTTGTGGAGAATATAAAGGCTAAGTAAGCCAGGGGTCCTAGTTTTCGACACCTCCGTATTTTGGACAGCCCTATAACCGCGCCTCCTTATTATGCACTACAACTAAATATAAGTTCTTAAAAATTTAATTCTTTATTAATTTTAATTTATCTTTTTGCATTATCTTTTCTGTCTTCTAATGGCTAGATATATAGAGAGCGACGTCTAAAATACACTTACAGACCTTAAATCTAGAGTTACTTTGGCCACTACTACTACTTAGTATAGGATACTATAGAACACTCTTCGCGGTCGCTTTAATAGTGCCTAACCTTACTAACACGCTTACAACGGTGAACAGCAGCTTATAACTATTTAAGAAGAGTATCTAGAGCACTAAATTCTCTAGCAGGAGGCCCTTAGTTACGTGCTAACGTATGCGCAAGTGCGAGCCATCGCAACTAGCGTGCTTAAGCAAGAGAGTAACTACAGGAACCTAGAGAGGAAGTGGTCTAATCACTTTTTGCGGCGCCACCCAGCTATTAAGACAAAGTTAGGTTGCTAGACTAATTGGGAACGCATAAATGCAGCTACTCTAGATAATATTAGGCACTTGTTCGACCTGTACGGGACCGTAAGCTGGATTCTCCCCTAACAGAGGTATAACGCCGACGAGGGCGGCATTATAGAAGGCTAGAGTATTAATAGGCTTGTTATTAGCTCCTTATAGGAAAATCTAAACTCTATACTAGTTAAGATAGTAAATGCCTATACTTAGACCTCTGTAATAGAGTGTATCTCCGCGCTTAGTATCGCTCTAGACCCCCTTGTTATCTTTAAGGCCAAAAGCATCTAGGAGTAGTAGTTTAAGCGAGAGTTTTTAGCTTAACATCCTAGCTAGCATATTACCTTCTTGCAAAATAAATAGACAAGCAACAAAATTACTATTAAGTGGCTAGAGAAGGTGTTCTTGCTCTAGACTAAGCCTAACGATCTATCTAAGGCACGATTGCTTATTATCGACAGTTATAGCAGTTATACCTTAGACGAATTTATAACTATATATTACCTAAATAATATTTACTTGCTCTTTTTACCTATCTATACTTTATATATACTCTAGCCTTTAGATCTTAGTTATTTCTTAAGTCTAAAGGCAGCGTATTGGCGATTCCTTAGCGAGCATACAGCTCTGACAAATACAACAAAGGTTGGGAAGGCTAGATTTCTTAAATTTTATACAGAAGCGCGTAAAATTAGTCTTTGAGAGCAGTGCGTACGAGCTGGGTAGAAGGCAACAGGGCTATATTCTAAGAGCGTGGATAAGCCCTTGGGTTCTTAGTAGGTTGTAGTACGCCAACGGCCGTTAATACCCCCCTCTTCTACTATAGATATTAGGACGCTAAAATGCGGTGGCGATATTATAAAGCTATTTTCTAGAAAGAACAGCTCTTTAGCTACACAATAATATATTTAGCTTGCTGCTATAGCACTAGACTATATTGTAATAGAGGTCTCTATAAAGGATTATAAGATTGCTTTTATACGCGAGTATATTAAGTAAGTAAATTCGCTAAAACGTCACAAAGTCGCAATTAATCTAAACAATCGCTTCGTGAGTCTTGTAGAAGTTCTCTCTTAGACTAATTAGAAGCCCTCTTAACGTGTTTGCAAGGCGAGAAGCCTAACACAGAAGGTAGAGGAGAGTTGCTCTAAGAAGAAAGTAGAGTAGGCATTAGTTCGATATTTGGAACGAGATTAATAACTAACATAATAGTATCTTGCCCGTAATTTAAGTGTAGACAAAGAAAGCAATTAAAGCTCTTTAAATACAGTTTATTTTGTGTTTTTAGAGATTTATTTAACAAAGTTATAAACACATTCATAACTAGGGTAGTGATAGTAGCGGGGCTTTGCAGGGTGTTAGAAACACGAGACTATTAGAAACTAGGACCCTTGGCTTATAGTATCCTAGATAAGGACACCTACAATTTTGACAAGTCTGGCTTTATAATAGGCATAATATTAACTAGAGCGATAGTTACAGGCTCTAAGCGTTAAGGACGGCCAAAGTAGGTACAGCAGGGCAATAGGGAGTGAACAATAGTTATCTAAGACATTAACGCGATAGGGTAGTAAATCCCACCCTTTATTATCTTTGGGGGTAAGCACCACCTCTCTGCCTAGTATAAAGAGAAGGATCTACCTTATAATTAGGTTATTGCAGTCTCTAAGAATGGCTAGATAATAAATAAGCTTAGTCTGCAATAGCTAAAGCACTTTAATAAGCATATAAAGAGGCGTACTACTAGTAAAGCACGTTTGCTTATTATTAATAGCTATAAAAGTTATAACTCGCTTAAATTCTAGGATTATTGCAAAAAGAGTAATATTATTACTCTCTATATGCCTTTACATTTGTCGCACCTCTTGTAGCCACTTAATATAGGTTGTTTTGCACTATTAAAGAAGGCGTATAGGCGCTAAGCCAAGAATCTAATGCGCAACCACATTACGCACATAACCAAAATCGAGTTTCTACCTTGCTTTATTGCTGCTTTTAAGGCTTTAATTACTAAAAGTAATATTAAAGGAGGCTTTTAAGGTGCTGGCCTAGTGCCTTACAACCTAGAGACTATACTATCACAGCTTAACGTCCGCCTGCATACGCCTCCAGAATATACTATTCGCGATAGTACATAGGAGTCGCAAACTCCGCGAAATAGTATAGAACTTAGGTTATAATTAATGCTAGTTAAGTAGAGGATTTAAAGGCATGTGGATAGTTCCCTAACTTATATAGTTAAGGCGGTGAAAAAGCTTATTAAAGGCGGCAAGCTAATAGGACATTCTTTAGTGTTAATAACTAAACGCAACGCCAAACTCTAAGCTACTAATAAGACCGCCACGCGATGTAAATCGCACAAAAGAAAGCGATTGCAGTAAGAAGGAGCTCTTATAGCTAAAGAGAGCTAGCGGCTAGCTACTCTAAAGGACTTTGCAGTGCGTAGTAATGGCAAGAAGGCAAAAAAGAGAGCGCGCGTTAATAAAGGCAAGCTAACTTAACAGTGCTATAGACGCTGCGGCGAGCCTAGACAATAAAACAACGTATAAGTAACTTACAGAAGTAGATTCTAAATAGATTGGCCTATTTAGACTATTAATAATAGTTCGTATTAACTCTGTACTATCGTAAATAGTATATGTTTTAGTGGGGTCTTAGCAAAAGTAAGTCGCTTAGTTAGGTGAGTCGCTTAGTTATAGAGTACGTTATGCCCCTTAATATTTATTTCTAACATAGTTTACTAGCGAGTAACTTATACTAGTAAGTACGCCACCTTTACTAAGACCCCACTATTACTAATAATACTATTATAATATAACCACCTACTATGTCTTCTAAGCTATCTAATAAGGCTTAGTTACTTATTGCTATCAGAGCTATTAAATAAGACCTAAATCTTATAGAGCGAGTAGCAGCAGGGCTGTATAACGTTAATCGCAGAACGCTTAATTAAAGACGCAACAGAATAACTACACAACACAATAACCTACCTAAATTAAAGAATTTTACTCTTCTTAAGGAGCAGACGCTTATTAATTATATAATTAAGCTAGACACGCGTGGATTTTCTCCTACAAAGCTTATAATACGCACAATAGCTAATTTACTACGTTTATAAAAAGAAAAGCCACCTATTAGTATTAACTAAATAGAGAGGTTTATTAAGCGCAGACGTAAAGTTAAAACGCGTTAGTATTAGTTATACAATAACTAAAGAGTATAATAAGAAGATTCTAAGGTTATAAACGCGTGGTTTAAGTTTATAAAGGGCATTAAAGTTAAGTACGGCATTATAGATAAGGACACCTATAACTTTAATAAATTAGGCTTCCTAATAGGGGTTATAGAGTCTTAGCTTATAGTTATAGTATTAGAAAGGCGTGCGAAACCTAAATTAATATAGCTAGGCAACCGCTAGTAGATTATAGTAATCTAGGGTATCTGCGCTGCTAAATAGGCAATCCCTCTCTTTATTATCTATGCTAGCAAGTGTTATATCTCTACCTAGTACAAAGACGCGTTAATTCCTAGCGATTGGGTAATCACTGTTAGCGAGAACGGCTAGACAAACAATAAGCTTAGTATCGCGTGGCTAAAACACTTTAACGCGCATATAAAGAGACGTGCTAAAGGAACCTATTAGCTGCTAGTTATTACCGGCTATAAGAGCTATAACTTAATTAAGTTCTAGGATTACTATAAGAAATATAAGATTATTACTCTCTATATGCTGCTATATTTATTACACCTACTATAGCTGTTAGATGTGAGCTATTTCTTTCCGCTAAAGAAGACATATAGTGCTAAGATCTTAGGCTTAGCATATTAGCTAATAATCCACATCACAAAGATCGAGTTTCTCTTAGCCTTTAAAACCGCGTTTTTGAAGGTTTTCTCTGCAGAGACAATTAAGAGTAGTTTTTGCGGTGCTGGGCTAGTCCCATAAAATCCAAAGGAGGTATTGCAGCACCTTAACATTCGCATTCGTACACCTAGTCTGCCCATTAAAGAGCCTACCACCTGGGAGTCTAAAACACCAAGTAACCTACGCGAATTTAAGGCGCAATCAATACTAGTTCGTAAGAGAATTAGAGATTACTTTAATTTATTACTAGCTTTAACTATATAGGTGCTTAAGAAGCTTAAAAAAGGCGCTCTAAGTGTAATATATAGTTAGGCACTAGTGTTAGATAAAATTGCAGGCCTTTATAAGACAATTAAGAAGACTATAAGATAAAAATCGCGTAAAAGGAGGTATATCTAGCATTAGGGATTACTTACAGTAGTAGAGGGACCTTAGCTAGCCACTCCTAAAGACGCTAGTAAATAGAAGAAGAGTAAATAGTTATTAGGTACTAGTCGCGCTGCAACAGGGCTATTAACTCAACAGCGTTGTGGCATCTATAGGCAACCTAGACATAATGCGCAAATCTACCAGAAAGTTAAAGAGGAAAAATCTAAATTAGATGCATTAACTTAGTATATATTTTTAAGTAGTGTTGCGACGCAGTCTAATAATAAATAAAATGGTTTGGTGGGGTCTTAGCAAAGGTGGCGCGCTCACTAGTATAGGTTACTCGCTAGTGAACCACGTTATATAAGTGGCTTTATAGACTAAAAAGATTACTTCTCTAAATTCTATTAGTAAATAGTGATTATTTAAACTAATATATTATAGGTTAGCTTTTCTAGTAAACTTCTTAAATATAAAGGTAATAGTTAAACACTCTAAATTAAGTATAGTATATATAAAGACAATATTATTAATAAGAGTATTTATAGTAATTAGTATTAAATCTAGCAATATCTTTTTGTATATATTAAAGTTCTTTTCTAGTTTCTCTATAGCCTGCTTTATCTCCTCCCTCTAATAACTTTTAGAGAGAGAAGCTAGTTTTCTAACTCTACTAAGCTATTAATATTCTTATTACTACTATTTATTTCTTAAGTCTTACTAGCCCTAGCTTATCTTAAGGGTACTATAGCTTAAAGATAATAACTCTAGACGCTATATTTTTTTACTATAGCAGAAGTATACTTCTTCTTTATAGAGCTTTTTTAACTCCTTCTTAAAGACCTATTTAGTGCGCTTTTTAGTCTTTAGAGAGTTTACTTTAGTAGTCCTTATAGTAATAGAATATATAAGTTTCTAATCTATAGTATTAGTAGACTTAGTAAAGAAGAAGGCTACTATATAAAAGGGCTTTAATATCTTTATATAGTAAATATTTTCCTTAACTATATTAACTTTATTTATAAGTATTATAAGGTTCTAGTTTTTAAAGATCTTTAGCGTAATTAGCCTATTCTATAAGTCTATATATAAGGCTCTTTAGTAAATATTCTCTAAGTTCTTCTAGTTATTTTTATTAGCCTTAGTAGCTAGGCATATAAAGTTAGTATTAATCTTAGTTAGTAGGGTTTTATCCTATTAGCTAAAGAACAGCCTATTTTATACTTACTCCTCTACTAATTTATTATAAAAGCTTATATTTAAGAAACTCTAAAATTTATTGTTAGAATAGATTTCTTTCTTTATAAAGGCTAGTGTAATATCTACTACTTTACCTATTAGCCTACTTATAATATAATTAACTACGTTTTCTAGAAGGGGGCAATTTTTATAAATTTTAGCCTTTATTATATATTTCTAACATTAGTAATTCTAATAGCTTCTAGAGAATAACTCTAGGTTAGGAAGTTAGGAGCGCTAGCGCTCTAGTAGCGCTTTACTAGGCACTAGTATTACTACTATTATTTAGAAGGAGGCTAAGAGCATAGTCTTTACTTTAGCACGTTGCTTTAATTAGGCGAGTTAATTAGTAATTACTTCTAGTAAGGTCTAAAGCTATTTACTAGTATTTTATTAAGCTACTAGTGTAATTTAAAGTTACTTTAAGCTAGTAAGACAGCTTATAATTTATATTAGTGCGTTTTAAAGAGTGTCTCCTTTTATATTCTAGGCCTCCTTTTTTCTTTAGAGAGATACTTAGGGCCCTATTAATCTTTAGTTTTATAAATACTAGTAAACTAGCTTAATTTTCTATATATACTTTATTTTGTTGCAATCTCCTATATATAGTTCTTTAGTAAAGTTAGTAGTAATATCTATCTCTATAGCTTCTTACTATTAGAGTTTAGTAACTTATTGCGCTAGGTAAGAGATAAGAAAGTTCTCTCTTTTATAAACAGACCTTAGTGTTCCTTTTATTATACTTATATTTATTCTATAGGGTTAAGATATATTAGTATCTAAATTAACTACGTATTTATTTATAGGATTAAGAAATCTTAATATCTAACTTAACTACGTATTTATTTACAGAGTTATTCTTAGTATATTAGAGAGATCTTGCAAGCTCCCTATTATAAGGGGTTAATTAAATTTAATATAAGGGACTTTAGACTAAGAGGTTAGAGTTGCCTAAATAAACTTATAAATTTAATAGAGTTTAATAGTAACTCTAGCTATAGACTTATATATACTCCTAGCTTCGCAGAAACACAAACCTAGAACTCTAAGGCAGTAGGCTAAGTAACTATAGAAGGGCGCTTAGCCCCTTATAGTATCTTAACTATAGCTTTATTTAGGTAAGTAAATCTAGTGCTATAGCACTAGTATTATTTATAAAAAACTTAAAAAGGTTTATAATTTTATATAGACTACTAGGTGCTAAATACCTTATTAAAAAAAGACTACTACTCTCTCTCCCGTATTAGAGAGATGTTATAGCTTCTTACTAAGGCTAAGTAGCTAATAAAATTAAATATATTTTAGGCCTTTTATAAGCTAAGAATAGTAAAAAAAAAGAAATAGAAAATAGTCTTTTAAATCTAATTTAGGTTGTATAAGTAGTTAGTAGTTCTATTTAGGCTAGCTAACGCACTAAGCACTTTTTAGAACTATATTAACTATATTTTAAGAAAGTACGTAGGTAATTTCTACTCTGCCTATATAGATAATATTCTTATATTTTTTAGTAGATTTCTAAAAAACTATTAAAATAAAGTATAATAGGTCGTAGAAAGGTTAGACAAAGCAAAACTATACATATATATTAAAAAGTGCAAGTTTGCAGTTACTAAAACTAAATACCTTAAATTTATTATAGAGTATAGAAAGAGAATTAGTATAGACTTAGAGAAGATTAAGGCTATTTAAAACTAGGCCCCTTCTACTAATATAAAGGGTATTTAGAGTTTTTAGGGTTTACTAACTTCTACTAGAGATTTATAAAGAACTTTTTAAAAGTAGTGTTTTTATTAATAAAGTTAATTAAGAAGAAAACTCCTTTTTTATAGGAGTAGAAATAATAGTAGGCTTTTAACTATCTAAAAAGGGTATTTTACACTAAACCTATATTAGCCTATTTTAATTCTAAAAAGAAAAGGGTATTAGAAGCTAACTTCTTAGGTTAGGCCTCTAGTGCCTGCTTTTTACAATTTAACGCAGATAAAGTCTTTAGACTAATTGCCTACGTCTTTACTAAATATACTTCTATAAAGGCAAACTATATAATTTATAATAAGAAGATACTTATAGTAATTAAGGCAACTAAGAAGTAGTATAATATACTTTAGGCTGTTATTTTATATACTTATATACTTTATAAAGTTTAGAAGATTAGATAAGAGATATATATACTAGGCTAATACCCTTAGTAAATATAATATAATATTTTAGTATAGACTAGGAACTATTAACTTAAGAGGGAACGTCCTCTTATAACACTAGTAAGATATACTTATAAATACTAAAAATAACTAGATTAAGTTCTATAAAATTTAACTTTTAAGAAAGTCCCCTTAAAGAATAGAAATATAAGCCTCTAGATATCTATAGCCCTAGTAATATTTGCCCTATCTAAAAGGCTTAATCTTCGTAGAGAAGAAAAGAGTAGAACTAAATATAAAAAATACTAGTTTTCTTTTTCTTATCTACTAGAAGAAGTTCCTCTTAAACCTAAAATACACCCTTTAGCAGATCTAGACTTAGATAAACTATAGTTTTATAGTTTAGAGAAAGGTTTTATACTAAGAGAAGTAAAAAGTATATTCTTTACTATAGGCACACCTTCTCCTTTTTTCTAAACCTAAAAGTTGCTATATAAGAATGCGATATTAATAACACTAGTTACCTCTAGTACTAGAAATAAAAATAAGTCCTAGACTAGAAATCTCTATAAACAATACTAATTGCTGCAGTCTACAACTCTCCTATGTCTAGATATTTAGAGAGGAAGATTACCTATAAAATAGTTGCCTAATCGTACTTCTTTTTAGGAATATTAGACTTTATTTATAAATTTATTAAGTACTATAATATATATAGAAGAAATAAGCTATAAAGAGATATAAAATAAGAGTTACTACAACCTCTTCCCCTTTCTAACTAGATATAAAAGAAAATCACTATAGACTTTATTACTAAGCTTCTAATAAGTAAGGAGAATATAAATATAATAATAGTATATAATAGGCTAGAAAAAGAAATAGTCTTAGTCCTTCTACTAGACTTAGAGGTAGAAACTATAGTAGAGGTATTCTTTTATTATATTATAGCCTACTATTAGCTCCCTAATACAATAACTTCTAATCATAAAAGTTAATTTATAAGTAACTTTTTAGAAGTATCTATATAAAAGAATAAGGATCTAGAGGAGATTATTCTTTTCTAAGCACTTAAAGACTAACAGCACTATAGAATATATAAACTTTATAATTAAGGCCTACCTTTAAACTTTTATATAATAGAATTAGAAGAATTAGGCCTTATACTACTTTATAGTACACTACTTTATAGTACAAATAGCTATTAATAGGCAAAA
The DNA here is from genome assembly GCA_014281115.1 of Laburnicola sp. R22_1. NCBI lineage: Eukaryota > Fungi > Ascomycota > Dothideomycetes > Pleosporales > Didymosphaeriaceae > Laburnicola > Laburnicola sp. R22_1. The sequence goes on along the minus strand of JACONQ010000001.1, from coordinate 2,084,584 downwards.
AGTTACTTTTACTAAAGTAGTATAATTTTTCCTCTAGTATAGGTATAATATAGACCTTGCTAAGCTAAACGCAAAGATAAAAGCTATTAACTATTACTAGTAGGATCTATAACTAGTAAAGTCTAGTAAAGCTTTACTATAGAAGTTCTAAGAAGTTTTTATATTTATCTAAGCTAAAATAGCTAAGTCTTAATAAGAGTAGAAATAGTAAGTAAACTAGTATTAGAGAGACACTTTAGTATTAAAGAAAGGAGATAAAGTTTAGCTCTAGTATAGGGACTACTTATCTAACTTCTAACCTAATAAAAAGTTAAACTAAAAAAACGCAAAGTTTATAATTATATAAGTAGTAGACTTTTATAATATAGAACTAAATATCTTATCTAGAGTCTACCTAGTGTTCTTAGTAAATTGTCTGCGCTTAGCTAGAGAAGATTCTCTTCCTAGCTAGATTATAGATAATAGAAAACGAGGAGCTATTATTATTAAAGAAGAAAAGAAATAGGTTATAAAATATATTCTAGCTAAAAAACCTATCTAAAGAAAAAGAAGGCTATAAAGATTACTCTATTAAGTTAAGTAGCTAGATAATACTAATCTAACTTAAGAACCTACTATAAATCTCTCTACTATAAAGGTATTAGATTGCTAGACAATATACACTTCCCTATTCTAAAATAATAATAGAAAGTTACTTATAGACTTCTATAGTCGGCTTGTTAAACATCTTTTTTAACCTTTTTTGTTTTAGTTTAAGGTTAAAGTAGGTTAAGATGGAAGGTTATTATATACTATATACAGTACCTAATTCTAATTAAAAACTAACCTTAAACACTACTTAATAACGTAACAATTGTTTAAACTTTAAACTTACTCGCATCTTTTCTACACCCTATAAGCTTCTAACCTATATAAAGTTTACTTACGCTATATATATCACACCTAGCTTATTACAACTACTATTATTAGTTATTTACGCTCGCGCGCTAAATAAGCTAACTTAATAGTAATAATAGTCATAATAGTTAGGAGGATCTTATAGATTTATATAACGCTCTTACTACTTTGCATCTTATTAATGAATATCTTATTATTCTTCTTTTATATTCCCTACTAGATTCTATTACTAATAAGAAGTAATTATATCTACTAGAGTAGAAATTAAACCTTATAGTTCTTTGCGAACTAAATAAGCTACTAACCTAACTAGTACACTAGGACTACCTTATAGATAGTTAAGTATACTTACTCCTTACACTAAATAAGTATCTAGATAGAATAGAACTCTAGCGTAGTTACTTTAATAGCCTCTTTAATAGTAGTAGCGCAAATCTTTAGTATATACTTTTTAGTAATAGTAAGTACTTCTTTAGGAATAATAGTAATATCTAGATAGATAGTAGAGCGTAGATATAAAGAGATAATAGTAGGAGATTTATTAAGGATAACCTTAATGCGGGAATAGAGCGATAGTGTATCTAGTATATATTACTCTTATCCTACTATTATAAGAAATAGTACGTACCTATTAATATATTAACTTATATTATTTACAATAATCTAGATAGTAGTTTATAACTTAAGATAGTAGTTTATAACTTAGAATAGTAAAAAAAGATAGCTTATAGTATAGCTACACTAAAGTTATATTTCCCCTAAAGTTCTAAGTAGCCTCTTTATAAAACTTTTGCTTATAGGAGCCTTGCGCTAAGACTACTAAGCTCTCTTAGTAGTTTCAACGCGCTTTTATTATTATTACCTTTTTACGCCTTTTTTAATTACTAAGTAGAGCGCTCTGCTTTTATTGTTATATTATTTAAGATAAAAGCCTTTATTATCCTATCCCTAGGTAGATAAAATAACGCTATATAGACTTCTATAGAAACTTTTTTAACTAATAAACACACTATAGCTTCTAGTATAGGGGTTACATTTCTAGTAAAGAACTTAGAAGGCCCCTACTAGAGGAAGGTTAGGATAAGCCTAGACCTCTAGCCTTCCTTACTAATTACTTAGGAATTAGTAAGAAAAAAGAATTATCCTCCCTATAATAAAATAATATAGGTCTTAAGCAATAAAAAATAAGGCGTTTAGAAAGTAGACAAGAGGGACTATTTAGAGGAGGATATTATAAAGAAAGGAAAATAGATATAATATAGCCTTAAAAACTAAATATTTAAGAAGCTAAGCTTATGGCTTAGCTATATTTATAAAGTTATAAACTACTTAAAAAACACTCCTAAACCTATATAATATAGCTTGATACAAAGGTAGAAAAAAATTCTAATATTCTAAAAAAATAAATAGGAACACTACTTCTTCTTAATAAACTTGCCTTTACCTAAAGTAGAATTAAGAACTATTCCCTTAACCTTTTTATAAAGAATAGTAATTTAATTAGAACTAATAGCTATAAAACCTAGAACTCTTTTAATACACTTTAGAAGAGTAGTAATCTTACAATCTTTTAATATCTTACTAGAGTAGATAGTCTCTATAATATCTAGAAATAGCTTAACTAAATCCTTATAGGAAGGCTTAAGAATAGATAAAGCAGGGGGGGTAAGTAGCTATAGCATAATATTAGCTAAGAAAGATAACTCTAAAACCTAGAACTTATAATAAGTTTATTAGAAAGTGTAAGGGGCTAAGCGCCCTTCTATAGTTACTTAGCCTGCTGCCTTAGAGTTCTAGGTCTATGCTTCTACTAAGCCAGGAGTATATATAAGTCTATAGTCAGAGTTATTATTAAACTCTATTAAATTTATAAGTTTACTTAGGCAACTCTAACCTCTTAGTCTAAAGCCTCTTATATTAAATTTAATTAACCTCTTATAATAGGGGAGCTTACAAGATCTCTCTAATATGCTAAGAACAACCCTATAAATAAATACGTAGTTAGGTTAGATATTAAGATCTTTTAACCCTATAAATAAATACGCAGTTAAGTTAGATACTAAGATTTCTTAACCCTATAGAATAAATACGGAGTTAAGTTAAGTATTAAGATTCCTTAACTGTATAAATAAATATATAGTTAAGTTAGATACTAAGATCTCTTAACCCTATAAACAAATACGTAGTTAAGTTAAACATTAAGATTCCTTAACTCTATAAATAAATATATAGTTAAGTTAGATACTAAAATCCCTAAACTTTATAGAATAAATATAAGTATAATTAAGGAAATACTAGAGTCTTTTTATAAAAGGGAGAATATTCTTATTTTTGCCTAGCGTAATTAGTTACTAAACTATATATAGAAGGTTATAATAAAATAAAGTGTATATAAAAGATTAAGCTAGTTTACTAGTATCTATAAGACTAAAGGTTAATAGGGCCCTAAGCACCTTTCTAAAGGAGAGAGAAGGTCTAGAATATAAAAGAGGGCGCCCTTTAAAATATATTATTATAAATTATAAGCTGTCTTACTAGCTTAAAGTAACTCTAAGTTATATTAGTAGCTTAATAAAACGCTAGTAAATAGCTCTAGGTTTTACTAGAAGTAATTACTAATTAACTTGCCTAATTAAAGTAATACGCTAGAGTAAAGACTGTGTTCTTAGCCCCCTTTTAAATAATAGTAGTAACACTAGCGCCTAGCGAAGTGCTACTAAAGCGCTAGCACTCCTAACTCCCTAACCTAGAGTTATTTTCTAGAAGCTATTAGCATTACTAATATTAGAAATATATAATAAAGGCTAAAATTTGCAAAAAGTGCCCTCTTTTAGGGAACATAGTTAATTATATTATAAGTAGGCTAATAGATAAGACAGTAGATATTACACTAGCCTTTATAGAGAAAGAAACCTATTTTAAAATAAATTTTAAGGTTTTTTAGATATAAGCTTCTATAATAAGTTAGTAAAGAAGCAAGTATAGAATAGGCTATTCCTTAGCTAATAGGGTAAAACCCTACTAACTAAGATTAATACTAACTTTATGCGCCTAGCTACTAAGGCTAATAAAAATAACTAGGAAAACTTAAAGAATATTTACTAGAGAGCCTTACGTATAGACTTATAGGATAGGCTAATTACGCTAGAGATTTCTAAAGACTAGGACTTTATAATACTTATGTGGCATTAAATTAACTATCTAGGGGTAGCACGACAAAGGCTTTTATCTTAAATAACATAATAAAAAAAGCAGAGCCCCCTACTTAGTAATTAAAAAGAGCGTGAAAAAGGTGATTACAAAAAAAGGATAATACCTATAGATAGAGTTAATATAGTTAAGAAAAATATTTACTATATAAAAATATTAAAGCCCTTATATATAGTAGCCTCCTCCTTTACTAAGTTTGCTAATACTATAGATTAGAAACTTATATATTCTAGTACTATAAGAACTACTAAAGTAAACTCTTTAAAGACTAAAAAGCGCGCTAAATAGGTCTCTAAAAAAGAGTTAGAAAAACACTATAAAGAAGAAGTATACTTCTACTATAGTAAAAAGGAATATAGTATTTAGAATTATTACCTCTAAGCTGCGATACTCCTAACACAAGCTAGGGCTAGTAAGGCCTAAGAGATAAATAGTAGTAATAAGGACATTAATAGCTTAGTAGAGTTAGAAAACTAGCTTCTCTCCCTAGAAGTTATTAGAGGATAGAGATAAAGCGGGTTATAAAGAAACTAGAGAAGAACTTTAATATATATAAAAAGATATAGCTAGGTTTAACACTAATTACTATAAACACTTTTATTAATAATATTGTCTTTGCGTATGCTATACTTAATTTAGAATATTTAACTACTACCTTTATAGATAAGAAGTTTACTAGAAAAGCTAACCTATAATATATTAGTTTAAATAATCTCTATTAAGTAATAGAATTTAAAGAAGTAACCTCATTAGTTTATAAAGCCGCTTATATAGAGATAAATATTAAGGGGTATATTAAAATAATATAGGCTTATATTAATAGAAAAGAGAAGGACTATAAAATAGTTCTTAGGTTACTATAGTAAAAAAAGAACACTATATTAGTGGCTCTAGAGAAATAGTCTATATATATAGGGTCTTTATATATAAGGATTAGAGATAAGTAGAGGAGATAAACTTCTACTCCTAGTTAAAAAGTCTCTGCTATATTATTTATAACCTTAAATAAGAGAAATATAAAAGAAAAAAATAGGCTAATAGTCTTTACTACCTCTTTTAAAGATATCTAAAAGGCCCTAGCCCTAAAGGCTAAAGTAAATCTAAAAGACTATCTCTCTAAGTAGCTTCTAAACTAAGTAGAAGTTTTCTTAAGAAAACAAGCTAATAAACTTCCCTATTATAAGGCCCTAGGATTAATTACTTAATTCCCCTTATTAAGAAGAATAGAGAGACCCTAGAGATCTTTTTTAGCCTCCTCTATAGTATATTAAAGGAGGAATTACTAGTTCTTTATTAAAGATCTTTATTGTGTAGAGATTCTAACCAAGGTCGAGTTCGCACTATATATAGAGAGGAGTAAAATAGGAGGCACTAAAACCTAGTATCTAGTATATAGTAGTAGTAATAAAATATACACAAAATAATGATAATTTTATTATTAACTTTCTGTATAGTAGTATCGACGATAGTAGTTATTAGTTACTAGTTCTTTATAAGAAACTAATAGAGTACCTTAACTATAGCTTTATTTAGGTAAATAAGTTTAGCGCTATAGTACTAGTGTTATTTATAAGAAAATCTAAACAAGGTTTATAATTTTATATAGACTATAGGGCGTTAAATACTCTATTAAAGAAGGACTGCTACCCCTCTCTTTTATTAGAGAGATATTATAGCTTTTTACTAAAGCTATGTAGCTAATAAAGTTAGATATAATTTAGGCCTTTTATAAGTTAAAGATAATAAAAGAAGAGAAATAGAAAATAGCCTTTTATATCTAGTTTAGGTTATATAAGTAGCTAGTAGTTTCCTTTAGACTAGCTAATATACTAAGTACTTTTTAGAAATATATTAACTATAATCTAAGAAAGTACTTAAATAACTTCTACTCTACCTCTATAGATAATATTTTCATATTTTCTAACAGATTTTTAAAAGACTATTAAGATAAAGTATAATAGGTAGTAGAGAAGTTAGGTAAGATAAAGCTATACTTAAATATTAAAAAGTGCAAGTTTATAGTTACTAAGACTAAGTACCTTAGATTTATTATAGAGTGTAAAAAGGGAATTAGCATAGACCTAGAAAAGGTTAAAGCTATCTAGAAAAGGCCCCTTTTATAAATATAAAGGGTATTTAGAGTTTTTAGAGTTTACTAACTTTTATTAAAAGTTTATAAAGAACTTCTTAGAAGTAGTATCCCTATTAATAAAGTCAACTAGGAAGAAAACTTCCTTTTTATAGAGATAAAAATAATAGCAGGCCTTAAACTACCTAAACAAAGTATTTTACACTAAGCTTATACTAGTCTATTTTAATACTAAAAAAAGTATTAAAAGCTAACCTTTTAGGCTAGGCCTCTAAAGCCTACTTCTTACAATTTAATATAGAGAAAGTTCTTAGACTAATTACTTATTTTTCTACTAAACACACTTCTATAAAGGCAAACTATATAATTTATAATAAGAAAATACTTATAGTTATTAAAGTAACTAAGAAGTAGTATACTATACTTTAGGCTATTTCTTATATACTTATATATACTAATTATAAATTCTCTCCTAGGGTTAATCTGTAATATTACGTAATCATGGGCTGGCTGTTTAACTAACTACTATGTTACGTAATTAATAATTTCTTTAATAATATTTTTACTATAATAATAACAACAATAATTATAATAGTAACTAACCTAACTATTTTATCTAACTCTCTCTATAGTATATCTTTTCTCGCAACTAGCAAGCTATATACTGCCACCTAGAACTTTACTACTACTACCTATCTTCCCTATACTTTTGCCACTACTACTTACTTTTATCCTTATTGCTTGCGGTCTCCTACCTTAATAGCAGCCTAGATAATTGCTACTATCTTAATAAGCTTTTTATGCTACTATTACGCCTCTAGCGTCTTATATATTATAATAAACTCTTTTTTTTTCTTTGCTTTAGTTCTTACTTTTATAGTCTTTATTACCTTTATTTTTAGTTATATTTTTAAGCTTTTATAGTATAATCTTTGCGTTGTGCTATTATTATATTATGAAGGCTATGTCTCTACTAATAGTTAGGTACTAAAGGAGTGCCTTACACTTTAGAATCTAAAGGTATAAAGTGCAGCTAATTAGCCTAAAGATATTACTAATAGGGTACTTAAAGATAAGCTCTAGAGGCCCCTCTAATAATCCTTCTAGTTGCATAAAGTTACTAAATCTTTAGAGATTATCCTTAACTTTGCCTAGCTAGTTATCTATGCCCTAACTAAATTTAATAATAGCTATATTGCTATAAATATTAGATTTAGACATAATATTAGATTGCTAGAAAGTTATTACGTTGCTAGATATAATAAATAAAGAGATAAAGATTTAGTGTCTTAGGCGTTCCTAATATTATAAAAGGTAGACTTTATACGCTATATATATAGCAAACTATAGTTACGCTACTACTAGGTCGCGAGCATAATAACTAAACTATAGTTAAGTATTCTATTATCTACACTGCTTCTGCGGTTGCAACTCCGCAGTTTACTATAGCTCTTTAATAGTCTACTAGTTAAGAAATAATATATAACTTAGTTATGCTAAATAGCTAACTATTTTTTAACTACTATTAATAATACTGCTATAAAAAAGTTAATAATAAATTATTATTATTTTGTGTATATTTTATTACTATCACTATGTGCTAGGGCCTAGGTTTTAGTGCCTTCTATTTTACTCCTCTCTATGTATAGTGCAGACTTAATCTTGGTTAGAATCTCTACATAATAAAGATCTTTAATACTAATTATAAAAACCTTATATACTTTATAAAGTTTAGAAGATTAGATAAAAGATATATATACTAGACTAATACCTTTAGTAAATATAATATAATATTCTAATATAGACGAAGAACTATTAACTTAAAAGTAAATGCCCTTTTGTAATACTAGTAAGATATACCTACTAATACTAAAGATAACTAGATTAAGTCCTATAAAATCTAACTTCTTAAGAAGATTCTTTTAGAAAATAGAAATATTAGACTCTAAATATTTATAGCCTTAGCGATATAAGCTCTATCTAAGAGGCTTAACCCCTCTAGGGCAGAAGAAAGCTAGGCTAAATACAAGAAACACTAGTCCTTTTCTTTTTACTTACTAGAAGAGTTTTCTCTTAAACTAAAAACGCACTCTTTAGTAGACTTAAACTTAAATAAATTATAGTCTTATAGCTTAGAGGAAAATATTATATTAAGGAAAGTAAAAAGATGCGTCCTTTACTATAGGTGTACTTTTCCCTTCTTTCTAAACTTAAAAGTTACTATATAAAAATGTAATATTAATAATACTAGTTACGTTTAGTACTAAAAACAAAGATAGGTTCTAGACTAGAAACTCCTATAGATAATACTAGTTACTATAGTCTATAACTTCCCTATATCTAGGCACCTAAGAGAGAGATTATTTATAAAATAGTTACTAAATTATACTTCTTTCTAGAAATATTAGACTTTATCTATAAATTTATTAAGAACTATAATATATATAAAAGATCTAAGCTATAGAGAGATATAAAATAAGGGCTACTAAAACTTTTTTTAGACTAAATATAAAAGGAGATCTTTATAGACTTTATTTGTCGGCTTGCCAAATACCTTTTTAATCTTTTTTTAGTTAAAGGTTAAAGTAGATTAAGATAGAAGATTATTATATACTATATACAGCACCTAATTCTAATTAAAAACTAACCTTAAATATTTAATAACGCGATAATAGTTTAAACTTTAAACTTACTTATACCTTACCTACGTCCTATAAGTTTCTAACCTATATAAGGTTTACTTATAGCGTACATAGTACACCTGAATTATTACTACTACTATTATTAGTTATCTGCGCTCGCACGTCGCTTACACAGCATACTTACTTAGATAAGCTAATATAACTACTAGAAGAATCTTATAGATCTATATAATGCTCTTATTATACTAGAAATTATTAATAAACACCTTATCCTTTACTTTTTACCACTTTTCTTAGATTCTATTACTAATAAAGAGTAATTTTCTCTACTAGAGTAAGAATGTAGTCTTCTTAGTTTTTACAAACTAGATAAGCTACTAACCTAGCTAGTATATAAGAATTGCCTTGCAGATAGTTAGGAATACTAGGCTCTCATAGATAATTATTTTATAAATAGAATAAAACTCTAGTGTTGTTACCTTAGTAGTAGCGACGTAAATCTTTAGCTTGTACTTTTTAGCAATAGCAAGTACTTTAGAAACAATATTAATATCTAAATAGATAGTAGGGCGTGGAGGTATATATAAAGAGATAGTAGGAGATTTATTAAAAACAACCTTAATATAGTAATAGAGCGATAAACGTATATCTAGTATATATTATTCTTATTCTACTTATAAGTATAGCAGTAGTATATACCTATTAATATATTAGCTTATATTATTTGCGATAATTAAGATAGTAGTTTATAACTTAGAATAGCAGAGGAAGAATAGATAACTATAGCGTGGCCGTGCTAAAGTTTTATCCCTCCCTTACTAAAGTTCTAAGTAGTCTCTTTATAAAAACTTTGCATATAGAAGCTGTACACACTAAGACTACTAAGCTCGCTTAGTAGTTTAAACGCGCTTTTCTTATAATTACTACCTTTTTTACGCTCTTTTTAATTACTAAGTAGAGGGCTCTGCTTTTTTTATTATATTATTTAAGATAAAAGCCTTTGTTATGCTACCTCTAGGTAGTTAATATAATACTATATAGACTTTATTACTAAGCTTCTTATAAGTAGAGAAAATACAAATATAATAGTAGTGTGTAATAGATAGGCTGGCAAATAGGTATAGATTAGGTTAGAGTTAGGTTCTCTTACGTAAGACCCTAACCCTAACCCAACCTCTACCTATAGATTTTGCGCTAGTAATAGGTATAGGTTAGGTTAGAGTTGCATAGACTATAGATTAGGTTAGAGTCGCATAGACTAGGTTGTATTAGGTCTAACTAATTATATTTTTTATTAGCTATATATAATTTTTATAGTAAATTACTATAAAAATACTCTTATTATTATAGTAGCAATTATTATATTTACTTAATATAATAAAAGTATAGCTTTAGTGTTAAATATATATATAAAACCTAACTAAGCGTCTAGCTATTCTAAACCTAACTAAGCGCCTTACTATTTATCTAGTATCTATATACTTCTTATAGTACCTATCTGCTAGCTATATATCCTTAGCCTGTATAGTAATCTATTTTGTATAAATAGCGTTAATATTAGTATTTAAACGTATTAGTATTTATTTTATAGTAGGAGTAGAGTGGTATAAAGAAATACCTTTAAATATTCTAACTAGAAAAGCCTCTATTACCTCTTAAAGAGTAGCTAGCGTAGTAAACTAAAAGCGCAAATCTTTGTTAGTATTATCTTGCATTATTTCCTTAATAAGATAGTAGAATAGCATTTTTCTAATAAGGAGCTTAATACTCTTTTAGTACTTTTTAATTTTCCTAAGCGTAATAGCTATATATTAGTAGAATAGATATATAATAAATAGCTGTAATAATAATATACTACCTAGCTTCTAGTAGTGCTTTCTCTTTAGCGCAATAGGTAGTATTTTATGAGGCGCCTTTCACGCACCCTTAGCAACTAGTGGCTTTTTTTTTACTTAAAATCTACTAGTAACTAGTTTAGAGTATTTAGCTAGCCTAGTGCGTGCTATTATCTTAGATATTAAGATTGTATAGTAGTTAAGGCTGTAAAGTATTAAAAAAGTAGCTAGGAGGGTAGTAAAGTAGAGTAGCTAAGTAGGTAGCAAGGTAAGTAAAGAAAATATACTAGTGTTATTAGCGCCTTGCTTATGCGCATAGGCCCCTATAGCTACTTTTTATAATAATAATAATATTTTTATTATCTGTATAATATTAACTGCAGTTATTATATACTATTATTACACCCTATACTATAGCGTCTATTAAGACAAAGTCTTCTAATATTCTAAACGGCCTCCTAAGTAGCGACCTATAGATACTAGCAAATTTTAAGTGTAATAAGTAGGAGGGTCTTACTAAAGTACCTAGTAATTATAGCCTTTTATTATACTATATACTAATATAGATAGGGCTTTATATTTAGAAATAAAGAGGTTAGCACTATCCTTTTATATTGCAGATAAGGTAGCTTTTAGAAAGGTTATCCTACTAACTATAAAGTACTATTTAAAGGTGCACTTAGTAATAACGCCTATACTATTTCGTAGAGGTCTTGCAATACACTTTATAGTAAAGAAAAAAAGGCACTAGACTTTACTAAATTAGCTAATTAAGCTATATAATATTAGGTTAAGAAGAAGCGTCATAATAATAAAAACTACTAACTACTCTTTAAAGCGCAAAAGCATTAATAGCTTATATAGGAAAAAGAAGAGCTTATATAGTCTTACTTTAAGAATTAAAAAAGTAGTATATTATTATATCTTATTATTATGTAATAGTTAATTAATAAGGAGTAGGCAACTAGTTAGAGGCAAAACTAATAGCCATATATAAGAAGTAGAATAAGATTAAGAATAAAGTTAATCTAAAGGCCTACTAAGTAGCCCTAGCTAAGTGTGGGATTACTACTAGCAAGAAAAAAGGCCCTCCTACACTATAAAGTTGCGTAAGTAAATAAATTTTTAGTTATAGTAGTGTATATCAGAGGCTCCTGCGCAATATATATAAGACAGGCCTAAGAAAGCTTAAGGCTAATAAGAAAGAGTAGGAGGACTTCTGTAATAGTATAGGCAGTATAGGTCTAACTACTAAGAAGCTAGTAATAGTTACTATAAGTCGAGTTCTTTTGCTAACCTTATAAACTATAGTAAGAATAGTATACTTAATAGTAATAAGGCGTATATTAAGGAGAATAATAGTAAAAAGTATAAAAAGGAAATTAAGGATAATAGAGAGGGGTTTAAGACTTATTTTTAAAAGCTACTAGATAGGTATAACTCTAATAATATAGATAAGGATATAAACTTTAAGAGTTTCTTAGACTTTAGAGGCTTAGATACTAAGAGGAGTTTTAATAATAAGGGGGGCTTAGGTGCTAAGGAGGTTTTAGATAATAATTAGCATGTAAAATAAAATAAGCTAGAGTTATAGTTTTGCTATAGCTAATTATTATAGCTAATAATTATATACTAGTTGCTAAGAATACTACCTATAGTAGTATAGTAATAAGCTAATTACTACCTAAAACTAACTCTGTGATAAAGAGCTATATACTAGTCTAGATCTAAAACTAACTTATTATTAGCATACTATACGCTATATACTATTTCTAGCTTACCTTAATATTAGTTAAACACTACTATAGTTAATATTATAGAATTTAGTTTATCCAATTTTCTTCTTAAACTACTATTCTCTTAAATAACTATTTAACTAGTTATTATATCTCTTTATTATACTAATATCCTTAAGTGCTGTATTAAGCGCTACACCTACTCTAGAAATTAATATATAGCCCTATATTAATAAACTAGTTGTCCTACTACTAAATACTCTCTTTAGATATAGAATTCTAGCCCTACAGGCTAATAGGTTAGGAAGTAGAACAATTTATCTTATTTAACGTTCCCCTTTAAACCTTTAAGAGTTAGAAATAGAGAAAAAGATATTCGCTATATAGGACGCGTAGTAGTCTAATACTTAATAAGGTAAAGATAAATAAACCTATAATCTATATTAAAACTCTTACCTTTATATAGGTATTATCTAGACTATATTCTAGGAGGGCGTAAAGTACTCCTCTAGTGATCTATATATATTCTGTCTTAACTATAGCTATATACTATAATATCTAAATGTTAACTCTATTAGTATCTAGCTAATTAGTACTAAGCACCTTATTAACTATATAAGGTCCTAAGTATATATATATAGTAAAATAAGCCTATTTACAAAAGGACTTTTACTTCTTAGTATAAAAAAAAGCAAATAGCTATTTTATATTCTATATACTCTTTATAGGCGTTTAAAACTAAACTTATATAGATAGTAATTAATAATAACTAGTTCTTTTAAATAGTAAAGTAACTATCCTTTTAACGTTTTCTTTGTTTTCTTAGACCTAACACTATAATAACTAGCCAATATAAGTTCTACTAGATATTCCTAAATAAATTTAATACTACTAAGGCAGCTATCCTTAGTAATATTAGTAGGACAACTAAACTCTCTATCTTGCTTAACGCGTAGTCTGTAGCTAATTATCTTAGCTTTCTAGCTATTAATAGTTACTATATTAACAATACTTAGTAGCTTAAAAAGAAGCTGCTTAACTTTATACTAATGCGTGGCAGCTATACTAGAGTATTAATAGTATTAGAAGTACTATAGCTTCTTAAGGATACAGAAACTTCGTAGAAGCTTCCAGCAATTATATATAATAATACTAGCAATAATAGCACTCTAGCTTAGAGCGTCTAGCATAAACTATTAAAGGAGGATATTATCTAGAAATAAAAAGAGAACACAATTCTATATCTTACTTATATTATTAACCTTATAGTTTAAGATATTATCTATTACCTTAAGTTATTAGCGCCTATTAATTTTAACTCTAGAGAGACGCTATAGCGGCAATATATAAACAAAATCTAGGCGCAAATATCTATCCTAAATTTCCTTTGCAAGGTATATTAGCTATTATTATAAAAAGTTATTATAGAAAGTTATTATAAAAAAATTTATAGACTAACTAGTACGCAGCTCTATACTATTTGCATTATAATTACCTAGTCACTATAGTAGTTTAAGCAATTTCTTATAACGTAAAGTAATACACTACTAAAGAAGTAATTATCTATAATCTAAGATATCTAAATAAGATAGAACTCTACACATAATATATGGGAGCGCGCACTAAAGCTTTAGACAAATATTAATATATAGCTAAAGAAAAAGATTATAATAAAGATAACTAGGAGATTAAACACTTCTGCTTATAGTAACACTATAAAAATAAACTTTAAAGACTTTAAGAAACTTTAACTATTAGCCCTAGAATAGTTGCATCTTAAGTTAATTACCTTTATACTCTAAAAGGTTAAGAAGACTACAAACTTCCTAAGCAAGAACTAGAAACTCTAAGTCTAATATATCTAGCTTATATATAACTAGCTCTTTAATTTTCTAAATAAGATAAACAATAAGCTTATTAAAAAGCTAAATAATATTAGATAGCTAGAAGCTATATAGGCTATAGCTAAGATAGAATATGAAAAGTTGCGCAAGTATTACTTAAGGATAGATAGGAAGAAGAGTTTCTTATTTAACTATTCAATAATATTAAATCTTTTATAAAAGTTTATAGCGTATAAGGTATTATAATTATAGTTATTTATTATAGTTATGTACTAATAGTTGCATAGAATAAGATATAGAAGACCTAGGATAAGTGTATATATCACTAATAGTTTCTAAAGTACCTTAATTGCTATAATAGCCTAATAGCTAGAGATTCTACTCTAGTCTTAAATACTAATCTAAGATAATTGCAAGGCAGTAAATAGTTTTAAAAGCCTTCTTTACTACCTAGTTTATAGTCTAGTAGCCTCTCTACCTCTAGCTAAAGTTTAGCTACGCTAGATATTAATTACAACTTAGGACTAATTAAAATAAAAGGAGAAATATACCTAAATACTCCTATAGTTAAAAAGGGTAATAGGTTTAATATACTAGCGTAGTAAAAAGTTTATTAAATATCTTACTTCTAACTTATATAAGTTATAAAGAATATTCTAGTAGTATAAATTTTATACGTAGGTATTAAGCGCGTCTTTAATACTAGTAGGGATATAATTAACAATTAAAGGCATAATCTCACTACTTAAATAATTTAAAAGATAATAATAGTTAAGTTTATAATAACTAATAAACAATCTATAAAACTATTAAATTCTAATCTAGAGAAGGACAATTTAGGAGACACAGTGCTATTAAATAAGAAGAATATTTTATATAAGCGGCTAGCTAATAAGAAGACTATTAAAACTATATAAGGTTCTAAGGTTTTAGATAGCAAGCTACTAACTCCTTTTACTAGGGATAGCCACTATAAAGGTAGTTAAAGCCTTAGCGCTACTATAGTGTTAGTAATAATAAAATATAATAAATATATATAATAATAGCAAAATAGTGTTAATTTTACTTTTACTTAGATTTCTTTTCTAATATACCTTTAGAAAGTAACTAAAGTTACTAATTTTATTACTATTAATTTTATATTATAAAAGTTACGCAACTCTAATAGGTACCTTAATCTAACCTACACCTAAAAGTCTGTGCGACCTAACCTAACCTATACCTAGGGTCTATGCAACCTAATCTAACCTATACCTAGAGTCTATGCGATCCTAACCTAACCTATACCTAGGGTCTATGCGACCCCAACCTAACCCTATACCTAAGCTGGGTACCCCAAATCTATTCACTAGCCTAGTAATAGGCTAGAAAAAGAAATAGTTTTAGTCCCCCTACTAGACTTACAGGTAAAAATAGTAGTAGAGATATTTCTTTATTATAATATAGCCTACTATAAAGGTTACTTTATATGCGGCTTTTAAAGGTATCTATATAAAAAGATAAAGATTTAAAGGAGATTATTCTTCTTTAAATACCTAACAACTAATAGCACTATAAAATATATAAATTTTATAATTAAGGTATACCTTTATACCTTTATATAATAAAACTAGAAGAATTAGGCTCTATACTACCCTATAGCGCAAATAGCTATTAATAGACAAGAAGCTATCTCTACTAAAGTAGCACTATTCTTTCTCTAGTATAGATATAATATAGACCTATTAAGCTAGATATAGAGATGAAAGCTATTAACTATTACTAGTAAGATTTATAGCTAGAAAAGTTTACTAAAAGTTTACTATAAAAGTTTTAAAAAGTTTTTATATTTGTTTAAGCTAAAATAGCAAAGTTCTAATAAAAGTAGAAGTAGTAAGTAAACTAGCACTAGAGAGACGCTCCTAAATTAAAGGAAGAAGATAAAGTCTAGCTCTAGTATAGGAACTACCTATCTAACTCCTACTTTAATAAGAAGTTAGACGAGAAAAATATAAAGTTTATAGTTATATAAGTAGTAGACTTGTATAATATAAAACTAAATATTTTATTTAGAGTTTATCTAGTATTCTTAGTAAATTGTCTACGCCTAGCTAGAGAAGACCCTCTTCCTAGCTAGATTATAAATAATAGGAAACTAGAGGCTATTATTATTAAAGAAAAAAAGGAATAGGTTATAGAAAATATCATAGCTAAAAAACCTATTTAAAGAGGAAAAAGGCTATAAAAATTACTATACTAAGTTAAGTAGTTAGATAATACTAATCTAACTTAGAAACGTACTATAAATCTCTTTACTATAGATGTATTAGATTGCTAGAGAATATACACCTTTCTATTTTAAAATAATAATAGCGAGTTATTTATAAACTTTTATAAAAACTCTCTAAACTAATAAATACACTATAGCTCCTAGTATAATAGTTATATTTCTAGTAAAGAACTTAAGAAGCCTCTACTAAAAGAAGGTTAGAATAAGTCTAGACCTTTAGCCCCCTACTAATTACTAAAGAATTAGTAGAAAATAAGACTATAATTTACTTAAAAAAGTAAGAAACGCATAAGAAAGTACTATAAATTATTTAGAAGTGTTAGCTCTAGTAGAAGCTAGTAAAAGAAGAGAGAATTATCTCTTCTATAATAAAATAATATAGATCCTAAGCAATAGAAAGTAGGATAATTAGGAAGAGAAGAAGAAAGAACTATTTAGAGAAGAATATTATAAAGAAGAAGAAATAGATATAGCGTAACTAAAGAGATTAAAGCGTTCTAGAAGCTAAGCTTATAGCTAAGCTATACCTATAAAGTTATAGACTATATAAGAAAATATTTTTAAATCTTTATAATATGGCTAAATATAAGAATACAAAAATTCTAATATTCTAAAAAATAGATAGGAATACTACTTCTTCTTTATAAACTTACTTTTGCCTAAATTAGAATTAAGATCTATTTTCTTAACCTTCTTATAAAGAATAGCAATTTAATTAGAACTAATAGCTATAAAACCTAGAACCTACTTAATATACCCTAAAAGAGTAATAATCTTATATTCCTTTAATATCTTATTAGCGCAGATAGTCTTTATAGTATCTAAAATAAGTTTAACTAAAATTTAATAGGAGGCTCTAAAATAGGCAAAGTAAAAGTAGCAATTAACTATAATATAATATTAGCTAAAGAAGATAAACTTTAAAAATCTAGAACTTATAATAAGTTTCTTAGAAAGAACTTAGAGGATAGTATGAGTATTTCACTAAACTATAATAATTTAATATAAAAGCTCTATATCCTATTCAGAATATTTAGTATTAGTATTATCTATCTTCTAGGACTTAACTTAAGCACTTTAGATAGTAGAGCTATGCTTGTAGATAAAGATATTAAAATAAGCTTACTAGAAATTAAGAAGGGGCTTACTAGTATAACTATTACTATGAAGAATATATTCTAGAATAAGATTAGTAAATTTAGTTTTAGCAGAGTCTTCTTATAAGCTATTCTAGATTTAAGATATAGATTAGTAAGAAAAAAATTTATTAAAGAATTATTATATCTTGCCTAAACACTTTCTAAAATAAATAATATAAGTCTTATGGTTGTTAGGGATTCCTAAGGTGCGGCGCGCCCGGCGGAAGGTTCCGCCGAGCCCCGAAATCTTACCCGATTAGGCATTAGCGCCTCGGCTACGTGTGGGTATATAAGGCAGCTGTTAACAGTCTTTATACGCCACCTCGATATCTTAGTAAAATTAACTTCTTAATTTCAACCTTTAATGCCTTGAGTAATCCCTTATAATAGTTATGCTTCTTTTCTATAAGCCTTTACGTATGAAAAATAAGCTACTTAAGGTAGCGCTAGTGGGTCTTTTTATAAATATAGATAGCCTTAAAAATATACTTCTTAGATATTATATAGATAGCCTTAAGAGTTTTCTAATTATAGCTTAAGTTCTTAAAGAACTACTTAAAATTAGTAAAAAATAATATAGAAGAACTAAGAAACTAATTCTATAATAATTTTTTATAGTTTTATTATATATAAACTTCTTAAGATTCTTAGCACTATAAAAATCTAAAGTAGGTAGTAAAGACTTACTATTATAAGTAAAAGTGCTATAAGTTATAATCTTTATAGGAAAATACTAAGCTATAGTTAATCTAGCCTTTAAACGCTTACGTAGAGTTATAAGAGCTACTATAAAGTATTACTTATTAGCTCTAACTATAATAGAGATTAATAATAAGAAAGATAGTAAAAATAATATAAAAGTAGGAGTAGTAATTAAAATATAGCATAATATTAATAAAAAGTATTATAGATAGAGTAGTAAAGTAAAGGAGAAAAGTAAAGCTAAGGTAGGAACCTTTTTATTTACCTTAGCTAAAGCAAATAATACTAGCGCAAATTCTTAATTATAATAGGCAGCTATACTATAGAAACTAAGAAAGATAAATATAAATGTGTTAGATATAATAATTAAGTTACTTTATAGAACCTAAAAGATATAAATATAAATATATTAGATATAATAATTAAGTTACTTTATAGAACCTAAAAGATATAAATATAAATATATTAGATATAATAACTAGGTTGCCCTACTAAAGGTAGGAGAATAGAAGTCTAGTACTCTTCCTAGCTAAAGTATACTTAGAACCTTCTAGAGGCTTAAAGCACTATTACTAGCACACGTAGTATTAAATTTATTCTTAAGATTTTAGGCGTATAGAAGGGGAATTAGTGCTACTACTATAGGGAGTATAGAATATAATACTAGAATGTTTTTAAAGGGGAAAGGAAAGATATATAAGGGGCTAAGCGCCCTTTTATAGTTACTTAGCCTACTATTTTAAAATTCTAAGTCTATACTTCTACTAAACTAGAAGTATATATAAGTCTATAGCTAGAGTTACTATTAAACTCTATTAAATTTATAAGTTTACTTAGGCAACTTTAGCCTCTTAGTCTAAAGCTCCTTATAGAATGAGCTTAAAGAATAGTATAAGTATTCTACTAAACTATAAGAATCTAACGCAGAAGCTTTATATTCTGTCTAGAATATCTAGTATTAATATTATCTACTTTCTAGGTCTTAGATTAAGCACTTTAGATAGTAGAGCTATACTTATAGATAAAGATATTAAGATAAGCTTACTAAATATTAATAAAAGGCTTACTAGTATAACCCTTACTATAAAAAAATATTCTAGAATAAGGTTAGTAAACTTAGTCTTAGCAAAGTCCTCTTATAAGCTATTCTAGATATAGGATATAAATTAGTAAGAAAAAGGTTTACTAGAGAATTATTATATATTTTCTAAGCACTTACTAAAATAAAGAATATAAGCCTTATAGTTATATTTTCTTTTTATAAGTCTTTACACACAAAGAATAAACTACTTAAGGTAGTACTAGTAGGACTTCTTATAAAAATAGGCAGCCTTAAAAATAAAGTCCTTAGATATTATATTAGGAAGAGAAACATTACAGACGTTTTGGTATACAGTATAATACTATAAGAAAAAACTATAGGTGTGCTAAAAACGCATTAAAAAAGGTAAAGTAGTAAGATAAGTTAGGGACTCTTTATTAGCACGTGTAAATTAGCTCCTTATACTAGAAGTAGTTAATTATAAGATATATTAGGCACTAAAGTTAATAATAATATAATAAATAGCTACTACCTATATAGGATAAAATATGCAACTAGATACAAATTGTCTATTTATACTACCTTTCTATTCTTGCAAATATTTAATTACTAGTTAAGACCTTAAGGTTAGTTACTATATCTATTTCTTACTTTAAAAACGCTATTACTATAAGATATATAGTATTGCGTTTCTACCTAAGAGACGCAAATAGTATAGCTAGATATAATAACTAGACACTACTTAATATTAAAAACTATATAGTCTATACTAAGAATCTATATAGTAAGTAGATAGCTGCTATAAAGTTAGATTACTAAGTTAAAAAGAATACGCATCTTCTTAAATAGAAGTCTAGAATTAAAGGTAGAATAAGTCTTATAATATAGATTATCCTATACTAGTTTAAGTATAAGGTCCTTACAACTATTAATAAAAACTAGAATATAGTTATTTTTATAAAGTAAGAGTCTAGGCTATAGCTATATACTACTATATAGCTTATAGAAGTAATTACTACCTAATATTAGATTTCTAATTAATAGCTACTAGTAGTTACTTTAAGAATAGTAGTTATTTAAAGTAGGTGCTAAAGGCGTAAATAATATATAAGTATACAATTATATTATAAGAAATCTAGAAAAGAGAGCTAAAGTAGTGTTAGAGTACTATTTATTATTAGGAGTAGAAAGCGCGCGCAATTTATTATATATTATAGCAGCACTAAAGTGTATATCTAGGGGTTCTAAGTAGTTAATTGTCTAGTAAGATAGTAGCAAAAGGTTAAAAGGTAAGTGTTAATTGTCTAGTAATATAGTAGGCGGGCAAGTAAGTTAGAGTATTATTATTATAGGGTTAGTTATCTTAGAAGCTAGGGAAGACGTTAGAAAAACTTTAACACGCTCTAGTTCTAGAACTTAGCGCTCGTATATAATATTACGTAATATTATATTATATAGGCGCTAGTAACGCAATAGAAAAACGCAGTAATTATAAGGGT
Source organism: Laburnicola sp. R22_1 (assembly GCA_014281115.1). Classification (NCBI taxonomy): domain Eukaryota; kingdom Fungi; phylum Ascomycota; class Dothideomycetes; order Pleosporales; family Didymosphaeriaceae; genus Laburnicola; species Laburnicola sp. R22_1. Next base: position 2,063,680 of record JACONQ010000001.1, on the reverse strand, counting down.
AGTACACGGCCTTATAGGGCAAACCTCTCTAGAATAGCTAGAATAGTTAAAAGAGCTAGTTAAATTAAGACTATTCTAAAATAGTAGATAAGAAAAGGACGTAGGGGGCCCTTTCTTATATAGAGGGTAGCATAGAGTATAGGCCTACGCTAACTACTACACTAACACTAACTAGAAAAGGCGCCTTTAGGAAGGTAAAAGGCGCAAATAGGGGAAATAGAGTGTAAAAGAGAGGTAATAGGGCGTGCTTAGTAGGGAGGCTGGTAAGTACTATTATATAACCCTCCTTTTAAGGTCTAAAAATAGGAAAGAAAGTACGTAAAAATAGGATATTTTAGCGAATTTTTAACGTAACTAGCACTATTTTAGGACTAAAGAGGGTTGCAATAGAGGTAATAGGCCTCTACTGTTCTAATAGTAGCCTTAGTTTTTAATTTAGTTGCTATTTAGTAGAAATACTAAGAAAAGTAGTTAGAGATAAATTAGTACTAGATTAGAAACTATATCTTAGTATTTAGCATTTTACTAATAAAGCGTATTCTTAGCTCTAATACTATATAAAAACGTAGTTAGCTAAAAGTTTTCTAGTTAGTTTATTACGCGGAGGCGCAATTATATTATATAATATTTTCTAGTACTATAGAAGAGTGTTAAAAAATGTGTTAACCTAACCATATAGTTTTTAATTAGGGTAGAGCAGCTTCTAAAGCTATAGGGGCTACTAGCAGTATTAGAAATATATAGAGGTAGAGGTGCTAAAAGCTATAGGTGCCCTATATGCACACAATAGCTAAATAGCTACTAAATTAGTAGTAAGCTAGCTAGAAAAGAGATAGCTAGAAGTAAAGGCGCTAAAAGTAATAGGTGCCTATATATAGTAGGCTAGCTAGGAAGCTGCTTAATTAGTAGTAAACTAGGCTACTTATTTTAGTAGCTTAGGGTGCCCCTAGGGGTAGAATAGGTTAGGTAACTAGTAGATTAGAGTAAGGGCTATTAGTTAGGAGGCAGTTTCTAATTATTAGCGTCCTAGAAGACTTTATTAGATAGTTCACTATCTAATTTAGTACCTAAGCATTCTTTTTATAAAAAGTTAGACTTAGGATTAATAGGTTTAGTAAATTTAGGGTTGCTATTAGGAAGGTTGTTATAATAGGCAGTCTCTTTATCTGCGAATCTATTACTATAATAGGCGGCGTTATTATCTTTTAGACTATTACTATAGTAAGTAATACTAAGTTTATAAAGATTATTCTTATTAAGGGTCTCTTCTCTAGTGTAATTTCTATAGTTCTTACTAGATTAGGCGTCTTCTTAACTAAAGTAATTAGGCTTAGGCTCCGCTTTAGAGTTGCTATTATTAGAAGAAGTAGTTAGAGTTGCCTAATATATATTAATTTTAGCACTCTTAGAAGATAATAGTATAGAGTTATTAGATTTAGAGGCTTTAAAGGCTAGCTGCTAGCGAGTTTAGGGTAGAAGTAAGGTTATAATAGGGATGTTTAACTATAATTTAGTAATAAGCTATACTAGAAGGTAGCTAGGCAATATTAATAGTCTAGTAATTAGTTGCCTAGCTAAATATTTAATAGGTAATAAGTAAGGGCTAGAGTAGTTGTAGTAAAGGGAGTAGGTTCCTATAACTAGTGCTACCCTAGTTTAAATATAAGCTTAACTAAGGTCTAAAGTAGTAAAAAATTAAGGTAGAGTATATAAGGCTACTTAGTAAGGTAGAGTAGTAGAAAATTAGGGCAGATTAGAAAAAGCTACTTAGTAAGGTTAGCGCTAGGGTAACCTAGTCTTAAGGTTTTCTAAGTATTAGAGTAGTTTATTAGGGGCGTCTATTATAAAGGTAATAAGAAATAATAAGAAAAAATACCTAAAAGGTTAATAGTTAGGCATAGTAAGGTACCTAGATTTAGTAGGTCTAGGTATCTTATAAGTGTAAGCTAGTGTGCTTAGTAAGTAAAGTAGGGCGCCTTATAAAGAAAATAAAAGTATTGTTTATATAAAATATTTATAGGCAGCGCTGCAGTATCTCTAGAGCCTAATTATAATTTCTTTTACTTAGTGCCTTTAGCCCTTATAGTGTAATGCTAGTTAGGTGTTATAGGCGAATTAGTCTTTAGAGGTAACGCAGTTATTATTTGTTATTATTTATTATTATTTAGGAATATTTAGAGCGGCCTCTTAATAGACTAAGAAGATTTCTTTTAGTAAATCTAGGTATAACCTATTAAACTAGAGTATAAAGTCTTATAGGGGTAACTAATAAGACTTCCTACTACTATACGCTATAACTAGTAGCTAGTAAACTTAGAATCCTAGCCTTTCTAAATAGGCCTTAGTAGTATTTTAATTCTACTAGTGTAAAGTAGTACTACTACTTCTATAACTTAAAGCAATCTCTCTTAATAGACTATAGTAGCATAACCTATTAAACTAGTCTCTTATAAAGATAACTAATAAAGTTTCTACTCTTATATATTAAGTAATAGACCTTAGGGTAGTAAAATACAAACTCCCTAGCGCTAGAAATTCTTTCTAGTAACTAATAAAGTTTCTACTCTTATGCGTTAAATAGAGGAGGGACTTAGAAGCAGTCTCTTTTAATAGACCTTAGCGCAGTATAATAGCTGCCTAGCACTAGAGATCCTTTCTAGTAATTAATAAAGTTTCTACCCTTGTGCGATAAGTAAAGGAGGAACTTAGAAGCAGCCTTTCTTAATAGACCTTAGTGTAGTATAACAACTACCTAGTATAACTAGTAACTAATAAAGTAAAACTTCTACTAATTTAACTGCCTATAGGCAGCGTCTTAAGGAAGGAGTAAATATTATATTGTTATCTATAGCTAAATAAAAAGAGTTAGTCTTAGAATAATATAAGGGCGATACACAGTCTTATAGGGCAAACCTGTCTAGAATAGCTAAAATAGTTAAAAGAGCTAGTTAAATTAAGACTATTCTAAGATAGTAAATAAAAAGGGATATAGGGGGCCCTTTTTTATATAGAGGGCAGCATAGGGCATAGGCCCACACTAACTACTACGCTAACACTAACTAGAAAAGGCGCCTTTAGAAAGGTAAAAGGCGTAAATAGGAGAAATAGAGTGTAAAAGAGAGATAATAGAGCGTGATTAGTAGGGAGGCTAGTAAGTACTATTACAGTAATTAAATATAGTAGGGCCACTTAAAAACTAAATAAGTAGAGATAGTTTATACTTCTATCTAGAAGGGTTAGATATTATATAAATAGCCTTAAAAGTTTTCTAATTATAGCTTAGGTCCTTAAAGAACTACTTAGAATTAGTAAAGAATAATATAAAAGAGCTAGGAACTAACCTCTTAATAGTTCTTTTTATTATAAAGAATACTTTGCGTATATTCTATACATAGTATAATACTATAAGAGAAAGCTATAAGGGACTTTAAACTAAGAGGTTAGAGTTGCCTAAGTAAACTTATAAATTTAATAGAGTTTAATAGTAACTCTAGCTATAAACTTATATATACTCCTAGCTTAGTAGGAGCATAAACCTAAAACTCTAAAGTAGCAGGCTAAGTAACTATAAAAGGACGCTTAGTCCCTTATATATTTCTCCCCTCCCCCCTAAAAAAATCCTAGCGTTATATTCTATACTTTCTATAGTAGTAGCACTACTTCTCCTTCTTTATACCTAATGTCTTAAAGATAAATCTAATACTATATATACTAGTAATAGTGTTCTAAACCTCTAAAAGATTCTAAGCGTACTTTAGCTAGAGAGAGCACTAGGCTCTTATCCCTCTACCTTTAATAAGGCAATCTAGTTATTATATCTAATATATTTATATTTATATCTTTTAGGGTCTATAGGGTAATTTAGTTATTATATCTAATATGTTTATATTTATCTCTCTTAGTTTCCATAGCGTAGCTGCCTATTTTAGTTAAGAATTCGCGCTAGTGTTGTTTGCTCTAGCTAAGGTAAATAAAATAGTCTTTACCTTAGTTTTAATTTTTTTCTCTACTCTACTACTATATCTATAATACTCCTTATTAATATTGCGCTATATTCTAATTACTACTCCTACTTCTATACTATTTTTACTATCTTTTTTATTATTAATCTCTATTATAATTAGAGCTAATAAGCAATACTTTATAATCGTCCTTATAATTCTAACCAAGCATCTAAAGGCTAGCTTAACTATAGCTTAGTATTCTCCTATAAATATTACAACTTATAGCACTTTTACTTATAATAGTAAGCTTTTACTATCTATTCTAGATTCCTATAGTGCTAAGGACCTTAAAAAGTTTATACGTAATAAAACTATAAAGAACTATTATAGAGTTAGTTCCTTAGTTCTTTTGTGTTATTTCTTACTAATTCTAAGTAGTTCTTTAAGGACTTAAGCTATAATTAGAAGACTCTTAAGACTATCTATATAATATCTAAAGAGTGCGTCTTTAAGGCCGCCTATATTTATAAAAAGACTTATTAGCGCTGCCTTAAGCAGCTTACTTTCTATATATAAAGGCTTATAAAAAAGTATAATTATAAGACTTATATTATTTACTTTAGTAAGTATTTAGATAAGGTATAATAATTCTTTAGTAAACCTTTTTCTTACTAATCTATATTTTAAATCTACAATAGCTTATAAAAGAACTCTACTAAAACTAAATTTACTAATTCCATTCTAGAATATATTCTCTATAGTAATAGTTATACTAGTAAGCCCCTTCTTAAACTCTAGTAAGCTTATTTTAATATCTTTACCTATAAGCATAGCTCTACTATTTAAAGTACTTAAATTAAGCCCTAGAAGATAGATAATACTAATACTAAATATTCTAGATACAATATAGAGCATTTATATTAAATTCTTATAGTTTAGTAAAATACTTATACTATTCTTTAAGCTTTTCTAATAAACTTACTATAAGTCCTAGGTTTTTAGAGTTGGTCTTCTTTAGCTAATATTATACTATAGTTAATTGCTACTCCTACTCTACCTATTCTAAAGCCTCCCTATTAGAATTTAGTTAAGCTTATTCTAGATATTATAAAGACTATCTGCGCTAGTAAGATATTATAAGGGTGTAAAATTACTACTCTTCTAGAGCATATTAAGTAAGTTTTAGGTTTTACAACTATTAGTCCTAATTAAATTGCTATTCTCTATAAGAAGGTTAAGAAAATAAACGTTAATTCTAATCTAGATAGGAGCAAGTTTATAGGAAAGGAGTAGTGTTTCTATTTATTTTTCTAGGATATTAGAATTTTTCTATTCCTATATCTAGCCTTATTATAGAGGTCTAGAGGTGTTTTCTTATACAGTTTATAACTTTATAGGTATAGCTAAGCTATAACATATTCTATTAGTAGCCCGGACAGATTAGTCCGCCGGACAGTTTTTGCCAAGACCACAACACTTCACTATAAATTATAATGTCTCAACAACACGACGCGTTATTATCTAATTAAGAAGGCAGAATTAAGCTTGCCCTTTACGCCTATTAGAATAAGCAAATTTTAAGCCTGCGACGCGCTGCTACAGTATATAATATCCTAAAGTCTACACTAAGCGATCAAATTAACGGAATTACCGCCCAAGCAGATACACGATTAGGTATGGCAAAGCTCACTGCAACTAAAGAGCAGACGCTCATATAGTATATTCTTAACCTAGATTCGCGAGGATTTGCACCCTAGCTAGGTAAGGTGGAAGATATGGCCAACAAACTGCTAGCTGCGCGGCACAGAGACCCTATAGGACAATACTAGGCTTAGCGCTTTGTAAAGCGCGTACCTAAGCTTAAAATGGCTTTTAATTGAGCGAAGAACTAATAGAGGATATAATAGGAAGACCTAGAGGTTATAAACGCGTAGTTTTAGCTAGTGGAGAACATAAAAGCTAAGTATAGAGTGTAGGATAAAGACATCTATAATTTTAATAAGACAGGCTTCTAGATAGGAGTTATTGGCTTAATAAAGGTTGTAACTAGTTTAGAAAGACGTTCTTAACCTACGCTTGTTTAGCCAGGCAACCGCAAGTGGGTTATAGTGATTTAGAGTATTTGCGCTGCTAGGTATACTACCCCGCCCTTTATTATCTATAAAGGGCGAGTCTATATCTTAGCGTGGTATGAGAAGACCAGTATCCCCTGCGATTGGAAGCTCTTAGTCTCTGAGACTGGCTGGACCAACAACAAGCTTGGAGTCGCGTGGTTGAAGCACTTTGACGCGTATACAAGGCCGCGCATAGTAGGGTCATAGAGGTTACTTATTCTAGATAGCTATAAGAGCCACCACTCCTAGGATTTCAAGGATTATTGCCTGGAATAGAAGATCCTAACACTCTGTATGCTAGCGCACTTATCTTATATTCTCCAGCTACTTAATGTAGTCTATTTCGCGCCACTAAAGCTAAAGTACTCCTAGCGCGTGCGGGACTTAGCGCGCCAACGCGTCTTTTATATTAACAAAGAGGGCTTCCTACTAGCCTTTTGCAACGCGTTTTTTAATATGTTTACACTAGAAAACTGCAAGAAAGCCTTTAAGGCCTCTAGGCTTATTCCTTTAGATGTGTTAGTAGTAATAGATCGCCTTGATGTGCGTATTCACACTCCACCTCAGGGTACCCTACTGGATACACCATGGCAAGCCAGGACCCTAAGCAATACCCTCGAGTTTGGATCCTAGTTAAAGATCGTACGCGACTCTTTTATTCGGTCTCCACCCGATGCTAAATTGAGCTACTTACAGCTTATAAAAGGTACTGAACTTATGCTCTACTATAGTGTACTTTAAGAGACTCGTATTAAGGAACTTAAGGAGTAAATTAAGGTTCTAACAAAGCGAAAAACGCGTAAAAGAAAGCGTATTTAGAAAGGTGGAACGCTAAGCTTTGCTTAGGGAGCAGATTTGGGAGTAGAAAGCCCTTCTATTAGGGTAAAGTTGTTGAAAAGGGCGCGAGGTAGTGGTGAGGGAGAGGCAGGTCCCTTAACACAATGCCGCTGTGGGAGGTGCGGAGAGCCTGGGCACAACGCAAGGACCTGTTAGATAGATAAAGAGATAGAGGAGGAGTTAGATGTTACCCTTAGCGGCTTATTTTCAGATAGTGTTAATAGTAAATCAGAGTGACTTTATTATAGGTTACTATAAGGCCAAAAATGACGGGTTAACTTCATCTTGCAATAGTACGCACTCAGTGACTAAAAATTAGATAAAGTACTACTTAAGATATAGTATGCTTCACTGCGAATCATAATAAGTATACTATATATTACCTACGTATAGTATGGTAGATAATATATCGTATATTATAGGGAGTCTTGTTGTAAGTTCGTATTGCCAAGAAAGACTCCTTAGCTTTACGCGACTGCTGTAGCCGCGCAAAGAGACTGCACGACGTAAAAAGTAGATTAAATAGTAACTTAGTATATTGTAAGTTATAGTAGGTTATTATGAGTTACTATAAAGTAACGTTGGTGGTGTTCTATAATAAGTTATGAGAGACCTCGAAGTTGCCAAGAAAAACTATCCGGGCTACTAATCTGTCCGGGCTACTAATAGAATATATTATAGTAATTAGTATTATATTTAGCTATATCTTTCTATATATATTAAAGTTCTTTTCTAGTTTCTCTATAATCTGCTTTATCTCCTCCCTCTAACAACTTCTAGGGGGAGAAGCTAGTTTTCTAACTTTACTAAGCTATTAATATCCTTATTACTACTATTTATTTTCTAGGCCTTACTAGTCCTAGCTTATATTAAAGGTATTATAGCTTAAAGGTAATAACTCTAGATACTATTGTTAGATATAGGGGTATTCTTGATGAGATGAGATGGGAAGTAGTATGGTTGATTAATGTTTTTTCCTTGTTCTTCCTAGAGAAGCTCGGCTATCGCGAGAAGTATCTATCTAGTGCCAAGACACACTAGTACTATTTGGGATAGTATAGGGGCAGTGCAAAACAGTGGTGCGCCGGCCTCTTTTAATTTCACAGTGAAAACACTGTGATTTACACTAATTGCCAGTGTGTATAGGCCATATAATCGGACACACCTACCCACCATAATTCACAGTGAAATTACAGTGATTTATAGGGACTGTCTATCTGATAACTATATTCCTTCTTACTATAGTAAAAGCATGCTCCTTCTTTATAGCGCTTCTCTAACTCCTCCTTAGAGACCTATTTAGTGTACTTCTTAGTCTTTAGAAAGTTTACTTTAGTAGTCTTTATAGTGCTAAAATATATAAGTTTCTAATCTATAATGCTAGTAGACTTAGTAAAAAGAAGGTTATTATATAGAAGGGCTTTAATATCTTTATATAGTAAATATTTTCCTTAACTATATTAACTCTATTTATAAGTATTATAAGGTCCTAGTTTTTAGAAATCTCTAGTATAATTAGCCTATTCTATAAGTTTATATATAAGGCTCTCTAGTAAATATTCTTTAAGTTCTCCTAGTTATCTATATTAGTCTTAGTAGCTAGGCGTATAAAGTTAGTATTAAACTTAGTTAGTAAGGTTTTATCCTATTAGCTAAAAAATAGTCTATTTTATACTTATTTCTCTACTAACTTATTATAAAAGCTTATATTTAAGAAACTCTAGAATTTATCTTTAGAATAGGTTCCTTTCTCTATAAAGGCTAGTGTAATATCTACTACCTTACCTATTAGCCTACTTATAATATAATTAACTGCGTTTCCTAGAAAGGGGCAATTTTTATAGATTCTAGCCTTTATTATATATTTCTAATATTAGTAATTCTAATAGCTCCTAGAGAACAACTTTAGGTTAGAGAGTTAAGAGCGCTAACGCTCTAGTAGCGCTTTGCTAGGCGCTAGTATTACTACTATTATTTAACAAGGGCTAAGGATATAGTCTCTACTCTAACGCATTACTTTAATTAGGCAAGTTAATTAGTAATTATTTCTAATAAGCCCTAGAGCTATTTGCTAGTATTTTATTAAGCTACTAATATAACTTAAAGTTACTTTAAGCTAGTAAAATAGCCTATAATTTGCGTTAGTGCATTTTAAAGAGCGCTCCCTTTTATATTCTAAGCTTTTTTTCTTCTTTAGAAAGGTGCTTAAAGCCCTATTAACTTTTAGTTTTATAGATACTAGTAGACTAGCTTAATCTTTTATATATACTCTATCTTATTATAACCTCCTATATATAGTTTCGTAGTAAGGTTAGTAGTAATATCTACCTCTATAGCTTCTTACTATTAGAGTTTAGTAACTTATTACACTAGATAAGGGATAAGAATATTCTTCCTTCTATAGAAAGACTCTAGTGTTCTCTCTATTATACTTATGTTTATTCTATAGAGTTAAGGAATCTTAGTATCTAACTTAACTATATATTTATTTATAAAGTTAAGAAATCTTAATATCTAACTTAACTATATATTTGTTTATAGGATTAAGAAATCTTAGTGTCTAACTTAACTATATACTTATTTATAGAGTTAAGGGATCTTAGTATCTAACTTAACTGTGTATTTGTTTATAAGATTATTCTTAGCGTATTAGAGAGATTTTGCGAGCTCTCCTATTATAAAAGGTTAATTATATTTAATATAAGGGGCTTTAGACTAAGAGAGTAAAGTTACCTAAGTAAACTTATAAATTTAATAGAGTTTAATAGTAACTATGGCTATAGGCTTATATATACTCCTGGCTTAACAGAAACACAGACCTAAAACTCTAAGGCAGTAGGCTAAGTAACTATAAAAGGGCGCTTAGCCCCTTATAAAAGCTATAGGTGTGCTAAAAAATACTATAAATTAAGGTAAAGTAATAAGACTAGTTTAGTAACTATTTAGGGATAGAGTATGTGCAAATTAGATAGCCCCTTATAAAGTTAATTATAAGCTATACTATAGTCTATAGGTACTAAAGTTAATAATAATAATATAATATAGTTACCTACGCATAAAGTATAAAAATCTATAACTAGAGATTAAGTCTTTATTTATTCTTATATAACTCTATTCTTATATAGTATATTTAATCTATATATAAGACCTTAAGGTTATAATTTAATATAGCTATCCCCCACCCTAATAATACTATTACTACTAGGTAGTTAGTTACACGTCTATATATATATAATAAGAAAGATAATAATAATAAAAATAGCTAGAATTAGTATAGTAAAGATTAAACGCCTCCTAATATTGCTAATAATATAGCGGCATAATATAAGTTATTTTTTTACGACTAAGGGGTTTCTAATAAAAATATTACAATAATAGTAGATATTCCTCCTACTATTATTTATATAGAAAAGCATTTTAAGGTATTAATAAAAAGGATTAGCGTGTTATAAGCAAGCTTAATAAACTTAGCGCGTCTACTTTAACTAAAAAAAAATCCACATACAAAACTATGCGTAAGGCTATATTACTATACTATAGTTTAAAGTAGAAGAGGTATAAAATAGCACTAGCGCCGCAACTAGTATAACGCTGCAACTATCTCTCTTTACTATTATTTTTAAAGATTGCTAAAAGTAATAGCTATATTAGTAGGTTTATACTACTTATAAAATATATGCTAAAAACTTATACACTATAGGTACACTACAGAACTAAGCCAAAAGTCTGTTCCCCGCAGGGGTAAGCGAGGTCCGCCATGATCACCACCCCGTCGCGCAGAGCGCTCCGGCACCCCCAATATCGCTCCCGGAGAGTTGATAATTAATATAGAGATAATTATTTGATCAATATTTTGTTTAATACCCGCGCGCACGCTGGAGAGCAAGTAGGCGGCGCAGCATACTAAGTATAAGCTTGCGAATTAGCGAATTAGGGATCCTACGCCAGCAATCTTTCAACGCCGCGCAGAAGGTCTCAAAGTCCTTGTTGCTGTTGCTAAGGTCGCCTATATTAGGGTAACGCTTATGGAGTTCTCTCTTAAGGGACCACTAGAGATGTTTGATGGGGTTAATGTTGGGGGAATAACGCGGCCACTTGATTAGTTGTATGCCGTGTTCTGCCAAAAAATCGAGCGACTATCACGCCCTATAGATGGGCGCGTTGTCGTGTATATAGATATCTCCTGCGTAATAATTACAGAGGAGTCCTTCGCGTAGAGCTTTAATATAACTCTATGCGCTATATCCTTTGCAACGAGCTGCTGGGTCCCTAGGCATGATCACTAAGGGACTTCGCCAAACCCGCCCTCTCCGATTAAGCCAGATACTCGCCCACACCATTGCCGCGCGAGATCTTAATATAACTGTCTCCTCAATTATCTTATGTCTCTATTTCTCGTGTGGGAGGCGAAAAACCTATGTAGATGTGCCGCCAGAGCGTCTTTGAATAGAGCACTTATCTAAGAACCAGAAGGGCTGTCCGCGCCAATCCCAATTGCGATATTCCCGTTCGAATTGACGCCTCTCCTAGGCCACCGCGCGAGTGATCTTGGGCTTCCGCGCTGCCCAGAAGTTGGTTAGGCTCTCTGCCTTCAATGCGCGATATGCAGTTGTTTGAGAGATGTGGCGGAGGGAGGCCTTGCAGAGGAGGGCTAGGTATTCGATCCTCGGGTTTTTTCGTGCCTCTTAATAGAGTACACGCTTGTCATGTGTATTAAGCGCCTAGGGACGCCCTAATTAAGGCCGCGATTAATTGTGGTGTTGTTCTCCATATCTCTAAAGTGTTTTGTTGATGCAGCGACGCGTACAGTTAAACTCCTCAGCCAACTCCCGCGATAACGCGCCCGCCTCACACTTCGCGATAGTTAAATCCTGTTGCTGGACAGATAATTCGGCATTGCGGCGACGATTTCCTGAAATTTCTACACTAAAAGAGCTTATATTGGTGGAGTAATGTAGTGTTAAAAATAGGGTGTTGGTGTTGGTGTACGCGCGTTAGCGTGTTGGGGGAACAGACTTTTGGCTTGGCACTGTAACGCTCGATCTCTATATTAAAGTTAACCTTAATAAGGCTTCTACTATCACTCTATTTCCCGCTATCCTCCTAAGCCCTAATGCCAAAATCGCGGTTAACGCCGCCTAAAAGTACGCTTTAATCTATTCGCTTAAAGTCACTAGCCTCTTACCCTATACGAGGCGGTCCTAGTGTACTAGTTAGGCTAGTAATAGATTAGTAACTACAGGCGTTATAATAGACACGCAGAGTTACTACTGTAGTTTCTTATATTACTACTAGTTAGAAAGGCGGCAATAACCTTAGAGAAGAGTAATAAGGGGAAAGAAAAGATAAAGATATTTATTAATAAGTTACTAGAGGAGGAGAGTATTATATAAATACGTTAGATCCTTATAGTTATAGCGTTAAATAAGCGTGTTATATAAGTGTGCTATATAGTAGCGCGCAAATATAGCGTAATTGCTAATAATAGTAATAATAAAATAAGAGTCGATTTTCTATACACGCTTTAAGTGACTTAATAGGTATTAGAGCGCTTATAGATAATTAGGAAGCAAGTGCGCAGTTTATAAACTATTTTTATAAACTATTATTATATTGGCGGAGACTTAGTAGACTATATTTTTAGACGCTAGACTAGAGCGGCCTTTCTATCCTAACCTACGCAGGCTCAAATTAAAAAAAATGTGGTTAAAAAGGGTAGTTAATACTAAATAAACAATGCGACAAATATAAGTTATATAGCAAATAGATTACCTTAGCTAGTTTGTCTTATAGCGATAATAACTATAGAACTATAAATTCTATCTTATAGCTTACTCTTTACTAGTTTAGCTATCTTATACTTAGCTATATTAATAAGAGTTACTAGATATATTTTTAAAGGCAGTAGAAAAGAATAGGCAAAGGTTATAAAAGGCTTTAAAAGAATAATATAAGGCTATATAACTTAAAAAAGCTATAGTATAATTTTTAGAGTAAAATTTATATAGAGTGGCTATAAGAGGTGTTAGGCATATATAAGTACGCGCTTATACTATAGAATTTCTATAGAAGATAGGTAGAGTAAGATTAATACTAGGAAGTATTTTAGAGGTTAATAAGTTATTAGTAAAGAATAATAGAGTGCTATTTAGTATTAGGAGTAAAGAGTACGCGCCTAATTTATTATATATTATAGTAGTGGCAAAGTATGTGTATAGTAGATTATCTATTATCTAGTAGGATAGTGAGTAGGTAAGCAAGTTAGAGTGTTATTATTATAAGTTTATTTATTATCTTAAAAGCTAGAAAGAGAAACGTTAGTAAAATTTTAATGTGCTCTAGTCCTAGGGCTTAGCGCTTATACGTAATATTATATAATATTATATTATATAGGCGCTAGTAATGCAATAAAAAAACGTAGTAATTAAACACAGTGGGGCCAATTAAAAACTAATAAGTAGAGGCAGTTTATTCTTCTACCTAGAAGAAATAGTTCTTTATAGGCTTATTATGCATAAACTTCTTAAGGTCCTCTATATTATAGGTGTCTAGAGTAGGAAGTAAAGGCTTACTATTATAAGTAGAAATACTATAAGTTAAAATCTTTATAAAAGAATAATAAGCTATAGTTAAGCTAGACTTTATATACTTACTTAAAGTTATAAGGCCTAGTATAAAGTGTTGCTTAGAAACTCCGCCTATAATAGAGATTAATAATAAGAAAGATAGCAAAAATAATACTAAAGTAGAAGGGATAATAAGATTACAGCGCAATATTAATAAAGAGCGTTATAGATATATTAGTAGAGTAGAGAAGAAAAGTAAAACTAAGGTAGAATTTTTTTAATTTACCTTAGCTAGAGCAAACAACACTAGCGTAAATTCTTAACTAAAATAGGTAACTACGCTATAGAAACTAAGAGATATAATTATAAATATATTAGACTTAACAACTAGATTACCCTATAAAAATAGAGAAATATAAATATAAGCGCGTTAGATGCAATTACTAGGTTACTCTACTAAAGGTAAAAAGATAGGAGTTTAGTACTTTCTATAGCTAGAGTATACTTAGAACCTTATTAAAGCTTAAAGCACTATTACTAGTATATATAGTATTAGATATATTCTTAAAACTTTAAGTGTATAAGAAGGAAATCTATACTACTACTATAGAAAGTATAAAGCACAATACTAGAATTTTTAGAGAAAAAGAAGTATATATAAGGGGCTAAGCGCCCTTTTACTAGTTACTTAGCCTACTACCTTAAAGCCTTAGAGTTTTAAGTCTATATTTCTACTAAGCTAGAAGTATATAAGTCTATAGCTAGAGTTACCTTTAAACTTTATTAAATTTATAAGTTTACTTAGGCAACTTTAACCTCTTAGTCTAAAGCCCCTTATAATAAGGTAGTATTAATAAAAAGAGATTAGCGCGTTAGTCTAAGCTTACTAAGTAAGCTTAGCGCGCCTACTTTAACTAAAAAAAATCTATATATAAACTATAGTCGCATTGTTTATTAAGTGTTAATTACTCTTTTTAACCTCCTTTTTTTAATTTAAGCCTGCATAGGTTGGGATAGAAAGGCCGCTCTAGTCTAGCGCCTAAAAATATAGTCTACTCCTAGTCTTTACTAATATAATAATAGTTTATAAGAATAGTTTATAAACTATATACTTACCTAATTACTATATGCTAGATACTAGGTTATAGTGCCTCCTATTTTACTCCTCTCTATGTATAGTGCGAACTCGACCTTAGTTAAAATCTCTACATAATAAAGATTTTTAATATACTTACCTAATATCTATAAGCGCTCTAATACCTATTAAATTTACTTAAAGCGTGTATAAAAAAATAACTCTTATTCTCTTACTATTATTAGTAATTATACTATATTTGCGCGCTACTGTATAGTATACTTATATAATACGCTTACTAGCTTACTATTTAATACTATAACTATAAGAATCTAACACATCTACGCAATACTCTCCTCCCTAGTAACTTATTAATAAATACCTTCTTTCGCCCCTTAACCTTGCCCTTTATTACTACTATTCTAATTTATAATAATATAAAAAATTATAATAAAAGCTCTATATATTTATTATAGCGTCTATAGTTACTAATCTATTACTAGCCTAACTAGTATACTAAAACTACCTTATATAGAGTAAGGTTGTTAAATATAAGAGTATATTTTAATAAGATAAAATAAAAGTAATAGATTTAATATTTAGTAAAATAATCTTATTATGTGTGTTTCTTTTCGGAGAAGCTCTGCTATCGCGAGAAGTTTCTATCTATGCTAAGGCGCTAGTACTATTAGGGATAATATAGGGGCAGTGTAACATAGTAGTGCGCTAGCCTTCTTAGTATATTTTATAGTAATTTTATAGTAAAATTAGTGTAAGAAGGCTATATAATCGGTTATACCTAACTACTATATTTTATAATAAAAATTACTATAATTTATAGTAATTGTATATCTAACACACTCCCTTAGCTTAGAATCATCCTAAGCTAGACCTAATTCTTCGCAGCTATACTATTGCTCATAGTCTAAAAACTTCTATTCTTTGTTCCAAATTGTCTAAGTCTACCTTCTAGTCGCTAATTCTACCCCTAACGTCTTTAAGTCTAAGTTAGTTAATAAGCTTAGTCTATTTGCCAGTGGGCAGAGCCTTTGTAAGGCTATTAGCTACTATTTCTTTAGATTATTAGTATTAAACTTTAATAGCCTTATAGGCAACTTCTTATTAGAGCTAATAATTATATATACTAACGTGCCTAAGCTTTATTTATAACTTGGCAATTTCTTTAGTAATAAGTTAAATAGTTTGTTAATTGTCGCAACTAATAGTAATTATTAATAGGGTAAGTTAGATCTTAAGCTTAGCAATTAACTAAGAGGTAAATAGTACCTTCTTTACAATCTGTAAAAGAGCTAGCAACTTAGCTTTAGTTATTAAGGTGGTGACTATGTCTTGCTTACTCGCCTTCTAGGCAACAAGACCACTAAACAGCTTAATAATGTATCCTTGCGAGCTCTTTAGTTAAGGGTATTGTTAGCAAAAGAGGCGTTGCTAGCAACCTTATAGGTATCTACTCCTCTAAAGCGTAACCCTAATAATTAAGTGGAGAACAGATATAGCAGTACGCGGTCGGCGGCGTCGTAATGCTTATTGCTTAGATTTAATAGAAATTGCGATAGTTAAGAGCTTACAAAAGTAATATTAGGGCGCGTGGTTACTATAGCGTAGAGGATAGATCTAATCTTTTACTAGTATTAGTTAATCTTAGCCTTTGTGGCAAGTCCTTCTTAGGGTTTTAGTTTAACTGCAGACATTAGGGTATTGTATTTAAGGTCGTATTAGTTAATAAGACAACTAATCTTGTCTATATAGGATGCGTGTAATAGCCAGAGTTTCCTATTTGCACAGTCTCTAACAATTTTAATCTCTAGAAACTACTAAAGATTATTACCACTAGTAAGGGTAAACTTTATACTTATCTTTTTTATCACTACCCTAGTAGTGTGCTTCTAATTCTTAGAGTAGGCGACAATAAGGTCGTTAACGTAGAAGAAGATAATAATACTGTCTTTAATTATACAGTAAGACTCGTGTGGGACTGCGGTAAAACTAAGATCCGTGAGAGCACTGGTAAATTCTCTCTACCACAATAGTGGTAAGATTCGAAGACTATACAATACCTTGTGCAATTGCAGGATAGTGCCAGGTTGTGTGTAGCCTTGTGGCATTCTTATGTAGAGTTCTCTGTCCAGTTTCGCATGGACGAAGGCGTTGGTGACGTCGTACTGGGTGAGCTCTAGGTCGTACCGAGCTGCCATAGACATGAGCAGTTGAAAAGATCGTCCTGTGTTGAATCGTTAAGATCCTTAGTCGAAAGTTAAGGCAATTGTTGATTGTAACTATTGAGCTATGGGAGTCCCGTATACTCCTGAGTAGAGCACGGGCCAAGGCGCTGACGTAATCACAGCACCGCTGACGTAATCACCTAAAATCCGTCACATCCTGCGAGGGTCGCAGCATAAGCTAGCGTACAAGGATCCTGATCACCCGGTGTTTCTGATCACTCTACCAAAACGCGACACCTGCACAAAACGCGCGATATCTCAGCAACGCTGCTTATAATTGCCATTGACTACACATAGATTCAAGCGCTGCAGCTGCTGTAGCTATAGCAGCTGTTTCTGAGGTGCTTGATATAGTAGATCTACGTGGTTGGACTGCTGAAGCCTCAGCTGCGCGCATAGCCTCCCTAATACTCTCTACCTCTGCAAAGCGTTGATTTGGGTCTACTCGAACGCGCTTACGCTGACGCTGAGAGGTAGATATCTCTAGCTGCTGCTCAAGGCGTCTTTTCTCTGCTTCTAGGCCTGCAGCTCTAGTATTTGCAGCTGCTAGAGCCTTACCTGCTTTCTGTAGGAGCAGCCGGGTCGTACGACCTAGATTCTCAACGCTCTGGACGCTGCGCTGCGCTATATAGAGATCGTGAGGGCCCTGGGGAGTCGAGAGGAAGCTCTGGAGCTGCTGCTGAGGCTGCTGCTGACGTGTAGGCGTAGTAGGCCTCTGAGAGACCTGCGACGAGCTGAGCACGTGATTGATGTTGAATGGGCAGATACCAGATGCCTGCCAGCCAGCTCGAATCACACGCTCTGTGAAGCCTTCCTCCCTAGCTTAATGATAGCAGGTAATAAAGCGCTCCTTCTTAACAGGCGCAGCGTCGTCAAGTGATGCGAGCTCCTGGATCTAACATCTGTAACTAGACTTGATTACAGAGAAAGGAGCAAGATCTAGAGGCTGTAGGACGTGTGAGGAGTGCGCAGGTAGGTATAAGAGCTCAATTCGATGCTGCTTGCAGAGCCAAAGGAAGTCTATATTAATATAGCTGCCGTGACCGTCGAGGATAAGAAGGCGGTACTGGCCATCACCTATAGCCGTCTCAGGTATGAATATACGCTATAGCCACTCAACACCTATCGCTTTCGACGTCCATCTGTTCTCAGAGGTTGTATAGAGCTAGCTAGGCACGGATTTAGCTAGGAACCAGGTAGTCTGTAGGCTCTGGCCTTTAAAGATAACTGCGCAGCGTAGTTTCTGCCCTGTCGCCGATACGCACTCAATTATAGAGACCCACTCGCGATTCTCTAGAGACCGAATGTAAGCCTTCTTTTTCTAACTACTAGAGAGTACTCTAGTGTTTGTACATACTCCTAGAGCAACGCCAGTCTCATCCATATTGTATGTATTCTCCGCCTGTATGTTGAGCCGCTGTCGAGTCTGCTCATAGCGCTCTAGGAACGCGCGCAACTGCTCTGGAGTCGCTGCATCAGCTCTCTGAGCCTCTAGCTTTCTGCCGACTACAGAGGCGATACGTGGCTGGCGCTTGATAAAGTGGTATAGCCAGTGCTTACCAACAGGACGATCGTCGCCGTTCATACGTAGGATTCGATTGGCCATTTCTCGCGCGCGAGCGTGTGAGGGAGGGCAGGCGCGCGCGTCTTCTTCAAGGATCCATTCTACTAGAAAGTCCTCCTGTCGAGGAGTTAATCGCTGCTGGTGCTGGTGACTGAGCGAGCTCGTTGTTACGCCACGGAGTCGCATCGATAGCGTAGACTGGGAGATGCCGTACGCCTTTGCAGCTGCACGCTGACTTGTATAAAGACCTGTAGCGAAATCGCGAATAGCGGATTGTATAGCATGCTCGCGGGCGTCCATATTGATGAGCGTTGTAGAGAGATATCGCGTGTTTTGTTCAGGTGTCGCGTTTTGATGGGGTGATCAGAAACACCGGGTGATCAGGATCCTTGTACGCTAGCTTAGGTATCTTAAGTAGTAAGGTGGCGTTATTAATCTCTACGCACTACTAACCTAGTCTTACACTTCTAAAATTAATAACGTACTCCACAACCGAGCGACTCACCCAACCGAGCGACTCACTTTTGCCAAGACCCCACCAAAACATGTACTATTCACGACAGTACAGAGTCAATACGAACTATTATTAATAGTCTAAATAGGCCAATCTATTCAGAATCTACTTCTGCAGGTTATTTACACGTTGTTCTATTGTGCCCAGGCTTGCCGCAGCGTCCACAGCGCTGTTGAGTTGGCTCGCCTCCATTAACGCGCGCCCTCTTCTTTGCCTTCTTGCCATTACTGCGCGCCGCAAAGTCCTTTAGAGTAGCTAGCCGCTGGCCCTCTTTAGCTGTAAGAGCTCCTTCTTGCTGCAATCGCTTTCTTTTGTGCGATTTACGTCGCGTGGCGGCCTCATTAGCAGCTTGAAGTTCGGCGTTGCGTTTGGTTATTAACACCAAAGAATGCCCTATTAGCTCGGCGCCTTTAACGAGCTTTTCCACCGCCTCAACTATATAAGTTGGGAAACTATCCACATGCCTTTAAATCCTCTGCTTAACTAGTATTGATTGTGACTCAAGTTCTGTACTATTTTGCGGAGTTTGTGACTCCTATGTACTATCGCGAATAGTACATTCTGGAGGCGTACGCAGGCGGACGTCAAGCTGCGATAGTACAGCCTCTGGGTCGTGGGGCACTAGGCCAGCACCTCGAAAGCCTCCTTTGATATTACTTTCAGTAATTGAAGCCTTAAAAGCAGCAATAAAGCAAGGTAGGAACTTGATTTTGGTGATGTGCGTGATGTGGTTGCGCATCAGATTCTTGGCTTAGCGCCCATACGCCTTCTTTAACGGCGCAAAACAACCCACGTCAAGTGGCTGCAAGAGGTGCGACAAATGTGGAGGCATATAGAGAGTAATAATATTACTCTTTTTGTAGTAATCCTGGAATTTAAGCGAGTTATGACTTTCGTGGCCATTAATAATAAGCAAACGTGCTCCACCAATAGTACGCCTCTTTGTATGCTCATCAAAGTGCTTTAGCCATTGCAGACCAAGCTCATTTGTCGTCTAGCCGTTCTTAGAGACTGCAATAACCCAATCATAAGGTAGATCCTTCTCCTTATACCAGGCGGAGAGGTGGTGCTTGCCCCCGAAGATAATAAAGGGTGGGATCCACCACCCTATTGCGTTGATGCCTTGGATAACTGTTGTCCACTCCCTATTGCCCTGCTGCACCTGCTTTGGCCGTCCTTAACGCTTAGAGCCTGTAACTACTGCTCCAGTCAATATTATGCCTATTATAAAGCCAGACTTGTCGAAATTGTAGGTGTCCTTATCTAGGATACCATACTTAGCCTTTATGTTCTCCACAAGCCGGAACCAGCCTCGTATCACCTCAGGATCCTCCTAGAGGGCTCTCTTATAGTCGTACTTTCGATTAAACTTGACTTTAAGCTCTAGCTGGCGCTTAACAAAGTTTAGAGCCTAGTTATGGCCCATAGGGTCGCGATGCCGCTCAGCTAGCAAAGAATTAGCCATATCCTCCACAGCAGCAAGCTGTAGCGGGAATCCTTGCGAGTCTAGGTCGAGTACATACTGTATAATCGCCTTCTCCTCTCTTATAGTGAGCTTTATTATGTTGGGTAGGCAGTTGCGTCAGAAGGCGATTCCAGCGCGTTGTTGGCTGAGGGTCTTTTAAGGGATGTTATAGATGGCGGCAGCGCGTCTTTGCGAAAGTGACACGTCTTGTTTAATAGCCTGGATCGCAAGCTGTATATGAGCTTTGTTTGACGCTAGTAGTTCGTTGTGTTGTTGAGGCATCGCGTTGTACTATTGATGGTAGCACGTTTTGGTGGGGTCTTGGCAAAAGTGAGTCGCTCGGTTGGGTGAGTCGCTCGGTTGTGGAGTACGTTAATGTTTATTAAACTTGTAAGTATATACCCATATATAGTTAAGGATTTAGTGCCCGCGTGCTTACACTAGGGCAATAGGCACCTTACTCTAAGACCTTATTTTCTTATGGCTTTATAAGTGTAATTGCTTAGCATTCTTTTATATTATATATAAAGAGTAATTCTCTAGTTGTATACCGCATAATAGAGGTTCTAGCAACTCGCTTTAATGGGGTTTCTTTTCTACTATAAGTATATAATTAAAATAAGCTTTGTTAAGCAGCTTCCCCTTGTATTTATCTCTGCTTCCTGCCTATGTACCTACTAGAAAAGCGGCTGCCTATAGTATAGCGCGTTAATCTGGCTATAGTAATCTAATAGGTAACTAGTCGTATTAATTGTGTTTAAAACTCGTTATTAATTAGATAAGCAATATAATAGACAGAGGTATTACTAGTAGTGTTAGGTAGGTGTAATTAATCTTTCTTCCTTAGTAATATCCTAGTAGGTCTTCTTCTTTATCCTCGCAATTACGGGTGTTAGTAATTAATTCGTTCTTATAGAAAGATTTAGTATTTTCTTATTCTAGTAGTAGAGGTAGTAACTCTACTAATTAAGTCTATGCTATAATCTCTTTAGTGGTACTGTGTATAAGGTTGTCTAATAGGTCTTCTAATTTGCCTAAAAATACCTTATCTTTATTAAAAATAACATTGCGTGTGCTAATAACTTTATTAAGTAGAGGTATCTATATTCTCTAAATGTTTAATAATTAGTAGCCTACTAGGTATCTAATCTATGCCTTTAAGTCTAACCTTTAGAGCTTGCTCTTGCCGCGTTTTATATTATTAGTTAGGGCGAAAGCTTTATAGCCATAGGTTCTAAAGTAAGCCTAGTTTAGTTTTTTTAGTTAAGTGATAATGCCGTTTTAAAAAGCCACCATTGTAAAGAATACTTTGTATAGTAATCGCTATTAGTTAGCGTAGTTTAGAGTTTAATTATATAGGTATATAGCCGCTTGTGTAATCTTTGGCCATAGGTTAAAGGGGAGATTGGCGTTAAGTCGCATTGCACGACCCTTCTCCTTAATTATATCCCCTAAGCGTTTAGCTCCTCTATTTTAAGCTTGGGTATTAGGTGCTAAAGGCTTAATAATAATACCTTTACTAACGCACTACCTATAAATGTTTTACTTAACTAAGAAGATCTTATTATTAAAATTAATAACTTTAATAGTCACCTTAAATTGTACTTTTATAAATAGTACAAATTTCTTTAGCAACTTAATAATTATTTATGCTAGTTAATTATCCTTAAAGTAAAAGTTCTAAGCCATGCCTAAAAATTAATTAGTAATAAGCATCTGGCTTTTCTCGCTAGTGAAGCTCGTATCTTTATAGTCGTGAAAGTCTATAGTAACTCTCTCACTAGGGCTGTCATTAATTTGCTTAGGTTATTATCTAATTTGTTGCTTAAGCTTTAATCTACTATAAGTATTGTATTTAATTGTTAGTGGTCCCTTAATACGCACCCTCTTAGAGTAATTTACTGTGTGCTCTAGTGTCTAAGGATCTAGGTGGCCTAGTTATTTGTACTATATAATAGCGTCTGCCTTCTACGCTTGTTGTGCGGTACGCGTAATAATCTTATATATGGCATACGTACTATTATATATAGTATAGCTTTGCTTAGGTATGTATTCGAGTACCTATTAGCTATAGAGCTCTTAAAGTTCGGCTAAGACTGTATTGTGCATTCTTTTAATTATTGTTGGATCTATTTATATATCTCACTAGAGGTCTTGCCTATAGAGTAATTAGAAGAACACTAGATTGCAAAGTAGATTAGAGTAGTAGGCAATATTGTCTAGCCTTAGTACCCTATTTTCTTGTGCACTCTTAATGTGTAGATAGACACTACTATATCCTTTAATCTATACTTGTAATAATCCCGCCTATATAAAGTCTTCTAGCGATAGTGGTCATAATATAACAAAGTGGTTAATATTATTATAGATGTGGTATATTGTGTCTAAATCGAGAGTCGTAAAGTGACGTAATAGATATGTATTTAGGTCTAAGTAGTAGAAGGCAGCGATAGTATTAAAGCTTATAGTAATGTTGGTAATTTGTCTGCCATCTAGTTATTTATTATTAGCAAGTTTAGTAATTTAACTTGGAGTAGGAGTGCTTAATTGTTTAATTCTTAGTGTCTGTAATTTTAGACGCTTTAGAGCCCTCATGCGCTCTATAAGCACTAGATTATTCTCTAGCTTAAACCTAATTAATAACTGTACTATAGGCTTTAGGTAAAACTAATTAGGTGCCTTCTTAGGGAATGCGTAAAAGCAGTCTTATAGACTATGGCGTTGTTTATACGTAGGGCACTTAAGGTTTAATCTTTTCTAGCTACTAACTACTGTTGGCTTATTGTCTGTGTTCGCAGACTACTTGGATTTGGCTTTTAAGCTAGCTTTCTTAGCGCGTAATCTGCCTCGCTTAAGTAATGCTGCTTTATCCATAGAATAGGCGTCTCTATCTGCGGTCTGGGTGAGTACACTACCGTTAGCGAGAGATAGTCTAGTAGTAGCAAAGGCGCCCCTTTATTTTCTCTTAATTGGGTGCTATAGTGCTATGTGCTCTTAGAAGAGTTTCACTATATCCTTTCTTTTAAGGATAGTGTCCTTTCCTCCATTCTATTTAAAGCTTATGGCCTATATAAGTGTAATATTGGACACTACTTTTATAAAGTCTTGTTTAACTGCGTACAACTTTGTAAGCTCTAGAACTCTATTAGACTTTACTTTAGTTACTGCGTGATTATATTTAGTGAGCTAGATCGCCTATAATCTAGTAGACCTTATTAGTTTAAGGGCGTCTAGATACCTACTCCTCGCTTAGTGTTCTTCCTCTTCTTAGTTAACCCTAACTATCTTTGTAAGGTTCTTAATCTATTATCTAATTAATTAATCTAGACTGTAGTAATTAGTCTGCAAGTATACCGAGGTTGTTAACTAGATAAGGGCGACTATCTTATTAAGGTTCGCCTTTTCTTGTTTATACTCTTAGTTAAGTAGTTTATAAGTTTTAAGTTAATTCTTATAAAAGTTATAATCGTCTCTATATAACTTTAGACTAGTCTCTATAAGGTCTAATAGCTTTAAAGAATGTGCGTCCTTATCTTCGGTATTCGCGGTGGTAAACGCTACCGTTAGGATGTAGGCACTAATATCTGGTACTCTTAGAAGGATTAGTTTACACTTCGGTTGAGTCTCTTAACCTAGGTTAATAATATTTTAGATTTTAAGAGATTGAGCGCGGGCTTTAATTTGCCTTATCCATGGTGTATAGTTAGTGTAATTGGTTAGGTACACTATGGCTTCCTTAAGCATCGCTAGAGACATAATTATTAGTTTAATTAAGGCAGTAAGACTCTTAATTATTAAATATAAGAGTATATTTTAATAAGATGAGATAAAAGGAATAGATTTAACGTTTATTAAGATGATCTCATTATGTGTGTTTCTTTTCGGAGAAGCTCTACTATCGCGAGAAGTTTCTATCCATGCCAAGGCGCTAGTACAATTAGGGATAATATAGGGGCAGTGTAATATAGTAGTGCGCCAGCCTCCTTAGTATATTTTATAGTGATTTTATAGTAAAATTAGTATAAGAAGGCCATATAATTAGTCACACCTAACTACTATATTTTATAGTAAAAATTACTGTAATTTATAGTAATTATATATTTAACAAAAGTATATCTTTTACTTTAACTTATTAATAATCTTTTAAATAGAGTAGTATTCTAGTATAGGTCTAGTAACTTTAAGTAGATAGATTAGAGCGTACTTTTAGGCGGAGTTAACTGTAATTTTAGTATTAGGGCTTAGGAGAATAGTAGGAAATAGAGTAATAGTAATGGATAATATCTTATTAAGGTTAACTTTAATATAGAGATAGAGTATTAGTATAACTATAGTATATATAAGTTCCTATTTAGTATATATTCTATAAGTAGTATATAAACCTACTAATATAATAGCTATTACTTCTAGTAATCTTTAGAGATAATAGTAGAGAGAGATAATAGTTATAGTGTTATACTAGTTACAGCACTAGCGCTATCTTATACCTTTTTCCCCTACTCTAAACTATAGTATAGTAATATAGTCTTACCTATAGTTTTGTATATAGATTTTTTTAGTTAAAGTAAGTGCGCTAAGCTAAACTCTTTTTATTAATATCTTAAAACGCTTTTATATATATATAATAGTAGGAGGAATAACTACTATTATTATTATCTTTTATTAGAAACCTATTAGTCGCAAAACAAAACTATATATAAAATATAGTAAGACTATATTACTATACTAGTTTAGGGTAGAGGGAAAGGATAAGAAGATACTTATTATAACTATTATCTCCCTTCTCTACTATTATCTCTAAAGATATTACTAGAAGCAATAGCTATTATAATAGTAGGTTTGTGCTACTTATAAGATATATACTACGTAAAAGCTTCTATACTATAGGTATACTAATATTTTATCTTTATATTAAAGTTAACTTTAAAGAAACTTCTACTACTATCTCTATTACTCTATTTTCTACTATCTTTCTAGGCCCTAGTGCTAATACTAATGTTAATACTAATACTACTATTAATGCTGCCTAAAAGTACGCTATAATAATCTATTTGCTTAAAGTTGCTAGATCTATACTAAAGTACTACTTTATCTAAAAGATTATTAATAGGTTAAAGTAAAAGAAGATATATCTTAGCCTATATAAGGCGGTCCTAGTGTACTAGTTAGGCTAGTAATAGATTAGTAACTATAAGCGTAGTAATAATAAATATATAAAGTTTCTACTATAGTTCTTTATATTACTACTAATTAGAAAGGCAGTAATAGAGGGCAGGATTAAGAGGAAAGAAAAGAAAATATTTATTAATAGGTTACTGGGGAGAAAAGCATTATATAGATACGTTAAAGTCTTATAGTTATTATAGCGTTAAATATGCATAATATATAAGTAGTGTAATTACAAATAATAGTAATAATAAAATAAGTTAGTTTACTATACACGCTTTAAGTAAATGTAATAGCTATTAGAGCGCTTATAGATAATAAAAAGAAAGTGCGTAGTTTATATATAAACTATTATTGCGTTAGCAAAGACTAGAAGTAGACTATATTTATAGGTGCTATACTTATGCTAGTAAATAGATTCGGGGTACCCAGCTTAGGTATAGGGTTAGGTTAGAGTCGCATAGACCCTAGGTATAGGTTAGGTTAGGGTTGTATAGACCCTAGGTATAGGTTAGATTAGGTTGCATAGACTCTAGGTATAGGTTAGGTTAGATTATATAGACTTCTAAGTATAGGTTAAATTAAAGTACCTATTAGAGTTTCGTAACTTATATTATATAAAATTAATAGTAATAAAATTAGTAACTTTAGTTACTTTCTAAAGGTATATAAGAAAAGAAATTTAAGTAAAAGTAAAATTAATACTATTTTATTATTAATATATACATTTATTATATCTTATTATTGCCAATATTATAGTAGCGCTAAAGCCTTAACCGCTTTTGCAGTAGCTACCTCTAGTAAAAAAAGTTAGTGGCTTACTATCTAAAACCTTATAACCTTATATAGTTTTAATAGTCTCTTTATTAGCTAGCAGCTTATATAAATTATTCCTTTATCTAATAGTACTATGTCCCCTAAATTATCCGTCTCTATATTAGAATCTAATAACTTTATAAATTGCTTATTAGCTATTATAAACTTAACTATTATAATCTTTTAAACTATTTAAGCAGCGAGATTATGCCTTTAATCCCTAATTATATTTCTACTAGTATTAAAGACGTGCTTAACACCTATTTATAAAATCTATACTACTAGAATATTCTTTATAATTTATATAAGTTAGGGATAAGATATTTAATAAACTTTCTACTACGCTAGTATATTAAATCTATTACCCTTTTTAACTATAGGAGTACTTAGGTATATTTTTCCTTCTATCTAACTTAGGCCTAAGTTGTAATTAATATCTAGCGTAGCTAAACTTTAGCTAGAGGTAGAAAGGCTACTAGACTATAAGCTAGGTAGCAAAAGAGGGTTTTAAAACTATTTACGACCTTGCAACTATCTTAGATTAGTATTTAAGACTAGAGTAGGGTCCCTAGCTATTAGGCTATTATAATAATTAAGGTACTCTAGGAACTATTAGTAGTATATATACTTATTCTAAATCTCCTATATCTTATCCTATACAACTATTAGTATATAACTATAATAAATAGCTATAATTATAATACTTTATACGCTATAAGCTTTTGCAAAAAATTTAATATTATTATATAGTTAAATAAGAAACTCTTCTCTCTATTTATTCTTAAGTAATACTTACGCAACTTCTCTTATTCTATCTTAGCTATAGCCTATATAGCTTCTAGCTATCTAATATTATTTAACTCTTTAATAAGCTTATTATTTATTTTATCTAGGAAATTAAAGAGCTAGTTATATATAAGCTAAATATATAGGACTTAGAGTTTCTAGTTTTTACTTAGGAAGTTTATAGCGTTCTTAAACTTTTAAAGTATAAAGGTAATTAACTTAAAATATAACTATTTTAGGGCTAATAGTTAAAGTTTCTTAAAGTCTTTAAAGTCTGCCTTTATAGTATTGCTATAAGTAGAAGCGTGTAATCTTCTAGTTATCTTTATTATAATCTCGTTCTTTAGCTATATATTAATATATGCCTAAAGCTTTTAATACGCGCTTGCATATATTATATATAGAATTCTATCTTATTTAGACGTCTTAAATTATAGATAATTACTTCTTTAGTAATATATTACTCTGTGTTGTAAGAAATTGCTTAAGTTATTATAGTAACTAGTTAATTATAATATAAATAGCATAGAGCTACACGCTAGTTAGTCTATAATAACTTTTTATAATAACTTTCTATAATAATAGCTAATACACCTTACAAAGGGAATTTAGAATAGATATTTGCGCCTAAACTTTGTTTATATATTGCCGCTATAACCTCTCTTTAGAGTTAAAATTAATAGGCACTAATAACTTAAGATAATAGATAATGTCTTAAACTATAAGGTTAATAATATAAGCAAGACATAGAATTATATATAATAGCTAACAGCTTCTGCATAGTTTCTATATTCTTAAGGATCTATAGTACTTCTAATACTATTAATACTCTAGTATAGCTGCCACATATTAGTATAAAGTTAAGCAGCTTCTCCTTAAGCTGCTAAGCATTATTAATATAGTGACTATTAATAGCTAAGAAGCTAAGATAATTAGCCGCAGACTACGCGCTAAGTAAGGTAGAGAGTTTAGTTACCCTACTAATATTACTAAGAATAGCTACCTTAGTAGCGTTAAATTTATTTAGAAATATCTAGTAGAATCTATATTAGCTAGTTATTATAGTGTTAGGCCTCAGGAAATAAAGAAAGTATTAAAAGGATAGTTGCTCTACTATTTAGAAGGACTAGTTATTATTAATTACTACCTATATAAGTTTAGTTTTAAACGCCTATAGAGAGTATATAAAATATAAAATAGCTATCTACTTTTTTTTATACTAAGGAGTAAAAGTCCTTTTATAAATAGGCTTATTCTACTACGTACATACTTAGAACCTTATATAGTTAGGAAAGTGCTTAGTACTAATTAGCTAGATACTAGTAGAGTTAATGCTTAAGTATTATAGGATATATATAGATAATTAAAGGAGTACTCTACACCCTCCTAGAATATAGTCTAGATAATATCTATATAAAGATAAAAGTTCTAATATAGGTTATAGGTTTATTTATCTTTAGTCTATTAAGTATTAAACTACTATATGTGTGGCGTTATTTTATCTATCTAGAGGTAGAATAACAAAGGCTTTTATCTCAAATAACATAATAAAAAGAAGAGTCCCCTACTTAGTAATTTAAAAAGGCGTAAAAAGATAATAATAAAAAATGCGCGACTATATATCTTATATAGCAAATATTTTTTTCCTATTTTTAACTCTTAAAAGTCTAAAGGGGAACGTTAGATAAGACAAATTATTCTACTTCCTAACCTATTAGTCTATAAGGCTAGGATTCTATATTTAAGGAGAGTATCTAGTAGTAAGGCAACTAGTTTATTAATATAGGGCTGTATATTAATTTCTAGAGCAGGTATAGTACTTAATATAGCACTTAAGGATATTAGTGTAATAAAAAAATAAAATAACTAGTTAAATAGTGATTTAAGATAATAATAGTTTAAAAAAGGATAGAATAAACTAAATTCTATAATATTATAGTAGGGTGACACAAAAAAGTGCGTAGAAAGAAGATACCTTTTTAAAGATTTTATAACTTAGCAAGTTTTAATGCTATATAGATAATAAATACACCATTTTAAAGAGCAGGTTTGGGAGATTTAGTATAAAAGGTTAGTAAGAGCTTAGTAATCAGCGCTAACTAGAAGTATCTTAGTAAAGTTAAGGGAATATTGTCTTTAAACTTTAACCCTATATATCTTTTTTTCTACGTAAATAAAATTCTATACCTTAGATATATTATAGTGTAGCCCATAGGAACTATATACCCTAATTTTTATTATAGGTTTATTTATAGAAATAATAATTATAAGGAAAAAGATAAAAATTAATTAAAATTAAACAAATAGATAGAACTAGTAAATAATATATTACTAGTACTTAGTATACTATCCTTTAGCCTCTATAACGTTATTATAACGCTTAGGCAAAGATAGTATACAATTATCTATAGCCTTCTATAGAATTTAATCTCACTCCTCTTATATAGCTCTTTTAAAGGCTTCTACACTAGATTTACTAGTGCCAAAGCCTAAAGAAGCCCTATTTCTTTTTCCTAGCCTATATTTTAATAGACTCTAACCGTTTTCTATAGGATTTAAGTCTAGTAAATAGGGTGGATACCTAAAAACAAAGACTTTATTCCTAGAAAACTACCTTTTTACGTATAGAGTTTCGTAGATCTTCGAATTATCCTATTAAAACTTCCAGCCTAGTTACAATTAGTATAAAAAAATAAGATTATACAAAAGAATTTATATATATATTAAAAGACTAAAGAAAAAGAAGAAAAAGAGGTACTTTACTTACCTCTTTTTAAAAGAGATTTTAATATAGAATTTAAACACTCCTGTATATATCTAGTGTTATTAAAGGTCCTAGTTTTAATAGGGTCCCTTAAAAACACTAGTTTAGAACGTCCTCCTATCTAAATGTAGCCCTAGACTAAGATAGAAATATCTCGCGCTTTTAGTGAATTAGTACTAGCTTAAAAAAATATAAAAAAAGTAAAATAGCCGAATTATAAAGAAAATAGAGCTCTATAATTCTAGAATTTAGAAAAAATTAATAACTTACTAGTCGTTTAGTTATTGTGCTGTTTAGGCCTTATTTTTAATTTTTCCCTTTTCCTTATATATTCTTGTCTATTACTATGCCCCCTTTAGATAGTAGACTTATTAGAAAATATAACTTTAGCAAAGTTAATATTTTCTAGCTCCTTAACTATCTCTTTAGCCTAGAATTCTCTTCTTTTAGCTCTTTCTTTAGTTAAATAGGCCTTTTTCTTAGAGACGTTAAAAGAATAGACTTCTCCTTTTAAAACTCTCTATAACGTCCTCTTAATAAAGCCAAAACTATTCTCTTCTAATAGTCTCTTATTTGTCTTCTTAGGGCTTTTAGTTAAATCCCTATTAATAACTCTTTTCTCCCTAAAAGTAACCTTAGTTACTCTCCCCTGTTTTACTCCTTTTAATAAGTTATCTCCCTCTTTTTCTTATTAATACGTCTAATAGCAGTTTTAATAGATTGTAGAGGCTTATTAAGGGTAGTAGCAATAGTAAAATTAGAAGTATTTGCTTTTTTAAGTAAAGAAACTTAACTTTTAAGTTTTGACAATTTTGGCTCTATTCAAGAAAATAGGAAAGAGAACATGTACTAGACAAAAGATATTATATTATACTATCATCTTAGTAATAAATTACATAATTTAATTAACTTTTAAAATCACGTGATTTTTAACCTTAAAAACTTTCTTAATTAAGTTATATAAGTACTCCGAAAGTTTGCTTACGTAATCTACACTAGGGCTAGAATAGCTAGTAAAAATATTCGCCTAGTAGCGTTCTAAATAAAAAAGTTACAACGCCTTAAAAATTAACTTATTAGAAACACTAAGTTTAGAGATAGATACCTTAAGGACCCTGCTTAGTAAGCACGTAACTAGTACCTAAACCTAATCCCCTATATTTCTTCTTTACAACGGTGTACTTTTTATGTACATAGTATTAAAACTTACTTAGTTATATAACTTTTAAAAAGGTATCTTTTTACTACGCACTTTTTGTGTATTACTCTACTGTAACTATAGTAGTATTTAACTAATATTAAGGTCAGCTAGAAATAGTGTACAGCGCATAGCATACTAATAATAAGTTAGTTTTAGATCTAAACTAATATATAGCCCTTTATTACAAAGTTAGTTTTACGTAGTAATTAGCTTATTACTATACTACTATAGGCGACATCCTTAGCAACTAGTATATAATTATTAGCTATAATAATTAGCTGTAGCAAAACTACAACTTTAGCTTATCTTATCCTACGCGCTAATTATTATCTAAAACCCCTTTAGCACCTAAGCTCCTTTTATTGTTTAAAACCTCCTTATTATCTAAAACCCTCTTAGTACCTAAGCCCCCCTTATTATCTAAACCCTCCTTATTATCTAAACCCCCCTTATTATCTAAACCCCTCTTATTATCTAAATCCCCCTTATTATCTAAACCCCCCTTATTATCTAAACCCCCCTTATTATCTAAACCTCCCTTAGTACCTAAGCCCCTAAAGTCTAAAAACTCCTTAAAGTCTATATTCTTATCTATAATATTAGAGTTATACCTATCTAGCAGCCTCTAAAAATAAGCCTTAAGCTTTTCCCTATTATCTTTAATTTCCTCTTTACACTTTTTATTATTATTTCTTTTAATATATACCTTATTACTATTAAGTATACTATTCTTACTATAGTTAATAAGGTTAGTAGAAGAACTAGGCTTATAGTAACTAATAATTATTAGCAAAGGTATATAATAAATAAGTATAATAAACTTATAACTATTCTTTATTAGTAACTATTACTAGCTTCTTAATACTTAGACTTATATTATCTATACTATTATAGAAGTTTTGTTACTTTTTCTTATTAGCCTTACTTTTAAAGCTATTAGCCTTAAGCTTTCTTAGGCCTGCCTTATATATATTACGCAAAAGCTTTTTATATATACTACTATAACTAAAGATTTATTTACCTATACAACTCTATAGTATAGGAGGGCCTTTCTCCTTACTAGCAATAATTCTACACTTAGATAGAACTACTTAGTAGGCTCTTAAATTAACTTTATTCTTAATCTTATTCTACTTCTTATATATAGCTATTAGTTTCGCCTCTAACTAGTTACCTACTTCTTAATAATTAACTAATATATAATAATAGGATATAATAATATACTACTTTTATAAGTCTTAAAATAGAAATATATAAGCTTTTTATCTTTCTACACAAGCTATTAATACTTTTGCACTTTAAAGAGTAATTAGTAGTCTTTATTATTATAAAGCTTTTTTAAGCTAATATTATATAGCTTAATTAGCTAATTTAGTAAAGTCTAGTGACTTTTCTTTTTACTATAAAGTGTATTATATGACCTCTATATAATAGTATAGGCGCTATTACTAAGTGCACTTTTAAATAGCACTTTATAGTTAGTAGAATAACTTTTCTAAAAGCTACCTTATCTATATTATAAAAGGATAGTGCTAATCGTTTTATTTCTAGATATAAAGCCCTATCTATATTAGTATATAGTATAATAAAAGGCTATAATTACTAGGTATTTTAGTAAGACCCTCCTACTTATTACGCTTAAAATTGGCTAGAATCTGTAGGCCGCTACTTAGGAGGCCCTCTAGGATATTAGAAGACTTTTCCTTAATAGACGCTATAGTATAGGGTGTAATAATAGTATATAATAACTATAGTTAATGTTATAAGAATAATAAAAATATTATTATTATTATAAAAAGCAGCTATAGGGGCATATATATATAAGTAAGACACTAATAATACTAGCGTGTTTTCTTTACTTACCTTGCCACCTACTTAGCTACTCTACCTTACTACTCTCTTAGCTACTTTTTTAATACTCTATAGCCTTAACTACTATATAACCTTAAATCCTAAAATAATAGTATATACTAGACTATTTAGATATACTAAAGTAGCTACTAGTAAAACTTAAATAAAAAAGAAGAAGCTACTAGTTGCTAAGGCTACTAAAAAGGCGCCTTATAAAATACTACCTACTACGCTAAAGAGAAAGCACTACTAGAAGCTAGGTAGTATATTATTATTATAGCTATTTATTATATATATATTCTAATAATATATAGCTATTATACTTAGAGAAATTAAAAAGTACTAAAAGAGTATTAAGTCCCTTATTAAGAAAATAGCGTAAAATAAATATAAGAAAGATCTGCGCTTCTAGTCTACTGTGCTAGCTACTCTCTAAGAAATAATAGAGACTTTTCTAGTTAGAATATTTAAAGGTATTTCTTTATAATACTCTACTCCTACTATAAAATAAATACTAATACCTTTAAATACTAAGATTAACACTATTTATACAAAATAGGTTACTATATAGGCATTAGAAAAGTTTTGTCTAGAGAGACTGCTTAACTATTCACAGATGTGCACATATGTGTATATTTTTACATAAGTAATTTGCTAGTATAAAAATACTTAAAGATGCGTAGATATGTGTAAAGATACATAGACTGGCGTAGATATATATAAATAGTTTAATTAAGTAATGTCTTTAAAGCTTTATGTGGCGTTAATTAATCTACCTAGGGGTAAAACGATAAAGAGCTTTTATCTTAAATAACATAATAAAAAAAGCAGAGCCCCCTGCTTAGTAAGTAAAAAGAGCGTAAAAAAGATAATTACAAAAAAGATAAAGCTTTATAACTTTCTTACTAGTACAGCTATAATTTTAGTTTTTTAATAGATTTATAGAGAAAATACTAGTCTTTAATTATTTAACTTAATAATACTATTTTTATTATATAATTTGCTAGTAATTAATAAAAAGCTCTTTATTTTATTGGTTATTATATATATTACGTAATATTATTATATAAATATATAGTACTAATAATATAGTATATAAAATTTTAAAAAGGTTTTAATAATAATAAAGGAATTAAAAGTTATTAAAGTTTATACTTTTTAAAATAGTGTTCTTTACTAAGCCACTAATTTTCGCCTAATCTAATTCTTTTCAATAATTATAAAACTATATTTTTTCTATTTTTAAATCTATATAATCTAGAATTTAAAATTAGGTAGAAGTTCTATATAACACGCTAGTAATTAGTACTATTATATTAACTAGTAATTACTATCTAGAAAGAGACTTTAACTTTATACTTTAAAAATCTTTTTTAAAATCTTACTAAGCAGCTTACTAAGTAGTATACTAAGGTTTTTTAATTTCTAGCTAATTAAAGAGCTTTATTTACTAATTAATTAGTATTATTTTAATAGTATAGGTGTTATAGGTATCTTATATATTCTAGGTACTCTAAATGCACTAGTAGTATAAGTGCGTATTCTTACGCAACCTTATATATGCGCACACTAAGAAAAAAGTAGTATTATAAGTGCGCTTAGAGCGCTTTTAGTGCGTAGATATGCGTAGAGCTACCTAGGTACTATAGATGCACATACACGCTTAAAATTTTTCCTAATAGGCTAAGAATATATAGCTAGCAGATAGATACTATAAAGTATATAGATACTAGATAAATAGTAAGGTGTTTAGTTAGGTTTAGAATAGCTAGACGCTTAGTTAGGTTTAATATATATATTTAATACTCGGTTCACTAGTTAAGAAATAGTCTATAACTTAGTTATGCTAAATAGTAGACTATCTATTAACTGCTATTAATAATACTGCTATATAAAATATTAATAATAAAATTATTATTATTTTGTGTATATTTTGTTACTACTACTATGGGCTAGGTGCTAGGTTTTAGTGCCTTCTATTTTACTCCTCTTTGTGTATAGTGCGGATTCGATCTTAGTTAGAATCTTAACACGATAAAGATCTTTAATATTTAATACTAGTACTAAAGTTATACTTTTACTATAATAAGTAAATATAATAATTACTACTATAATAATAAGGGTATATTTAATAGTAATTTACTATAAAAATTATATATAGCTAATAAAAATATAATTAGTTAGACCTAATATAATCTAGTCTATATAACTCTAATCTAACCTATACCTATTACTAGCGCAAAATCTATAGGTAGAAGTTAGGTTAGGGTTAGAGTCTTACGTAAGAGAACCTAACCCTAACCTAACCTATACCTATTTACTAGTCTAGCTATACTAGAGCGGTCTTTATAAGGGGCTAAGCGCTCTTCTACTAGTTACTTAGTCTATTACCTTAGAGCTTTAGAGTTCTAAGTCTATATTTCTACTAAGCTAGGAGTAGGCTAGTAAATAGGTTTAGGGTACCTAGGTTAGGTATAGGGTTAGGTTAGGGTTGTATAAACTATGGGTATAGGTTAGGTTAGGTTATGTAGACCTTAGGTTAGGTTGGGTTAATTACGTAAGACTCTAAACCTAACCTAATCTATACCTAATCTATTTACGTAAGACTCTAGCTTAATTTAACTTAGTTTAATATTATTTAAAATATATTTTTAATTAATTATAATAGCTATTTATTATAGACTAAATAGGTACCCTAGGGTTAGGGTTAAAGTCTTACATAAGTAGAGTTAGGTTAGGATTAGAGTCTTATGTAAGTAGGGTTAGGTTAGGTTAGGTTAGATTACGTAAGACCCTAATCCTAACCTAACCCTACTTATATAAGATCCTAACCCTAACCTAACGTATATCTATTTGCCAGTCTAGCTAGAAGTATATAAGTCTATAGCTAAAGCTACCTTTAAACTCTATTAAATTTATAAGTTTACTTAGGCAACTTTAACTTTTTAGTTTAAAGCCTCTTATATTAAATTTAATTAACCTTTATAATAGAAGAGCTTATAAGATCTTCTTAATACGCTAAAAATAAACTTATAAATATAAGGAAGAATTTATAGTACACTTCTTTACGCCTAAATAACTCTATACTTTAGCTTTAAGAGATATAGAGAGCTATAACCTAGTCTATAGTACCTTTAAAATAGGTCTCTAGTAAGTAGTTAAGTTAAATATTAAGATTTCTTAACTTTATAAACAAATACAAATATAATAAAGGAAGCACTAGGACCTTTTAGTAAAAGGGAAAACACTCTTATCCCTTACCTAGTATAATAAGTTACTAAACTTTAATAGTAAGAAGCTATAAAAGTAAATATTACTACTAACCCTACTAAAGAACTATATATAAAAGGCTATAATAAGATAGAATATATATAGAAAATTAAGCTAGTTTACTAGTATCTATAGTTTTTTTTTGCGACTAAAGGGTTTCTATTAAAAATACTATAATAATAGCAGATATCCCTCCTACTATTGTACATACAAAAAAGCGTTTTAAGGTGTTAATAAAAAGGGGTTACTAGTATCTATAAGACTAAAAGCTAATAAGGTCCTAAGCACCTTCTTAAAGGGAGAAAGAGGCCTAGAATATAAAAGAAGACGCCCTTTAGAACGCGCTAACGCAAAATATAAGCTATCTTATTAGCTTAGAGTAACTCTAAGCTATATTAGTAGCTTAGCTAAATACTAATAAATAGCTCTAGACCTTATTAGGGGTAATTACTAATTAACTTGCCTAATTAAAGTAATATACTAGAGTAGAGACTATACCTTTAGCCCTCTTCTAAATAATAGTAGTAATACTAGTAGCTAGTAAAGTGGTAATAGAGCGCTAATGCCCCTAACTCCCTAATTTAGAATTGTTCTCTAGACGCTGTTAGAATTACTAGCGTTAGAAATATATAATAAAGGCTAAGATTTATAATAATTGCCCCCTTTTAGGGAATATAGTTAATTATATTATAAGCAGGCTAATAGGCAAGATAGTAGATATTACACTAGCCTTTATAAAAAAATCTATTTTAAAAACAAATTCTAGGTTTTTCTAAATATAAGCTTTTATAATAAGTTAGTAGAGAAGTAAGTATAGAATAAGCTATTTCTTAGCTAGTAGGGCAAAACCCTACTAATTAAGTTTAATGCTAATTTTATGCGCCTAGCTACTAAGGCTAATAAAGATAATTAGGAGAACCTAAAGAATATTTACTAGAAAGCCTTGCGTATAGATCTATAGAATAGGCTAATTATGCTAGAGATTTCTAAGAATTAGAACCTTATAATATTTATAAATAGAGTTAATATAGTTAAGGAAAATATTTACTATATAAAAATATTAAAGTCTTTTTATATAGCAGCCTTCTTCTTTACTAAGTCGATAGATACTATAAATTAAAAACTTATATATTTTAGTACTATACAGACTACTAAAGCAAACTCTTTAAAGACTAAAAAGTGTGGTAAATAGGTCTTTAAGAAGAAGTTAAAAAAGTGCTATAAAGAGAAAGCATACTTCTACTATAGTAAGAAGGGCTATAGCGTCTAGAACTATTATCTTTAAGCTGCTATATCTCTAACTTAAGCTAGGTTAGGCAAGGCCTAGAAGATAAATAGTAGTAATAAGAATATTAATAGCTTAGTAGAGTTAAAAACTAGTTTCTTTCCCTAGAAGTTTTTAGAAGGAGATAAAGCTAGTTATAAAGAAACTAAAAAAGAACTTTAATGTATATAAAAAGATATAGCTAGATTTAACACTAATTACTATAAATACTTTTATTAATAATACTGCCTTTGCGTATACTATACTTAATTTAAGGTATTTAACTACTACCTTTATATTAAGGAAGTTTGCTAGGAAAGCTAACGTATAATATATTAGTTTAAATAGTCCTTATTAAGTAATAGAATTTAGAAAGGTAATCTTCTTAGTCTATAAAGCTACTTATATAAAGATAGATATTAAGGGGCATATTAAAATAATATAGGTATATATTAATAGAAAGAAGAAAGACTATAAACTAGTCCTTAGTTTGCTATAGTAGAAGAAGAATGCTATATTAGTAGCTTTAGGAAAATAGTCTATATATATAGAATTCTCCTATATAAGGATTAGGAATAAGTAGAGGAGATAAACTTCTACTTCTAGTTAAAAGGTCTTTGCTACATTATTTATTAACCCTAAATAGGAGAAATATAACAAAAAAGAATAGGTTAATAGTCTTTACTGCCTTTCTTAAGGATATTTAAAAGGCTCTAGTCCTAAAGACTAAAGTAGACCCTAGAAACTATCTCTTTAAGTAGCTCCTAGACTAAGTAGAAGTTTTCTTAAGGAAGTAAGCTAATAAACTTCCTCTATTATAAGGCCTTAGAATTAACTACTTAATTTCCTTTATTAAGAAGAATAAAGAGAACTTAGAGATTCTTTTTAGGCCCCTTTATAGTATATTAAAGAAGAAGCTACTAGTTTTTTATAAGGAACTAATAAAGTATTTTAACTATAGCTTTATTTAGATAAGTAAATCTAGCGCCACAGCGCTAGGATTATTTGTAAGAAAACTTAGTAAAGGCTTATAATTATATATAGACTACTAGGTATTAAATACCCTATTAAAGAAAAACTACTACTCTCTCTTTTTTATTAAAGAGATATTGCAGCTGCTTACTAAGGCTAAGTAGCTAATAAAATTAGATATAATTTAGGCCTTTTATAAGCTAAAAATAGTAAAAGAAAAGAAATAAAAAATAGTCTTTTAAACCAAATTTAGGTTATATAAGTAGCTAGTAGTTCGCTTTAAACTAGCTAACGCACTAAGCACTTTCTAGAGATATATTAACTATATTTTAAGAAAGTACTTAGATAATTTCTACTCTACTTATATAGATAATATTTTTATATTTTCTAGTAAATCTCTAAAGGACTATTAGAACAAAGTATAATAGATAGTAAAAAGGTTAGGTAAAGTAAAGCTATATCTAGATATTAAGAAGTGCAAGTTTATAGTTACTAAAACTAAGTACCTTAAATTTACTATAAAGTGTAGCAAGGAGATTAGTACAGACCTAAATAAGATTAAAGCTATTTAAGACTAGGCTCCTTTTACTAATATAAAGGATATTTAGAGTTTTTTAGAGTTTGCTAACTTCTACTAGAGTTTTATAGAGAATTTTTTAAAAGTAGTATCTTTATTAATAAAGTTAACTAGAAAGAAAACTCTCTTTTATAAGGGTAGAAATAATAATAGGCCTTTAACTACCTAAAAGAGTGTTTTGCACTAAACCTATGCTAGCCTACTTTAATTCTAAAATAAAAGGTATTAGAGGCTAACTTCTTAGGTTAGGCTTTTAGTGCCTACTTTTTATAATTTAATATAAATAAAGTCCTTAGGCTAATTACCTACTTCTCTGCTAAATATACCTCTATAAAGGCGAACCATACAATTAATAAGAAGAAGATACTTATAGTAATTAAGGCAACTAAGGAGTAGTATAATATATTTTAAGCTATTTCTTATATACTTATATATACTAATTATAAAAACCTTATATACTTTATAAAGTTTAGAAGATTAGATAAGAGGTATATATACTAGGCTAATATTCTTAGTAAATATAATATAATATTCTAGTATAGAATAAGGACTATTAACTTATAGACAAACGCCTTTTTATAATACTAGTAAAATATACCTATAGATACTAAAGATACTTAGGTTAAGTTCTATAAAATTTAACTTCTTAAGAAAGTCCCCTTAGAGAATAAGAATATAGGGCTTTAGATATTTATAGCCCTAGTAATATAAGCCCTACCTAGAAGGCTTAACCTTCTTAAGAAAGAAGAAAGCAGAGCTAAACGCAAAGAACGCTAGTTTCCTCCTTTTTATTTATTAAAAGAGTTTCCTTCTAGACCTAAAATACACCTCTTAGTAGATCGATCTAGACTTAGATAAACTATAGTCCTATAGCTTAAAGAGAAATTTTATACTAAGAAAAGTAAAAAAGTATGTTTTCTACTATAGGCGCATCTTTTCTTTCTTCCTAAACCTAACGGTTACTATATAAGAATGTGATATTAATAATGCTAGTTATATCTAGTACTAGAAATAAAAAGAGGTCCTAAACTAGAAACCTTTATAGATAACGCTAGTTGCTATAGTCTATAACTCCTCTATATTTAGATATTTAGGGAGGGAAATTACCTATAAAATAGTTACTAAATTCTACTTTTTCTAGAGATATTAAACTTTTTTATAGATTTATTAAGAACTATATATGGCGTTATTTTATCTATCTAGAAGTAGGATAATAAAGGCTTTTATCTTAAAAGAAATAAAAAAAAAGTAGAGCCCCCTGCTTAGTAATTAAAAAAGAGCGTAAAAACGTAAATTATAAAAAAAAGCGCGTTTAAACTACTAAGCAGGCTTAGTAGTCTTAGCGCGCATAGCTCCTATATATAAAGTTAATTTACAAAGAGGCTATAGTTAGAACTTTAGAAGAAGGATAAAAGGCTTTAGCGCAGCTATACTATAAGTCCTATCTATTCTCTATTATTTTAACTATTGTAAACTACTATCTAGATTATTATAAATAATATAAGTTAATATTTAGTATTTACTATATTAATAGATACGTACTACTATACTTATAAAAGGATAAGGATAATATATACTAGATACACTATTGCTCTATTACTATATTAAGGTTATTCTAGACAAAGTCCCTACAATTACTCTACACCTTACTATTTATCTAAGTATTAATATTATTTCTAAAGAAGTACTTACTATTACTAAAAAGTATATATTAAAAATACGCACTGCTGCTATTAAAGTAACTACGCTAAAGTTCTATTCTGTCTAGATACTTATTTAGCATAAGAGGTAGGTATACTTAACTATCTATAAGACAGTCCTAGTGTACTAGTTAGGTTAGTAGCTTATCTAGTTTATAAAGAACTGCAAGATTAAATTTCTACTCTAGTAAAGATAATTACTTGTTATTAGTAATAGAATCTAGTAGGGAACACAAAAGAAAAATAATAAGGTCTTTATAAATAAGCTCTAGTGTAGTAAGAGTATCGCGTAGATTTGCAAGATTCTCCTAGTTATCATTACTATTAAGTTAGCTTATCTAGCGCGTAAGTATAGATAACTAATAATAGTAGTAGTATTAAGCTAGATATACTATATACGCTGTAAGTAAACTTTATATTAGGACTAGGAGCTTATAGGGTGTAGAGTTGTTAAGGTGTTTAAGGTTAGTTTTTAATTAGAATTAGGTGTTGTACATAGTATATATAACCTTCCATCTTAATTTACTTTAATCTTAAACTAAAAAAAAGGTTAATAAAGGTATTTGGCAAGCTAATATTTTAGAACTATAATATATACAAGAGAACTAAGCTATAGAGGAATATAAAATAAAGATTACTAAAACATCTTCTTCTTCCTAACTAGATATAAAAGAAAATCTCTATAGACTTTATTACTAAGCTTCCTATAAGTAAGGGGAATATAAATATAATAGTAGTATATAATAGGCTAGGGAAAGGAATAGTTTTAGTCCTCCTACTAGACTTAGAGGTAGAAACTATAGTAGAGATATTCCTCTATTATATTTTAGCCTACTATTAGCTTCCTAATACTATAACTTCTAACTATAGAGGTTAATTTGTAAGCAACTTTAGAGGGATCTATATAAAAAAATAAAGATCTAGAGGAAATTATTCTTCTTTAAATACTTAAAGACTAATAGTACTATAAAATATATAAACTTTATAATTAAGGTCTACTTCTATACTTTTATATAATAAAATTAAAAAGACTAGACCTTATACTGCCTTATAGTATAAATAGCTATTAATAGATAAGAAGCCACTTTTACTAGAGTAGTACTATTTTTTCTCTAGTATAAGTATAATGTAAACCTAGGTAAGCTAGATATAAAGATAAAAGCTATTAACTATTACTAGTAAGATTTATACCTAGTAAAATTTACTAAAGCTTTACTATAATAATATTAAAAAGTTTTTATATTTATTTAAGCAAAAATAGCTAAGTCCTAATAAGAGTAGGAACGATAAGCAAACTAGCACTAGAGAGACGCTCTAGTATTAAAGGAAGAAGACAAAGTTTAGCTCTAGTATAGAAACTACTTATCTAACTTCTAACCTAATAAAAATCTAGACTAGAAAAATGTAAAGTTTATAGTTATATAAGTAGTAGACTCCTATAATATAAAGCTAAATATTCTATTTAGAGTCTACCTAGTATTCTTAGTAAATTGTCTCTGGTTAGCTAAAGAAGATCCTCTTCCTAGCTAAGTTATAGATAATAAGAAACTAGGGACTATTATTATTAAAGGAGAAAAGGAATAGGTTGTAGAAGATATCCTAGCTAAGAAATCTACCTAAAGGGAAAGAAGACTATAAAGATTACTCTATTAAGTTAAGTAGTTATATAATACTAATCTAACTTAAAAACCTACTATAAATCTCTCTACTATAAAGGTATTAGATTACTAGAAAATATACACCTCTCTCTTTTTTTAATAATTATCTTTTTTACGCTCTTTTTAATTACTAAGCAGGAGGCTCTGCTTTTTTATTATATTATTTAAGATAAAAGCCTTTGTTGTCCTATTCCTAGGTAGATTTAATTAACGCCACATACAGCTCCCTATTTAAAAATAATAATAGAAAGTTATTTATAAACTTCTATAGAAACTTTCTAAACTAATAAATATATAGCAGCTCCTAGAATAGGAGTTATATTTCTAGTAGAGAACTTAAGAGGCATTTACTAAAGAGAGGTTAGGATAAGTCTAAACCTCTAGCCTCCCTTGCTAATTACTTAGGGATTAGTAAGGAATAAGACTATAATTTGCTTAAAAGAGTAGAAAATACTTAAGGAAGTATAATAAACTATTTAGAAGCGTTAGCTCTAATATAAATAGGTAAACAAAAAAAGAATTATCCTTTCTATAATAAAATAATATAGGTTCTAAGTAATAAAAGGTAGGGCGATTAGGAAGTAAAAAGGGGGGGCTATTTAGAGGGAGATATTATAAAAGAGAGGAAACAGATATAGTGTAGCTAAAGAAACTAAATATTTAAGAAGCTAAGCTTATAGCTTAGCTATATTTATAAAGTTGTAAACTATTTAAGAAAACGCCTTTAGACCCCTATAATAGAGTTAGATGCAAGGGCAGAAAAATCCTAATATCCTAGAAGAATAAATAGGAATACTACTCTTTTTTAATAGACTTGCATTTGCCTAGAGTAGAATTAAAAAGTATCTCCTTAACCTTCTTATAAAGAATAGCAATCTAATTAGAACTAATAGCTGTAAAATCTAGAACTCTTTTAATACACTTTAGACCGATCTTAACTAAGATCTATAGGCACTTTATAGTTAGATTACATAATTAAAAGAAAATTATTTAATTTTAAAATTAACTTAGTTAGAATGCCCCCTCCTCTATAGCTATTGCACTAGCTGTTAGACATTAGCTAGCCACTACGCGCCCTTATTCCTACACTCCTCTATATTCCTAAGAAACTTATTATTATTTATAGTAGTAAGCAGCCTAGTTAACTTTCTTATCTACTACCTAGCGTAGTCTTTATTTGCCTATATCTATTCTTACTTCTCTTCTACGCTAGTTAATAATAATTATAAGGGTAACAATTATATAAGCAATATACTAAAGTGTTATATAATATAGTAAGTAAGTAGAAGTAGCTTTACTAACTATTTATAGTCTTCTTTTTCTTTTTTTCTTTTTAGGCCTAGCTTCTACGCTATATTTCTAATCTTACCTATCCTCTTAGTAGGTAGTGTATTAATAGTCTTAACGTTAATAATCTCTATAGTTTAGGTTAAGTTAAATTTAGCCTAGAAGTGTAGTTGTAATATAGTAGTATTGTTTAGTTACTTAGTTGCTTAGTTGCTTAGTTATTATAGAGTAGATAGCAGGATTAGAGCTCTCTCTTATATATAAGGGAGTGTTAGATAATAGTTAGTAGCGGTAAAGGGTCTCTCCTTTAACTATAGTTTACGCTAATATAACTAAGTTACTATTATAGGGAGTTAATAAGATTATAGGATGCTAAATAAATAAGCCCTTATAAACTATTTGCTTTTATATATATTTATATAGTATCTTATAGAGCTAGTATACAGAAAAAAAGGTTATCGCTAGATTTTCTTTTACTATAGTATAGCTACGGAATGTAGTTTTGTTTATAAAAAAATACACTTTAGAAGAGTAGTAATTTTATAACTTTCTAATATTTTGCTAAAGTAGATAGTCTCTATAATATCTAGGATAAGCTTAACTAAATCCTTATAGGAAGGCTTAAGAATAGGCGGAGTAAAA
Organism: Laburnicola sp. R22_1; assembly: GCA_014281115.1. Lineage (NCBI taxonomy): Eukaryota > Fungi > Ascomycota > Dothideomycetes > Pleosporales > Didymosphaeriaceae > Laburnicola > Laburnicola sp. R22_1. The sequence goes on along the minus strand of JACONQ010000001.1, from coordinate 2,019,404 downwards.
GAGGCGAGCAGCTATAGTATAATATTAGCTAAGGAAGATAACTCTAAAACCTAGGACTTATAGCAAGTTTATTAGAAAGAGCTTAAAGAGTAGTATAAGTATTCTACTAAATTATAAAAATCTACTATAAAAGCTCTACATTCTATCTAGAATGCCTAGTATTAATATTGTCTACTTTTAGATTTTAAATTAAGTACTCTAGATAGTAAAGCTATACTTATAAATAAAGATATTAAGATAAGCTTACTAAAAATTAATAATAGGCTTACTAGTATAATTCTTACTATAAAGAATATATTTTAGAATAAGATTAGCAAACTTAGTCTTAATAAAGTCCTTTTATAAGCTCTTCTAAATCTAGAATATAAATTAGTAAAGAAGAGATTTACTAGAGAATTATTATACCTTACCTAAGCACTTACTAGAGTAAATAATATAAGCCTTATAGTTATATTTTCTTTATATAAGCTGCTACGCATAAAGAATAAACTACTTAAGATAGTACTAGTAGAACCTCTTATAAAGATAGGCAGCCTTAAAAATAAAGTTCTTAGATATTATATAGATAGCTTTAAGAGTCTTCTAATTATAGCTTAGGTCCTTAAAGAACTACTTAGAATTAGTAAAGAATAATATAGAAGAACTAAGAAACTAACCTTCTAATAGTTCTTTATACTATAAGTATCTAGAGTAGGAAGTAAAGGCTTACTATTATAAGTAGAAATGCTATTAGTTAAATTTTTATAGAGAAATACTAAGCTGTAGTTAAGCTAGACTTTATACACTTACTTAGAGTTATAAAGCCTAGTATAAGACGTTACTTAGAGACTCTACCTATAATAAAGATTAATAATACTAAAATAGAAGAGATAGTAAGAGTGTAGTGTAGTATTAATAAGAAGTGTTATAAATATATTAGTAGAGTAGAGAAGAAAAGCAAAACTAAGGTAGAAATCTTTTTATTTACTTTAGCTAGAGCAAATAACACTAGCGTAAATCCTTAACTAAAATAGGCAACTACGCCATAAAAACTAAGAGATATAAATACAAACATTACTATGTGCTAGATACTAGGTTTTAGTGCCTTCTATTTTACTCCTCTCTATGTATAGTGCGGACTCAACCTTGGTTAGAATCTCTACATAACGAAGATGTTTAATAAATACAAACATATTAGATATAATAACTAGATTGCCTTATAGAAATAGAAAAATATAAATATAAATACGTTAGATATAATAATTAGGTTACCCTACTAAAAATAGAAGAATAGAAGTCTAGTACTTTCTATAACTAAAGTACACTTAAAACCTTATAAAGGCTTAAAGCACTATTACTAGTATACACTATATTAGATATATTCTTAAGACTTTAAGTGCGTAAAAAGAAGATATATACTACTACTATAGGAAGTATAAAGTATAACGCTAGAATTTTTTAAGGAAGGGGGGTATATATAAGGGGCTAAGCGCCCTTTTACTAGTTACTTAGTCTACTACCTTAGAGCTTTAGAGTTCTAAGTCTATACTTCTACTAAGCTAAGAGTATATAAGTCTATAGCTAAAGCTATCTTTAAACTCTATTAAATTTATAAGTTTACTTAGGTAACTCCGACTTCTTAGTCTAACTTAGAAGCCTCTTATAGCCTTTCTATTCTATATTAAGAAAGTTTTTCTACTTAACTATGCGAATTATGTGCAGACGTGCACAGACTTACGCATTTGTGCGTATTTTTGCACAAGCAATTTACTAGCACAAAAATGCTTAGAGATTTATAGATATGCGTAGACTTAAGCAGATGTGCACAAATAGCCTAAATAAGTAATTTTTTTAAAGCTTTATAACTTATTTACTAGTAAAGCTATAATTTTAATTTTTTAATAGATTTATAGAGAAAATACTAGTCTTTAATTATTTAATTTAAAAATACTATTTTTATTACGTAATTAGTTAATAATTAATAAAAACTTTTTATTTTACTAGTTATTATATATATTACGTAATATTATTATATAAAAATATAGTACTAATTAATTATTATATAAATTTTAAAAAAGTTATAATAATAATAAAGTAGTTAAAAAGTTATTAAAGTTTAAACTTTTTAAAATAGTGTTCTTTACTAAGCCACTAATTTTCGCCTAATCTAATTCTTTTAAATAATTATAAAACTATATTTTTTCTATTTTTAAATCTATAAAATGTAGAATTTATAGGTAGAAGTTCTATATAACACGCTAGTAATTAGTACTATTATATTAACTAGTAATTACTATCTAGTAAGAGACTTTAACTTTCTACTTTAAAAAATCTTTTTTTAAAAGCTTACTAAGTGTGACGGCTGCGGTGCACAGAGAGCTGGCCGCAAGTCACATGACGACAAGGCAGCCTCGCGAGGCGCTAGCCTTTACGGGACTAGCGCCCCACCGTCGCCTCTTTACGCCTGCGCGTCTTGTATCTACCTTTCTACCTTATCCTAGTGTAGCTGAAATAGAGCCAACCTATCCCATCAACACTCTACAATGCGGAAGCCCGAGCCCGTCCTCACATTACACTAGGATCTCACTTACTTGGCTGGCGACGGCGACATAATATCTGGTTAAACCGATCGATCTACCTGCGTGTACGACTCGACGACGACCAACCTCGAGCAGTACAGTACGACTACGCTGAGCCGTTAGTTCGTCAGAAGTACGGTTGCTCACCCGAGTCCTAATACCACCAAGCGCGGCTTGAAGGGAGTTGACGGACGGTTCGAAGATAGCACGCCGCAGCCAGCCAGGAGAGCTGATCAGCCTGCCGCCCTTGCTTGACGAACGAGCGCTCAAAAAGTACCAGATCTATAAGCCCTACGCGGTAGGCCAGAAGAGAGTTAACGACGCACCCCTGCCGCGAAGACGCGAAGAGAGCCACGGTGGCCCTGCCTCTAAGAGAGAGGACACAAAAACAACCCCCCGAATCGACTATTAAGAGCACCGCCCGCTCACCCTCTCCCTGCGAGAGAACCGACCACTGCTGCTTTACCTGCAGCACTGACTAGAGCTGCCCTACCAGCAGCACCTACAAAAGGGATATGGGAAAGCTCTCTAGGCTCGAGCTGAGGGTGGATCCCGAGGCAATCGCGACTAAGGAGGACCACACACCTCCTATCCAAGCTCTCAGGTGCCGAGCAGCCTACTATATCGACAATGAGCTCAAAGAGGACCGAGCGATCAAGCAGAGCCGCATCGAGGCACGGCATAAGAAGAGACCATTTACAATGCGCACGGGGCACACTGTCTGGGGAACTATGGAGTACGAACCGCAGGAGATTGAGGTTACCCTCCCCAGCTCATGACGCTGGAACAGCCAGTAGTGGCCCGCGAGCTAGAACTCAGCCATCTCAAGGCCCTAGCGTACCGAGACCACGCGGACACGCTGGGCAAAGCGCTTAATACGGCTGAAGCCGAGCTGGTAGAGGCCAAGGACGAGCTTGCCGAGCTACGCCAGCTGCTCAACGACACGCTCGAGCAAGTAGCAGATAAGGACGAGTTAATTGAATCGCTTAGAGGCCAGGTAAAGGTTGCGAGCCAGCACAGCAAATCCTTCCTCTCTGAGAAGGCTAGCGGAGTCTTAGCCTCGTCACCAGCTGCGCACTCAAAGACGCTGCGCTTCACAGCCCTACCGCAGACGCCAATACGCCCTAGGCTACCTGGATCAGACGACGGAGCCGATACGCTGCCACGGCAGTCGACATACACGCCAGCAACTCCACTTGCCTCGCAACCAGCGATTAACTACAGCAGGAGCCGCTCAGCCCGTTTTCCCGACCCGCCAATGCTTAAGGACGGCAAAGAGGTCACCTTCGAGCAATGGAGAGACGGCCTAGAGGACAAACTGCGCGCTAACCAAGACTGGTTCGAAGGTGTCGACGAGCAGGCAACTCAGAACAACATTGTCTCGTACATGCGCACGCGTACCGACGGTTCGGCAAATCAATACCTGTCCACCCTCATACGTACGATCCGAGCAAGCGATCAGCCGGTCGACTACCTCTATCTTGTGGGCCGCCTAGAGAAGACATACGGGGACCCTCACAAGAAGCTTAACGCCCGACGTGCCTTCCAAGAGCTCCGCCTGCGAGACCCAGCCAACTTCGCTACCTTCCAGGGCGACTTCTTTCGTCTCGCACAGGAACGTGGCCTACCAGCGGACCAGTGGGTAGAGGAGTTCCACGAGAAGTTACCGGACGCCCTACGCACGCAGATGGGTGTCTTTCGCCGACAGCACAGCGAGGAGTACGATGTCTACGTTGACCTCGCCCAAGACCTCGCTAGGGAGCTCGCTATTAGCAACGCCAGGAGAGCGTCGGCCCGAGCTGAGAAAACCGAACGGCACAACCGCGAGCGACCCACTCCCACGGCACCGCCTAGAGCCGCCACTATCCAGGCGTCAGCAGATCAGCCTACCTGTTTCCGTTGTCACAAGGTTGGTCACCTCGCCCGCAATTGTACGGACAAGCCTGTCGACCAGAAGGCTATTGAGCTGCCAGCCGACACCGACAACGAGGCATTCTATGACGCAGCAGACGGATCCTCTAACAGCGACTCGGAAAAGTATCGCTCTAGGGAAGTCTCCTCCCTAGAGCAACCTACAGGAGCCCTTAGCATACGGGATCAGCTGTTTAGTGGAAGTCAGTTCATTCTACCATGCCGCATCTCTACAGGCGGGCTAGCAATCAAGCTGAACGCGCTCATCGACACTGGAGCCGGCAGCTACGCCCTAGTCCACCTCAAGCATCTACGTACGATTAAGAAAGGACTCAAGGCCCCGATCCACCGCATGGAAGCAATACCCTTGGCAGGCTACGACAGTCGACCAAATGGTCAGGTAGACGAGTATATCCAAGCTGACCTAGTGATCGACAACCACCGCCTCTCTACCTACTTTATCTTTTGTAATACCGGTCGCCACGACCTTATAGTCGGCCGCAAGCTCCTAGAGGATGCCGACGTCTGGATTAACTGCAAGCAGAAGAAGCTCCAGTGGCCAGATGGCGCACGGGTTGACTGCAAGCGTGATATCGTTATCCCTACGCAAGGCGTGCCCTCAAAGATCAACCCCTCGCACCAAGCCAATGCCAACCGACGCGACAAGCAGATAGACGTAGCTATTGTACAGCGCGCTCGTAAGCTACCTCTACGCTCAACCCAGCGCGCTACCCTGCGGGAGAACCTTGGAAAGATGGAAGAGCAACTCCACCCGCGACAGACGCCAGAACCGGCTAAGCGACAACCTCGTCCCCAGCCTGTCTCGCGCGAAGACCTCGCCAAGGTAGGCCTCGAGATCAATACAATTGGAGCTGCTGCCTTTATGATGCACGCACGACAAAAGGACACTGTGCTAGGCCATATTAGCGTCTACGAAGTAAACCAGCTCATCCAGGATCGCAAGGACGCTCTGCCAAACCTACCTGATCAAGAAGAGGAGCTCCGCCAACTGATCGCAGAGAAGTTGCCCTTCCTAGGTTACGCTGGCGCGACCCTAGCCCACTTCTCGAAAAAGGACTCAGACGAGCTGCCACCGCACCGCGACGGCGTTGACCATAACATTGAGCTGACCTCTGAGAATACGTTGACGTCGAGCCCGCTGTATAGCATGTCTCTCGAGCAGCTAGAGCTCGTGAAATCGTACCTTGAGGACCACCTGCGACGAGGCTTCATCGCGCACAGTAACGCCTCGTACGCCTCGCCTGTCCTATTCGCTAAGAAGCCTGGAGGGGGGTGGCGCTTCTGCGTTGACTACCGCAAGCTTAACGCAATCACGAAGAAAGACGCCTACCCTATCCCGCTAATCCAAGAGACCCTGACTAGGCTCGCGCGCGCTAAGGTATTCACTAAGCTCGATGTGCGACAGGCCTTCTACCGCATCCGCCTTAACGAGGAGGTCGAGGATCTAACTACTTTCCGCACACGATACGGCAACTACAAGTACCGTGTGCTGCCCTTTGGCCTCTGCAACGGCCCCGCGACCTTCCAACGGTATATTAACAAGGTCTTGCATGGCCTGTTTGACGACTTCTGCACAGCATATCTGGACGATATCCTCATATATTCAGAAGACCCACTAGAGCACGAGGAGCACGTCGCTCAGGTACTCAAGCGTCTCCACGACGCCGGCCTACAAGCAGACATCAAGAAGAGCGAATTCGCCGTGACAAAGACAAAGTTCCTAGGTCTTATTATTAGCACAGAGGGTATACAGAAGGACCCTGAGAAGGTCACCGCTGTACGAGACTGGCCAGTCCCTATGTCAGTCAAAAGCCTACAGTCCTTCCTAGGGTTCTGCAACTTCTATCGAGCCTTCCTCAAGGACTATGGGCGCATCATCCGGCCGCTCACTAAGCTGCTCAAGAAGGGCGCATGGCACGCCTTTGGCGGGCGCGAGCTGGCAGCCTTCCAGCAAGCTAAGGATCTCATGCTGTCAGACAATGTTCTGGCCCACTACTCGCCCTACCGCCAGACGCGCATGGAGACAGATGCGAGCGACGGAGTCGTAGCTGGCGTACTCTCCCAGCTACAGGACGACGGCCTATGGCGACCAGTAGCTTTCTATTCAAAGACTATGAGCGGACCACAGATGAACTACGACATCCACGACAAAGAGATGCTGGCAGTCATCTACGGCCTTAAGGAGTGGAGATCTCAGCTCATCGGCCTCCAGACGCCTCAGCCATTCAGCGCCCTCACTGACCACCGAGCACTCGAGTATTTCTCAACTAAGCGAGAGCTCACTCCACGGCAAATGCGCTGGGCTATAACAGTAGCTGACTTTAACATGACCCTCTCCTACCGCCCTGGAACCGCCAACGTCGTAGCCGACGCGCTGTCGCGCAAGCAAGAGGAACTTAAGACTCAGAAGGATAAGGACCGAGCCGCTCGAACGCGAGCCTTCCTGCAAGCCGAGCAGCTCGATATTAGTATAATTCAGGCCACCAACGATCATCTAGCCTCGCTTGCTACACAAGGCCTAGAGAGCTGTATCGAGGTCGCGGCCTCAGACACCTTCATGAGCTCACCCCCACTTGATGACCCGCACGCCGTCATTGACCGAGCCCTTAAGGCTAACCGAAGCCATGGTAGCATACAAGCTCTGCGAGAGAAAGCGTCAGCTGGCAGCGCCACCTGGCAGCTGAACGAGCAAGGACTACTCCTGCACCAAGGCCGACTAGTCGTCCCTGCTGTTCACTTCCTCCGCACGCACTTGATCCGAACAGTCCATGCAGCACAGACTACTGCTCACCCAGGCAAGAGAAAGACTGTAAAGCTACTGCGGGATCGCTACTATTGGCCAGGCATGGAGAAAGACGTCGATACGTACGTCGCCGCCTGCAAGGCTTGCCGATGGAGCCATGTCCCTCGCGATCGAACTCCAGGACTGCTCAAGTCGCTGCCAATACCTGATCGAGCATGGCAGGACGTCTCAATGGACTTTAAGTCCTTCCCAGCCGACAAGAAGGGGTACGACTGTGCCTTCGTCGTGGTAGACCGCCTGAGCAAGCGTTGCTTCTCGCTACCCTGCCACAAGACTACTACTGCTGAGCAAGCTGCCGACATGTACTACCGCTACATCTGGCGTGTCTATGGCCCTCCAAGGTCCGTCGTCTGTGACCGAGGCCCCCAATTCGTCTCCGCATTCATGAACAAGCTATGCCGCCTTATAGGTGTTAAGCAGAAGCTGTCAACAGCCTACCACCCCCAAACCGACGGCAACACAGAGATTGTGAACCAGTACCTCGACCAGCGCCTACGGCCCTTTGTCAACTACTATCAGGATAACTGGTCAGATCTGTTGCCATGTATGGACTGGGCACAGGCTATTCTGCCGCACGAGACCACTGGCCTGTCACCATTTGAGATCGAGTTTGGTCACCAACCTGTCCACCACTGGGATTGGAAGGAACGTACAAGGACATCCCCATCTGCCCGCGAGCACATGTCCCGTGAGGAGGCGCAGAACTACGCGAAGGCCCGACATGACGCTGTAAAGCTAGCAACAGAGATAGCTCAGAGAGGGATTGCTCAGGCGCAGCAGCGGCAAGCGCGGCAAGCAAACAAGAAGCGCCGTGAGCCCGATTTTACAATAGGAGACCAAGTCTACGTTACGCCTAAGGGCTTCACGACTGGCCGACCTAGCTCAAAGCTCGACCAGCAGATGTACGGCCCCTACCCTATCATCGAGATGAGGGGTCATTCCTATCGCCTCAAGCTACCGCCATACATGCGCATGCATGACGTCTTCCACGCAGACCGTCTACGGAAAGCCGCCTTAGACTCACTACCAGGCCAGATTGAACCTAAGGAGGAACCAATTGAGGTTGACGGCAACCCTGAGTGGCCGGTAGAGGAGATACTTAACAGCCGCATCTATCGAGGGCGTCTGCAGTACAGAGCTTCCTGGACCGCTCATGACCCAGACCCGACATGGTACAACGCCCGAGGCTTCGCAGGGGCGCCCCATAAAGTCAGGGACTACCACCAAGCCTACCCAGAGCGACCTGGTCCTCCAGCACGGTTGGAAGCATGGCTGCGAGCATATAAGGACGGGCAGTACGTACAAGTGACGGACGAGGACAACAAGGCAGCAAGTAAGGGGCTGGGACAGAGAACACGGACGAGGAAGTAGCTATACGAGACTCGAGGACGAGCCTCTCTTAGAGGGGGGTAATGTGACGGCTGCGGTGCACAGAGAGCTGGCCGCAAGTCACATGACGACAAGGCAGCCTCGCGAGGCGCTAGCCTTTACGGGACTAGCGCCCCACCGTCGCCTCTTTACGCCTGCGCGTCTTGTATCTACCTTTCTACCTTATCCTAGTGTAGCTGAAATAGAGCCAACCTATCCCATCAACACTCTACAATGCGGAAGCCCGAGCCCGTCCTCACACTAAGCAGCTTACTAAGTAGCTTACTAAGCTTTTTTAAATTCTAGCTAATTAAAGAGCTTTATTTGCTTATTAATCAGCATTTTATAGGTAGCATAGGCACCTAGGGTACCCTAGCTGCCCTAGCTGCTCTAGGTGCACTGGCAGCATAGGTGCGCATCCTTACGCATCCTTGCGCATGCGCACACTAAGAAAAAAGTAGTACCCGTTTTTCTCGCTTGACGCACGGGCTCACCTGACGCACACTTTTCCAAAAATCCCCACAATTGAAATAGATGTAGCTCCACCAATATGGACCCGATTGAGCAGGCGCTGGCATCTTTGAAATCCTTGGAGCTTGGAGGAAAAGTTAATATCGCGCAGACAGCAAAAAAGTATGGTGTTGAACGATCTACGCTATCGCGAAGGTGGCGCGGTGTACAGGGCTCCCGTGCAGCCCAATATGAGAATTAACGACTTCTTAACGACCGTTAGGAGCTAGAGCTGGTACAATACGTTGACGAGCTCTGCTAGCGAGGGCTACCGCCTACGAGAAACATGCTACGCAACTTTGCTACTGAAATAAGCGGCAAACAAGTGGGAAGCTCTTGGCTGGATCGGTTTATTAAGCGTCACTATCTTGACCTAGTATTAAAATGGACGAATGGTATGGACAAGGATAGGAAGAGAGCTGATTCTGCCTTTAAGTACGCACTCTATTTCGAGCTCTTGAAGCGTAAGATTGAGCAGTACGAGATTGAGCCATAGCACACCTACAATATGGACGAGAAGGGCTTCCTTATTGGCGTACTATCAAAGATGAAGCGGGTGTTCTCTTGACGGAGGTATAAGGAGGGGGGAACTAGGCAAATGATTCAGGACGGCAATTGTGAATGGATTATGACAATTGCTTGTATATGCGCTAATAGATTGTCTCTATCCCTAGGCCTTATCTACTAGGCTGTCTTGGGCAATATTTAAGACTTATGGCTGCAGGATTTTGATCCTATAATATATATGGCCTTCTTTGCTTTCTCTCCTAGTGGATGGACGAATGATAACCTTGGGCTTTAATAGTTAAAGACTATCTTTGATTGAGAGACTAAATTAAAGGTTTGACCGCGACAGTATTGACTGCTTATTCTTAATGGCTATGGCTCCTATATTAATATGAAGTTTATTAAGTACTGCGACGACAACAAGATCCTTCTAGCAGTCTATCCTCCTCATAGTACTCATACGCTGCAGCCGCTTGACGTCACTCTGTTCAGGCCACTCTCACAAGCCTACTCGTACGAGGTAGCACGATTTATGGAGGAATCTCAAGCCTTCTCTGCACTTACTAAGCGAGACTTCTTTCGTATGTTCTGGACTGCGTGGGAGAAAGCTTTTACTGCAAAGAATATCCTCTCTGGCTTTAAATTGTGTGGCCTTCACCCCTTTAAGCCAGAGGTTATCTTAGAACGATTTAGCCACACTGAGGCTGAGAGACCATTATCCAGCGAGAGCTCGAGGTCTCTCCTTATGGCTAACGATTGGAGGAAGGTTACTAAGATTCTACGAGCAGTTGTTGACGACGTATACGACTCCAAGGCTAAGCTGCTCTTACAAACAATCCACTCGCTCTCTACTTAAAATATAATATTGAAACTTAAGGTTTAAGGCCTTAAAAAAGCGCTAGTTAATAAGAAGAAGCGTTGGAAGAGAGGCAAAGCGCTCTAGCTTGAGCAGCCTCTAGTTTAGGATAGTGGTGCTATCTTTTATTAGAGCCCAAACAAGGTGCAGCTAGCGCGTGAGTGTGAAACTTAAAAGGCAGAGGCAGTAGAGGCAGAGAGGCTCTAAAAAGAGGAGGATAGTTAGCGCAAGGCAATTGAGAAAGCTGAGAAGCAACGAGCTTTAGAGGAGAGGCGTTGTATGAAGGCTACTGTAAAGGAGATCCGGCTTTAAGAGCAAGCGCAGAAGCAGCAGGAAAAGGAGGACAATAGACAGGCTTAGCTTGCTGCTGCGCAGCTTCAAAAGGACATCCAATTTGCTAAACAGGCTAGAAAAGTAAGGAAGTAGCAGTCTATTGTCCCTTAGGAGGTTTGTGGCAGCGAGCAATTGGTTGTTGAGGTCATTGAGGCCCCGCAGGCGACAAATCGTCGGGGGCGGCATATTAACCTCCCTACAAGATATCGTGATTAGATAATCAAGTAGACTTTTTCGCCATACTTGATTGCCTACTACTGTTCAAAATTAGACGATATAGAGATTTGTGTGAGGCTCAGTAGCTTCAAAAGCATTTGACGATGTTCGGCAAAAACCGTGCGCCAGGTGAGCCCGTGCGTCAGGCGAGAAAAACGGGTATCGCTGGTGCGCTCTAAGCGCATTTGGTGCGCAGGCGTGCGCAGGCGTGCTTAGAGCCGCTCAGGTGCCCTAGGTGCTCATGCTCGCTCAAAACTTTTCCTGATGTAACCTACATAGGCTTAATTTAAAAATGTATTAAAAAAGGTAATTAATACTGAATAAATAATGCGACCCATAATAGCTATAAGAGTTGCCTTAATAGCTGCTATATTAGTAAAGATATTACGTGTTAAAGATTTTGTAATTTTAGTGGGGAGCGTGCATTTAGTACTAGTCCTATGCACTTAATAACCTAATATATTAACTTTATAAATTAGTACGATATTGATCTTTATGGCTATGGCAGGTTAACCCTTTGGCCACTTTGCCCCTGTGAGAAGCAGATTGCATCTTGTATTTTTGCCAACTATCTTTAAGGTGGCTTGCATCCTATTTGCGCTGCATATTGATCTTTATGCTATGGCAGGTTAATTACCCTGTTTACGTAGTAAATCTGTTTTTGGCTTACTTGTCTTAGGATATGGCGCTTCCATAATCGATAGGCTACAAGGCTGAGGATGGCTACGATGCTAATTAGCGCCTTGGGGTTTGCGTCGCTTAAAAAGCTTACAAAGACATGTTTGGAGACATGTTTCTGGGGTATTGTCTATTAGTTGAGACTCGCGACTGCAACGGTATAAAGGCACGAGTGGCCTAACTTCTTGGATAGCGCTAGGCTATGAGTTACAAGAGAACTGGTGTTTTGCTATTTGGTGTGCGTGCTTTTTTTTCTATTCTAACCGCGTGGCGCGTAAGTCCGACAGCACTCATTGGTCACAAACTCATCCGAGTTCTTCCAGGCTAGTCGCCACCGGAATGTCATAAGATAATTGTATCCCCGCGATAAGACCATTACCCTACACTGCTCATTCATTGGCTTTACTGGAAAATCAGCCGCACTTCCCCGCTTCTGCCGTTATAAACCAGAGCATGCTTATCCCGCTCTGGTGTCTGGCCTAAGAGCCCTGGAGATCTCTTGCACGCTATAACTTGCGAAAGCAGTCGTCAATCATTTGTCCTGGCCGTTTTGTGGACTCCTACTGTACGGAAGCATGCTAATGTCTGTGCTTTTTCGAGCAGGCACTCAAATCCTGTCGAGCCCGGGTGAGCAAAGCAACAAGTAAGGCTGCGACATGGCCGATCCAGTGTCCTTTCTTGCTGCAGGATTCAGAATCGCTGATGTGACCTCGCGAGTCGTCAAGTATCTAAAAGATGTCAAGACCGCTGTGGAAACTATTGAAGATGACATAGAAGGCTTGATCGACGAGGTCGAAGGGGTGATAGCAGTGCGCCAACAATTGGAACAAGAGTTTCGCAAGAACGTGGGAAACATAAACTTAGGCAACGAGGAGAAGATGCTGTGATCTCACGTTGGCGAGACTCTCCAGAAAGGTCAGAAACTCACGCGCAAGCTCGAAATATCCGTAAAGCAGATCTATGGTGATAATCCCTTGGTGACCGGCAAACGCGACGGATTGAAGAACATCCATCGGAGACGAGATAGCAATCCCATCATAGGTGGAATAAGGAATCAGATTGGCACATAACCACAGAATGTTGAGTATAACTCTCAGCTGCATTTCCATGTGAGTATGCCTTGATGCGCTACTGCTGAAACTGACACTGTGATGATGTACATTCAGGTATTCTGCACGTGAGCATCGTGAGAGCCAAGAGTCACAATTTAAAGAACTGTCCAGATTAATGAAGGACCTTGGAAGTAGATTGGTACCACTACCCGACACTTTTCTACCCTCATATGAGGCCGTTTTGGCTTCAGCGGCTTATAACGACTTCACATCTGTGTCCTTGTCAGTGTTGAATCAGATCAGTGCGTCCATTCACAGCATTGGAAGCAGTTTTGCGCAATCCTCAACGGTTACGAACAAGCATTTCTTTACGCCCAAACCCTTCGATCAGTTTTATACTGGTCGAGCGGAGCAGGCAGAGAAACTGAAGGATTGGCTATTGGGGGAGGAAGCTGAGGCTTCGGATAACTCAAGTGGGGAGGCGCGCGCAAAACAGAAACGCTTTGTTATATACGGAGTCGGGGGTTCAGGAAAGACACAGTTCTGTTGCAAATTTGCCGAAGACTGCCAAAACTAGTAGGTCGCTCCAGGCTTGCATCATTTCCTGAGCATTGAAATAACGCGAACAGCTTTTGGGGTGTCTTCTGGGTCGATGGAAGTAGCCGTGACCGGCTCCAGCAAACCTTCTCCCAAAATGTCTCCACTGTTGGGGGAGTGGAAGCCAACGAACGCGCTGCGCTCAATTGGCTATCAAGCCAGACTGAACCTTGGCTGCTCATCATTGATAATGCAAACGATTCGAGCCTTGCACTCGATGATTATTTCCCTCGAGGAGAAAACCGTGGTCACATCCTCATCACAACGCAAGATCCGGTCAACAAGTCATACGGAACAGTTGGCGCTCGGTTCTTCGAGTTCCAGGGCCTGAAGGTCGACGAAGCGAGTTGTCTACTTCTGAAAGCTGCCGAGGAATTGCAGCCTTGGGACTCTGTAGTATTGGATTTAGCCACGAAAATTGCAAAGACCCTTGGATACCTGGCTCTTGCCATCACTCAGGCGAGCCGCACTATTCGTCAAGGATTTTGTACACTTCGCGAGCATGTGGAGTTTTATGAATGCCAGTGGCAAAAGACAAGACAGGGAAGGCGAGCTGTGAGGGGAAGGGATCTTGCTGATCAGATGAGCGTCTTTGCCACCTTTGAGTTGAACCGTCAAGCAATAGAGAAACGAGACACTGAGGCATCCAGAGATGCACTCCAGTTGCTCAACACTTTCGCCTTTTTGCACAACGAAAACATCCAATTCAATATCTTGAGAAGGGCGGTGACGAATGCAAAAGCCGAGAGTAGTCGTCATCAAGAGAACGAGAAACGGATACGAGTTTCTAGCAGTTGGTCAACATGGACCAGGAACACCGCGTTTGCTTTTCTAGCATTCCTATACAAAAACAGGAGCCCTCCTGTCTTACCGGCTGTAGGTTAACCTTAGTATTAGCACACAAAGAAGACTACACTAACAGTCGTTAGGTCGTCCGCGTCGGTCGAGAATCGAAGGACTTCGACCCAGACCGTCCACGCGCTGCTCTTCGTCAGCTTTTGCAGTTTTCGTTGGTAATATACAGCGAGAGCACAGACAGCTACTCCCTCCATCCACTTGTACACAGGTGGGCACGAGAAAGACCAGATATGAGTGTTGCAGAACAGAGTGTCTGGGTCGAGGCCGCCGCAGTACTAATTTTACACAGTCTCCTGATTCCACCACTTGGAGATATAGTTGAAGATGAAGAATTACGTAAATACGTCTTGCCACATGTTGACCATGTTCGCACTTGTCAAGAATCCATAGATGCACGTATGCGGGATAAGCGCATTGCACGAATGAAACCGTGGCCACTCTTCGAAAGTTCCTTCAGCAGGGAGAAAGCAATCATGTGGGCAAAATTTAGCATTGTATATGCTCGCAATGGGCGATGGGAGGATGCGAAGAGGTTGCAAATGGCCGTCAAGGATTTCACCATGAATTGTGTTTGGCATGGAACATGCTGCTATTCGTCGTATCTCGCTTGCGCTAACGTGTCCGTGCGCGTAACGCCCGGATTCGCGTAACGCCCCGCCCACCGAAATCAGCCCCAACTTCAACACGCGATAACTCCACCAATATGGACCCGATCCAGGCTGCGATTGAAGAAATCGAATCGCTAGAACCAGGAGACAATTTTTCATATACTAAAATAGCAGCTAAACACGGTATTGATCGCTCTACGCTCAGTCGAAGACACCAAGGCTCTCAGGCACCTCGGAAAGCCAAGGCAATCAACCAGCAGAAGCTCAACTCACAACAAGAGCAGGAGCTTATACAATATATCAAAGGTCTCACAGAGAGACACATGCCCCCTACAAGAGAGATGATACGAAATTTCGCCTCTACAATAGCCAAAGAGGCAGTCAGCGAGAGCTGGGTTACTCGCTTCATCAACCGGCACAGCATTCATCTCATCTCGCAATGGGCAGTCGGCATGGACAGCAATCGCCACAAGGCTGATTCAGAGGATAAATATCGCCTCTATTTTCAGCTCCTACACAGCAAGATTGATCAATATCAGATAGATCCTCGTCATACCTACAATATGGATGAGAAAGGCTTCCTAATTAGTCTGGTTAGCAGATCAAAAAGGGTATTCAGCAGGCGAATGTGGGAGAAGAAGGAGGTTAGGGCATCACTCCAGGATGGCAATCGCGCGTGGATCACGCTCCTAGCATGTATCTGCGCTGATGGATCAGCTCTGCCACCAAGCCTCATCTATGAGGCTGCCAACAAGGGCATCCAATCAGCCTGGGTAGATGATATCAAGGCAGGAGAACATGAAGTCTTTATCACCTCATCATCCTCTGGCTGGACGAATAACGATATTGGACTTGCCTGGCTTGAGCAGGTGTTCGATCGCTGCACAAAAAAGAAGACTCGACGATTATATCGACTCCTAATCCTAGATGGCCACGGCTCCCACATCACTATGGACTTTATCAACTACTGTGATCAGAACAGGATCCTCCTTGCTATCCTGCCTCCCCATTTAACTCATACGCTTCAGCCACTTGATGTTGCCATGTTTAAGCCTCTCTCAACTGCCTACTCAGAAGAACTATCGAGATACCTTCACATAAGCCAAGGCCTAGTTTCTATTAAAAAGGCTGACTTCTTCCCACTATTCTGGAATGCGTGGAACGCCTCCTTTAAGGAATCAACTATCCTCAGCTCTTTCAAAGCAACAGGCATATCACCTCCTGATCCTGATCCTATCCTTGAAAGGTTCGCCCAGGATCAGGAATCAGGAGATAGCTCCTTATCAGGACTCAGCGATCATGACTGGAGAAAGATGGATAGGCTTATGCGCTCTGCAGTAAAGGATCAGAGTAGTAAAGATACACAGAAGCTTTGTCAATCGCTCCACCATCTATCTGTTCAAAATGAGCTACTCCACCATGAGTTAGATGGGGTTAAGCAGGCGCTATCTATCAAGAAAAAGCGTGAAAAGAAGGGCAAAGCTCTAGATCTTCAACAGCGTAAGGAGTACCATGGTGGAGCAGTCTTCTGGTCACCAAGGAAGGTGAGGGAGGCACATGTTCGTCAATCAGTCAAGGAACAGGAGGAGAAGGAGCAGCAGCTTCAAAAAGCAGAGACAGCAGAGCTGAAGAAGGCAGCTAAGTTATATAAGGAGAAGATCCAGCAGGAAAAGCGTGCTGCGCGAGAGGAGGCTAAAAAGGTGAAGGAGAAGGAGAGGGCTAAGAAGGCAGCAGAGCGCGCTCGCCAGAAGGAGGCAGCCAACGCTGCAAAAGCTCTACAATCTTCCCAAAAGGCTAAGAGAAAGGCCGCGCAGCCATCTCTACAGAGTAGAAAGCGTCAGAAACATGTGGTTAGTACTATAGCTGCTAAGGAGGCCGCAGGTGCTGCATTAGCAGTTCCACTTAAGACTACGCGGCGCGGCCGCAACGTCAAGCTTCCAAGGAAATTTAAATAGTACAAATTAATCGCATGCCTCTGTTTACTACTCCACTTCAAAATCTTATGATAATAGCTATTGTGGGTGGCTCTACAGCCTCATCTTTGGGATGCCGGAGATGGTGTTGGGCGGGGCGTTACGCGAATCCGGGCGTTACGCGCACGGACACGTTACCCTAGCTTGGCAGTCCGTGCAACGCGTCACTCTATGCAACACCCCAACATAATCGCTCGGCCACAAACATGAGGCTATAGAGACAGCCACAAAAAATAATATCACGAGATTTTCTGGAGTTGAGGTCTCTAAGGCCCGTAGATAATTGCTAGCTACTCAGATTATCGATATCTGCTTAGTGTTTTGATGATTCGGCCTCTGCGTGACTGTGAGGCGGATGCAACAGATAAGGCCTCATCAATATCTACAGCCTTACGCTGAGCCTGTTTCTTCTTAATAGATCTGCTAGAAGGCTTTGAGGCCTTCTTATTACCTTTTTAGGATAATCTGATACGTTTCTGAAGTTGATTTTGTGCCTTGCGGGCCTGTTGTTTGAGACGTCGATCTGCAGCCTTATCAGCCCTCTGCTTTGCGCGCGCATCTCTAGCAGCTGCTCGAGCAATACGCCTCTCCTGGAGAAGTCTTGCCTTGAGCTGCTGGCTGGCCCGACGAGCCTCTGCTTGCTCACTTTTTTGAAGCTGTTTTTGCTGATCCTCTATATCTTTTTGGTGTTGACGATCGCGGGCCCGCTGCACGCTATGAGGTGACCAGAAAACAGCTCCACCATGATACTCATCTGGCCGATCAAGAGGTAAAGGCCTGCCTCGCTTTGAGCGCTTCTTCTGTATCGATAGGGCCTCGCGGAGGCCATTGTTTTCATGCTCCAAAAGCTGTTTCTGTACAGAGATATGGTGTACAGTTCGACTGAGCTTCTTGGCCTTATTATCTCCGCCTGTATCCACAGCGGCCCTTAGTAGCCTATTGATCTTTCTCCAATCTGAAGCACTGAGTACTGAGGTTGAGCTTTCTCGTGATCCTTGCTCAGATAGTTAAGACTGATCAAATCTATTGAGTATAGTCGTCGGATCGAGCGGGGAGATGCCTGTAGCTTCAAAGGCCCGGAGGATCAATGGCTGCCTTATTGTATTGACCTAGGCCTGCCAGAACAGGCTAAAGAAATCTCTCTTAGCGATTGAGGCCAGTCCCTGGCTGTTATTTATGAAGGCTGATAGCTCGTTCGAATATGCTGTTGATAGAGGCTTAAAAACACAGACATCAAGAGGCTGCAACGTATGCGTAGAATAAGGCGGATATATGGCTAGCAGGATCCTATTGCGATTACAAAAGTTAATAAAGTCTATTGTGATATAAGATCTATGGCTATTAAGAATTAATAGCTGATACAATTGTCTAGATTTTGGCTTTGTGAGCCGATTAAACACTTGTTGCAGCCATGCAAGGCCAATCTGATTATTGCTCTAGCCAGATTCTAATACCGTGATAAAGGCCTGATGGTGTTTAGGATTAATATCCTCGGCCCAGCTTAATTGTATGTTGATAGAGCTGGCCTGATAGATAAGACCTGGGGCTAAGGCAGATCCGTTGGCGCATATACAAGCTATGATCGATATCCACTTATAGCTGCCATCTTATATTGCTTGCCTCACAGCCTTGGCCTTATATAGAGGCCTATTGAAGATCCTCTTAGAGCGGGAGGTGATGCCGAGCAGGAAGCCTTTCTCGTCCATATTGTACGTATCTCGAGCCTCGATCTGATATTGTTCGATCTTACGCTGCAAGAGCTCGAAGTAGAGCTTATATTTGGCTGGAGAATTAGCTTTGTGGCGATTGTTGTCGATGCCGGCTGTCTATCGAGATATCAAGGATTCCTTGTTCCGCCGTACAAAGCGATCAACCTAGGATATTAAGATCTGCTTTTTGGCTATATGTGAAGCAAAGCTCTGTATCATCTGCCTTGTAGGAGGAAGGCCACGTTCGGTGAGCTGTTTGATATATTGTAGAAGCTCTACTTCTTGTTGTTGGCTGATATTTCGACGCGCGGAGTTGGCAGCTGCACCTGCTTGTGTGACGCCTTGGTGCCGACGCGTCAGTGTAGAAGTCACAACACCGTGATCCTTTGCAACCTGTCTATATGAGAAAGATTCTCCTGGCTCTCGCGATTCGATTGCTGCTATCGCAGCCTCAATTGGATCCATATTGGTGGAGATATGGCGCGTCAAAGTTGGGGTGTTGCATGGCGGGGTGTTGCATGGAGTGACGCGTTGCACGGACTGCCAAGCTAGGGTAGCGGAGACCCTGTTACAAATGGGCCATTGCGATGATGCTGCTGTTCTACAGCAAGAAGCCTTGAACGCATGTATGGACTGTTTAGGGGCCGATCATCACGAAACTCTGGTGACGAAGTGTAAACTTGGGCAGTCTCGATTTCACCAAGGTCGCAATACTGAGGCGAGCAAGATACAGGAAGAAGCTGTTGCCAGCTTAGAGAAACACCATGGTCCCGACCACGAGGATACTCTCAATGCGATGGATGATTTGGGACGAACGCTTGGATTGTTCTACACTGTAGACTCCATCAGAAGGGCCAGGGAGCTGCATTCCAAAGCCGTCGAAGACATGAAAAAAGCAAAGAAGGACCACCATACGCGCACTTTACAAGCATGTGAGGACCTGTGCTGCACGGCTGTGAAAAGCGGTGAAATATCGCAGCTGAAAGAAGCTCTCGAAATGATGACCGAAGTACTTCGAGTGCGAAAAGAGAAGCTGGGCAAGGAACACGCATACACATTACTTGCCATGGTGAACCTGGCATGCGTCAAAAGCGGGTTGGGCGACCTGGAAGGCGCTGAAGAACAAGCGTTACCTATAGCCGAACGCAATCTAGGCCCCGACCATATCGGCTTTCTGTGGGGCGGATACGAACTCGGGAAGATATGGGTGAAGCAGGAAAGATGGGAAGATGCAGAGCGGCACCTCGCCGATATCACAGAACGTCAAGCCAAAATACTCCAGGGTCGAGGAAGGTATTTTTTTATGAACAAAGCTGCATTCCGCAACTATACTATGGCAAAAGAAAATCTAGCTATAAACTTTTTTTCTGTGTACCAGCTCTGTGAGATACCATGTGAATACATGTGAAAGCGAACAGTTCATGATCTGACTGTGAAGTGCCTGTGGGTCTCGGTCGAGACCGTCGAGGGAGGTATCATCCAGATAGACTTGGAGGGTTGTCAGAGCTAGTTACAGTATATCATGCGCTTGGTAAGATGGACGGGTGTATAAGTGTTATAGATGAAGCATTGGAGGGTTTTCAAAAAATCAGTCAAAATGAGCATGCCGCTGCAAGGAAGTCGAAAGAGAACAGGGAAAAATGGACCGGTGAGGAGATTACAAACGCCAAAACAGATCCCTGTACCCGGCCTCAGCGTACGTAGTAGTACCTTCTAGGGTTTAGAGATGGCCTCATTACAATGCTCATGACTCATATGCCAAATTCCCCAGATCAGTAGCTAGCACATGCACAGAGCTTATTTATTTCAACATTGTCAACAACACCAACGGTCTAAAACTAGAAGATGCAGCCATGAGACATAGTAAAAATGCAGTATATTCGTTAACTCCGATGATATTGTATGTACTCTGTGTTCCTTTCACGCAATCATTCATCGCATCGATCATAGTCCCCATCGTTTCCCATGTCTTCGCCCGCCGCAGCTGTTGGCCTCCAGTTTGCTTTGCTCACTCATGCCAAAACGCTGGCACAACACAAGTACTGCATTGTACACGCGGAAACACCAGATGAGATAATTGGAGGTCATCAAATGGATCCTCGATTAACTCACTGGACAGAATGGTAGTTGTGTATCTGGAACCGGGGCTTTGTAAGGAGCCACGAGAAGGCATGACTACGAACAGATGCTGATGTTTTCGCACAAACCAGCCGTAAAACATGGAATATACTTTTCGTTCGGGCCCTTATTGTCAATCCAACTGTCCCGGTCTCTGCGGACTGGAAGTTAAAAAGTTACTGGTAAGAAAAAGTAGTTAAGAGTGCGATAGAAGGCGCAGATAGTATAGCGCTTAACCACAGCGGCGGGTCGTTACCACAAACGCTACACACATTGACGAAAACAGTAATGGGTGTACAAACAGTGCGCATGACCAGTTTTGTTTATTTGGTGCTCTGTGTGCGTGAAAGCAGTGTCACTGTCGTGCTGGATTGATGAAATGCTCCGAAGGCCTACTAACGTCGACTACCACGATCTGGACTTGGTAGCGGAACGCAGCCGTACCGGGTCTAGAGTGAGATGCACCACGGCAATAAGGTTTGATTTTAGGGCCCCCGGCCATTTTCGTGAGCTGCCCATGGCCGTGCGGCTGGCAGGGCATGGTGCCACGGCGCGGCGGCCGCGTCAACACTGGCGCACAGCACAGCGCCCGCAAAGGCATCTCACAGCGATAAGGCCATGATGGTGTGTTCGGCGTCGAACGGCCTGCGAACTGCTTCGGGCCACGCGCCGCCGCTGCGAACTGCTTCGGAGCACTGACGCAGCAAAGGCCAAATGGCCCGGCAGCTCTCGCCTCTGCATGGAGCCGGGGCCGCGCCGGGGTGCGCCGTTGCTCTCGAACCTTGAATGCAAACACGCCGCTGAGTGGCTCGCCCTGCCGAATTGCGTCTACGGTCTTCCTGCCTCGCTCAGGCTGCACGGCGCGGGCTGGTCGAAGGCGACGCGGCGGCTTGACTTCATCCGCCCTCTCTCTCCCCTCTGCCAGTGCCCATATTAACCATGACTGCAGCCCGCGCCTCTCTTCAGGTCACGCCTCGCCGCCGCCAGCTGCGCTGATGGTCCTGTAGCCGTACTCCGCGCCCGGGCAGGATGGCCTTGCCTCAGGCTGCGACCCCGGCTTGGGTCCTCGACACGCCCACGCCCATGTCCACGCCCACGCCCGATCCCACCCAGCCAGAGCTGCTGGCCGCGGCGCGACGAATGCAGACGGCCAAACGACGCGCCGAGGACAGCGGACGACCCGCGCCTGCTGCACGCCGCCGCTCGTTGCGGCGCGTAAAGGACTCCAAGGAACAGCTCCGCACGACAAGAGCACGCGGCACGAGCAGCGCGACCACCGACTCCTCAGCGCCGAGCACCGCAGCCGGGCGCTCGTTCACCGTCGCCAACATCAACAACGGCATCATCTACCTCAGGTACGTCGGGGGATTCGCCGCCGCTTGGGATCGTCTTGTCATCTCAGTATACGCCCCAACTGCTGACCTCTGCCAGGCCCTCGGTCCGCCCTGCCCATCAGCGCTCTCGGCCGCTGCCCGAGCCCATCTTCCCGCAGACACCCCCCGACAGTGCCACCCTCGACTCCCAGGCGCGCCCCACGAGCGATGACTGGGAGAAGAGCGTGTTTGGCTCCAGGACACCGACCCGCGCCGAGCTTGCCCTGCCGCTGCCGACGGCCGTGACGACGGACGATGATCTCAAACTCTCGTGGCCTGCGTACCCCGAATCGCCCCCTCCCCCCGCTGTACACCACGTGCGCTCGCGCTCCTTCTCTACCGTCGACGACCACACGGTGAGCTCGCACAGTGCCGAGCCAGGGACGTTCAAGGTGGTCATCGAACGCTCGGGACGCCCGAAGACGGCCGACACCGGGACGTTCCCCATTCTGGAAGTCCCCATCCCCCACTATCGCCTGGGAACGCCGCGCTTCAGTGCGCGAGGGACGGCCATCTTGCGCAGCTCAGTGTACACGAGCGCTGCGGCGACCGAGGACCGCAGGTCGTCCTTCTTGAGCCCCCAACGCGCGACCCACTCGTTCCTCTCATCCCGACCGCAATCTGACCTTTACTCGCCCGGTTCCTTCAACTTTCGCGCCACCATGGATCTTAGGCCTCCCCTTCCGTCCCCCGAACCCTCTTCAGCCCGCATTTCCACGCTTCCAATCGGGCCCCAGATCTACGACTCGCTCACTACAAACCCTGACGACAACGCTGTTGTACGCTTCTCACCGACTGGCGATATAATTGCGGCCACACCTTCGCGATTAATCGCGCACATTACCTCACCCAGTTTCCTTGATTACGAGCTGCTCTCCGATTTTTTCCTCACTTTCCGCTCGTTTCTCGGTAGCCGTGAACTGGTCGCTTATCTTTTGGCTCGTCTCAGGTGGGCCGTCAATAGACAAGATGACTTCGGTCGCATTGTACGCGTCCGGACCTTTGTCGCCCTTCGGCACTGGATTCTAAATTACTTCGTCGACGATTTTGTGCCAAAGTACCGTCTGCGCGTATACTTTTGCGAGCTAGTGAATGCGCTGTACAAGGACCTTAAGACTCGAGAAGACGGCGGTGCCGGCGATATCAAGATTGTTGGTGAATTGAAGAAATGCTGGAGGAGGACGTGTGCTTTATATTGGGATAGCGATGACCGCATAGGCCACGATTCAGCAGACCAAGACCTGCTCCCCGGGGGTCAGGCAGGGTCGCAAGTGTCTATGGAAGAGTCTGCGTTCGCTGCTCTCGTACCCACCACTCCAACTCGAGATACGCCTCCACGCCAAGTGAGTTCCACCAAACCGGAAACCATCGGATCGAATCCCAGCGATCAATTTGCGAGCAGGCATATGGACTGGGCGCATAGGGCTCGCCATACTCCCCAAAACTCGCTGAGCACCCCGTATATACCCTCACAAGATTACTCGGGGGTCAGAGTACCCTTGTCGCCAGAAAGTGAGCACAGCATGCAGGTGTTGTCTTGCTCGATTCCCATAAAAGGGTTGAATAAACCGGAGCCGACGAAAGACGTTCCCTTGTATGCATACCCAGTACCATATACAGTATCTACAGCATCTCCTCGTCTTGCAACCAGTCCACAGCAACCAGCAGCCTCGACTAAGAAGGCCAACAGGCTATTGCATGGGCACAAACGTAGCGGGAGTTTTTCGGACGCCTTACGGGATAACAGAGCACCCCTCTCACTCCCGAAAAGCGCGCCTGCTGACGTGGATATCACAACCATGCCTAAAATACCTGGCAGCCTCGTACGCGGTGGAATTTTTCAACCGGGTTCGCCATATCTTGATACCAAGAATGTCGGCTTGCGTCATGCGAGATCACGTTTAGAATTGGCACACGAAGATGTTTTAGGCAGTGACTTGCAGATCCGTGGAGGACATGCGCAAAACCCGGGGATGAAGAAACTTCTCGGAAGCGTTCGTCGGGCTTTGAGCAGCAAACACCCGTCTGTTTCGTCGCCTCATTTCTCTACTGTCTTCCAACACCATCATGCACCCTCCTCTGCACGATCTTCCAATGCTGGTACTGTCCCGGTTGGTCCCGGAGCTGCCCAAAAACGTCGAAATACCCGCTCCCGGCCTCAAGTCCGAATTGACGCGCTAGCATCTGCGGTTGCAGAGAGTTTCAAGGAAGCAGTGCAAGAACAAATGAGAAACGAGGAGCGCCGGAGTACTATGCCCACCCTGGGCGGGTTTGAGTTCGAATTCGAGAAGCGCGATCCGAGCAGTGTTAGCGAGAAACAACAGCAAGCAGCGAAAACTCAGGATTTGCGGTTGCACAGCGGTATCACGTCAGGGAGCAAGTCCATAGTTATCATGGACGACACAGGCGCCCCGCCCCTTCCGGTAATGTCTGGAGCCTTACCCGACTCCGATAAGGAATACGAGTTGATCACCAGCGTTCCGACTGATCTGACAAAAGTCGCTTCAATTGACAAAAAGTTGATCGAAGCTAATGCATCGCCCATCCCCCACACTGAGCTCATATGTGCGCCTAGCCCGAAAGAAATGTCTCACGGGTCGACCCAGCTCTCCATGCCAACTCAAAGCCCTAGAGAAATGTCTCACGGATCGACCCAGCTCTCCATGCCAACTCAAAGACGCTCCCTCTCAGCCGGTCATGAACGGATGCATTCTTTCCGTCGCCGAGGCTCCACCAAAACCTCAATGTCGCGCCCTATATGTCTACGCCGACATACTTCTCACGCCAGCGGTCTGAGTAGACACCAAAAGTTTTCGAGCATTGCGACTTTTCAGACTATATCGTCGGACAATGATCCCTTCCAATTTGACCGACACCCCGATGATTCTGCGCTGAAACCGGCTCGTTTACTACGCCGTCGTCCAGGTGGTGATCTTCGCGCCGCCGACCACGTGCAAGATTTGGAACAAGGGCAGCGCCCTCACTCCACCGGATCCCTATCGAACCGTACTCATTCCATTGCGAATTCTGTAATCTTGAGGTCGGATCGATTCGTTGAACCCATGAAGGAAACTGGGAAGGGAATTGAAGATGAAGCCGAACGGGGAGCACCAAGAAAAAACCAGATTTCATTGGTCGACACACATTCCTCGCAGCCTAATCTTAGGCCTTCTTTCGAAGCTGAAGTAGCAAAGCTGGCAGCTTTACCAGATGACATCGACGACGATGGTGGCATTGAATCAGCGCTGATGAAACTCGAAGGAAGATTCGAGAAGAAGTCGCCGGTCCCTTCCATAAGCACACCAGACCAGACCCCTAGGGTCACTGTCGAGCCGGATACCTATCGTCCTACTGGAGCGCCAGCCAGGCCATCAAAACCTCACACAGCATCGAAGTGGGACCCTTCGCCACCTAAAAGCTACGTCAAAGGGACGGAAGC
Source organism: Laburnicola sp. R22_1 (assembly GCA_014281115.1). Taxonomy (NCBI): domain Eukaryota; kingdom Fungi; phylum Ascomycota; class Dothideomycetes; order Pleosporales; family Didymosphaeriaceae; genus Laburnicola; species Laburnicola sp. R22_1. The sequence goes on along the minus strand of JACONQ010000001.1, from coordinate 1,993,916 downwards.
TGAAGGCCAAGAGATGCACCATCTTTCTGGAGAAGCATTCAACCGACGCAAACCTGCAGTCAATTCCGCTATCGGATCAGACGATTCGTACTCTTCAATTCCGTTGCTTGATCGGAACTTGAGCGAAATTACTGGTTCACCCCGAGCACATACGATGGAAACCATGAGGTCATCAGCGAAGCCCGCACCACTGAAACCCACGAGCCCTGCCCCGCGCCAGGAAGAGCAAACTACAACGCACTTGTCTTCCTCGAATTCTTCGATGGAATACGTCATCAAGACGGACAGTATGAAGAGGATTCCGAAGAATGCCACTGTACCATGCTCTTCCGTACCTCGCCAATCCTTTCTTCTCGACGATGACGAAGATCTCAGTGAAATCGACTCGGCGAGAGCAGCTATGTCTGATGACAGCCATGGAGTGAGAAGCTTCTTCGAAGACGAAACGCCCGTTGGTGACACCGAGAAAGAGTTTCTACCTACTCATCCTATGCGACATCCACCCACCCCTCCTCTCACAGCCAATCGCTTGGAAGGTTCTCTGCCCCGCGTCGATACCACCGTCTTCGACAGAGGCCTTCCCACCCCCGGTCTAACGCCAACATCGCGTCTCAATATCCAGTCTTTTGAGCCTGTCGACCAGCCAAAGGAGTCAGGAAGCGAGCTACAAGAGCTGAAAAATGAGAGCTCGCCATCGGAACCTCCACACCTGCCCTTTATCCTTGCCTATGACTCGGAGACACTCGCTCAACAGTTCACTATCATTGAGAAAGACGCCCTCGATGAGATTGACTGGAGGGAGCTTGTCGAGCTTCGATGGAAACAGTCTTCTCCACAGATACTTGATTGGGTTCAGTACCTGCGCACACAAGAAGCAAAAGGCGTTGACGTTGTCATTGCTCGTTTCAACTTGGTTGTCAAGTGGGCCGTATCCGAAATAGTTTTGACGGAGAGCATTGAGGAGCGAGCTCGTTGCATCGTCAAGTACATCCACATCGCTGCGCACACCCGACGGCTACGAAACTACGCGACCATGTATCAGATCACAATCGCTCTCTTATCGAGTGACGTGTCTCGTCTTAGGAAAACGTGGTCGCTTATTCCCGCCGCCGAAGTACAGACCATGAGAGAACTGGAAGCTCTCGTTCAACCGTTGAAGAACTTCCACAATCTCCGCGTGGAAATGGAGTCAGCAACCGCCGAGGAAGGATGCATTCCATTCATTGGTAAGGGTATGCACCTAGTTATAATGAGCATCGTTAACCACATGCAGGTATATATACAAGAGATCTGATCTACAATGCCCAAAAACCTGCGTTCATCGACGCTCCCCCTGCGGATGGAGAGAAACTCGTTAATTTCGAACGACACCACACGGCTGCCATGATCGTCAAAAGTCTCCTACGCCTCTTAGAGGCGAGTTCCCGATACTCATTCAATGTCGAACCAAACATTATCAGCAAATGTCTCTGGATGGCTGCGTTGAGTGACGATGAGATCGCGAAGCGTAGCCGCCAGTACGAATAACAGATACCCCCGAAACGATTGTACAGCATCGACGCACATGGCACATCGTTTTCGACTTAGCTGCGTCCATAATCTATTAATATGCTCTTGGGGCGTTCACCTCCGCCATCATCTCGGCACGAATTACGACCACGTTCATATTTCTTTTACATATTAGTATCTTAGCCATTTCGCAGCCTATAGGCCATCACACGCACTACAGTGTATAGAATTAATCGCTCACGCTGGGCGGGGGTGTATATATTGTCCGCACTTTTTGTTTATCTCTTTTGCATTTGTATGTAGTTTTTGCGCTTCGGTGCTTGTTTGTATGAGATTCCGTGTATCGCTGTGGTTGGCCTGGGAGAGGTCAGCGTCTAGGTCTGGGGATGACCATGACAAGGCGCTGGTAGCTGGTGGTAGCTGTTGTGTTGATGGAAGACGTGGGATGCAGACGCGTAAATGAATACACACAATGCCCTCCCTTGGCGTCAGCTTGGGTGAGGGTATCCTGACTCTTTTCGTGTTTTAGATGCCATGTGTAACGGGTTTATAAGGCGACACGGTGCTCGACCATGCTCAGCGTCGCTGAGGAATAATTCCGCTATTTTCGTCATTCAGATGAGGGATGTTGCTAATAAAAGCCCGCAGTTACCCAGGCTGCGGACATGGGTCTAGTGGGGGCGGTACGGCTGCGTGAGCGACTGGCGATCCCCAACTTCAGCCTTACCTGTCCACATGCCCTGCCAGGCCCCCGAGATGGCGTTTTCTCTGCGAAAAGTGACCGGTCATAGCGTGGGCATGTCCCCTCGTTCGTATTCAGCAGCTGCCTGGCTAGCTTACAGATGCGCCCACCGGGACGCCATTTCCCATCGATACTCGGGCATCTGTCCGCCGCGAACAGTCGCACGACGTCTGCGTACCCTTGGTAGCCGTGTGTGGCCTATTGCGCTTGATCTAGATAGCCTCCAATACGGCTTAGCAGCATGGAGACTCCTATGCACAAACGGTCCAAGTCGGACCCGCCCCCTATCTTAGTTACAGCTGAGGGCGCTGAGCCGCAGCCAGGTATGGACAGTGAGTAGAACCTCGACATCGGTACAGACTGAAATATAGACTGACCTCACGTTAGGGCAAACACGATCCCACACGGCGTACGAAGCACCGAAAGACCCGCCCACCTTCCGCGAACGCCGCCAAAGCCCCTGGGAACGAGGGCACCGTCGACAGCGCAGCCCAAACGTCGAATGGCACGAGAAATGGACCAAGGAGAACTGGCAGAACGGGCGCGTCCTGCTCATCGACTACGTCGGCAAGGAACACACCTCGCAAGGCCGGCGCAAGATCGTAGCGCAAGAGTTCAACGACATCGACGGGCTGCGGAAGTTCTACCGCAACGAGGAGCTGGCGCACCAGGCGGCGCTGCGGGTGATCCACGTGCAGAATGCGAGCTGGGCGACGCGGTTCCTGCTGCGCAAGTTCAACATCGACGCCAACGACGATCTCGTCGGGACGAGCTTTGGCCGCTGGGCGCGCTACGAGAGGCCGCAGCGACGCGCGAATAAGCCGGTGCTCAATGGGAAGACGTTTCGCGCGCAGAGGGATCCGTGGCGCGGCATCAGTCGCACGTCGTTTGGGTGCGACTATTTGCGGCATTATGCTGTGGATCGGCTTTCGGACGCGCAGCAGGACAACAATAAGACGACCAAGATGATGCAGTTGAATCACTATGATGAGTTCGACATGCCGACGCACACGTATGATGTTTTTGTGCAGCGGCTGAGCGTTTATGTGCAGTTGAGCTATGATGAGCCTGGCGCGGACATCGATCCGAATATCAGCAATCCGTATGATGAGGAAGAATATCAGTATCATGAGAATCTGAAGAAGCAATATAATGCTGATGACTACATACCCAAGCTGAAGACGCTCGACAATGGGAACACGATTATCATCTTCGAACACTCGCAGTCCGGGTCGGTGGAGGATACGCTGATTGGGGCACGGCAGCAGATTGAGATGAAGTGGAGGCGGTTGACGTTTTACATGCCCAAGACGGACATTGACGACGATGAGCTGATGGTTTCCAAGTGCATGGATTTCATCCTTCGGGACGTCTTCCGGGCGCTGGCGTATAATTGGGAGAAATACAGTAACCTCTGCGAAGCCCATGTCGGTATTCTGGAAGACAAGATTTATGAGAATCCAGCCGATGAAGGGAGAGCCCCAGAGCTTTGGACGAACGCGAGTCTGTGGCTCAAGGTGGAGCGCCTCATGTACCTGCACACGGATCTGATCAAGGAAATGCGCAGCTACTTGCATGAGCTGGATAATATGGACCCGTCTGAGGACCAGCAGTGGTTGGAGTCGTCGGCCGAAGAGTTGGAGAAGCTGACGACGCAGTTCCAAGAAGGCGTCGTCAAACCCACCGACAACCTCTCCGACCTCATGTACAAGAGCGTGGGCATCCGCGACGCACGCCACTCCATCCAGCTCGGCCTGTCCATGTGGCGCCTGAGCTGGATAACCTTTGTTTTCCTCCCTCTCAGTTTCATCTCCAGCTTCTTCGGCATGAACGTCGACACCTTCTCCGACCAGCCGTCGATCAAGTACTTCTTCGTCGCTTCCATGGCCCTCTTCGCCGTTGTCATCGTCCTCTGGTACATGATGAAACACACGCTCTCGTCGCAACACCAGGAGACGCTCCGCAGAGGCGCCTACGAGCGCCTCTACAACGAGCTCTCGGCCAAGCATCCCAAACTGTGGACGCGCCGCGGGCCCCGCGAAGGCATCGTGCCCGTAGGCTGGTGGGCAGGCCTCAAATGGCGCGCCATGACGCACTGGTTCAACTCGGAGCGCACGGTAACGGCAACGCGCAACAACAGCAACAACAACAACAACTACTACTACTACTACTACAACAACTACATCGACGACGACGCCGGCGACCAGGAACTCGGCACCTGGTCCCGCACAAAAAACTACCTCACGAGAAGATGGCTGTCTACGCTGCCTGTCATGCCGCGCAACGCCTCCGACGTAGACGTCTACCTGCGGTCGGAAAAACCGGATAAACCGACGCTCGGCGAACTCATGGAGTCGATTGCGCCGGTTAGTCTGGCGGATGGGCTGCCTACTGCGGCGAATAGGATCAAGTCGAGGTCGCGGCGGTCGAGGCTGAAGTTGAGGGACTGGAGTCCCGCACGGAGCGAGGCGAGGAGCGAGAGGCAGAGGGAGAGGGAGAGGGAGAGCCCGGGGCAGCAGGTGAGGGGTGCTAGTAGTGATGATGGGAGGCCCGGGAGTGGGGTTATGGTGGAGGAGAAGGGGGTTGGGAGTGAGGATGAGAGGAGCGAGGAGGGGAGAGAGGCGCAGAGGAAGGGGTTTCAAGAGAGGTTGAGTGTGCCGTTGCATCCTGGGGGTGCGGGAAATGTAGCGGGAGGGCGGTGAGGGAGATGGGAAGCTTGTTTGGGAAGTATATTTAGGCCATTAGTTTCTATACAGTGCTACCCTGGGATACGTGATATACGCTTAAATCGATGAGCAACACCCACCATCCACCATCTTAAGAACAATCAGTCATGAAATGAGGTCGATGAGCGATGAGCCATCCCCCACCCACCACGAAACACCAAACAGCACAGTCATAAAAGTCAGCATGAGTCACAGTGGCAAAAATACCAACACGACACCAAAACGTCAAAGTACAAAGCGTCGAATTCTCACTCAGCACACACGCATACACACGGAGACACCAACGTCAAAACCACCCAAACAAGAATATTCCACATATCCCTACATCTCTTGCTCATAAACCCAACCTTCCTACCCATCCGCGCAGCCCCAAGCGCATCCCCCCTCACCAACAAAACGCAATAAATATCCACTAAATATCTGCATTCCACCGATCCAAGGCTTGAGACCCCAACCGCTTCCGTATTTCCACAAGAGCGCGTATGCCACCAGCCCAGCAAAACAAAAATAGAACAACTAAGACGTGCAACAAGAAAAAAAGAGAAAAAAAAAACGAAACGCCAATACTGTAGACAGGCGGTAGGTATCCAAGAACGCCAAGGCATTTCCCCACCCAGCCCTTTACTCATGAAAACCTCTCTTCGAGAAAAAATATATAAAGAGTCAGCCACCGGGGCAGTGATTGTACATGCTGGAAACGCCGCGCAGAAACATCCGCCAAGGCACAAACGTGCCGAGTCCACCGAGACTGCGACGGTGATAAGTATGACGGTATTAGGTTGTGATAACTGTGTTGTTTCGTAGACGTCGTTGAGCCGCTCATATGTACAAAGAGGCGGTAGATGTGTAGCTAAGGGTAGTGGTCGTAAGATTGCGATTCGTAACTGCGGCGATTATGCGGATGCGAACTCGGAAGCAGCTTCTTCCTTGTATTGTTGTAGCTCGAGGAGTTGGCTCTGAAGCGCGCTAATAATGTCTGCCATGGGGCAAGCCTGCTGCAAGAGCGGGCTTTGTCCAAAGGGTCGAACCATGTGTCGGAGAGCCAAGGTAGTCGCACACGTCTGTGAGTCATATTAGCGCGAGGTCCCATTCAACATCAGATCAAAAGACATACCTCGATCCTCGAGATCTGATGCTCGACGAAATTAATTAGGAATCGATCCGTTATCTCGCCACCCTTATTCTTCATTCTCTCCAACAAAGCCGTCTCCGGTGGCTTCAATTCAACACTGTCAGGATTTTCCAGCGCGCTGCAGAGCATCTCTAGACGCAAGCTGACGTTCCAAAGATCCCAGACATTCTCCGTATCGATTGTGAGCTCACTGCCAGGCATCTTTTGCCCAGCTCCAGGCGCAGGGGGTGCTGCTGCCTTCTGCTCCAGCTGCCGTTGAACTTCGAGTCGACTGGCAAGGGAATGTGGGTACATCAGGTAGATGTATTCGGGATTTTCAAGGCCCTTCAATCGGCGCTCACCTAGATCTTTCACCTCGAAACCCTGGCTACTCAGCGATCGCAGCTCCTGGCGAATTGCCTGTGTCATTTGGTCGTCGCTATATTGTTCGTCCGAGCCAGTCGAGTTGTTCCGATCACCTTCAATGTGAGTCTCGAGCAATCGTTGGATCTCCGCTATGAAATCTGAGGACACGGTGATTTGACCTCCATCCGCAACAGAAGAGATACGCGAAGCTCGATTGACCATCGGACCAAAATAGTCCATACGTTTGGTAACGGGGTCAACTTCGCACACCGGGGCACCCCAATGAACGCCCATGCGGACCGAGAGACCACGGAAGATGACGTTGCCATTGGGGTCGACTACTTCTTGTCCGTTCACGCTACTGAGAATCTCTTGCGGCCACGGTACCTCAAGAAGTTGACTCTGTATGGTGAAGCACCAAAGAAGAGCTGATGTGACGGTTGGGAATGCCACCATGAAGGCGTCTCCTTCGGTCTTGACTTCGTAGCCACCGATAATACGCAGTTGGCGACGCATCAGCTCGTTGTGCATTTTGATAGCAGACCTCATTGCGATTGGATACGTCTCCCAGAGAAGAGTGGAGTTCTTGATGTCTGTAAAGACTAAGCTGACCTCACCAGTCGGAGCATCGACTTCGTTGTCGAGACGAGCCAGCTTGGAGTCATTGGGCAAGTTGCGCGCACGCTTGCCTCGAGGTCGGAGGAAGAAGTCGTCTGGTGAGCCAGATGGCCCCATTGACATGCTATGGGTTCGGTAACGCGCTCTTTGCTTGCTCTTCAAGTCGCTCACTCCTAGCAGCATAACCATGATCTTATCTGTGGCGCCAAAGGCAATAGCGAGGTCACGGAGCTTTTGAGCTGCACGCATAAGGTCATTTCGTTCCGAACGGGCAACGTCCACGGCGAAGTCTGGGGTAAGGTAGTCCCAGAGTTCTCGGGAGGCTATGAGAATCATCTCGTCGGTGTCACCTAATGTCAGATGACTGATGTGAGGTGAGGCGATAACCGAAGGTGACATTTGCGCATAACCAAAAGCTCGCGAAACTTGGAGGACGTCGTTCAGCTTGCCTTGTCGCGAGACGAAACCACCGGCTTCTCTTATCCTAGCTCTTTCAGCAGTCTCGGCAGGATCATGTTTCCGGGTGAGGATCCTGTGCCCGCCTTCCGATCGGATGAGGAGCGCTTGAGCGTCACCCACATTTGAAAGGTACAATTCCATCTCTTTGAGATATACAACCGTGGCGACACTTCCGGAGGTCAAATCTTCGTCTCCAAGTTCAGGCAAAGAGCCACGGGGTTGCGCAGAGGCCAGCCCAGAATTCTTTTCAATGCAGTGAGTCGCGGCCAGAGCCAGTTCTTTATTCAGACCCAAATATGTGCGACGTAGCGCATCCACCGGACTCTCCTGGGACCGGAGCTTCTCCAGCTCTTCTTGAAATCGGAGCTTGAAATTATCGTACAGATATTTCGCAATCTTTGAGCCACCACCCGAAAGCGGTTGCCCGTCAAAGAGACCTAGGATTTGTTCGTCGTCGTGGCTTCGGAAACGGGGAACGACCATGTCCATCGTAGAGATGTGTTCGCTCCTCCCTAGACTATCAGCCATACCGTACGCCATGGTACCCACGGCCGAACCCGAGGTCCGCACCCTCCTGTCTTCAGATTGTTCAGGCACAGAAGGCACCATCATCGTGACATCCATCAACCCGAGCACTCTCAGATTGGTAAGGGAGGTGAAGCCGGTGAGGTCTTTTCCTTCGCCGCGGCGCATATAATCGTTGCTAGGTTTGATTTCCAATCTTTTGTTGCCGGACAAACTCAGATACTTCAAGTTGTGATTCCAGTTCCAGTTCCAGTCGTAGGGCCAATTTGAAACGTTGTACTTCAAAGCATTGCTGGCGACATCGAGGATAGCTAGTTTTGCTACCTTTCCCAGCTCTGCCGGGAGGACCTGAAACTTATTGTTGTTGATGTGTAGCACTTTGAGGTGGCTGACTTCTTCCAGATCCTCGGCTGGCAGGGAAGTCAAGTCATTGCCAGACAAGTAAAGCTCGGCCAGATGTTGCCATCTCCTGATCGTTCGAGGAGGAATGTCATATATGAGGTTGTAGGATAAGTTCACTATCCTCAATTCAGGCAACAAACACAGTTCGTCAAAAACTTCGGCCTCGAGCCGATTGTCAGCTAGGAAGAGGTGCCGTAGAGATCCCGCGAAGGTCGTTACCATTCTGTTAGAGAGGCTAGAGTCTTTGCGCGAAACAGGTGTGATCGTTCCCTCGGTCGGAGTCCGTGAAACAACTGAAGGCTTCTTTGCTGTGGTGGTGGTGCTCGCGGAACTGTAAGAAGCCATGGAGCCCTTCCTTTGGGTGGCCGATGGGATAGGACCAGAGCTAAGATAGCCTGCAGAAGCCTGACTTGGGCGACGGTTCTGAAAATTTTCCAGCTTTCCTAACTCCTCGTAGCTTGGGCTCGGCCCCAGACCCGGCGTCGACATTGGCGTTGCACCGTCAAGGTTGTTGATCTCCCCAGTCAGAGCTGCAGGTGGAGGGGCGTTACCAGGTTTGGGAAACCCACCAAGCACGTTGGAAGAGACATTTAGGGTCTCCAGTCGCCGCGCATACCATATCTCGGTAGGTAGTCGTCCCAGGTTATTCTCTCGCACGTCCAGGTACTTGAGTTCAGCCAGTCGACCAATTTCGGTTGGGAGCTCGTCCAAAGAGTTCCGAGCAACACTCAAGTGTTCTAGTCTAATAAGCCTTCCGATGCTTGTCGAAAGCGCGCTGAAATGATTCTTGTCCAGTATCAATTTCGTGAGTCCAGTGATCCTAGGAAACAGCTCCTCGGGTAAAGCCGCAAGCTTGGCAGAAGCAAGATTGAGCACAGTCAAAGAGGGCACGGGTTGGCTCATACCGAACCGTGTTACCGGGTTGTGGTTCATGTGCAATACCCTCATCTTCGGAAAGTGGCCTTCAAACGCCGAGATCGAATTGTGACCGATCATGAGGTATTCCAGCCGAGGCAACTGAGACATTACATCCATGCTATTGAGTGAATTGAATCTTACGTCGATCTCCCTCAAATTGACTAGGTTGCTCAATGACGGCGGGAAGCTACCAGAGAGCTTGTTGTTTGTAGCCCAAAGTCGTTCTAGACAAGTGAGCTGGCCGATTTTGGGTAAGCTGCTTATGCAGTTGAAACTGATGTCGAGATCCACGAGTGTGCGTACATCGCACAAGAAATCAGGGAACTCGCTGAGCGAATTGGAGCTCAAATTGAGGCTTCTCAGTGCGCGGTATTGACCAAAGTAGGCTGGCAATCGGGTCAACTTGTTGTTGGAGAGCCTCAGCCCCTGCAAGCTTTGGAGCCTGTGCAGCTGAACATCTTCAAGATCTGTCAATCGGTTGTTGGAAATGTCCAACATGGTCAAACGACTTGCGAGACTTAGGCTTGCCGGTAGGCGCCGTGCCTCGTTGCTTGTGTACTTGATCTCTCTGAGATTGGTACATGCCTGGATAAAATCCCTTGGTACGGCAAGGGACAGATTCCGTGAAAGGTTGAGGGATATTATCTCTGTAGCTTTTTGGTAAAGTGCAATGGGGATGGTGATGAGATTCCGTCCCTGCAGGTCGATATGGCTGAATTTCTGTAATTTGGTGAAGCCTGGATCTTTTCCGAGACTCGAGTACCCGCTTAACTTGGCCGGGATAAAGGTAAATCTGCACAAGTAGCTGTTGTCTTCACGTCCAAGGTCCTCAAGGCGATCCGAGTCCGTATAGCCAGCTTGTTCGAGTAGTCGTTTCTGTATCAACAAAGGACGTTCTTTCGCATCAAGTTGTCGGGACGTATCATGCTTCCGCATCACGATATGGTAATTGTTTAATTCGTCCTGCAACAAGGTCTTCTTGCCCAATGTCTGGATGATTTCGGAGACAGTCGTATTCAACCTTGTCGACAGTGTTGCAAAAGTGGAATCCACCCTGAAAATGCGGACACAATACGTCTTGTTACCGTCTTCTTCCTTGGGCAAGCCATCGGTTTCGTCGAGCTCGGCGTGCGGAGATCCACCCGGGTCCTCTGTGACAACCCCCCACGATTCCGGTATGTCCCACTTTCCATCATCTTTGGATTCTCTTATCCGGTCATCCGTTCCGAAAGTAGTAGCAGGTGCCTCGCCACTAGGCATCGCCAGTGGTTGGTGCTGGGTATTCACGATGCCTTCCATCTCTTCCAGGTTGGTATCAAGGTACCACACGGCGTCATTCTTGTTCGTGTCCGCATTTGCTTCATTTGGATCTTTCCCAGGCGGCTGTTGCTCCTGGGTGGGGGCGGGTTTCTTGTGACCTTTGAGTGGGAAGCGGCCGTGCTCTCGTTTGCCTTCCTTGGACGACTTGTCCTTGGAGCCGTCTGATCCCTTTTTCATCTTCGAGCTGAACGGTCCAGGCACTGGCTCTGCTCGTGTGTTTTTAGCAGATTGTATGGACGGCTGCAGCGAGACCTGGGACGATGGAAGATCTTTCAATGATTCCGGCGCTTGCCGATCTGTCTTGTCTCTCCTACCTTTGAGGCGATCCAATAGCCCGCGCGGGCCTTTCGCGGTACTAGGGGACTTTTGCGCCGTTCCAGGATCTCTGGACATGTCACTGAATGAGCTCGGCGTCGGACTCGATGGGCGTGGAAATAGACTAGTCTTGGAGGCAGCAAAGGCAGATCCAAGCGACGAGCCGTACTGGTGCTGCTGCTGATCTCGACGCAAGCCGTAGGTCGAATCGTCTCGGCTCGTGACTGGTTGCAACGGGTACGGTTGACTGATCTCTATCCGCGACAGAGTCTCGGAGGCCTTGTTGTCGTCCTTACTTCGGTTGTGGCGGTGACCCGGAAATTTCAGCTTGTGGTGGTGGTGGTGGTGGGAGCTTTTGGTAGACTTGAAGGATGGCTGGTCGGCGGACGGACGGCCATTTTCGCTTGGTTGAGATGTGTCCTGAGAGTCCATGTTAGCTGGATTTTGAGACGTGGTTGCACCTGGGCAGTTGCGATTGCACGTGATGCCTGAGAAGCTGCAATGCGTTGATGCAACCGCGGGGGAAGTAGAGGTGGACGTCGCTGCGCGCTCGCCCCTGCCTCGTTTCACCTGGGCATTGCACTCACCTTGTGATCTTGATACTCCCAGGGAGTCACCTCCGACGAGGGCAGCGGCGTGCGCGGTCGTGAACTTACTGGCGATCCGGGCCTGCTGTTGAAGCTACTGTCGAGAGTATTGTTCAATGAATTGGTACGATTTCGACCCCCGCGCAGTGACTGTGCCTCTGTTATATACGGGGTCGTCAAGCTTGTATCAGAGTTCTGACGCGAATCCTGAGGGAAGTCCTCGCCGAAAACATTCTGCAGCCGCTTGTGGTATCCTGCCCGATTCACACTCGACTTGGAGCCCGTGCTACTCACGGTGGTGGCGCTCGCCATGGACGGCCGCCTGTCATCTCTCGGGTAGCCCATCCCATCATCTTGACTATCCTGGCGCGCTAGCCGTGGTGAGAGCTGGGAGACATTCTCATCCGAGTCGTTGAAGAAGCTGCCCCACACGCTAGCAGCCATGGACGAACCATTCGTGCCTGCCGATGCCCACGGTGGTGTTGGCGAGGTGGCGGTGGGTGGATTTCGCGAGATGGACGGTATGCGGCCCCCAGAGGTATCTAGCACAGCTAGCTGTTTACGGTGGTCTCGAAAGTCCCTGTAGTCGTTGGTCTGCGGACTGTCCCAGGTGGAGACTTTGCGGGGTCTGTGGCCGGGGTCTTTTGGCGGAGGAGCCGGTGGAACGGTGCCCGGTGAGATCTCAGACTCCTTTTCTATGCTGCATAGCGGTTAGCTGAGTCAAGCATAGTCAAACATGGGGGACGGTGCTCGTCTGGTGGTGAGACGGGCGTAGCGAGGCCGGCGCAGGTACCCGTCTTCGCCTCACACGGCGCCGCACCGTCGCGTAGAAGAACAACAGCGCGCGCAGTCTGCCTGGCCGTGTGTATGGTCGCGTCGACAGGCCTGTGGGGCCCGGCGAGCAGAGCGCGCTCGGCGCCTTCAGTCGCGGCGCACGGGGCAGGCCGCGTCGTTTGATGGGCGAGCAGACAAAAGCGCGCGGGCGGGGAGGGGGCACGTACAGGAAGCTGGGCTCCTTGGACGTCTGCACTGTGACGGGCGTGCCGCGAAGAGAGGCGCGGCCAAAGGGCCGCGCCGTGTCATTGGAGCGGATGGATCGCCAGCTCGCAGAGCTCTCGGTGGATGCATGGCGGCCCACGGTCTCGTTCCTCGTCATGGTCGGGCGAGAGCGGGCTGCGGCGAACTCGCGATGCGCCGGCGAGATGGGGGAGCAGACGCGGGCGACGGGCGACTGGCGGCGTCGAGAGAGGGCTGCTGCCGCAGAAGACGCTCTAGTACGGCTGCTTCATCGAGGGCTGGGCGCGCGGGCTGCACACGGGCAGAGCGGCGGGATGGCGCGCAACACAGATGCAGGCGGGGCGCGGGCGGGCGGGCGGGCGCGATGCAGATGCTCACAGGTGCTGGTGGTGTCGTTGATGATGGATGTGGAGGAGTTGGCTCCACCAAGAAGACGGAGCGGATGCTCGAGCCTCGCTCACGCCCCTACATCCGCCCCCGGCTGGAGCAGCCACACGGCACGCACGCCGCACGCTCGGCTCGCGAAGCCTAGAAGCGCACGGCAAAGACTGTTCACCGACAGCCGCCCACCAAAAAGGCTGCGCTGGGCCATGGCTCGGGCTTCGAGTACCCTCTAGATACATAGATCAGGTAGACATAGATGGCTGCCCACGTTCTGTCTCCGTCGGCGCCGTCTTGGAGCGGATGCTAGCCGCATGTGTTCAAGTGTTTTGGAGGCGCTCCGGACCACGCTGCCGCAACATCCCCCGCCTTTGAAGCCACACACCGTGGCGCACCGCTCCGTGCTCAGTGCGCACCTCGCTCGCCGACCACTCCTACACATGACGCCATTGCCAAACATGTCCCAATTCAATTGCTGTCTTCATACTCCATCTTCGATGCATCCGGGTCGCTATGCCCGATGCGTAGAGCCACCGAGCCGCATCTCGATTCTCACCCACACCTCGCCCTCCCCCCTCCGACATGTTCGCAACACTCCAAGAATCAGCCGCCCGGCTCAGCCTACCTAGTGCGCCCAACATCTAACAATATCATCGTCCAGTGCCCGCCACAGTAGCTGACACGTTCGCTCCCCGTACCTAGCTGGCCATCCGTGAATGGTGAACTGCACAGTGCCAAATACGGAGCCTGACGCCGTGGGTACGAGCTGCAACATTCGACACCTCCTCGAAACAACCCATTATCGACCCTCGCTTGATAGATAAACTTTGTACCCGTGCAGTTTCGCATTCTAGCTTTGCCATATCCGACCCTTACGGCGCGTCGGCGTGGCCCAGGCACCCGGCATTCGGCCCCTGCCACGTGGTGGAGGATGGCTGCCGACACACTCACTACAGTGCGGCTTCAGCCCAGATCCGAAACAACCAACCCCAGCCATAACTCTAGCGAGCATCATGCCTTGAAACAGAAAGAACGCCGCGTTGGCGTCATCATTTGCCCACCAAAGCGCTCGGGAATCCGAAATAGAGACCAGGCAAACGCCTGCCTGCTGAACGTGACCCCCCGTCGCTGTGTTACAAAACATCTCCTGTCATGGCTGAAACGCATTCTCTCTGAAACTCATACTAAAAGTCAAAAGTCATACTCATACCTTGTAGTGCTTTCTTCTTCAAGCGCCGGGCTGGTTTCCAAGGACTCGAAGAATATCTTGCAAAGTCTGGTTGGAAGCCTGAGCGCTTCCGGCCGCCGCGTTATGGTTCTGCCGGCGGGGATCTGCAGGCGGAGTCATGTTCTGCTGCTGCTGCTGCTGGTACTGCTGATACTGATATCCAGTGTATTGTGTCTGTAGCTGCGGCTGTTGTTGCGGTGGGGGAGCAGGCGGTGGTGCTTGTGGTTGTTGCGGCTGTACTTGCGCTTGCTGGAGGTACGCTGCCATCTGCAACCACTGAGCCCATGCTACCTGGTTGGCCTGGTTTTGCGCTGGGACTGGGGCTGGAGCAGGCGCCTGAGCTTGCTGGGAAAACATTCCCGGATTGGCGTAGTAGTTTTCAGGCGCGTAAGCGGGAGTCGTAGTCGTCGGGGGAGCATAGCTGGTTGACGGTGCGGTCGCATTCCATCCACCGTTGCTCTGGGTATTGTTGCTTGCGAAGGCGTTAGCATTCGCAGCAGCCGGCGGCTGAGCTGAGCGCTCGCGATCTCGACGGTTGCGCTTTTTGTTCCTCTTCTTGCTGCGGGGAGAAGGCTGGGGTTGAGAGCGATTCAGGTCTTGTTGCGGCGGGGATCCTGCAGGTGAGAACTGTGCTCTGGGGTGGTTGCGGTGGTCCTGCTGGGGCGGGCCGTTCCTCGACCGGTTCTGCTCTTGGTGTCGCATTGGTCTCTCCGGCGATCCTCTGAAAGGTCGACCACCTCGATCGCCTCGCCCACCGCTGCCACCCATCCCGCCTCTGTCGCCTCGGTGGCCCCCTATCCCACCTCGATCACCTCGATCGCCTCGATGGCCGCCACCCATGCCACCCCTATCTCCTCGACCACCGCCTCCTCTGCCACGAAATCCTCGCCCCCCACGGTCCATCCAGCCTCCTCGACCTCCGCGTATCATACCGCGACGCACGTGGCTGCGGTCTTCGAGCGGTGCGCCAGCACCCACGATGTCTTCGAAGCGATCCGGTCTGGCGAGTGGCTTGTACATACCGAGATCCTCGTCTTCATCGTCGCTATATTTCAAACCACCACCTGTGTAGCTGGCTGGGGGTGATCTTTGGCGATATCTATCGAAGTTAGCAGACCGAGGCGGAAAACTGGGGTTGACGTACGCTGCTGGCCCTGTTGGGGGTTTGAATTCAAAGTCGTCGGCATCCTTGATTCGCTGCTTCTTCTGCTGCTTCAATTTGCGCTTGTGCTCGGCCTCCTGCTCGTCGTCGGAGAATTCTTCCACTCTGGTTTCTTCATCATACTGACCAGAGGCATCAGTATGCTTCTGGTTTCGCAGAGGCTCGGTGAAAACAAACGACGAATGTTCGTCAACGTAGTAAATCGGTGTGTCTTTTGTTATGCCCAGAGCAGCAATCTCTGCAGCGTCAGTGAACCCAACCGAATACCTGGGGTCTTGAACACGGCCGATGGTTTCGGACACCTGACCGATGACTGTTCGATCAGCTAGGCAAAGCGCCGAGCCAGATTCGAGTACATGGTAGTCTCCAGATACCTTGGCCTTGATGACGACCATATTCTCGACAATAGACTCAACAGGGCCAAGCGTGGTTATCTTTGTATCCGGAGTCATTTTGATATCGGGCTTGACAAAGGCCTCGTCAACTTCGTTCTGTGTTTTGACTTTAGTGGTCTTGCTGGCGGCTGCGTCATCATCATCAGGGTCCTCTTCGAGCATGCGCTTGATGGCCTCCTCAGGACTAAGCAACTCGCCGTCAGAGGCCTCGCCGTCTTCCTCGGAGCTCGAGTGGTCGCTAGACGAGCTGGACGATGAGTCTGAGCTCGACGCCTCCGAGTCCAGCTGCCACTCGGCATCCTTGTTGTCCTTGTTCGCCGCAGCGGCCTGGAGGAATTCGACTTTGCTGTCGTCCTCCTGCTTTGTGTGTGTGCTATCGTCCTTGGTCACAGGTGTGGGGGGTGCAGCAGCATGAGTCGCATCTAAGGTGTCGAGCGTACCGAGGGGAGACGCTTTACGCTTGAGGCTCTTGGATGCGTCTCCATCTGCAGAGGGTAAGAATCGAGGAAGCTTGCCAGGTTGCGATAGCTTACTCTGCTGCGAAGCACCGTCTGCGACCTGCTGCTGTTGCTGTTGCTGTTGCTGTTGCTGGGTCACGGACGCCTCTGGCTTCACGTCGGCGTAGAAGAACTCGGCGTCAGACAGCTCGCCGTCTTCCAGGGCTTCGACATGGAGGGATGGCGGGCCCGGTTGCGCGAGGGCCTGCTCCAGCTGGGCGGACGGCTCGAGCCAGCGACCGAGGCCAGGGATCCGAGATGCAGCGGCACTGGCCGGTTCTGCAGACACGGTCGACGACGACGGCGCATTCCCTTTCTCCGCCGCAGCCACGGCCACGTCGGCGGCTGTGGTCTCGTAGAAGTCGTCGTCA
The DNA here is from genome assembly GCA_014281115.1 of Laburnicola sp. R22_1. NCBI lineage: Eukaryota > Fungi > Ascomycota > Dothideomycetes > Pleosporales > Didymosphaeriaceae > Laburnicola > Laburnicola sp. R22_1. The sequence continues at coordinate 1,977,267 of JACONQ010000001.1, read as the reverse complement.
AGATCATCGACTGGCGAGCCTGGCGCGTCGAGATTCAAGGGCCCGCTGCCGGGTGCGTCCACGTCCAGCCGCGCCTTTTTGGCGGGCGGCTCGGCAAAGTCTGCCATGCTGAGCGTTCTCTCTCTGCTCGCAGCGTGCAGCGCTGTGGTTTTGGCTTTGTGGTTCTTGCACTTGCACCAGTAGTCTTGCGTGCCGTTGTGATGGAGCAAGCTGGGGGCGAGGAGGACAAGGTGCAGCTTTTCTAACGCCAGCGACCTGGCCTGTGCGCGCTCGGTGCCTTGGCGCGCGCCAGCCCTACGGCAGGAGCGATGGACAAGTCACAGCCCAGCAACAGCAACTGCAACCGCAACAGCAACCACGGCCGCCGTGTCTGGAGACAGCGTTGAAAAGCCGCTGTGCGCAATTGTGCCAATCCAGCGCGGCGACGTGCTCTTCTTTCCTTTGCCCTGCGCGGCCTACATAGCGCTTCACTTCTACGCATGCATCCCGCTTGTTAACACCCTTCTCTTCGGCATTTTGCTCCTCGTTTGGCCTGTGACAGCGTCCGTTTACACTTGCACTCACATTCTGTCGCAACAGCCGCAATGCCCCCCAAGACAGCCACGGCGGCTTCGGCGGCTCGGCAGCCTACCCAACGTCCTGCAAAGTGAGCTCGCAAATGGATTGCCCGGCAATGCGTCCTTCTAACAGCCGGTAGAGGACCAGCCCTGCAACAGCAACCGCCGCCCCAGCTCCAGCCCCTCGCTGCCTTCTTCATCTTCTTCGCCGCCAACGTCGCTGCCGCCGTATTCTCGCCCATCCAAGACTGTGACGAAGTGTTCAACTACTGGGAGCCGACCCACTATCTTAGCCATGGAAGCGGATTGCAGACGTGGGAATATTCGCCCGAGTATGCGATACGGAGCTGGGCCTACACGGGCCTGCACGCTCTCATCATACAGCTGGGACGGTGGCTGCCGTTTTTAGACAGCAAGGTCAGGCAGTTCTATTTTCTCCGAACCGTGCTTGGGTTTATCTGCGCCCAATGCGAGACGAAGTTGTATTCCACCGTTTCAAGAATCCTGAATCCGCGCGTCGCTATGTTCTTTCTCATGGCCCTGGTCTTCAGTCCCGGCATGTACCACGCCTCGATCGCCTATCTCCCGTCCAGCTTCGCCATGTACACTACTATGCTGGGATTTTCAGCCTTCATGGACTGGAGAGGCGGCATGAAAACAGCCCAGGGCATATTCTGGTTTGCTGTGGGTAGTCTCCTCGGTTGGCCATTTGCCGGTGCTCTTCTCCTTCCCTTCGTTGGCGAAGAAATTCTGTTGGCCATATCCACCGGCGAAGTTGCGGCCGGGTTTAGGAGGTTACTGCATGGTACGCTGCCGTCGCTCTTCGTCCTAGTAAGCTTCCAACCATTGTCCAAAGCTTTATGCTTATCTCGTTATAGGCAGTTCAAGTTGGTGTCGACACCTTCTTCTATAGGAAACTCGTATGCGTACCGCTCAATATCGTGCTCTACAATGTCTTCAGCGGCGGAAGCAGAGGTCCCAATATCTACGGCGTAGAGCCATGGCACTTTTACATACGAAACCTTGCGCTCAACTTCAATTCGTGGTTCTTCTTAGCCATGGCCGCGCTTCCCTTACTCTTGGTCCAGCACATTGTCAACAAAACAGTCTTCCCTCGACACACCCTGCTCCGCGGCGTTGTCTTTCTTACTCCTTTCTACTTGTGGCTCACCATCTTCACACTGCAACCGCATAAGGAAGAAAGGTTCATGTATCCAGCTTACCCTGCGCTGGCCTTGAATGCCGCGACGTCACTACACCTCATACTCGCAAATTTCGGCTCTACCGATCCCAAGAGCCTGTTTAGCAAAATACCCCCTCAGTTGAAGCTGATGGTCGTTAGTGCCTTCATCCTCGTAACCTTCGACATAGGTGCTTTCCGAACGATTGGCACTATGACTGCATATTCCGCTCCTCTCAGCGTATACAAACCTCTGCAGCACGAAGGGGCGGTACAGCACGGTGACTATATATGCCTGGGCAAAGAATGGTATCGCTTTCCGTCTTCGTACTTCCTTCCAGAACAGAGTCGTGCCAAGTTCATCAAGAGCGAGTTCTCTGGTCTGCTCCCAGGGGAGTTCAGCGAAGAGAAGGCCGACTTCGGGTCGTTCCCGGGTGCGTGGGTAACACCAAGCGGTATGAACGATGAGAACTTGGAAGACGTTGGAAAATATGTGAGTGCTGCCTGGACTGACCAAAAGCCAGTGTGTATAGCTGCTAATGCTAGACAGACGGATATCGACAATTGCAAATACCTTATCGACTCGCACCTCCCCAGCGTCCCTACCACGAATTTAGAAGCTAACTACATTGCCGACGGGAACACTTGGGAGAAGGTCACTTGCAAAAGCTTCTTAGATGCAAGTCGCACACCGACGATGGGTCGCCTGCTCTGGGTGCCGGATTCGCCATTCATACCACCACGGTTCCGACGGGCGTGGGGTGAGTACTGCCTTCTGCGCCGCAGAGGCTGATTGCGCTACCTATCACATTGTTGCATCAAGGCAGGTCGAGGGCATGCGGTGCATATTCGCCCACGCCGCCTTGTGGTATATACGCGTATCTGACGGCGTGCAATGCCAAGTGCTGCAATCGCGTAGATAAGTGTAAGCTAGTCTTCTTGATCGGGCAATGTTTTCCCGACCCACCCCTGTACAGCTGGTGTGATTCGTGGGGGCCCCACATTTTGATCATGCTAGTCGACAGCCAGTCCATCCCCATCGTATGCGAACTGTCCCTATAGATGTATAGATATGGGTGGCCACATAAATAATGACACGCTTTAAACAAGTTCAGTTCTACCAAAATTCTCTTTTACTGCGTCTCCCCAGACCACATCAACTCCAGAAACTAAACGGAGCTCTCCAGGACGCAGACATGGATCCACAGCACCTTCTCTATGGCCTACTAGCCTTTATAACAGTCTGCTGGGCCGTAAGCATCGGCCTCCGTCGGCTGCGTACCAAGAAGCAAGTCGCACGACCAAGCACGCCAGATCTAGAGAAGAGAAGTCACTACAAGGTGCTTCCAAGAGAACCTGGAGGTAAGACACCACCCTCTCTCTCCCATACCACACTCACCAGGTGGAATCCATATTTCTTTAACACCACACCATCCAGTATGGACGCCCCATCCCTTCAAACGTCCCACCGCAACCCCCTACGCCAACTGGTCCCTCACAAACGCCAAGCCCCTTCCATACCGCCCCTTCCGCCACGGCCCCAACTACTACATAACCCTCGGCCTCCGCAACATGCACTGGGACGACTGGATCGAGCTCGACAACGCGTACCTCACCTACCACGCCACCAAAGCCCAGCGGATCGCCCAGCGCGGCCCCAAATGCTGCAAAACGGCGCCCGAAGCGTTCGACGGCGCCATCGAACTACTCGAGGAACTCTGCTCCTACCTCCCGGAGCGATACCCAGCCCTCTTCCAAAAAACTCCCGTGGGGATCGCCAACCTCGCCACAGGCGAAACCTTCGACATCACGACGCGGCCCCTCCCCGAAGACCCCATGCAAACGTGCGCCCGCCTCGTCCAAGACGACCTCGCCATCATGTTCGAAAAGCCAGACGGCCAATACTACCTCCTCGCCGGGGCCATCCTCCTCGCGGGCTTCTGGCGCCTCTCCGACAAATTCGGCATGCCCCTCTCTGAAATCCATACCAGCGGGGATGTGCCGCAGTTCAAGAGCAAGCTGGAAAAAGGTATGGTGAACTTTTTTCGTAGGGTGCAGCCTGATGCACCGGTGCTGAGGAACAATTACTTCATCCAGGTTGATGATGGGTTGGCGTGGAGTGAGAGTATCGGCCGTGAGGACGACGAGGGCAGTGGGTGGTTTACGGCGGAGAAGAACAAGGTTATTGAGAAGCATATGTTTAGGAGTGAGAGGCAGAGTTTACGGAGGTGAGTTCACGCACACATCCATTCCTTCCGCTTTCTTTTCTTCTCGTGCCTATCTATCTGTTTGTTAGTACGAAAAAGGCTGATTGAGTGGTTATTCGAACAGGCTTCCGCGATCAGGCGGTGTCGTGTTCACGATTCGCACGTACTTTCATCCTATTACGGAGATTTGTGAGGAGCCGTATGTGCCGGGGAGGTTGGCGAGTGCTGTGCGCAGCTGGGGCGATGACGTGTCGAGGTATAAAGGGAAAGAGCCGTATGGGGAGGTGTTGCTGGAGTATTTGGACAAGAAGCATGAGGAGCAGGTTGCGAATGGGTTGGATTTGAGCAAGGAGGAGGAAGTGAGGGCTTATCCGTACTAGGTGTTTGTATGTTTCTTCGAGGGAAAGGTTCGTGTTCCAGCAAAGTATTTCACTGCGCATAGTACGAAGAGAGATTTTTATAATCGCAACTTCGCAAGCGACATGCACAAAAGAGCGTCACTGATACATTGTAAATCATGTGAAAGATATGTATTAATCGATTACAACAAGACCTACACGTAGGCGTAAAACATGCAATCAACCCACCCCTTCCATCACCCTTCCCACCAACACCCCGTTCTAGCAAGTTGCCACCTTCGGCCCGGGAACAACATAGCTCTTAAAGTCAGGCTGGTAGATATTCGCCGTATATCCCGGGTCGGTGGCCTTGACATGTCCTGGGATCTTAGTCGTAGGCGACATGGTCTTGGAGCCGCCGCCGGTGACTTTGACCTGCGCGCAGGAGATGTAGAATTGGGGTGCCGAGCCGGGGTTGTGGATGGCTAGCTGCTCGATGCGGACGAGGTAGTCGCCGGGTGCGATGCAGCTGGGGATGGTGACGGAGTATGTTGCTGTGGGGTTTGTTAGGTGGGTTGTTCGGAGGAGCAGGAGAGATGGGTGGAGGGAGATGCTGACCTTGCATGTCCCACTTTGCGGAACCGCCGTTGAAGGAGGGGCCAATCTCTTTGATCTACGGAATGTCAGTGTGCCTCGACTAGAGATAGAATTTGTAGGACGACTTACCTTGAACCAGTCTGTGGAGCCATCGGCGGTGGCGGCATCAGCAACCTTGGTCATATAGAAGGAGACTGGTCCTTGGTGGTACACGGCTTGATCGGCAGTGAAGGAGATGGAGGAGCCAGCGGCGACAGAGACAGTCGTTGTACCACTGCCGGAGGCACCTCCGACGTTGCATCGAAGGTTGTTGTCGTTGAGGCCCGTGACCGGGCTGTTGTTGTTCGTGTTCCTTCTGATATTTTGGTACTGGCCACCCTTTGCGCCGTTCGCCGTGAGGTATTGGAAGATGTCTGGACACTCGTTAGCAGCATATACTGCATACGTTGGCTCCGAAGCTGCGTACAGTGACCCTGCGCTACTTCAGCAAGCGTAGCGAGGAGAAGAGCGGCGGCGGTGAAAGTCTTCATTTTGAGAACTGTCTGCCAGATGGAACTAAATGGTTTCTGTGCTGTGTTCGTGTCGTCGTGCACTTTTTTCATGTCCCCCCAAGCCTTTATATATTCCAAAGACCCCCAGCTTACGCGCCACATATAGTGCGACCACATGACGCTTTTCACATACATGCGGCAGGCCGTATAGACTGCTCTCGTTGCCCAATTCCCCTGTCTTCTTCCACCAGTGCGTCGGCACGCTCCGGATAAGACGGACTAGTGGCATCCGCCGCCCAAAAGGTGCAACCGGTCGCTGTTCTAGAACGAACCTGGTGACAAAGAGATGAAGAATGGGTTTGGCAGAGACGGGGTGTAGGGTTGTGCAATTTACGTAGATGATGTTCGCCATCCGCTCGACGTCGGCCGATGTGGCCTCTGCTTGCCATGCCTCCTGCTTAGCCAATAAGTGAACATCGTGTAGTCTGGGGTCATGCGTGATAAAAACATTTTGTGGGGAGCATAAACTGGGGTACCGGATGCAGGCGCAGGTAAATTAATATCTCGCTAAATGGGATATATTGGAACGAGAAAATAGAGATAACAAAGGAGATATGAGTTGGAGACATGACATCAACGGCTCTGCTGTTCCGTCCCGTGTTGGAACTGTGCACCCTGGGGCAAGATTGAACGGCCGGTCGATGGGTCGTGAGATGCCCTTCGGTGCACACCTCAATGAGAAAACCGACTGCTTCCAGGCTCATGGTTGAGATCGTCGAAGGAACGATGCGCCTTGATCGATCTCCGTCGCAGGAACGGTCTAGCCAAGGTGTTGTCCGTGTTGCGTCGGCTATGTTCCGTGTGTTTAGGCACAGACCCTGAAGAACGTGGCTGCCCTATGGTGAGGCGGTGACGTGCTGTTCGATGCAAGATAAGTAAAGGGTCTACCTTTGATTTATTTACTGGCGGAGGATCCTTTCACAACAGCAAAGGGGACGTTATAAGGTTTTTGATGTTGATGAGTGATTTGAAGTGATGATTCAGAGGTTGTAGCGTTGACCAAACCGCCCAAAACGAGTTTCCGTAAAGTCGGTGCATCTCGAAATACAAGAAAGAGGGCGTAGAGTCGTAGCCGTGTCTTTTTTTTCGTTTTGCAATTCTCGCTCCGACGGGGAAAGTCTTTGGATCAGCGTAAGTAGGTGTATTATTCTAGATGACACTGTTCACCTGGGGACTCTACCCTGTTCTACAGGCACGCCCGGCAGACAGTAGGCCCATGTACACTTGGGGTATCTATAGGGGCGTCCTGCATAAAGGCTGGAGAAGCTGAGTTTATTCAATAGATGTTATTGCGGTAGCTGGTTGTAGCACTAGCCGGCAAACTGCACAGGAGGTGACAAAACAAGGAACATGCGAATGTTTCAGGTAGCCTGTACGACCGAGCGCAAGTGCGACAGTGTCCGGTTTCGTGGCCCACGGTCTTGGTCAAATGGGCAGACTGTGAGCGCAGGCCTCAAAACACGATGCGGCCGGCGGTATCGGGATTGGCGCATCTACACATGAACGGAAGTGGCGAAAGAGATCGAGCATTTTCGCTTGTTAGCACAGTTCTACCTCATAATAACAATGGCATCGTTGGCTTTGCAAAGATCACAAAATTTACCTATGTAGGTATGGTAGATATATCAGTCCCCGTGAGAAGCAGCCCCAGGGGGTACCTAGGCACGTGCTAGGTACCTGGCATCGCCACTAGCCTCGCTTCTTGCAAGGCTCTGTTCGGTGCGAAATATTTCAAATTATAATTTTAAACCCCTTTAAGTAAAGTGCATATAGGGGTGCAAAACACGCTATTAGGGTAGCGCAGTAGGGGGGTATTAACGGAGCTAATATTAAACTATGTGGCGTTATTTTAAAGCAGAGCCCCCTGCTTAGTAATCAAAAAAGGCGTAAAAGGTAATGACAAAAAAATATTAAACTATAGGTATATATTTATTAGAGAAAAATATAAAAATATTTTAGTAGTATTATTACCTTCTAAATTTTTATATATAACGTACTTTGCACTCGAGTCGATTATTCTATCGAGTCGATTACTTTGCCAAGACCCCACTAAGTTCTGTACTATTCACGATAGTACAGAGTTAACACGAACTATTTTTAATAGTCTAAATAGGCTAATCTATTTAGAATTTACTTTTACAGGCTGCCTATAGGTTATTTTGTTATGCCTAGACTTGTCGCAGCGTCCACAGCACTGTTAAGCAGATTCGCCTCTATTAGCGCGTACTCTCTTCTTCGCCTTTTGTCTATTACTGCGCGCCCTAAACCCCTTTAGAGTGGCTAGCTGCTAGCCCTCTTTAGCTGTGAGGACTCCTTTACGCTGTACTCGCTTTCTTTTATGCGATTTACGTCGCGTAGCGGCCTTATTAGTAGCTTAAAGTTTGGTATTGCGTTTAGTCATTAACACTAAAGAATGCCCTATTAGCTTAGCGCCTTTAACGAGCTTTTCCACCGCCTTAACTATATAAGTTAGGGAACTATCTACATGCCTTTAAATCCTCTGCTTAACTAGCGTTAATTACGACCTAAGTTCTATACTATTTCGCGGAGTTTGCAACTCCTATGTACTATTACGAATAGTACAAAGTGGAGGCGTACGCAGGCGGACGTTAAGCTGCGATATTATAACTTCTGGGTTGTGAGGCACTAGGCCAGCACCTTAAAAGCCTCCTTTAATATTACTTTTAGTAATTAAAGCCTTAAAAGCAGCAATAAAGCAAGGTAGGAACTTAATTTTAGTGATGTGTGTGATGTGGTTGCGTATTAGATTCTTGGCTTAGCGCCTATACGCCTTCTTTAATAGCGCAAAACTACCTACGTTAAGTGGCTACAAGAGGTGCGATAAATGTGGAGGCATATAGAGAGTAATAATATTACTCTTTTTATAGTAATTCTGGAATTTAAGTAAGTTGTGACTTTTGTGGCCATTAATAATAAGCAAACGTACTCTACTAGTAGTACGCCTCTTTGTATACTTATTAAAGTGCTTTAGCTATTGCAGACTAAGCTTATCTGTTGTCTAGCTATTCTTAGAGACTATAATAACCTAATTATAAGGTCGATTCTTCTTCTTATACTAGGCGGAGAGGTGGTGCTTGCCTCCAAAGATAATAAAGGGTGGGATTTACCACCCTATTGCGTTAATGCCTTGGATGACTATTATCTACTCCCTATTACCCTGCTGTATCTACTTTAGCTGTCCTTAACGCTTAGAGCCTGTGACTACTACTCTAGTTAATATTATGCCTATTATAAAGCCAGACTCGTCGAAATTGTAGGTGTTCTTATCTAGGATACTATACTTGGCCTTTATATTCTCCACAAGCCAGAACTAGCCTTGTATTACCTTAGAATCCTCCTAGAGAGCTCTCTTATAGTCGTACTTTCGATTGAACTCGACTTAAAGCTTTGGCTAGCGCTTAACAAAGTCATAAGGCCACCTCTAGCCAACTAGCTTGTAGTGGCGTGCAGCTAGTAAAGAATCGGCCATATCTTTTATAGCATCAAGCTGGGGCGGAAATCCTCGCGCGTTTAGGTTAAGTATATGCTGCACAATCACCTGCTCCTCTCTTATAGTAAGTCTTATTTTGTTAGGTGCGTAGTCGTATCTAAACGTCTTTCTAGCGCGTTAGTTGCTAAGTGTACTTTAAGAGATATTATAGAGGGCTGCAGCGCGTCGCTAAGAGAGTGTCGCGTCTTGTTTAATAGCCTGAATTGCAAGCTGTATACGCGCTTCTTTTAACGCTAGTAGTTTATTGTGTGGTTGAGGCATCGCGTTGTACTATTGCTAATAGTACGTTTTGGTGGGGTCTTGGCAAAGTAATCGACTCGATAAAATGATTAACTCGAGTGCAAAGTACGTTATAGGTATTAGTTACTACATACTTTTAAGTTAGTAACTTAAACTAATACTTTTTTACGTACTTAGTAACACTATAACTTTAATATCTTTTAGATTAATAATAGTAACGTTCTTAGTATTAACGTAATATAGTGTATTATTAGCTATAGTAAATTTAATAGCGTTGCTATTACTAAGAGACGTAGCGATAATAATAAATTAGTTTTCTAGAATAATATACATTCTACTTAAAGTCCTAGTAAAGTAGGTAGAGGTATATAGGCAGCGTGCTAGCTCTAGGTATAAATTAATAGCTTAAATAGCTAATATTAATGCTATTAATACTATTACGCTAGGTACTATTATTATAACTATTTTAAAGACAAAAAGTAAGCATAATAATTATAAGGTAGACTAGTAGATCTAGTAGAACTTAATAGGCCTCTTAGGCTTTATAGTTAATAGTAATAGCGTTATTAATAGCTATAGAAACGCTATTAATAAATACTTTATTGCCTACTTAAAGGCTATAAAGTTTTAAATAAGGCCTATATAATTTAAAGATCTCTATTAATATCTATTTAAAGACGTACTTACTAATAGTAAGAGTGCTTTTAGTTTTAATAAATTTATTTTTTATATAACTAAGAAATACTATACTAAGAATTGCTATATAACTAAGGCTCTAGCTAAGAATAGTAATAAAAAGAGAAATAAGAGAGTAAATAGTGTAAACGTTGCTGTATAGTAGAGACTAGAAAAGGTTTCTAAAAAAGCTTTTTACTAGTAATAAGTTAAGTAAGTAGGTAGGTAAAATAGCTAGGAAGGTAGGTAGATTAGTTAAAGCTCTATTAATAGATATATAGTAGAAGACTATAATCTACTTTTTAAAAACTTATAGTGCGCTTAATTTCTATTTATAATACCCTATTATCTTAAATTTTAATAATATTTTTTAGGCTAAATTATACTTAAGTTTAACATTATAGTCGCTCTAAAAAATATAGGTAAGGGAGTAGGTTAATAGTTTACTTAGGTAAGCTTAGAATAAGCAATTATAGTAGGTAATAATATTATTAAAGTAGAATAGTATAAGGAAGTAATCGGGCTTAATTATTAAATAGGTTAAATTACTATAATAAGAATACTTAGTGCCGTATACCACCTATATAGTAGTAGCCCTAAGAGCGCGCTAGTGCTACCTAATAAGGACTAGCGCATAGGGCTAAAATAATATTAGGCTAACTAGAGGTCTAATAGACTAATAGGTAGTAATCTCTAATATTATTCCCCCCTTTTAAAGGCCTTAGCTCTAGCGAGGCAAACTAAGAAAATATACTAGGGGCGCTAATCGCGTAGCTTAATAAATATTATAAACTATTATAATTTATTATAAAATATTATAGACTATTTAGAACTATTTAAGACTATCTAGAAATATTATAATAGACTATTATAAATAACCTCTTCTAGTATATAAGCTAGTAAAGTAAGCGCTTTACTACTATGTGTTATAGTAGTTATAGCTAAAATAAGATAACCTAGACGTCTTTATTAGATGTAGCCTAGAGAGAGAGATATTATCTAAAAGATTATCTAAGAAATCTAATTAGTAGGAGCTCTACGTATCTATTCTAGTAGCTTTATAATATAAAATTATTTTAAAAGATACTTTAATTCTATATATATGCGTAGGGGCAATAAGCTTAGAATTTTCTACTTTATTATTCTTTAGATATATTACTATAAAGTTCTTCTATAATGCTAGATTCTTATATAGCGCGTGCTAGGCTAGTAAATAGGTATAGGTTAGATTGGAATTAGGGTCTTACGTAAGTAGGGTTAGGTTAGAGTTAGGTTAGATTACGTAAGACTCTAATCCTAACCTAACCCTAGTATACCTATTTAGTCTGTAATAAGTAGCTATTATAATTAATTAAAAATATATTTTAAATAATATTAAACTAAGTTAAATTAAGCTAGGGTCTTATATAATTAGGCTAGGGTCTTACGTAATTAGGTTAGATTAGGTTAGATTAGATTTAGAGTCTTATATAATTAACCTAACCTAACCTAAAGTCTGTGTAACCTAATCTAACCTATACCTATAGTCTATACAACTCTAACCTAACTCTATACCTAACTTAAGTACTCTGAACCTATTTACTAGCCTAGTACGTGTGAACCCGCTTTACTATTATTATTATAATAGTACTTCTTTATAATTTTTTCGCAATCTAGTATATCTATATATAGTTACTACTTAGAGTTAGTGTTCTATTTAGAAGAGTTTTTATACCTAACTTTATATATAAGTAGTTTCTTATTATCTATTAAAGAATTCTTATAATAGTAGTTAAATTTGCTATTAATAATAGAGTTAACATAATAGTCTTATAGACTAGCTAGTAGAATAATAGGTATATCTATACGGAGGAGCCTTTCAAAAGTCCTTGCTGACAGGGGTATCAGGGCCAAGTCAGCCACATACCTGATTAGGAACCGTCTCCGAGCTTACGTGGCCTCTGCGCTCTTGGCTATTTTCCTTGTGCCTCTGTCCTCAGTACTCCACATAGTACTCCGTACATCTCTACAATCTTATGGCTCCCTACGATATCCCTACCCGTGCGCTTGTTGTCACCCTTAAGGCTACTGGCAAATCAAGTAATGAGATCCATGAGTTAACAACAATTCCGACGCGGACAATCGATTCAATATACAGCCGAACTATCGCACGGGGATTCGACCCAGTCCTACGGCCACTTAAGATTCATAATGGCTATCTTGAAGATGCTTCGCGCTCTGGCAGGCCGTCAAAGCTAGCTACAGTCTCTGAGAGAGTTGTTAACACTGTACGCACCGACCGCTTTGGACGGGAGAAATCATGCGCTGATATCGCCGGGACGCTCAGTCAACAAGGATTCGAGATATTAGCTACCTTAGTATAGAGGATCCTGCGGGCAGCAGGATTTAGAAAGACCAAGCTAACAAGGAAGCCTAGGTTAACAAAGAAGATAAAGAAGGATCAACTTAACTGGTGTCTTCAACATCAAGATTGGACAATAGAGGATTAGAAGAATGTTATTTAGTCTAATAAGACGTCAGTTGTTCTTCTTTATAGAAGGGGAGTATACCAAATATAGCGGAAGGCAGATGAGGCCTTTGTACGCAGCTGTATCCGGAAGAGATGGAAAGGCTACTCTGAATTTATGTTCTGGGCTTGCTTCTCATATGACTGGCGAGGGCCCTGTTACTGCTGGACGCCAGAGACAAAGAAGGAGAAAGAGGTTGCTGTTTAGAGGATTAAGGAATTAAATAAGGAGATAGAGCCTATTATGAAGAACCAGTGGGAGCTTGAAACTAGTATCCAGCGTCTAAGTCTGCGTACAAAGCCTGGCCGACGACCTCAATGGAAGTGGAACACCCAGACTGGCAAGCTTAGCCGGGGCCAGGGATCAGGAATTGACTGGTATCGATATCAGTCAACTATCTTATACCTAAAGTTAATTCCTTTCGCAAAGCAATGTCAAACTGAACGGCTAGGAACAGTTGTTTAAGAGGATAAGGCACCTGCCTATAATTACTACATACAGAGCTATGTATATAGCTGGGAGGGCGTTCAGCGGTTACTCTGGTGTGGGAACTCACCTGATTTAAACGCGATCGAGCCCTGCTGGCCAGGGATGAAGAGGCGTACTACAAAGAAAGAGGCACTAAAGAGCTGAGCAGAGGCAGTACGTGTGTGGGAGCAGTGCTGGGAGGAGCTGCCTTAGGATAAGATTCAGGCATGGATTGAACGTATTCCTATCCATATTCAGAAGATTATTAAGTTAGAAGGCGGCAATGAGTGTAAAGAAGGTCGAAATATTGGGAGAGTTAGATAGCTGCTGCATGAATCGGACGTATTACTGCATTCAGAACACCCCTGTCGTGTGGCTGACTTGGCTCTCATACCCCTGTCAGCAAGGACTTTTGAAAGGCTCCTCCGTAGTAACTATGTTTTTCTTATTAGGTAAGTAGATAGTGTTAGGAGTATTATATAGTAGCTAGGCGTAAAACTATAAATAGATATTATAGTAGCTAGTTAGGAGCTTAAGTTAATATATATAATTATTATACACCTTTATAATTAGAAATAGTTCTAGATTCTTAACATCTAGACCTTTACTTAGTTAAAAAAATAGAATATTATAAGCGTTAAGATAGACTATATCCTCTATAGTATACGCTAGTATAGGTTAGCGTCTCTTATTTATATAAAACTCTATTTTAGACTAGGCCTAAACTAAGTTCTTATTTATAAAGTGTATAATATCCTTAATATATTAGACTATATATTAGGTATTCTTACGTTATAACCGCTTATAGTAGTCTATTATAGTAACTAAAGTAATAGACTTAAAACTCTATTATAGCAAATAGCCTTTAGTTATAAGTAATAGGGCAATATTAGTAGATACGTTTTCTTTATAATTTATAGCAAGCTATATAATAAGTAACTAGTTAATCTAGTTATTTTATATATAATTAACATAATAGCGCAAATATGCCTTAAGAATAGTATTTATAATCTTAGTTTGTCTATTACCCTTTAGGTAAAAAGTATTTATAATCTTAGTTTGTCTATTACCCTTTAGGTAAAAAGTATTTATAATCTTAGTTTGTCTATTACTCTTTAGGTAAAAAGTAGTTATAAGTATAGGTTAGGTACTAACGCTTTTATAGAGCTTGCGCTAAAAGTAAAATATAAACTAGGCACTATAGTTTAAGATAATAGTATCTAGGAATTTTTTCTTACGCTAGATATATTTAATAAAAGCCCTAATAACAACCTTAATATCTAGTAATAGTAGTATAATATATTTATACTACTTTAAGAGGCGATTAATAATAACTATAATATAACAATATATAACTTTACTATATATATACTCTAGTAATAGTATAATAAAGTTAATAGAAATGTCTTTTTAAAATCGCTTTAGTACTAGTAGTAGGCGTAAAAGTCCTTATTTCTATTTTCTAAATAGCTTTAAGCAATAGTATATAACGCAGTTATGCATATAATAAGCTAGTATATTTATTATACTAGGCTAGTAATAGTGTTAACTAACTTTATAATATATCCCCTACTTACCTATATATTCTACCTAGAAGGCTTATAATATAATTATATAATGTATATATAAAGGACGTTATTAAAAAGAATAAAGATAAGCTTCTAGAAATATACTAAACTATTAATAACGTTATAGTTTTAAAGCTCCACTTTAACATTGTGTTTATATATAACTACTATTAAAAGGTATTATATACTATACTATTATCTTTAATAAAAATTCTAATATAAATATTATATAGTAATACAATAGTTTATTATTTGTATCTCTTTATAAAGTAACGGTTCTGCTAATAGTAACGCGTTAGTAGGAAGAGAAATATCGCAGACCTTTTAGTATATAGTACAACACTATAAGAGAAAGCTATAGGTGTGCTAAAAACGTATTTAAAAAAGTAAAGTAGTTTAGAAATTAATAGGTTAGGCTAGGAACTATTTGTTAGCATATGCAAATTAGCCCCTTCTACTAGAGATAGTTAATTATAAAATATACTAGGTACTAAAGTAATAGTATAATATATAGTTGCATACGTGTATATAATATAAAATCTATAACTAGAGATTAAGTATTTATTTATCTACTATATAATATATTTAACTATTATGCAAGACCTTAAGGTTGCTATATCTATTCTTTACTCTAAAGATACTATTGATATTACTACTAGATATATAGTATTACCTTTAACGAAAATTTTAACTATAGATATTATATAGTAATGTAATAGTTTATTATTTATATCTCTTTATAGATACTAGTAATTACTCTTAGGTTACTCTATATCGCGTCGCTATACGCACGCTCCTTTTATCCCTTTATTACTTATTCTTTTAAAAGACTTAGTTTTCGTTATTATTTTATTATTATTATTATTATTACTACTAGTATATTTATATAGTACAGTAAGGTGACACAAAAAAAGCGCCTAGTGAAAAGATATCTTTTTAAAATTTATATAACTAGGTGAGTTTTAATACTATGTAAATAAAAAGTATACCGTTTTAAGGAGAACGTTTAGGGAATTTAGCATAGAAGGTTAGTAAGAGCTTAGTAATCAGCGCTAACTAGAGGTATCTTAGTAAAGTTAAGAGAATTTTTTCTTAAAACTTTGACCCTATATACCTTTTCTTGCTACGTAGATAAAATTCTATAACTTATATATATTATAGTTTTGTCTATAAGGACTATATAACTTAATGTTTATTATAGTTTTATTCATAGAAATAATAATTATAAGGAAAAAGATAAAAACTAATTAAAATTAAACAATTAGATAGAGCTAGTAAATAATATATAACTAGTACTTAGTATACCATCCTTTAGCCTCTATAACGTCATTATAACGCTTAGGCAAAGATAGTATACAATGATCTATAGCCTCCTGTGGAATTAAATCCCACTCCTCTTGTATAGCTCTTTTAAAGGCTTCTATACTAGATTTACTAGTGCCAAAGCCTAAAGAAGCCCTATTTCTTTTTTCTAGCCTATCTTTTAATAGACTCCAAACGTTTTCTATAGGATTTAAGTCTGGTGAATAGGGTGGATGCCCAAAAACAAAGACTTTATTCCTAGAAAACCACCTTTTCACCTGTGGAGTTCCGTGAATCTTCGAATTATCCTGTTGAAATTTACAGCCTAGTGATAATTAGTATAAAGAATAAGATTATAAAAAATATAATATATATATATATATATTATATATTAAAAGAAAAAAGAAAAAAGAAGAAAAAGGGGTACTTTACTTACCTCTTTTTAAAGAGGTTTTAAGATAGGATTTAAACACTCCTGTATATATCTAGTGTTATTAAAGGTCCTAGTTTTAATAGGGTCCCTTAAAAACACTAGTTTAGAACGTCCTCCAATCCAAATACAGCCCCAGACTGAGATAGAAATATCTCGCCCTTTCAGTGAATTAGTACTAGCTCAAAAAAAAGATATAAAAAAGGTAAAATAGCCCAATTATAGAGAAAAAAGGGCGCTATAATTCTAGAATTTAAAAAAAATTAATGACTTACTAGTTGTTCGATTTTTGCACTATTCAGACCCAATTTTCGATTTTCCCCTTTTTCTTATATATTCTTGCCTATTACCATACCCCCTTTGGATAGTAGACTCGTCAGAAAATATAACTTTAGCAAAGTTAATATTTTCTAGCTCCTTAACTATCTCTTTAGCCCAGAACTCTCTTCTTTTAGCTCTTTCTTTAGTTAAATAGGCCTTTTTCTTAGAGACGTTAAAAGAATAGTCTTCTCCTTTTAAAACTCTCTGTAACGTCCTCTTAGTAAAGCCAAAACTATTTTCTTCTAATAGCCTCTTATTTGTCTTCTTAGGGCTTTTAGTTAAATTCCCATTAATAACTCTTTTCTCCATAGAAGTAATCTTAGTTACTCTCCCTTGTTTTACCCCTTTTAATAAGTTCTCTCCCTTATTTTTCTTATTAATACGTCTAATAGCAGTCTTAATAGATTGTAGAGGCTTATTAAGGGTAGTAGCAATAGTAGAATTAGAAGTATTTGCTTTTTTAAGTAAAGAAACTTAACTTTCGAGTTTTGACAATTTTGGCTCCATTCGAGGAAATACAAAAGAGAAAATTTACTAGACAAAAGATATTATATTATACTATAATCTTAGTAATAAATCACGTGATTTAATTAACTTTTAAAATCACGTAATCGTTTAACGTTAAATAATTTCTTAATTAAGTTATATAAGTACTCCGAAATTTTGCTTACGTAATTTACACTAGGCCTAGAATAGCTAGTAAAAACATTAGCCTAGTAGCATACTAAATAAAAAAGTCATAACGTCTTAAAAATTGACTTTGTAGAAACACTAAGTTTAGAGATAGATACCTCAAGGACCCTGCTTAGTAAGCACGTAACCAGTACCTAATCTTAATCTCCTTTATTCCCTCTTTAAAACTGTATACTTTTTATTTAGATAGTATTAAAACTCACTTAGTTATATAACTTTTAAAAAGATATCTTTGTATTAGGTGCTTTTTTTGTGTCACCCTACTGTATTATAAGTAGTAAGTAGGTAAAAGTACTAGTGTGTGTACCTCTTATTATTATTCTCTTTAATAGTAGTTAACTATATATAGTAATATATATTAAGATAGTTATAGTTATCCTAAAAGTGCTTCTTTAGTAGGCAAAGATCCTAGAGCTCTACTATATATACTATGTACGCTAAACTATTACTATTATATAACTACTTATATAGCAGCTATAGGCTAACCTTCTAAAGCTAGATAATTTAGAAATTTGTCTACACCTAGTATAGATCTAGAAGGCCTCTTAGGTGCTATATACCTATCTCTTTAAATATACCTCTTAGCGTCTTAGTATATTATAGTATTACTACTTTATTAATATATATACTTTCTAGCTAGAGTTCTATAAGTATAAGAGTAAGGTGCGTTAACTCCTTAAGTATATATAAATTTAATATAGTAGGAATAGTAGAGTAGAAAATAGAATAGGCAAGTATTACTAAGAATTAGTTAAACCTATAACATATTCTATCAGTAGCCCGGACAGATTAGTCCGCCGGACAGTTTTTCTTGGCAACTTCGAGGTCCCTCATAACTTATTATAGAACATCACCAACGTTACTTTATAGTGACTCATAATAACCTACTATAACTTATAATATACCAAGTTACTATTTAATCTACTTTTTACATCGTGCAGCCTCTTTGCGCGGCTGCTGCAGCCGCGTAAAGCTAAGGAGTCTTTCTTGGCAGTACGAACTTACAACAAGACTCCCTATAATATACGATATATTATCTACCATACTATATGTAGGCAATATATAGTATACTTATTATGATTCGCAGTGAAGCATACTATATCTTAAGTAGTACTTTATCTAATTTTTAGTCACTGAGTGCGTACTATTGCAAGATGAAGTTAACCCGTTATTTTTGGCCTTATAGTAACCTATAATAAAGTCACTCTGATTTACTATTAACACTATCTGAAAATAAGCCGCTAAGGGTAATATCTAACTCCTCCTCTATCTCTTTATCTATCTAACAGGTTCTTGCGTTGTGCCCAGGCTCTCCGCACCTCCCACAGCGGCGTTGTGTTGAGGGACCTGCCTCTCCCTTACTACTACCTCGCGCCCTTTTCGACAACTTCACCCTAATAGAAGGGCTTTCTACTCCTAAATCTGCTCCCTAAGCAAAGCCTAGCGTTCTACCTTTCTAAATGCGCTTTCTTTTACGCGTTTTTTGCTTTGTTAGAACCTTAATTTGCTCCTTAAGTTCCTTAATGCGGGTCTCTTAAAGTACACTATAGTAGAGCATAAGTTTAGCACCTTTTATGAGCTGTAAGTAGCTCGATTTAGCATCGGGTACGGAGGTGCCTTTCAAAAGTTTTTGCCCACCTTGGCGAGCAGGGGGTTCTGTGCTATTCCTAATTAAGAGCGTTCTCCGGCTGGCTCTAGCTCTGGCTTCCTGAGCCTCCGACCCTCCTTATACTCGTTGCCTCCATTGAGCTCAAGGATCTGTTCTATATGGTATGGAATCCGCTCAATCCAAGCCTGTATTTTCTCCTGAGGCAGCTCTCTCCAGCACTGCTCCCATGCCCGTACTGCCTCTGCTCTATTCTTAGGAGCTCCTTTCTTCGTAGTAGCCCTTTTCATCCATGGCCAGCAAGGCTCAATAGAATTCAAATCAGGAGAGTTACCACACTAGATAATCCTCTTAACATCATGAATGCTATATATATAGCTTTGAACGTAGTGGTTGTGAGAAGGCGCCTTGTCTTCCTGTACAACTGTTCTAGGCCGCGTAGCCTTACACTGCTTTGCAAAAGGAATAAGCTTTGGCAGCAGAATTGTTGTCTGGTACTGGTACCAGTCAATTCCTGAGCCACTGCCTTGGCTGAGCTTTCCAGTCCTCTGGTTCCATCTCCACTGGGGCAGCCGTCCAGGCTTGGTACGGAGACCTAGGCGACGCATGCTATTCTTAAGCTCCCACTCAGCCTTTTTGATAGGCTTAAGCTCCTTGTTCAGTTTATCAATTTGAGCAGCAGCAGCCTCCTTCTCTTTCTTTGTTTCTGGCGTCCAGCAGTGACAGGGGCCCTTCTTGTCGTACGAGAAACAGCCCCAAAACATAAATTCAGAGTAGCCTTTCCATCTCTCACGAATACAGCTCCGTACGAAGGCCTCATCTGCTTTCCTCCATACTCGATATCCTCCACGCCTATGGTTGAGAACAACAGACGTTTCGTCTGACCAGATAACATTCTTCCAATCTTTAAGCGTCCAGTCTTGATGGGCCTGGCACCACTTATATCGATCCTCCTTTATCTGCTTTGTTAACCCAGGCTTCCTCGTTGGCTTGGTCTTCTTGAAGCCTGCCTTCCTTAAGATTCGCCAGACTGTGGAAGCTGAGATATTGAATCCTTCTTGGCTAAGTGCGCCAGCAACGTCAGCGCAAGACTTCTCTCGCCCATATCGATCAGTGCGTACGGTGTTGACTACTTTCTCGGAGACTTCAGATTGCTTTGATGGCCGGCCAGATCGATAGGCGTTTTCAAGATGCTTATCTTCAAGCTTCAGCGGCCGCTGGCCTGGATCGAAACCTCGCTTGATTGCTCGCGCGTATATAGAGTTGATTGTACGCTTCTCGATTCTAGTGAGTCCGGTGATCTCATTGTTTGACTTGCCTATAGCCTTAAGAACGACTACCGTGGCACGAGTAGAGTTATCGTGATGAACCATAGCGACAGTACTAGATAGATCAATTGACAGAGAGTAGTAGTTACAGAGGGTAAGGCCTGAGGTTGAGAAGTGGCCACGTCAACTCGGAGATGCTTCCCGATCTGGAATGTGGCGCATACCCCTGCTCGCCAAGGTGGGCAAAAACTTTTGAAAGGCACCTCCGTAGAGACCGAATAAAAGAGTCGCGTACGATCTTTAACTGGGATCCAAACTCAAGGGTATTGCTTAGGGTCCTGGCTTGCCATGGTGTATCTAGTGGGGTACCCTAAGGTGGAGTGTGAATACGCACATTAAGGCGATCTACCACCACTAACGCATCTAAAGAAACAAGCCTAGAGGCCTTAAAGGCTTTCTTGTAGTTTTCTAGTGTAAATATATTAAAAAACGCATTGCGAAAGGCTAGTAGGAAGCCCTTTTTGTTAATATAAAAGACGCGTTGGCGCGCTAAGTCCTACACGCGCTGGGAGTACTTTAGCTTTAGTGGCGCGAAACAGACTATATTAAGTGGCTGGAGGATATGAGATGAGTGCGCTAGCATACAGAGTGTTAGGATCTTCTGTTCCAGACAATAATCCTTGAAATCCTGGGAGTGGTGGCTCTTATAGCTGTCTAGAATAAGTAACCTCTATAACCCTACTATGCGCGGCCTTGTATACGCGTTAAAGTGCTTTAACCACGCGACTCCAAGCTTATTGTTGGTCTAGCCAGTCTTAGAGACTAAGAGCTTTTAATCGCGAGGGATACTAGTCTCCTTATACCACGCTAAGATATGGACTTGCCCTTTATAGATAATAAAGGGCGGGGCAGCATACCTAGCAGCGCAAATACTCTAAATTACTATGACCTACTTGCGGTTGCCTAGCTAAACAAGCGTAGGTTAAGAACGTCTTTCTAAACCAGTTACAACCTTTATTAAGCCAATAACTCCTATTTAGAAGCCTATCTTATTGAAGTTATAGATGTCTTTATCCTACACTCTATACTTGGCTTTTGTGTCCTCTACTAGCTAAAACTACGCGTTTATAACCTCTAGGTCTTCCTGTTATATCCTCTATTAGTCCTTCGCTTAATTGAAAGCTATTTTAAGCTTAGGTACGCGCTTTACGAAGCGCTAAGCCTAGTATTGTCCTATAGGGTCTCTATGCCGCGCAGCCAGCAGTTTGTTGGCCATATCTTCCACCTTACCTAGCTAGGGTGCAAATCCTCGCGAATCTAGGTTGAGGATATACTATATGAGCGTCTGCTCTTTGGTTGTAGTGAGCTTTGCTATGCCTAATTGTGTATCTACTTAGGCGGTAATTCTATTAATTTAATTGCTTAGTGTAGACTTTGGGATATTATATGCTGTAGCAGCGCGTTGCAGGCTTAAAATTTGCTTATTTTAATAGGCGTGAAGGGCAAGCTTAATTCTGCCTTCTTAATTAGATAATAATGCGTCGTATTGTTGAGACATTATGATTTATAGTGAAGTGTTGTAGTCTTGGCAAAAACTGTCCGGCGGACTAATCTGTCCGGGCTACTAATAGAATATGTTAGTGTAGACTTGCAGAGAGCTATAATAGTAATAAGTGTTATTGTCTATAAGTAAGTTAATATATTATATATACTTATAGTATATAAGTATAAAGTAGTTACTAATATGTACATAGGTATAGTATACTAAACTAATATTATATAATTAATAACTAAGCATATACAATATATAATTACTATAGCTAGCTAATATTTCTCTTAGTAAGAATAGTCTAATAAAAACGAATAAAAAACAAAATATAGTATTACGCTCCTACCTAGGAGACGCAAAAAATAATATAGCTAGGTATAATATAGCTAGATATAACGCGGCTAGGTATAATAGCTAGACGCTACTTAATATTAAAAACTAAGTTTTTTTTTGCGACTAAGGGGTTTCTAATAAAAATATTATAATAATAGTAGATATCTCTCCTACTATTGTATACACAGAAAAGTATTTTAAGATATTAATAAAAAGGGGTTATTAAAAACTATATAGTCTATACTAAGAATCTCTATAGTAAGTAAATAGCTACTATAGAATTAGATTGCTATATTAAGTAGAATACAAATATTAGTAAGTAGAAGCTTAGAATTAAAGGTAGAATAAGCCTTATAATATAGATTGCCCTATACTAGTTTAGGTGTAAGGTGCTTATAACTATTTAAAATAAGAACTAAAAGAATATAAATATTTTTATAAAGTAAAAGTCTAGGCTAGTAGCTATATACTACTACGTAGCTTATAGAAGTAATTACTACTAAGAGCTATAAGTAATATTAGATTTCTAATTAATAGCTTATTACTTTTATAATAATAGCTATACTAAGTAGATACTAGAGGTATAGAGAATATATAGGTATACAGTTATACCATAGAATTTCTATAAAAGATAGGTAGAGTAATAGCTAGGTGTCTAGAGGTTAATAGGTTAATAGGTTATTAGTAGAGGATAGTAGAGTACTATTTAGCGTTAGAAGTAGACATGTGTGTAATTTATTATATATTATAGTAGTAGAGTATATATCTAAAGGTTTTAAGTAGTTAATTATCTAGTAATGCGGTAAAAGGTTAAAAAGTAGGTATTAATTATCTAGTAACGCGGTAGATAGGTAGGTAGGTAGGGTGTTGTTATTTTAGGTTATCTTAGAAGCTAAGAAAGGTATTAGAAAAACTTTAATATGCTTTAGTCCTAGGGCTTAGTATATATATAATATCGGTCGCATTATTTATTTATTATTAATTACCCTTTTTAACTACATTTTTTTTAACATAAGCCTGTATAGTATTAACACGGAGTCTTGTACCTTGTTCTAATCCGAATTAGAAGAGGTAAGGTAAACTTAAAGATGTCCGCATTAGAGGCTTTAGGAGGAATTAAGTAAGATGTTAACAGTCTTATGTAAGGCTCTTCTAATCCTAAATAATATAGAATAACTAGCACTAATCTATATAGGAGATAGTACTGTAAGAGAATTAACTATAAAGATTTAAAACTAAGGAGATCCCCCCAATCTATATAGTTTTAATTTTCTATAGACTTACTATAATTACTATAATTATAGTAATCCGCCTAATTACCCTAATTATTATAATTATAGTAATCTGTTACGTGCCTCTAATTACTCTAATTACTGTAATTACAGTAATTTGTTATATAACTTACTATCTTATTCCTATGTCTTATTATGTAGATACCCTACGCGTAACTATTAGTTTTTACTAACCTTCCTGTATCTACACTTATAATAATCGCCTTCCTCTTAAGGTTATTATTCTAATATCCTTGTTCTTACTGTGCCGCTTAGGGTTTTCTAAGTATAAAGGTGCGCTCTGCCTTATTCGCGGGCATTAATTACGCTTAATCTTTTATTCTTGTCCTATATCCTAATAATGCCTAGGGATCCTTCTGCGCTAACTTATAACTATCTTTATCTTATAGCTAAGGTTGCTCGCAGCAGCACACTTATGCCTATTTTCTATAATTATTGTTTCCTTTAGAGTTTTAATTGCTTAGCTATAGCTAATCTTTCTTTTCTTTGTTATTCTAAGTGCATACGCCTTAGGCGTCCTTGTACTAACCTATTCTAGAAGTCTCTTAACTAGACTTAGGAGGAGTACTTATAGAAGGTAAAGAAGGATAAGAAGGCTCTCTTAGCTATTCTTATACAGCTCCTATAGAATAAGAAGATACTATAGTAGGCTAAGAAACGTGCTTATAAAAAGGCTATTTATCTAGTATTAGAGATAGAAGCTGCTAGGAAGCTTAATAATTTCTTAGTTAACTATTCTGGCGCTAATGCCTTAGTAGGATTTTCGCCCTTATTATAGACTTTACTTAACGCTATTAAGTAGTTTTCTAGTAGTTTGCTACCTTCTTTAGGTATAGTTTCTACGTCCTCTAGTAATACTGCTTTACTAGCTGCTAGCATCCTACTATATTTCTAATAGGTTCCTATGTGTCTTAGCTAGTAGGCCATCCTTTCTACTTAACTAAGTACTTTTACTAATATCTAAACTTCTATAGATCTTTAACTTCTTTAACCTTGTACTCTTCGTCTTTAAGTTTAAGTTATATTTTAATTTTAGCGTCTAGTAGTGCTGGTTTAAGGAGCAATTTATAAAAGGTAGGGTGTATACAAGATTTTCTTAGTAACTTTAGCTTATAGTTCACTAGTCCTTATTTCTCTAGGATTTTAAACAGTTCTACTTAGAGGTAATTAAGTTTCTTAAATAGATGCTTAGTTTTTAGATTTCTTTATAATAAGAGAATTTTATCCCCCCTCTTAAGGATTAGTTCCTTAAGCCTATTTTTGTTTGCTTGCTTAGCTATTATAAGGTTCTATTAAGCTATTTGTTTGCTTAAATTGTTGTGTAGCTTATATATAAGCTGGGCCTTTTTATTAGCCAATACTAAAAGGCTCTTAATATTCTTTAAATCTTAATAAGTAATTGGCTCATATTTATAGTTTGCGTAGTGTAGTAAGCGTTCTATTATACTAGACTTTACGCTATTGTACATTAATTGTGCTATTAGTAGTAGTTTAACCTAGTTGTTCTATAACTTATTAATATATATTTATAGATATTATTTTAGTATCTAGTTATTTTATTTTATCTAGCTATCTATTTAGGCGTAAGCTATTATTGCGAGCTTACAAATAATCCCTAGTATTGTCAGTAACGTTTCCTAGTACTTTAATATAAATAGTTTATTATAGTCTATAATAAACTCCTCTGGCAGTTTGTAATTGGCGACAAGATTTCTTATAATCTTATAAGCCATGTCTTCTTTTATAATAGACTTATTTGTGGGTATAAAGTATGCCTATTTAGTTAATTAATTAATAATTACTAATATTAAATTGCATAGTTATCTGAATCTAGGTTCTACTAACATTAGAAGCTTTACTATAAAGTCTATTATAACACTAGTCTATAGCCGTATAAGTAGTGTTAGGAGTTGTAATAACCTATAGGGCTTATGCCTCTTAGGCTTATTCTTTGCATATACTAAATAGTTGCCTATAATCTTTCTTACCTTATTATACGCGTGTGGAATATTATATTCTAGCCAAATTTGTTAAGTTGTTTTATTAATACCTAGATATCTCCATTCCCTTAACTTATGTTATAATTTAATTAAGGTCTTAACTATATTATCTAGTACCTTAATCTTGCCTTAATTATTGTAATCCTTTGTAGCGTGTTATATCTACTAGTTTAGATTATACTATTCTTATTACTCTTAGCCTAGTTAAAAGTAGTCCTAAAAATTCTTAACTTGTGGTCCTTTATATTAAAACATTACCACTTTTACTAGTTACAGCTAGTTATACTAAAGAGTCCTATTAGTTTCTATTTATAATACCGCGTTGTGCGTCCTAAGTTAGTCTATTTTCCTAAGATCTAATCTTTAACTAAGGGCGTCTACTACTCTGTTTAGTAATCCTAGGCGATAGTAGATCTTAAAGCTGTAGTTCGCCATTATTTCTGTCCATCTAACCTATTATTAGTTAAGTTTCTTAGTTGATATAAAACTTATAAGATTCTAGTAGTCTAAGAATACCTTAATCTAGTATTAAGCTTCTATAAGCTGTGGTTCCTATTGTTTAAAGGAATTTATTATTGCTAATAGTTCTTTATTATAAACGTTGTAGTTAAGTTCTACTCCTAAGAACTTTCTAGAATAGTAAAATATTAGTCTCTATTTCCCATTCTTACCCTACTATATAAGTATAGCTTCTAAGACGTAGTCTAATACATTTGTTTCCACCTATATTAGTTGTGTTAGATTCTATATCTATAGTAATAGTGCTATAGTAAACAGTTCCTTTAGCTTCTTAAAAGCTGCTTGCTATTCCTGGCCCTAGGAGAATTCTTTCTCCTTCTTAGTTATTTCCGTAAGAGGCGCTGTGATTTTCAAGTATCCTATAATAAACTTTTAGTAGAAGTTCACAAATCCTAAAAAAGATTGCACGTTCTTAACTATTTTAGAAACTAGCTAGTCCTATACAGCCGCGACTTTCTAAGAGTCTATAGTAATACTATTTTCTCTAATAATAAATCTAAGATATCCGGTTTATGTAATATAGAATTTACACTTTTCTGACTATAAGAGTAATCTATACTACTTTAGCCTATTAAGCACCTTCTTTATATATTCTATATACTTCTTAAGCAATCCCTTAGAGTACACTAGTATATTATCTAAGTACGCTATATAGAATACGTCTAAGTATTTGTGTAGTGCCTTATTAATAACTGCCTAAAACGTCGCTAGCGTGGTTATTAATCTAAAAGGCATAACTGTGTATTTAAATAGGCTATATCGCGTTTTAAAGGCAGTAAGCCATTTAAATCCCTTTGTAATCTATATTTAATAATAGCTCTTACGGATATTAAATTTTATAATACACTTTACTCTCTAGAGTTAATCTATAAGTTCTTAAATAAGAGGTAAGAAGTATCTATTCTTTCTTATAGTATTATTTAGCTATCTATAGTCTATATAAAGTCTTAGCTTACTGCTCTTCTTTAGTATAAATAGAATTAGTAAGGCTATTAAGCTCCCACTCTGTTGTATAAATCCTCTTGCAAGATTCTTATTAATATACGCCTTTAGCTCTTCCTACTAGCTATCTAATAGCTAGTATATATGTCTGGGCTTAAGCTTCGCTCCTTTCTCTAGGTAAATCTTATAATTCTACTTCTAGTGCTCTAGTAGATTATCGCTATCGTGCTCCTTAAAAAGCTCGCGGTATTTCTTATATTTCTAAGGTATGCTAGGTTAGGATTTATCCTTTATAGTTGTAACTTGTTATACCTAGATAACTTCTACTCTCTAAGGGTCCTTCTTATATATGCGTATAATCTTTATTATTAGTATCTTGCAAATCCTACCTGGCTAGGGTATACTATAGATTATTAGGCTTAATTATAAGTTGTAGTCTAAAGCGACCTACTTTGTAGATTTTCTTCTTACTAACCTTTATTATAAAGCGACCTTTTTTATAGGCTATTAGCTTTGTAATATTTTGTTCTGCTAATTAATAGCGGAATTATACTTTCTAAGCTAATTATATCTAATTAATATATCTTCTTCTTTAAGATCCATAATATTAATTTATTGTTAGTCCTCTAATCTAGCAAACTCTAGCAATACCTTTTAGGTCTTAAGGCGTATTACGCCATCCCTATATCCTAGTAGTGTGTTATCTATAAGCACAACCTTTATAGATTCTAGCTTATTCTAGTACAGTATATTATATTGTTTTACTACCTATGGCAATATAAAGGTTTACTTAGCGCCACTATTTATAAGCGCGTAAATTTTATATTCTTGCACTAGTATATTTATCTTTAGGCGCGTCTGTGCGTTGTAGTGTACTTTATAAAGAGTTGTTAATTTGATCTTACTAGCGTAATCCTATTACTAAGAGCTTTCTAGTTTTTTATTAGTTTTGGACCCCTTAGAAACTATCCCGCGCCCTATTTATTATTAAGGTGTATTTAATACTAGTCTTTGTAATACTCTATCCATAATATAGTTATATATTATCGCTACTATAGTACCTTATTAAGGGTTTTATTAGATAGAAAGCATCCTGCTAATTTCTTTATTTTCTAATAATGTTGGCAGTTGTTCTAGTTACACTTTAACTAAGGTTTATCTAAATAAGGATCTGTATTCATATCTTAATACTATTACTTATAATAGTTTCGTGCGTCTTTTATGTGCTAGTCTTCTTTCTTATCTATATTACTATTCTAGTGTTTTTAGCAATTCCATACCTAACATTCCTAAGGCCTTCGGTGCCTATATCTAGGTTAATGTCTACTAGTTAATGCTTCCTCCTACTTATAGGTATGTTTTAAGCATTGCTTCTAGTTGTAGTCTATTTATTCTAGTAAATTATTGTGTTCTTTCTTATATTAGACCTTATAGTCTTCTTAATTATAGAGTTCTTTATCTATATCTCCTTTCTCTAGTCCTACTAACCACTATTCTATTGCATGCTTATGCGTCTTATAGGTTTTATAGATATTATTATAGTATTAGTACTATTCTAGTAGCTTGTGCTAGTCCTTCTAATCCTGTTAATAGTAAATATGGTAAGGATCCTTATTTTTTCTATAGGCCAGTCGCGCTCCGCATTCCTCTATAGTAATTAGAAAATAGTCTTAATAGCCAGGCTATTAGGCTATAACCCCTTAGTCTTCTTTATATTTTTTGTAGTATTTATTATTAACTGCTATTTTATACTCTATTTAACTAAGAGCCGCGTACTTCTTATCTAGGTCTAGTAGTGTTAACTCCTTATAGGATTTGATTATTCCTACCCTTATAGCTCTAGCCCTGCTAATCCTTTGCTCCTCTAAGCAGTTTTATTTAAAGTGGCCTTGCTTGCCGTATGCTAGATATGCGCGGTTATTATAGCGGCTCCGTTTTTCTTCTTTTAATAGACTATTATCCTTTTAAGATTCTTTAGGTGCGTTCTTTCTAGAAGATTTCTTTTTCTAGACTTTGCTAGCCATAATAACATCTCTATCCTTGTTATAGTATCGTCTTATCTTAGGTTCCTCCTTTAGCTTAGTAATTATTTTGGCTCTACTATACTTCTTTTCCTGCGTTCTTTTTTAGAGATAGTTGTTAATACGTGCCATAATCTCAATTAACTTACTTAAGTTATCTAGTTTATTATAGAGTAGTAGTGCGTCCTTAACACTATTCTTTAGTCTATAGTAGAAGGCTGCCTTTAATGCTGCATTATCCCACTTAGCCTTAGATTATAACTACCTAAACTCTAAGGCATACTTACTAACTAATATTATTTATTATAACTATTAAATCAATTATTTAGCTTATTATTTCTTATTAACTTTTCTAAATATAACTTGCATCTATTTCTTAAAGTCCTACTATATCTTAAACACAAGCTTAGTTTTGTCCTATATCTCGCTAATCTTCTCCTTAGTAATAAAGATATCTACTAATAGCTAAAGTCATTTCGCTACCCTTTCTCTTAAGTATAGGCTAGCTGCGAGAATATTATCTTATTTTATAGGAAACAAGACCAAATTGTACTAACAGTACAACTCAATATTAGTAAGAAACCTTTCTAGTCCTTTTTCCCCACTATACTTTTCTATAGATAGTTAAATAGTCTTTCCTAAATCTGCTGCCTATTATGCTGTGACAGCCACTAGAAGTTCTAATATCTATGCTTCTAACTATTAAATCTAGTTTGCTTGTGCTGCCATTACACTAGTTATATTTATAGTTAGTTTACTAGTGCTACTGCTAGTAGGTGTCGCTACTAAGCCACTACTAGCTAGTGCTTAGGTACTCGCTAACGTTATTATAGTGTGTTAACTATTTTCTTAAAACCTATTAGGTAGTTAAAGTGTTAACATAGGGTCTTATACCTTATTCTAATCTAAATGAGGGAAGGTAAGGTAAACTTAGAGATGTCTATATTAGAGGCTTTAGAAAGAATTAAGTAAGATGTTAATAGTCTTATATAAGGCTCTTCTAATCCTAAATAATATAGAATAACTAGCACTAATCTATATAGAAGATAGTACTGTAAGAGAATTAACTATAAAGATTTAAAACTAAGAAGATTCCCCTAATCTATATAGTTCTAATCTTTTATAGACTTACTATAATTACTATAATTATAGTAATTAGCCTAATTAGCCTAATTACTATAATTATAGTAATCTGTTATGTGCCCCTAATTACTCTAATTACTATAATCGCAGTGATTTATTACGTAACTTGCTAACTTATCCTCGTGTCTTATTATGCGAATGCCCCGCGCGTAACTATTAGTCCTTACTAACCTCGCTGTGTCCACGCTTGTAATATGTAGGTTAGAATAGAAAGGCCGCTCTAGTCTAGCGCCTAAAAATATAATCTACTTCTAGTCTTTGCTAACGTAATAGCAATTACTGCGCACTTACCCTACTATCTATAAGCGCTCTAATACTTATTAAAATTTACTTAAAGTGTGTATAAAAAAATAAGCTCTATTATTACTATTATTAGTAATCGCGCCGTATTTACGCGCTGCTACGCAGCACACTTATATAATACACTTACTAGCTTACTATCTAACGCTATAATAACTGCAAGAATCTAATATATCTATATAACACTCTCCTTCCCTAGTAACTTATTAACAAACACCTTTTTTTATCCCTTACCCTTGCCCTTTATTGCTGCTATTCTAATCTATAGTAATATAATAAACTATAGTAGAAACCCTACGTGTCTATTATAGCGTCTATAGTTACTAATCTATTACTAGCCTAACTAGTACACTAGAACTGCCTTATATAGAGTAAAGTATACCTTTTACTTTAACCTATTAATAATCTTCTAGATAGAGTAGTATTTTAATATAGGCCTAGTAACTTTAAGCAAATAGATTAGAGCATACTTTTAGGTAGCGTTAAAGGTAACTTTAGTATTAGGGCTTAGAAAGATAGTAGAAAATAGAATAATAGTAAAATCCTAATTAAGATTAATCTTAATATAGAGATAGAGTATTAGTATACCTATAGTGTATAAGCTCCTACCTAGTATGTATTTTATAATAGTATAAACCTATTAATATAATAGCTATTACTAGCAATCTTTAGAGATAATAGTAGAGAAAATAATAGTTATAGTGTTATAGCGCTAGCGCTATCTTATATCTTCCCCACTCTAAACTATAGTATAGTAATATAGCCTTACACATAGTTTTGTATATAGATTTTTTTTTAGTTAAAGTAGGCGCGCTAAGCCTACTAAGCCTGCTTAGCTCACTTGTAACGCGCTAACCCCTTTTTATTAATACTACCTTAAAACGCTTTTTTATATTAATAATAGTAGGAGAAATAACTACTATTATTATAATATTTTATTAGAAACCCCTTAGTTATAAAAAAATATATATAATATTATATAATATTTATAGGTGCTAGTAACGTAATAAAAATCGCAGTAATTAAACGTAGTAGGGCTACTTAAAAACTAATAAGTGAAGACAGTTTATACTTTTACCTAGAAGGGATAACGCATTATATATACTTATAGAATATAAGTATAGAATAATTACTAATATATATATAGGCATAGTACACTAAACTAATATTATATAATTAATAACTAAGCATATATAATATATAATTACTATAGCTAGCTAACGTCCCTCTTAGTAAGAATAGGCTAATAAAAATAAATAAAAAAATACTATTCTTTTTTACGATAATAATCTATTATAAAATAGAATTCCTAGTAGTTACCTATTATAACTAGTCTATTATACTAATATAACTATATATAGAGGGATTTATATTTAGTAACTTTGCCTATCCTAGCGAGGTTATCTTATAACTCTCTAAAAGACTATTTTTAATTATCCTATCTCTAATAGGTGCCTCCTTACTAATATAGTATAACTTTATAGTAAAACTAACTACTAATTCTTTTACTTTTACTAGCATCTATACGAAATAAACTGTGTATACTACTTTCTTAGTAGGTTGTTTAGTATAAAGTATAACTATCCTTAGGATAGACTTATAGGGAACTACTAGTAGGGTAGGTTTAAGAGTAACTACTAGTAGGGTAGATTTAAAATTAACACAATTATGTGTAAATATTATCTAAGTCTAGTACTATAAATAATTATTATAAATATTTTATAAAAGATTGCTAGGCCTATATATAAGCAAATTTAGCTTGCCACTTTATTTACTAGAGCGATAAGTAATTTTAAAATTAAACTTAGATAGAAATTCTATCTAGTAGGCTTAATAACAATTTATAATAAATGGGTACTCTATAGCTAGCTATATAGACATTAAATTCTAATTCTCTATACTAGTAAGCGTGGAGGGTATACGGGACAATTATACAAAGAAAAGAAAATAACATAATAAAATAACTTAGTATTAATTGCTTATCTCTAAAGAGGGTGCGGATAGAAAGGAGAAGATCCTACAGCGCATAGGCCGTAGCGCACGGGCATTACGTAATCCCCACATAATACTATTATGCGGCAATATTAAAATCTTAATACCCTTAGGTGCCCTTGCCTATATAGTGTACAGACACTAGCAACTTTTTATTTTAAGATTGCTGTTAGTGGTTTTCTCTTCCTCCGCACAAACTATCTACTTGCTAATATTTATCCTATCTATTTATTATTCCCCTATCCATACGCCTCCTACTCTGGCTAGTTTACTCTAGTTAATAGGAAGATTCTATTAAGTAACTATTTGTTATACTTTGCTGCCATTTATCGAAGGTGCGATTAGGCTTATTAGTAGTAGAGTAGCGGTCTGGCTAATAGCAGTCAAGGGTAAGATTGCGTAGTTAATAATAAGATTATAGCAATAATATATTATTTATATAGAGTTCTTTTGCTTAGTTTATTCCTTATATAATAGGTAAACCTAGTTATCTTATCTATTTAGGTAGCAATATTAGGCAATTGTGCAATATTAGATAAGGGGAAAATAAACGCTAATAAGGGGTAGAAATTAAGGCTCTGGACAAAAGAGAGGCATATAAGGTGGACTTTTCTTCCTCTATTCTTCTCTCTCTTATTCTCTACTTTAAATATCTCTCCGTACGTATCCCTTCTTCCTAGCTCTTATCTCTTTTTATTAAGCTAATTCCCTATTTTGTATAGTGCTAAATTGTGTCCCTTATTATATAGTATCTTATCTCCGTATAATACTAACTTAGTGTAGACAATAGTGCTTATACTAGTGGGTCTTAGCTAGCTAGGTCTCTCTAGCTTTAATGCCACTATAGTGGCTCTTCCAGGCGAAAGAATGTGCATTATCCTCCTAACTAGTTCCTAGGTAAACTATATATTTATCCAGGACATCTCTATTAATATAAGTTTCTCTATTCTTTACTTTTATATAAATGCTAACTATAGAAAATAGGCTAAAGAGTTATGTGTTGCATATCTACCTTTGCACAATATTAATATTATTCTTATAGCTGGTATAGACCTACGTCTATAGATTGCTAAGCTTATTTAGCGCAAGGGCTACTTTCGCGCGCTCCTTGTCTAGTCGCGCAGTGTCCTTAGGGGCACTGCATGCGCTCACCACTATGGCGATTGCTCTGGCCCTAGGCCCTTTACTAAGTGTTGTATAGTAGCAAACTTCTAGGCGAGATTGTGCAGTTTTTGTATATGGCAGAGCTATGGTACTAGGTGCAATTATCGCATAGAATAGGGCTAGATAGTAGGATAGACACTTCTGGACATTATTCATAAGTACTAAAATAAAAAACTCTTCTCTAAATAAATATATACTGTGTCTCTTCTCTTTCTGTACGAATAAATAGATAGGAAAAAAAGCGTATTTTTAAGTAATGTGTACGTATAGAAAGAATTAAATAAATATATCGCGCGAAAGAATAAATAAATAATAAGGAAATAGTCCTGTGTGGAGGCTAGAAAGAGCTCGCGCAGGCGGGCTTAAGGCGATTCACTAATGCTTTAATAGTAATTATTAAGGTGTTGCCAGAAATTAAGGACTCTAGAGCCTAGTTTAGGGTCTTCTTCGTATAGGCATTAGCAGGGTTGTCCTTCCTATTAATTTATCTAATCTTAGAGATCTCGCAGTACTTGTACAATTCGCGGAGTGACATAATGTTAATTATAAGGCGCTTCTTATTTGTGGTTCCTAGTCGTACGAGGCAGTTATAGAGAGACTTCAAATCTATACAGACAACTATAGAAATTAGTGGTAGACTAAGCGTGCATACAATCTTCTAGAGAATTGTACTAATAGCAATAGTATTATTAAACCCTTCTACTATACTATACAGCTTACTAGTAAGAACGCTTCTTATTACTCTCTTACACTTAGTTAAATTCTAGTGTATAATATTTGCTAGGATCTTAAAGTTATTGCTATTACCTATACGATGCTTATTACCTAGAGTGATTAGGAATCCCAGCTATAAGCTTAGGTTCTTATTATTGGCAAATAAGTTATTAGTAAAGATAAACAGCTTCGCACGTTAAAGATCTAATAGTATAAAGGTAAGACCGCGCTTACTATTGTTAATCTATCATTAGATTTATATATTTATTATCTTAATATCTTCGTGTAAGGGTAATATAGTCTAAGCGGCAATAGACAAATCGAATACGACTTCTAGTTAGTACACAGATGCGATATAGGCGCCTCGTGCACGCTGCTCTACATATCTCTAAGCGGCACTCTTATCTTTAGGGTTAATTGTGCAAAGGCCCTTTGCTTGTCCTTTCTATATAAGAACTATAGTATTATATATAAGCCGAATTCTTCCACTATTAAACTTAATAGGTTGGTCTTTAGCAAGAATAGTCTTGTCCTTTGCATAGAAGGCTACTTTCTTTAGCTCTTCTTCTTCTCTTTGTACGAAGTTCTTATAAATAATGCTAAGAGTATTATCTATCTAAAGGCTAGTAATTCCAAAGATGTGCTCTCCTTTATTAGTAATAAGTAGACATAGGTTGTACAACAAAGTCTTTATACTAAGTTTCTCTTTATAGTAGTTATAGTAGATTTTAAACTAGTAAAGACCTAATTTAGCTATACTATAGAGTGGTTGTACAATGCAGAAGATCGTGTTTTATAAAAAGTTCGTGCGTAGTTCCTTGGGTAGTCTAGTATAGAGCGTGCGATTTAGTTTGTTAGTAGATTAATTATAGGCCTAGATAATATCTTATAGTTTAAAATATATTCTATATATTGCCTAAAGGCTTGCTCCTAATATAAGAAGTAGGCGCTAGGTTATTCTTTAGATGGTAAGTAATTAGATAAGGATTTTGTTCTTCTCCTTATTAGAGTGGCCAGCAAATACAAGGCGGGATTTCTTATATAGTTAAGTAGTCTTGCTCTTAACTTCTTATATAAGGCGGAGATTAAAGATTCTGCCCTTATGCTTAGATAGATTAAAGAGAAGAATCTTAAATATGCTATTAGCGATTAGAGCGTTTATCTCCGTGCGGTCTAACTCTTTAAAAGGTGCTCTAGATGTTGTGATTATACCTTCCGCACAGAGCTTTAGAGACAGTTCCTAATCGCTTGTCTCCTTTTAGGAAAGGAATACAGCATCCTTTCTTAGGCGGCCTCTCCTCCTCTTCTCTAGAGAATCTCTTTGCATAGGGGCGGCATTATCTACTTTATATAATAGTAGGAAAGTGTAATCTTCTTTGTAATAGTACGGCTTACCTTATATATAGTAAAACTTTATTAGACTATTCTCTAGGTTAAGGATTATATCTCTATCCTTACTACCCTTAATCTTATACGGGCCTATCTATCTACCTTTCTCTCTTTAGACTATAACCTTAGATCTAAGTAGGAGCTTAAGGACTTCGTGCGCTACTAACAGACCATTATAGGTGTATAGCGCATAATTAATATTAGTCTTATCTCTTTTCTTCTACAATATCTTTATCGCCTTTTGTATAGCATTTATACGTACAATAATATTAGGCGATAGAAAAGAATCTATATTAATCCTAGGATATACGCCAAAGACTAGCAGTATAGGTATAAGGCTATCTAGGCCAATAGTGTTATTAATAGCTTTAATAGCTATTTAGAAAACATCCTCCTTATCTATACAATCTCCTAGTTTAGCCTTAAGAATATTAAAGGCTCTACGAAGAGGTGCGTGCAAACACTTAATCTTTCCTATTACCTAATATACTTCTATAGGCATCTGTCTATAGGTTGCGCTAATAATCTTTACGTAGTTCTTAAACTTATCTAATGTAAAGTTTATACCTAGGTTATATATAATATAGTTAGGTGAACCTTAGTAAACATTAATCTAGTATCTATAGAGAGCTTCCCACGCATCTCGTGCGGACATTAATTTTAAGAAGATTGCAGCTTAAAATAATGTGTTTATATTTATAATATATAGTGCGTCTCTAGTTCTAATACGTACGATATTAAGAATAATCTTATAGTTAAAGTGGGTATTATTCTTAATAGTAAACTTAAAGCGATAGGGGGCTTGTTTGTACGATTAATAGTAGTGGCAAAACTTCTAAATTTTGTTTAGTATAGTAGCATCTACTTTATAGTCAGCGTTAGTAAGCATCTTCTAAAGTCTTTCTATATAGAAATGTCCGAATTATTAATAAAGACGATAAAGTTCTTATTTAGTAAAGAAAGACACAGTTTCTTTCTTGCTAACATTAAAGAAAGGGTGTCTCTATTTGCGTACAATAGATATAGTTATGCTGTCCTTTTATATAATAATATCTAGAATATTATTAAAGTAGGCACTTAGCTTATTAGCATCTGCTAGTAATAGTAGGAATAGTGTTAGAGTGTCTAGGATATAGTAGGTAACCGTTCCTATTAGATTTATAATTTGTACAGTTCCTAGAGATCCTTATAGGTTCTAATCTCCAAAGCTAATATTAGTATTACTAAGTATCTAATTAATCTTTATATAGGGGTTCTCTTATATATATGCCTTAAGCTATGCTTTGCCAATAGTAGAAATTCTTACTACACCTATATTCTATAGTTCACCTTAGTATATTATATAGTATCGATTTTTAAGAATAAACTATTCTGTATACTTCTCTGGCTCTATCTTATAAATGTATTTGCTAGTTATGTGGTAAAGATAGGCAATAGTAGTTAGGTAGGATACTTAATTATTACTATTCTTATTATCTTCACTCTACTCCTCTTCTTTGTGCAAAGTAGGTCTCTTATTATTATACCCTTCTATGTTCTAAACACAGAACTAAACAATTTTATATAAAGGCGTTTTATTATTATACTCTTTATAGAAGGTAATATACTGCCTTATTACGCAGGTACGCTTATTACGCGAATAGTTCGAAGACTAATAATCTTTCTTATAATATATAAAACACTTCTTTAGTCTTCTATAAATATTATTTAATTAGGATCTAAATCGCGATAATAATAGTACGGATTATTCACAAAATTCTTATTCGCGAGGAACTAGTAGTCTGCCTCTTTATATAGAAAAGTTATATTTGCGATTAGTATAGTATGTATTAGCCTTTTATAAGTGCTAATTAGATTGGCAATTAATTATAACTTAGATTAACGTATAGAAATTAGCAAATAGAGCTTTATAAGTAGGCTTAGGGGTAAATATAGCCTACTCTAGCTCTAGGTATCTATAGCATACTTATATAATAGTAGTATAGAGAGAAATTTTCCTAGTAAAGTCCGCACCTAATACTCTCTATGCGAGAGTAAGCCTATTAATTATTACCTCTAGGACTTTGTGTAGACTCTTATTAGGATTCTTGCGCTAGTATTATACAAAAGTTATTATAGTCTAGTCTATCTAATACTAGTTATAGTTAATAGTAGTATTAAAGTAACTGTTAAGTGCTTTGTACAAGCACTTCTACGATTATTTAGAATAGATAGTATAGAGGTAATACTATACTACACAGCTAGTAAGAATATCTAGAAAGATATTTAGGTATTAATTCTTAGTAATATCTAGGCGTCTATATAAATCTATAAAGATTCTAGTCTTGTCTGCTAAAATATTATATAGAGCTCTAGTATAGTTATTATTCTTATTTTATGCCTTTTAAAATTAGATTATCTTATTAGCTAGAATTCTCTAAGAAGGTAGGTTGTACTTAGGTAGAAGCTTATATAGGTTAGATTATAGTATAGCCTTAGTCTATATAGATTAGTATAGTGCCTATAATTCGCGTTTAACTAGTGGTGGCTCTATTCTATACGGCATTTAATAATCGCGAGCAGGTGGGCAAAATAGTAGTTAGGTACTATATATAAAGAGTAGTGGTTTATTTAGTTATTTATATAAATAGAATTATTTTTAGTACTTATATAAAGGTTCTCTTAAGATATCTATAGAAACCTACAGCTGTATAGGTGTCTATAGTAGTAGCGGCTTACTCTATTCGAGTTTGTGCAATAGCCTAACTAGCTTAGGTATCTTTAAGATTAGTCTTAGTGTTTGCGTATAAGAAGTTAAGCGAGCTAGTAAAGGTAGTATTATATAAGTGGTATCTGCATTGCCTTAGGCTACTTTATATAGCTTGCTAGTATTTATAACTCTAGTATCTATTCTTAGCTTAATGCCCTTTTCTCTTAGGACTGCTATAAGCTCTCTCTTATACGCACAGCCTAACTCTAAAAAATAGTGTTCTTCCTATCCTTTAAAGTCTTTCTAGAATAACTTTAAGAAAGCTGTCCCTTTTTAGTATAATGCATAATACTTAGCAATAGTATATGCCGCGTACAATTGCATTTCTAACTAAGAAGAATTGTTTGCTATATTAATCTTATTATTCTAATACACAGGTGTTATTCCCTTACGCAGTGTTTTCTTTAATATTTCTATTTCTTTAATATACTAATTATATAGTCTAGTATACTTAGGCATATTAGTATTATCTTATAAGGCGATAGGGACTTTGTGTAAGGTAGTAAAGGCTTCTTACAAGGTAGTAGGGGTAGTTATTACGTAACTAGTTTGTTTAATAGGTTAGTTGTATAGAGGGTTACGCTTTATTAAGGTTTATTATTGTCTAACTATGTCTTTGTATAGTTACTAGTAGTGTGCTTGGTGTACTATCTTTTTTTAAATCTCGTATAGTAGCGATCTCTACTTACTAACTTAATAAAAGAGTTAATCTACTATCTCTATAAATAAGAATAGATTTTATATATTTTGTACAATCGCTTCCTATGTTTTATATAGTAGCGACATCTACTTACTAACTTTATAAAGGTTTAATCTGCTATTCTCTTATGTATAGAGGATAGGGTATAATAAAACAAATTATATAGCTAATAATGTCTTATATAATTACTTCCTTCGTTTTGTATAGTAGCGATATCTACTTACTAACTTTATAAAGTTTTTAGTCTACTATCCTCTTATGTATAGAAAATAGAGTATACGAAACAAATTATATAGCTAATAATAACTTGTGCAATCTGTCTTCACTCTTGCCAATTTGTAGTTAAGAGTTAGTTAATTACTAATTAGTGTTAAATAGGTACTCTATAGCTAGCTATATAGATATTAAATTCTAATTCTCTATACTAGTAAGCGTAGAGGGTGTACGGGGCGATCGTATAAGGAAAAGAAAATAATATAACAGAACAACTTGGTATTAATTGCTTGTCTCTAGAGAGAGTGCAGATGGAAAGGAGAAGATTCTACGGCGCACGGGCTGTGGCGCACGGGCATCACGTTATCTCCACGTAATGCCATCGTGCGACAATATTGAATCCTTAACACCCTTAGGTGCCCTTGTCTGTACGGTGTACGGACAATTTAATTATTTAGTGCTTATAAACTTTTCTAAGGCCTAATAGTCTAAGATAACGTTAATAAGTAAGCTATCTAAGAGCTCTAGCCTCTACTTCTTAAAAGTCTTAATAATAGCGAGTAATTCCTTATTATAGATAGTATAATTATACTTTACTAGAATTCTTTTTATTAATATAAACGCTACTAGTCGCAAAATTTAATTATGCTATATTTATAATAAAATAGCTACTATAATAAAAATTAAAGTTATAATAGTCCTTACTAGTCTACCTACTAAGCACGCCCTATTACCTTTCTTTCACACTCTATTTCCTCCTATTAGCGCCTTTTACCTTCCTAAAGGCGCCTTTTCTAGTTAGTATTAGTGTAGTAGTTAGCATAGGCTTATGCTCTATACCGCCCTCTATATAAGAAAGGGCCTCCTAGGTCCCTTTCTTATGTACTATCTTAAATTAGTATTAATTTAACTAGCTCTTTTAACTATTCTAGCTATCCCTAATAGGTTAGTTTTATAAGGCCGTGTATCGCCCTTATAAAAGTATTGCTTTTTACCTAGGTTTTAAGGTCTAGATTAAAATAGGCTAGTATAGGTGCAATAGTAAACACGTGCTTTAGTTACTTAAATGCCTAAGTAGCTAGGCTATCTAGTGCTAATAGGAATTTAGTAAAGGCCTTTTTATAGGGAAGATTAGTAAGTGCCTATATAAGACTAGAGTAGCCTATAATAAACTAGCGGTAAAAGTTTATAAACCTTAAAAATAACTAAACTTCTCTTATATTATAAGGACACTATGGGAGTTATTACGCTATATATAAGATAATAGTAAATATTAGAATTTAAATATAAGATAGTAGTAATACCTATATAAGATGGGTACGTAGGTAGGCTATATATATAGCCTTGCTTAGGACCTTACTTAGTAATTACGCTAGTTCTAAAAGGATAATATAATATAAGTAAGAGGATTAAACCTTAGATTAGTAACACTACTTCTCCTCTTTATAATAGTAACTCTAGTGTTGCTAAGATCCTTCTAACTCTATATTAATTTCTAGATAACTATTACGCTCTATTATAATCCATTATGTTTTATCGCAAACTATTACGCACTATTTCTAATTATTATAATCCTTATAGTAATTTATACTAAATTACTATAACTACCTATCTAAATTACTATAATTTTAGTCTAATTTATTAATATCTATTAGGGTTGCGTTATTAATACTATTATTATTAATACTATTATTATTAATACTATTATTATTAATACTATTATTATTAGTACTACTATTATGAGTACTATTGTCGTATAGGTTAGTATACTTAACCTAGCTAAGAGAATTACTACTAAGAGGGTTTCTAGGGGACTACTATCTATTACTAACTTAAGACCTATATCTATCTATCTCTAGGCATCTAGGCAGGTATTTATAACTAGAGTAGCAGTAAGGTATATAATAATATTCTAATATATAATAAGATTATTTAAGTTATATAGTATAGTAGACTTTCTTAGGTTTTTAGTGTAAAACCTAGCAATAAGATAGAAATAATTAAGTAGGTTGTAATAGGACCCCTAGGTAGGGTTTTTAAAAACTATTCTATACAACTTTATACTCTATAACTCTGTAGTTAGAGGGGTATAGGTTCTTCTTTAACTTGTTTAACTAGTAAGTAAGTATAGTCTTTACCTTATACTTCTTATTTATATATTTGTCTAGTAGCATATTATCCTTATTATATATTTAACTATTAAGTAGTTGCTTATTAGAAACTTCTTAGTCGCAAAAAACAAACCATAAGTAGAAAATATTATATAAACAGCCTATTTCCTTAATTACGTTAAACTTATATACTATATTATTAATAACTTATACTATATAAAAGGTCCCTATTCTTATAGTTAAGTAATAAGCTAGGCCTTTTAGTCTTAAGGTTGCATGCGTCTAATATTACCTTATTGCTACCCTTAAAAAATAGTGCTAGTGCGCGCTTTACATTTATATACTTAGCCTATTTAGCTTATACTTATTATAAATTATCGCGTAGAAAGTTACGTAAGTAGGTAAGGGAGTTAATAAAGTTATTTATATATAAATAATCTATATATATGGGCGCTATAAGTGGGTACCCGCTAGTAGCGGCGTCCCTACTTACTAACTTAATATTATATAATTAAGCTAGTTTAGTACTATTACGTAGTAAATAGCCCTTAGTAGCAATAAAGAAAGCTACTCTAGTTAATTTGCTAACTAAAAAGTTAGCTATAAACTCTACTATAGGCAAGTATAAGACCTAGTTATTTTATTAATAGTTAATATATGCGCGTAAGTATTCCTTTAGCATAGTGTTAGCAATCTCTATTTAGCTTACTATTATTATAACAACTATAGTAGACAGTTCTAGTTTAGTGCTAAGATATAATATTTCTAAAAGTAGCAAGATATAAACTATTAACTATAATTACTAATAATAAATTCTTTCGTCTATAAACATAAAATAGCCTCTATTTCTAGCTATAATTTTAAATATAGAGATAATTTAGTTTATAACAAATTAGCTATATATATTTTACTATTATTATAATATAGTAGATATAATAAACTATACTAGTATTAATTTAGAATTAGTTAGATATAATAAACATTATAGTATAGATTACTATAGTAGTAGAATACATAGGTGTAGATCTAATAGGTAATAGTATATATTATGCATGGCTAATAGTACTAGCAACTAGTATATTTATAAGTACTCTTATAACTAATATATCTAGTAGTAATACTATTATAAGCTTACTTAAGGATCCGCGTATAGAGCTTCTTATTACTAGGAATATATAGTTAGTTCTTAATATATAGTAGACTCTCGCTTAACTAATAGCTAGCAATCTTAATCCTAAATCTCTACTTAAGGAGCTTCTCTAGCAAACGTTAAGCTTTTACCTTAACAGTGGCGATAATATCTTAGACTATCTTATTAATAGTATAGGCTATCTTAATAGTTTTTATTATAGTTATAGTAATAGAATTATTATTATTAGTAGCGAGTTTAGTAATATAGTATAATATAGCTACAAGCTATAAACTAGAGTAATAACTTTTATTTAATAATGTATAGGCAGCAATAACTACGTAATATAACCTTTTGCCTTTAAAATTTTTTAGCCACAAGACTATTTAGACTTAGTATTATTAGTAAGTATTATTATTACCTTTAGATAAGTTACCTAAACAGCGGGTTAAGGCGTTAGGTTTTATGCCTTATTTGCTAGAATAGTACTAAATATAAAAGTTAAACTTAGCTAAAAACTCTACCTATTACACTTATTATTAATTAAGCCACTTACTAGTTATAAAGTACTATAAAGTAAGGTAATTAGTAATAATATTAATAGAATTCTAGGTACCTAATAGCTTAGATTTTTATTCTTTAAAAGCGCGTATAATAGCTAGAAGCTTCTTATTATAGATCTTATAGTTATATTGTATAGGGTTTATTTTATATAATAAGTACACAATAGGCTATAGTACATCCTACTTATTCTTTTATAACAGTACTACTATAGTAACAAAGTCTAACGCGTTAGTCTCTAGCTAGGTTTCCTTATCTAGATTAAAATAGACTAGAACATGTGCT
This sequence comes from Laburnicola sp. R22_1, assembly GCA_014281115.1. Classification (NCBI taxonomy): domain Eukaryota; kingdom Fungi; phylum Ascomycota; class Dothideomycetes; order Pleosporales; family Didymosphaeriaceae; genus Laburnicola; species Laburnicola sp. R22_1. The sequence continues at coordinate 1,934,142 of JACONQ010000001.1, read as the reverse complement.
ATTGCAAAGGCCTACTTAAGTGTTTTAAATATAGTTGCTGCGAAAGTCCCTAGTTTAATAGACTAGTCCTTTAGCGTATTACCTTTAGTTAAATTTATTAGTAGGAAAGCAATCTAACTAAAACCTTTAATAAATTATTAGTAGAAGTTTATAAAACCTAGAAAAGCCTATATATCTTTAAGTAACTATAGTAGCTACTAGTTGTATACTATCTAAACCTTTTTAGAATCTATTTTAATACCCTTAGTAGTTAGTATAATCCTTAAGTACTTAACCTTCTTAACTTTAAATTAATACTTGTTAATATTTAGATATAGACTAGCTTATCTAAGTTTATTAACTATAGTCTATACGTGTTTAATATAATCCTTCTTAGTTTTACTATATATAAGTATATTGTCTAAGTAAGCTATATAGAAGTTATCTAGGTGTTATTATAATATCTTATTAATATATATTTAAAAAATACTAGGAGCTCTAGTAAGTCTAAATAGTATAATAGTATACTTATAAAGTTTATATTGCGTAAAAACACTATTTTTTCTTTGTTATTTTCCTTAACGCGTATATTGTTAAAACTCGCGATAATATCTATAATAGATATAAATTTTATCTTGTTTATACGCGCTAGTATATTTTTTAATAATAGTAGCGTGTTATAATTACGATTTATAATAGCGTTAATTGCGTATTAATTAACGTAAACGCGTAATCTACTCTTTAGCTTTTTAATAATAAGGATAGGAGACGCATACTAAGAAGTGCTTATCTATAAAAACTTTTTTATAGTTATTTTATTAATATATTCTTTAATTGCTATAGTCTTTAGTTATATAAAACTATATATATATAGTTATAGGGCTTTGTTATTAATAAGGTTAATAGCATAGTTAACTCTAGGGTAATAGGTGGATAACTTGTTAGCCTTCTTTAGGTTAAAATACTAAGACTTATCTTATCTATTATATAGAATTTATTAAATAACTTTTTTATAAACTTATTATAATCTATCTAACTATATATAGTAAGTCTTATAGCAGTATAGAATATCTGCGCATTGCAATTATCTATTATTAGGTTAGGTAGTTAACCTAGCTAGACCTAGTTATAAGACTCTAGCTAAGTTATAGAGTCTAGGTTATAAATCGCTATTAGATAAGCTATCTAGTAAGTAATTAGACTAATATCCTTACAAGTTATTATAGATTGTAAGGAACTAGTAGGTAGCTTATTATAGTATATAGTTTTAGGTAGCGCATCTTTAAGGCAATAAACTATATAATAATACGCATTAAATATTATAGATTAGTTATATAACCCTAGTTATAGGTTGTAAGCAAATATCTAATCTATACTAAGAATAATATTAAAAGTGCTAATATTAGTAATAAAGTATATTATAGTGCTAGTGTAGGTACTATATTATATTATAAGGTCTATAGCTTAACTAATCTTATCTATAACTTTGCTATCCGCAAGGCATAGGATAATTAGGTTGTTAATATAGTATAGTCTTAGCTAGTATTATTTAATATATAAAGAACTAATAAAACTTATGCTAGCTCTAGTGTTAGTAAGCTATTACGTCTTTACCTATTTTTAAGATGCAGCTAGTGTAACTAAATAAGTAAACTAGAGTTATTGTTTAGTTTTGTCTAGTTTATCTATATTAATTGCGGAGATCTATTACATACGCTATAAGTTAAAATCTAGCTCTATATTTAATTTAAACTTATTAATCTTTTACTATACTACTATAAGATGTCTTTATATATGCTGTTATTATTACTCTATTATGCAATTTCGCTCTAAAGCTACTAAAAATATAACTTATCCTTATCCTTATAGTCCTAATCTTAACGTACATCTAGGTTGTTATTAGCTAAGTTATTAGGTTTAGATAACTTACTATAAAACCTATTATATCTATATATTCTATATAGTTAGTTAGAGTTTATCTAAATAGTGTAGATATGCTGCGCATCTTTATAATTAATAGGGCCTAAGAGAATAATATAAAGATACTTAATATCCTTTACTAAAGTAATAGCATTATTATAATAGTTAGTAGTTACGTCTATTACTTAATATCCTATTACGCTATATTTAAAATAGGTATTAGCTTTAGCTAGTAGGTCTAATTTGCGTAATGTGCGCCTATAGTTATTACGCCTAGTAGACTTTATATACAGGGCGAATAAAGTGGTACGCGTAGCAGTATTAGATCTAGTTATATTTATATTTATTATACAAGCTTTTAAGTAGTTAGAAGCTATTACAAAGGCCTTTAAATAACCTATTATAGATTTATAATTAAGGCGTTCTATATATAACACGCGTTCTAAATAAGTAGCAAAAGACTTACTAGAAATAGATAATACGTTAGTAGTATATATAATATAAGAATATATAAGGTAGTAGGCGTAATTTATTAGTAAGTAGTTAGATATACTAAAATAGTTAATAACTACTATAAATCGCGCGTACTAATCTATAAGAGTTTCTTTAGGGCCCTAGACTAGGGTATTGCCTATAATCTTTTCCTAGGCATCTAATAGTTTATTCTCTAATAAATAGATCTTATTAAAATAGTTAAGCACATTAGCTATAGTTATAGTAGTCTTAAAATATAGGTATATAAGAGTCTAGGCCTACCCCTTTAGTTAGCTTTGTAAATATATAATACAAAGCTACTTAGTAGGTAAAGTCTATAGTTTGTTTATTAATATAATACACTAGCGTTTATAGTTATTCTTATCTTTATCCTTACGAGAAAAGGGATCTATATTAGGCATTTAGATGCGTAAGTATTATGAATTTGCTATAAGTCCTAGTAATAGAATTACTTTGCAAAAGAGTAGTAGATAGATCTATTATTATCGTAACTTATATAGCTAACGGCACGCCTATTATAATATAAATTTAAGGCAAGAGATAAATATATATAATTAAGTAACAGACTATTCGCTAGAGTATAGCGAACTTTAATATTAGAGAATTACTTAATAGAGAAAATAGGCTACTTAGGATCTCTAAACTATTGCGTGTTATAAGGTTAACCCCACTATATAATATGTATAGGTAGTTGTCCCCTAAGCTTAGTAATATAGATGCAAGCTATATTTAATTCTTATTAAATTACATACTTAGCTTCTATTAATTATAAGACACAATTCTCTAAGTCTTAATAGTTAACGCGCGGAATATAATTATCTAGTAGTTAACCTTAGAGCTCTCTAAGTTATTATTATATAGCTATATAATAGGCGGTAGAAATCTTAGATCTCCTAAGAATAATAAAGTCCTTTTTAATAACTTATAATGTGCTCGAAGCTAGATATTATTTTGTTTTACTATCTTAAGGGAGTTCTTATATAATAATATATAATTCTCTAATATCTTAACTTATTTTAACTTTGTTCTAAACTATTGCTCTAACACTTTATAACTAGCCCTAAGTTATTTAAACTCTTAAATCTTAGTCTAATTGTCTTCTAATTTATTAGTAATTTATTATATAGTTGTTAATAGTAATATAATAATATTCTACTAGAACTCATGTTTTTAGTTAATAGCGTTAATAAACTATATATATTCTTACACCTTAACTTTATCTAGCTTTAAACTATCCTTTATACTAGTTACGCTAACTTAGAGTTAGTAATCTAGTATATTACTATTAGTGTTAGTAATACTAGTAAAGTATATATACTTAGGAAGATTAGTAGATAGTAAACTAGCATAATCTTATTAGTTATATATTATAGTTAGTTAGTTATATATATTAACAAAAGGGTTACTTTTATTAAAAAGTTAGATATTATTATTATTATTATTATTATCTATAAAAGCTTTTTATAATCTTTAGGTTAAAGAAGTCTCTTTTTAAAGGTAACTTTACGCTTATTACGTTGTCGCTCTATCTTTAGTAAGTTATTGTCTAAATTATTCTAGTCTATAGGCAGGGTACTCTAAGTAGTGCTCTACTAAGTTAGGACCTCTAGCTAAGACATAGTAGCGAAGTTGCGGGGCTTCTTATAGAAGCTAGTATTATTATTATTCTTATAGCTTAGTCTTGCTATCTTATTTACTATATATATAATAGATTTATTTTTTAGTAAGTGTATAATTTAAATTATAGATTAAGATTGCAAAGTTAAGGGTAAGATAAGTACTACTACTAGTTGTAATAGTTGCTTTTATACTAGGCGTTATAATCTAGCCTATATATAACTATAAAATTCTAGATATATATAAAAACTTAGAATCTTATATAGTAATATTAAACTCTCTAGGCTTTGATAAAGTAGGTAAGACTTATTAGAATTACTATAAGGTCTTAAGACTTTTAACTATGCAAAATAAGCGTACCTAATAACTAGAGTTGCTAATATACTATACTAGAGTAATTTACTAAGAGTATAGATCTTACTAACTTAATTTATAACTATGTCTTAGACTATAAGTTATCTAGATTATTACTATCTACTATTATTATAGAGGTCTTATGTGTCTATTTGCTATTATTATTATAGAGATTCTATATAACTATCTACTATTATTATAAAGATTCTATGTATTATAACCTTCTACTATTATTATAAAGGTTCTATAAAACTATCTACTATTATTATAGTGTGTTATAAGTAATAGAGAAGATATTATAGTTAGAGACGTTACTATTATTAAATCTAGACAATAACATTAACGTCGTCTTATCTCTTATTAGTAAGGTAAATAGGATTATAGAGATTTATAATAACTTATAATGGTTTGTTCTTTTTTATAACTAAGAGATTTCTACTAAAAATATTACAATAATAGTAAATATCTCTCCTACTATTATAGTAACTTATAACGTACTTTACACTCGAGTCGAACACTCTATTAAGTTAGATACTTTGCCAAGACCCTACTAAAACGTACTATTAGCAATAGTATAACGCGATGCCTTAACCACATAATAAACTACTAGCGTTAAAAAAAGCGCGTATATAGCTTATAATCTAGACTATTAAATAAAATGCAACACTCTCTTAGTAATGCGCTGTAGCTATCTATAATATCTCTTAAAGTACACTTAGCAACTAACGCGCTAGAAAGATGTTTAGACGCAACTGTGCACCTAACAAAATAAGACTTACTATAAGAGAGGAGCAGGCGATTATGGAGCATATACTCGATCTAGACGCGCGAGGATTTTTACCTCAGCTTAATGCTATAAAAGATATGGCTAATTCTTTACTAGCTACACGCCACTATAAGCTAGTTGGCTAGAGGTGGTCTTATAACTTTGTTAAGCGCTAGCCAGAGCTTAAAGTTAAGTTTAATTAAAAGTACGACTACAAAAAAGCTATCTAGGAGGATCCTAAGATAATATAAGACTAGTTCCGGCTTGTGGAGAATATAAAGGCCAAACATAGTATTCTAGGTAAGAACACCTACAATTTTAATAAAGTAGGCTTTATAATAGGCATAATATAAACTAGAGCAGTAGTTATAGGCTCTAAGCGTCGAGGATGACCAAAGCAGGTACAGCAGGGCAATAGAGAGTGGATAATAGTCATCTAAGGCATTAATGCGACGGGGTGGTGGATCCCACCCTTTATTATCTTTGGGGGCAAGCACCACCTCTTCGCCTGGTATAAGGAGAAGAATCTACTTTATAATTAGGTTATTGCAGTCTCTAAGAACGGCTAGACAATATATAAGCTTAGTCTATAGTGGCTAAAGCACTTTAATAAGCATATAAAGAGGCGTGTTATTAGCACAACACATTTGCTTATTCTTAACAGCCATAAGAGTTATAACTTATTCGAATTCAAACAGTATTGCAAAAAAGCAATATTGTTGCTTTCTATATGCCCTCGCATTTGTCGCACCTCTTGCAGCCACTTAATGTGAGCTGTTTCGCGCCTTTAAAAAAGGCGTATAGGCGCTAAGCTAAGGATTTAATGCGCAACCACATTACGCACATTACTAAAATTAAGTTTCTGCCTTGCTTTATTGCTACTTTTAAGGCTTTGTTTACTAAAAGTAATATTAAAGAAGGCTTTTAAGGTGCTAGCTTAGTGCTCCACAATCTAGAAGCTGTAATATCGCAGCTTAACGTCCGCCTGCGTACGCCTCCACTTTATACTATTCGTAATAGTATATAGGAGTCGCAAACTCCGCGAAATAGTATAGAACTTAGGTCACAATTAACGCTAGTTAAGCAGAGGATTTAAAGGCATATGGATAGTTCCCTAACTTATATAGTTAAGGCGATAGAAAAGCTCGTTAAAGGCGCTAAGATAATAGGGCATTCTTTAGTATTAATAACCAAACGTAACGCCAAACTTTAAGCTACTAATAAGGCCGCCACACAATATAAATCATATAAAAGAAAGCGATTGCAGCAAGAAGAAGTCCTTATAGTTAAAGAGGGCCAGCGACTAGCTACTCTAAAGGACTTTAGAGTGCGTAGTAATGGCAAGAAGGCAAAGAAGAGGGTGCGTACTAATGGAGGCGAATCCACTTAATAGCACTGTAGACGCTGCGGCAAGCCTAGACATAATAAAAAAACCTATAGACAGCTTATAGAAGTAGATTCTAAATAGTTTAGCCTATTTAGACTATTAAAAATAGTTTATATTAACTCTATACTATTGTGAATAGTATAGAACTTAGTAGGGTCTTGGCAAAGTGTTCGACTTAATAGAGTATCCGACTCGAGTGCAAAGTATATTAATAAGTTTAATAGTTATAACTATAGGTAGCTTATTTAAGTAAGCTAGACTTATAGTTATTATAATAACTAGATTTTCTTATTAGTAAGCTATTCTTATAATTACTGTAATAGTTACTATATATAAAGCTTACTAAGCTTATAGGTTATTATTAGAAACTATACTATCTATAAGTAGGTTATCCTTCTAGAAACTATCTATTATAATAATACTAGGGATCTAACGTCTTATAAGACATAACCTATGTGCTTTATAAGATAAAGCTAATTCTTTATCTTCTACTATACCTATTATTAATAAGTAACCTATAGGTAAGCATTATTATTATTACTATTAGTTATATTAGTAATACTCTAGAGGAGGCATCTATGCTTCTAATATATAAGGTACTTTAGGACGTAGGAGCGCCCTACTTACTATATCTATTAATAGATGTTATTAGTAACGTCTTAGAGATAGGCTATAGCTTAATAATCACTACTATAGTATAAGAATACTATAGAGATTATTACGCTATATATAAAATAATAGTAACTATTAGGATCTAAATATAAGATAGTAGCAATACCTATATAAGGTAGATACGTAGGCAGGCTATATATATAGTCTTACTTAGGACCTTACTTAGTAATCGCGCTAGTTCTAAAAGAGTAATATAACGTAAGCGAGGGGATCGCACCTTAGATTAGTGACATATATTTATAGGTAAACACTACTTAGAAATAATACTAACCTTAGTAAGATTTATTTTAATTTCTTTAATAGTAAGTATTAGTCTTAGGTACTTAACTCTTTTTATAGTAAACTTGTATTTGTTAATATTTAGGTAGACTCTTACATCTTTTAGATAATAGTAGACCTAATAGATATGCTTCTTATACTCCGCTAGCGTCTAGCTAAAAATAAGAACGTTGTTAATATATGCTAAGTAAAAGTTATTAAGATATTTCTATAGGGTCTTATTAATATAAGACTAGAATATAGCTAGAGTATTATATAGTCTAAAAGGCATTAACCTAGATTATAAGCGAGTCGCCCTTACAAGCGAGTCGCCCACCTTGTTAACTTTCTACAATGCGTCACCTACAAACTATAATGGCTCAACCAACTTCTACTTAATTGCCCTGCAACGAAGCAGATATCTACCTTGCTATCCTAGCTATTAATCAGAACCGAATTTAGACTGTACGAGAGGCTGTACGGGCTTATAATGTCCCCCGATTAACGCTGCGCGACCGACGCGCCGGGAAGCCTGCGCGACGCGATTGCCAGCCCAACTTAAGAAAGCTTACTAAGCTAGAAGAGGAGGTAATTATCGAGTATATACTTGATCTAGATTCGCGAGGGTTTGCGCCTACTCTAGAAGCTGTGCGGAATATGGCGGATAAGTTGCTCGCTGAGCGCGGCAGTGGCCAGGTCAGTCAACAGTGGCCTAGAAACTTTGTCAAGCGAACAGACAGCCTTACTACGCGGTTTAATCGACCGTACAACCACCAGAGAGCGCTCTGCGAGGATCCAGAAGCTATACAACGCTGGTTTAACCTCGTAGCGCGTACGAAGGCCACCTACGGTATCCATAACGAGGACACCTTCAACTTCGACGAGACTGGCTTTCTAATGGGCAAGATATCCTCCTAGCTAGTTGTCATAGGATTAGAGAGACGTAGCCGGCCAAAAGCAATCTAGCTAGGCAATCGCGAATAGGTCACAGTGATCCATAGAATCAACGCTGCTAGGTGGGCAATCCCACCCTTTGTTATTTTCGCTGGCTAGTATCACCTCTCTGCCTGGTATGAGGGCGAGGATATACCAGGCGACTGGACTATTAGGCTTAGCGACAATAGTTAGACTACTAACGAGCTTAGTATTGCCTGGCTACAGCACTTTATTAAGCATATAGCAGCGCATAGGGTAGGCGCGCGCTAGCTGCTTATACTTAACAGCCATAAGAGCCACAAGTCGCTTAAATTCCAAGAAATTTGCAAGGATAACAATATCTATACTCTCTGTATGCCGCCACATTTGTCGCACCTCCTGCAGCCGCTAGACGTTAGCTGTTTCTCGCCATTAAAGCGGGCGTACGGGTGCCAAGTGTCGAGCCTAATACGCGACCATATCAACCATATCACCAAGCTTAAGTTCCTACCTGCCTTCCGCGCCGCCTATAACTAGTTAATTATAAAGGAGAATATCTGCGTAAGCTTTTAGGGCGCTGGACTAGCCCCACACAATCTAGAGGTAGTGATCTTGAAGCTTAATATTAAGCTAAGGATGCCGTTGCCAGCAATCCTACTAGAGGCTGTGTGGGAGGCCAAAACACCTAGCAATGTGCGCGAACTAGAGGCTTAATCAACGTTGATTCGCGAGCGGATTCGCGCGCATAAGAGCTTGTCACCTGCTTCTATTATTAAGAGGCTTAATTAGCTAGAAAGAGGCTCTTCTAAAGCAATGCATTAAATGGCGCTTATGCGCGAGCGAATCTTAAGCCTTAAGAGAGCAAATAAGGCCGCCACAACGCGCAAGAATTGCAAAAAGAAGCGGATCTAGAAGCAAGGCACCCTATTAAAGGCAGAGGGAGAGGATATTATTACTTAAAGGGCTGTTAAGCAGCAACTTAAGCCGAGAAACGCGTTAAGGCAACGCGACGATTAGGTACAGCCGGTAGGCAACTTAGCGCGCTGCGGTCGTTACCCTGCCGAGACAGTCCATGAAAATCAAGAAAACTTTTTATAGAGATTCAAGAAAAATAGAGATAAAGACTTATTACTCTATAACTATAATATATTATTAAAAACTTCTAATATATTTAATACTTTAAATTTTATTCTCTATATTACTAGAATTTTACTTCTTTTTAATATTATAGTTTTTAATTATTTATAAAAAACTAGTAAAATCTATAATTTTAAAATTAAAAAGTAATAATTATTTAGTAAGGAAGTATAGTATATAGAGTATCTTTAATATAGAAGTTTTTTAGATTTATAATATATTTAATAAGTTAATCTATCTATATTAAAAATATATAGAAAAAAAAGTAGTATATAATCTAACTACTTAGTTATATTTTAAATCTAAATAACTTCTATATTAAAGATACTCTATATACTATACTTCCTTACTAAATAATTATTACTTTTTAATTTTAAAATTATAGATTTTACTAGTTTTTATAAATAATTAAAAACTATAATATTAAAAGAAGAAGTAAAATTCTAGTAATATAGAGAATAAAATTTAAAGTATTAAATATATTAGAAGTTTTTAATAATATATTATAGTTATAGAGTAATAAGTCTTTAAAAATCTCTATTTTTCTTGATTTTCCTAGTAAAAAGTGTTGCATTGACTGTCGCGTTGCATGGACTGTCTCGGCAGGGTACAGAGAGACTGGCCATAACTTACAAACGTGTAAAAAGCATACTGTAGATACTACTTAAACTAGGATAGCTCTTATATTAATATTATTTTATTGCGTTATAGATGTATAGGCTATAAAAGGCTAAGAGAGTTAATAAAGTGGACGACTCGCTTATAATCTAGGTTACTAAATATTTAAAAAGCCTATATTAGGTTGCAAATATAGTTTTATATTTATTATCCTCCTTAATATATACTTTATAGAAGGCTGTAATAATATTAAAAATACTAAACTATTAGATGCCTAAAAACTTTGCTAGCGTCTTATATATATTTAGTAAAAAGTTCTTATTCTTAATAGTAACTAAGTTTAGCTAATAATAGTTAATATAGATCTAGAGTCTACTATTTAGTTTCTTAATAACTACTATAGGGGCAGCAAAGTTAGAAGTGCTATAAGCTAGCGTACATAGTCTCCGGCCACCCGGGGATTCCGGCCACCCCACCAAAACGCGACACCCGCACAAAACACGCGATATCTTAACAACGCTTATTATGATTGCCACTGCGTGCACATAGACTCTAGAGTTGCAGCAGCAGTAGCTACTAAAGCTGTTTCTGAAGCGCTTAATATAGTAGATCTTTGCTGCTAAGCTCCTGCAGCCTTAGCTGCGCGTATAGCCTCTACGATAGTCTCTACCTCTGCAAAGCGTCAATTTGGGTCTATTTGAACGCGCTTTCGAGGACGCTGAGAGCTAGTAGTCTGTAGATGATACTTAAGGCGTCTTTTCTCTGATTCTAGCCCTGCAGCTCTAGCATTTGCAGCTGCTAGCGCCTTACCTGCTTTCTAAAGGAGTAGCCAGGTCCTACAACCTAGATTCTCGACACTCTGGACGTCGCGCTGCGCTATATAGAGATCGTGAGGGCCTTAAGGGGTTGAGAGGAAGCTCTGAGGCTGCTAATAAGGCTGCTGCTGATACGTAGGCGTAGTAGGCCTCTGAGAGACTTGCAACGAGCTGAGCACGTAATTGATGTTAAATGGGCAGATACTAGCAGCCTGCCAGCCAGCTCGAATCACACGCTCTGTGAAGCCTGCCTCCCTAGCTTGATAGTAGTAGGCGATAAAGCGCTCCTTCTTAATAGGCGCGGCGTCGTCAAGCGATGCAAGCTCCTGGATCTGGCGTTGGTAACTAGACTTGATAACAGAGAAAGGGGCGAGATCTAGAGGCTGTAGGACGTGCGAGGTATGCGCAGGTAGGTATAGGAGCTCTATTCGATGCTGTTTGCAGAGCTATAGGAAGTCTATATTAATGTGGCTGCCATGGCCGTTAAGGATGAGGAGGCGGTACTGGCCATCACCTACAGCTGTCTTAGGGATAAATATGCGCTGTAGCCACTCAACACCTATTGCTTTTAACGTCTATCTGTTCTTAGAGGTTGTATAGAGCCAGTTAGGTACGTAGGATAAGGGAAACTATGTAGTCTGTAGGGTCTGGCCTTTAAAGATGACGGCGCAGTGTAGTTTCCGCCCTGCTGCTAATACACACTTAATTATAGAGACCTACTCGCGATTCTCTAGAGACCGAATGTAAGCCTTCTTCTTTTGGCTACTAGAGAGTACTCTGGTGTTCGTACATACCCCTAGAGCTACACCAGTCTCATCCATATTCTAGATATCCTCTGTACGTATATTAAGGCGTATTCTAGTCTGCTCAAAGAGCTCTAGAAAGGCGCGTACACGCTCTGGAGTAGCTGAATCAGCTCTCTGAGCCTCTAGCTTTCTGCCGACTACTGAGGCTATGCGTGGCTGGCGCTTGATGAAGTGGTATAGCTAGTGCTTGCCAACAGGCTGATCGTCGCCGTTCATACGTAGGATTTAATTGGCTATTTCTTGAGCGCAAGCGTGTGAGGGAGGACAGGCGCGCGCGTCTTCTTCGAGGATCTATTCTACTAGGAAGTCCTCTTGTAGAGGAGTCAGCCGCTGCTGATGCTGATGGCTAGTTACGCTGGTAGTCGCGCCACGTAGTCGGTCTTGAAATGTAGATTGAGGAAGGCCGTACGCCTCTGCTGCTGCTCGCTGGCTCTTATAAATGCCTGTATTGTAATCGCTGATCGCTGATTGTATAGCCAGCTCACGGGCGTCCATATTAATGAGTGTTATGGAAAGAAATCGCGTGTTTTGTGCGGGTGTCGCGTTTTGGTGGGGTGGCCGGAATCCCCGGGTGGCCGGAGACTATGTACGCTAGCTTACTAGATTTTACCTATACTAAGTTTCTTATTAATATATGCTTTAATAGTAAAAGTCTTCTTTTTACTTATACTATATAGTTGTGCAGCTAGGTGCGTTACTCTAGGTTCTAGATTAATTCTATAGTCTATCCTAGATTAGTAAGATAGCAGCTAGTCATTAGGGACTATAAACCCCTACTACTTATTCTAAATCTAACTTAGTAAAGTCTTTAGTATCTTAGCCTTAGTTTTATCTAGTTAGTTTATTTTTTAGTAAAACTTATTAAAGTTCTCCTATATTAGCGTAGTAAGATCTACACGAAAAAGTTACGCAAATATTACTTTAATATTAGTAGCGTTATTTTTAGTGTTTAGAGTATTATTAATATATTCTAGCTTATTAAGATATTTTAGGTATAACTAGGTAGCGTTATAGTTAAAATATAATACTATTAAGAATACTATATACTTAAAGATAACTTTAATATCTATTCTAGTATATATAGAATTAGGCACCCTTAGTTTTAGAAGCTATTATTAATAACCTTTACTTATAATAATAATAGAAAGGCTCTTTATATAATAGTTATTTATATAGAAAGGTTTATTAAACATTATAATCTTTCTTTCCTAAGTAATATTTAGATTATAAGCACTTAACTATAGTATACTAAAAAAATTAAACCTAGTTATGTCTATAATATATGCGAGTTCCTTGCTAAAATAATTTCTATAATAGATAGGTAACAAAGCGGCCTTAGTAAGAATCTACTTTATAACTTTATCTCCTAGTTATAGTTGCACTAGTTATCTAAGCGTTATTATTTATAGTCTATACTTTAAAACACACGCATAACTAATATAGATATTAGTTACTTCTAAGTTAGTAAGTCTATTAATAGTAAACCTCGTACTATTAGCTACCTATAGTTAGCACTTAAAAATAAACTAGGCACTATAGACTAATAACTAGTCTTTATTAATTAAATTAGTATAAATCTTAACTACTTATTAAGGCTAAGATAACTAGTGTGTTAGCTAAAGCTCTAGCTCCCTAATCTTGTATATAAGTTTTAGTAATAACTTTTAAGATTTCTACTAATAACTTTTAATAGAGATATCTAGTTTTCTAATAAGGTAATCTTAGTTAAGGTAGTAGAAGCTAGTAATAATAGTTATAAGTTAATAGCGGCGCGCCAAGCTCGCTTAGCGAGCTTGTACCACGCTAACTCTTTTTATTAATACCTTAAAACGCTTTTCTGTGTATATAATAGTAGAAGGAATAACTACTATTATTATTATCTTTTTATTAGAAACCTATTAGTCGTAAAAAAAACAATAAGTTAATAGCAGCAAGACTAGCGTTAATAAGAGACTTAATTTTATTTACTAGCTATTATAGCTTACTCTTATATAAGGCGTTATTATTCTTATAATAGTGGCCTTTCTTACTATATTTAATATAGCGTTCTTTGTCTATAATAAGCTTAACCTAGGCGTTAGTATAACCTATAATATTGCCGCTTATATTATTATTTCTACTACAACTGCCTCCTTTAATATAACCTTCTTAGTTGCTATTATTATTAGCCCACTACTAGGAGGAGTATTATAACTTTAAGATTGTGGCTTAATATTATATCTTCTTAATAAATAAGTCCTAAGAATTACTATTTAACTATTATTTGTTAGTCTCTAACTAGAATAGCTTTAAGAGTTAAATTACCATAATAATCTTTTACTAATCTAGCACGTTAATAGAAGCAGTTATAATCTTAAATTAGGACAACTAGCCTTTAAAACTCTCCTTATTCCTAATTTTTAACTATTTACTCTATATAGCCGCATAGGCTTCGCCTATAAGGTCTGCAGCTACATAGCTATAATCTAGTATCTTGAATATATTTTTAGTAGACTTAAAAGCCCCTAGTTTATTAAACTCTATTTAGTATTCTAGTTACTATTATATAATATTTAAAGTGTAGTTAAAAATAAATTCTATTTTAGCGTGTTTAGTAGTAAAAATATAGTTGTATACGCTTAGGTAAGAGTGTATAAAACTTTTCTATAGCAATAAAACGCTTTTCTATATTAATAAAAGTAGGAGGAATAACTGCTATTATTGTAATATTATTATTAGAAACTCCTTAGTCGCAAAAAACAAACCATAGCTTATAGTTCTTATAATTATTAGATCCTTTAAACTTATTAGGCTTGCGCAAGCAATATCTAGGTGCCTAACTAATACCTATTAATACTAGAATAGATTAACTATCTAGTATAGTGGCTTAGGTATTATAAACTATATTTACTATAACTACTAGATATAAAGTGTCTACCTATAATATAGTGTATATTTAAGTGTAGTATTATTAAATAATCTTAAGGTCTTTAAGTGTTAAATTCTGCTAAATATAAAGGAGAATATTAGATAGGGCAAAAGTTATTACCTTAAGCTACTTCTTTAGCTCTATAATTTTTATTTCTAGACTCTACTATAAGTGTAGTATAGTCCTCTTAATTCTTTTAGCTAATTAACGCGCGTAAAAGCTTTCTAGACCTATGTCTTACGCTAGCCTAAGCAATATTACTTAATTTATAGGTTGCGCTTTATCTCTAGTAAGAATAGTTGCATAGTCTCTATAAGGTTAAAGATGCGCATAATTTGTCTCCCTAGCTCCTTCTTTTACTATAATTCTTAATAGACTGCTTTCTTTAGTTCTATAGCGCTATTAGCGTATCTAATAAAATAGCTAAATAATATAGTAGGCTATCTATAGATAGAAATAATCTCTTATAAGGAGTTACTATTATAAATATTTACTACTATTTTCTACTCTAACTTAGCGCCTTTAGTAGGTGTATAAAGCACTTTAAAATATAGTAAAGCTGTGTTAGTATTATTATTATATATAAGTTAAAGATAGGTATTCTTTATACGCTATTTAATAATCTTAAAAATAGACTTCCTACTTAAACTATAATGCTAACTCTATAATAGGCTATTAACTATTAATTTAGAGTAACTTACCCTATTTGTAGACTTTATAGAGATTTTTATTAGCTAACTATCTACTATTATACGCTTTCTACTAGCGCTACTAAGTATATTTAAGTCTTCTTTATCTAAGTCTTCTATAATATAGGGCGTAGGGATATGTAGAATAGTCCTAAAAGCTAAATACTAAGTTGCTAACTGCTAGATTAACTAACTTATATTAGGTAAGATTGCTATTCTACTTACGTGCTGTCTACTAAGGATATTTCTATAGTTTGCTATTTTGTTAGTAGTAATACTAGTAGTATTATAGGGCTTAACTAATAATTTAGAATTATTAAGCCTAGCTATATACTATTATAGGTTTCTCCCCTAGAGTTAATTTGTAATATTACGTAATTCTAGGCTGGCTATTTAACTAACCATCGTGTTACGTAATTAATAATTTCTTTAATAATATTTTTACTATAATAATAATTACAATAGTAACTAATCTAACTATTTTATCTAACTATCTTTCTATAATAGATTTCTTCTTATAACTAGCGAGCTATATACTACTATCTAGGATCTTACTACTACTACCTATTTTTCTTATACTTTTATTACTACTACTTACTCTTACCCTTATTACTTATAGTTCTCTGCCTTAATAATAGCCTAAATAATTACTACTACTTTAATAAGATTCTTATACTACTATTATGCCTCTAGCGTCTTATATATTATAATAAACTCTTTCTTCCTTTTACTCTAGTTCTCGCCCTTATAATTCTTATTATCTTTAGTTTTGGTTATGTTTTTAAGCTTTTATAGTATAATCTCTATATTATACTATTATTATTATATAAACTAGTATGGCGAAGTGGTCTTACTATATTTTGTATGTGAATATTTTTAGTTAGAGTAAACGCGCTAAGCTCGCCAAGCTCGCTTGTAATACACTAACCCCTTTTTATTAATATCTTAAAACGCTTTTCTATGTATATAATAGTAGGAGGAATATCTACTATTATTATAATATTTTTATTAGAAACCCCTTAGTCGTAAAAAAAATCAAATTATACTATTATTATATTACAAAGGCTGTGTCTTTACTAATATCTAGGTACTAAAGAAGTATCTTATACTTTAAAATCTAGAGGCATAAGACGTGGCAAACTAGCCTAAAGATATTACTAATAGAATACTTAAAGATAAGCTCTAGAGGCCCTTTTAATAATTCTTCTAGTTATATAAGGTTACTAAATTTCTAGAAATTATTCTTAACTTTGCCTAGCTAGTTATCTATACTCTAACTAATTTTAATAATAGCTATATTACTATAGGTAGTAGACTTAGATATAATAATAGATTGCTAGAAAGTAGTTATTATATTGCTAGATATAATAAATAAAGAAATAAAGATTTAATATACTAGACGTTACTAATATTATAAGACTAGGTCGACTTTATACACTATATATATAGCAAACTATAGTTACGCTACTACTAGATTATAAGCATAATAACTAAACTATAGTTAAGTATTTTATTACCTATACTACTTCTGCGGTTGCAACTTTACGGTCTACTATAGCTTTCTAATAGTATACTAGTTAAGAAATAATATATAACTTAGTTATATTAGATAGTAGACTATCTGTTAACTACTATTACTATTACTACTATATAGAAAGTTAATAATAAAATTATTATTATTTTATAGTTTTTTTGCGACTAAGGGGTTTCTAATAAAAATATTACAATAATAGCAGATATTCCTCCTACTATTATATACATAGAAAAGCGTTTTAAGATGTTAATAAAAAGGGATTAGATTTTAAAGTATAAAGTTAAAGTCTTTTACTAGATAGTAATTACTAGTTAATATAATAGTATTAATTACTAGCGTATTATATAGAACTACTATCTAATCCTAAATTCTAGATTATGTAGATTTAAAAATAGAAAAATTACAGTTTTAGAATTATTTAAAAGAATTAAATTAGATAAAAATTAGTGGCTTAGCAAAGAACACTATTTTAAAAAGTTTAAACTTTAATAACTTTTTAACTACTTTATTATTATTATAACTTTTTTAAAAATTTATATAATAATTTATTAGTACTATATTTTTATATAAGAATATTACGTAATATATATAATAACTAGTAAAATAAAGAGTTTCTTATTAATTACTAACTAATTATATAATAAGAATAGTATTTTTAAATTTAATAATTAAAGACTAGTATTTTCTCTATAAATCTATTAACAAATTAAAATTATAGCTTTACTAGTAAAAAGGTTATAAAGCTTTAAAAAAATTACTTATTTAGACTATTTGTGCACATCTGCGCAAGTCTGCGCATGTCTAACGTGTCCGTGCGCGTGATGCGCGGATTCGCGTGATGCGCGGGCAATACTAAAAACGCTCTATTAAAAACGAGGCTATAGAACCACCTACAATTAATATTATTACGAGATTTTCTTAGAGGGTAGTAAGTTAATAGCTGCGATTTATTTGCACTATTTAAATCTATTTAAAAGCTTAACGTTGCGGCCACGGCGTGTAGATTTAGTTAGGATAGCAGATGCGCCCTTAGAGGCCTCCCTAATATCTGCAGTATTAATAACACGTTTCTAACGCTTTCTGCTCTGTAGAGATAGCTAAAAGGCCTTTCTTTTACCCTTTTAGGATAGTTGTAGAGCCTTTTCTATGTTGTAGGCAGACTTCTAGGCAGCGCGCTAAGCTGCCTTTTTAGCTCTCTCTTTTTCTTTTGTCTTCTTAGCTACCTCTCGCGCAATACGCTTCTTCTGCTAGATCTTCTTCTTATATAACTTAGCTGCCTTCTTTAGCTCTGCTATCTTTACTCTTTAAAGCTACCACTACTTCTTCTTCTACTTCTTAATAGATTAACAAACACGTGCCTTATTATAGATCTATAGTGGCACCTGGCTTAGAACCCAGAATAATATTAATCTGGCGCTAGGCCCAATTCGGCCACTAGCGCGGCAGCATCTATAAGGTGCTACCCTTCTGCCTACCTACTTAGTATAGTAGTATTTTATATACTAGGAATTAACTTACTTTTATTCTAACTATTACAGGCCTAAACCCTTACACTATACTGCTATTGCTCCCCCTAGAGTTCTAGCTGTAATAGGCTCACTACTAGAGTACTAGCAAATTAGAGAATTACGCGTTAATAAATATCTCCTATAATTATATAGTAGGCCTAAAAGTAGAGTATAGTAGTGTGCGTACAGATTAGGTTACTAATTATAATAGTGACAACAACAATATATAGAAACTTAACAACTAAGGATATACTTCCTCTTAGGCTTAGTCGGCAAAAAAAACTATAAAGAGTAGGCAGGTAGTAGGACTAGATATGCGGGTTAACGCATATACTACTACAAAATACCTATAGTAAGTACGCCGCTTAAAAAGAATCTGGCCTCTCCTACTACTATATTAGTATATAGTGTTTTATAGTAATAGTAGTAATATTTAAAATAAGCTAGTAAAATAAATATTTGTAAAAATTTAACTAGCGACTTTATTATAACTTTGCCTAAGGCGTAAGATTATACCTTATCTAAAACTACTAACCTTCCACATTACTACAGCATAGATTCCGATTATCCTCGCCTAAGTAATAAATATAATAAGTATGGACGACTCTACGCACCTTTATCGCCCATGCCTAGAGAATTTTATTCTAATACTCTAACTCCTTAACCTTATACTAGAACTATGGGCAACCTTAAAAACTTTACACTCTCTTTTGCAAAGACGTTTACTTAATAATAGAAATAAGCAGACACGTAAGAATCTATAATAATTACTAGCAATTCGCAATCCTAATTATAACCTATTATTATAGCTCTAAACTCTCGCGCCTAATTAGCGCTTTAAGGCCCTATTATTAAGCGTACCCAACTTTTCCAAAACCTATCTTAGTACTTTAACACCTCTACTAATATTATTAATAATATATTTAATATATTAAAATTAGTAAGACAGCGTAATAAACTCTACAAAGGTCGCTAAGTTACTATTTAGACGCCGTAGAAATCCCCTAACTACGGCCGCCAATCTAAGAGAGACTAGAGATCTCCTACCTTCTCGCGTTCGAAATCCGACAGCCGTAGCCTAGGTAATTTATAGATACCTAAGAAGGCATTACTCTCACAGATCTATTTTGAATTTCCGTCTCCCCTTACGCATAATAAACAACGACGCATCTCTTTAAGAACTTTAAACCTATTTATAGAAGTCTATAGGCCTGTTAATAATAAAGAAGAGCTAGGCTATAATATAGAGGTCTAATACAAGAACGCTTAAAGAGAATAGATAAAAAAGACATTTTGACTAACTAATATAGCCAAGTTTATAGAAGACATATAAGCTTACCCTAATATCTAATTTAATATTGTTATAAAGTGTGCTAAGTCTAGCGAGTAACTAGCTAAGAAACTCTCTCGGCTTAATATACTAGAGGCCACATTTTAGTAATTGCAAAATATCTATAACGTAGCTAGTAGTACTAACCTAGAAACTTATAAGCAATTGCAATAAGCTTATAATACTCTATTAGATGCCTACTATTAGCGAGGCGTAGACTTAGCCACCACTAAAAAGGACTTTAAAGACATGCAAACTCGCGTTTAATAGGTTATCTAAGTTAGATAAAAACTATAGATAAAGTACAACAATACTATTAAAGCGAATAAGAACACTTCTATAGAGCTTTACAACCTTAAGGCCAATTATTAGTATACTGTCCAAGATGCTTAATAGTCTAAAGAAGAATTTTAACAACTATAAGAACGTGCTTAGCAGTTTAAGTATTAAGCGTAGATGGCTAAATAAGCAATATACGCTATTAAAAACAAACTTAGATTCCTAAGGGCTTAGACGCGCTTACTATATAACGTATTAGAATATAGTTAACCTCTCCCACATAACTAGTTTAATAAATTACTAACTTCTTCTAAGTATAGGCGTACGCGTTCTTCGCAATAAGATATCTACATCCTAAATAGCGACTCTACTCTTAACTACCATACTACTAGTATAATATATAGTCGCTTTACGCAAATATAACCCGCGAAAAGACTCTTCTATAATAATCTTTATAACCGCCGCAACTATCGCAATAAGTGTAAAGACATATATAATTAACGTAACTAACGCAAAGATTAGAACTAATATAATAACTAAGACTAGCGTAATAATAACTATAAATGTTAGGAGACTTAAGACCTACGTGACAAGCGACCCTTTAGCGCCTCCTACATATTAGTTAGGACTACTAGTAGCTCGCATTATAAGGCCCCAAAAATAGAGTCCTTTAATAGTAAAGATAAGAAGAATTATAAGCGTTGGCAAATTACTACAGTTAATAAGGCAATTACACTTCTATTAGAGGAATATAAAGTCTATTATATTTGCCGTTTTATTAAAAATAACGCCTAGAATCTTGTCTATCCAATTCTAAGTTTGGTTAACACATTAGAGGATCTGCTAAAGCCCTTAGATAAGACCTATATATCCTATAATTGGATTGTAGAAGCTAAATAGAAGCTTTATAACAATATATTACAATAGAAGTATGGCAAGACATTTACGTAGTGGTAAGAACGATTTCTCTCTATTATTAACTTGCTTTTTATAGACAAGATGGGTAAAGTTCGACATGCCTAATATCTTATAGATAGTCGTTTCGCCCGCTAAACTTTGTCTAGTTTAATACTAAATAAGAGCTTAATGGCCTTTCTAGCCCGCGCATATTAACTCCACTAGTATAATTTAGATATTAACAATTAACTGTATTTGGGACCTAAGAAGTTAATAATATTATTTGGTAAAGATACTAGTCGTAAGCGTTCCCTAAGCAACTGTTCCTTAGCGCGAAAGAATAGGGCCCCCTAGGTGCTCACCCGCAAACAAATAACTAAGGAACGTAATTATATAAGTAAACTAGGTCTTTGCTTTAAATATGGCAAGCTAGAACACATAATATATAATAAGACTGCACCCTACAAAGATAAAGACTTTGTCTCTTTAAAAGATATCCCCGCTTTGGCCTCCGCTATAAATACGTACATAGAGGACACAGAAGATAAGAATAGCAATAAATTCCAATATAAATTAACTACTAATAAGGATAAGTTGGAAAACAAGAGGCTCCTAAACTAAACTACAATTAGGAGCAACAACGGCGTAAAACTTAATAAGAAATTTAGCAGACTATCTAGCACCTAAAAGCCACACCTAAGTATAATAGCCTTAATAAGCCTATAGTCATGCACACTATATCTACTATTGCGTTAGATATGTCTTCTATACTAAACGCCACCTATTAACTAGAATTTAACTATTATATTAAGCTCCCTCTAGCCTAAAAATAGCTCCGCGCACTTAGCATAGTGGATACAAAAGCCACTACCTATTTTATTTATTAATAAGTCGTTAAATAATACTAGCTTAAAGAAATTGCTTTAGAATAACTAGTTGGCCTAGCTCTAGCTAACAGCAATCCTTATACTAAGCTTCGTACTGCGGTAGAGATTATAATTAAGTATAAATCTTATACTAGCCTAGTGCTATACTACGTTACTAAAATTAGTAAGTTTAACGTGTTATTAGGGATAAATTAGATAGACAACTATTCACCAATCCCCTCTTTTAGAGAAACCTATTCATTAAGCTTCAAATCGCCACATTGCCTAGTAAACTGTTTGGATAGCGCGCTGCCTAAAAAGATTTATAATAATAAACTACTAGATAGTATAACACGTAAAAAGATAGTAAAGAATAAAATTAACGTTATTTTAGGCTATACAGCCGCAATAATAATCGCTAGGGATCTCGACTCTATTATTTTTATTAAGCCACACCACTAGAAACGACTAGAATTATTAGATCCTAGTGGAGAAAAATTAGACAAGGAAAGTCTATAGAAACACATTATTACTAGCCTCTACGCTACTTAGTACTATGTAGTATTAAATACCGACTTTGAAAAGTATATAAGGAAACTAGAAAAGCCCGCGATTACTAGAGAAGAAATTATCAAGCTATTGTCATCATTTCTAGTTAATCTGGCTTATAGATTTGATCCCAAGGAAGCTAATAAACTACCCTCATATTAATCTAGAGTGTACCATGCTATTAATCTAAATCTAGAGGCCATAGTATCACGTTCTAAGATATATGGGTTAACCCATAAGGAATATAAAGCGGTAAAGGTATACATTAACAAGATATTAGGCAAAGGTTTTATTTGCCTAAGTAGCTTACCTTACGCCGCACCTATACTATGCATTAAGAAACCTAGAAGGAGACTACAGATTTGCATTAATTACCGCGCCTTAAATAAGATAATAAAGAAGAACCAGAATGCTTTACTCTCGATTAAGAAGACTATAGCATAACTAACAAAAGCACAAATTATAAGTATCGTTAATATAATAGCCGCTTTTAATACCATACAAGTTAAGGAGGGTAACAAGAAAAAAATAGCTTTCTTAACCCGCTATGGCCTTTATAAGTATCTAGTTATGCTATTTAGATTATGCAATTCCCTAGGGACCTTTTAATCTTATATTAACAATGTTCTAAGAGAATATCTAGATGACTTCTATACCGCGTACCTAGACAACGTATTTATCTATTCTAATAATAAGAATAAGCATAAGACACATGTCTAGATAGTAGTTAAGAAGCTTATTAATACTAGACTATTCTTAGACGTCTATAAGTCACAATTTAAGATTAAACGTATTAAGTACTTAGGACTTATCCTAATCATAAATAGTATTAAGATAGACCCCGCTAAGGTTAGTATAATATAAGGATGGCAACTACCGCGTAGCGTTAAAGATATATAGGCCTTTCTGAGATTTGCAAACTTCTATTGCTAGTTTATCCTAGGATTTAGCTAGCTCGCACAACTACTTACAGAGCTAACTAAGAAATTAAATACCTAGACTAAAGTATTTTTATTAGTAACTAACTTCGCGGCCGCCTAAGCTTTTAAATAACTTAAATAAGCCTTTACACGCGCACCTATACTTGTCTACTTTAACACTAACTTAGAGATCTAGTTAGAGACAGACACGTCTAACTTTGTTACTACCGCAGTCTTATTGCAGATGTATAACAGCGTATTAAAACCTATCGCCTTTCTATTATATAAGATAAACCTAGCTAAGTGCAACTATAAGATTTATAATAAGAAGTTACTCGTAATTATGCGCGCATTTAAGAAATAGCGTTTTAAGCTGTTAGGCACAAAATTACCTATTAATATTATATTAGACCACTTAGCATTACGCTACTTTATAACTAACAAGAGACTAAATTGCTAATAAGTATAATAGGCTAAATTCCTCTTAGAGTTTAACTTTCTTATTGTATACAGACTAGGTAACTAAGGCACTAAGCCAGACGCTTTAACTAGACGTTCTAGCAATCTTCCTAAGGGCGCAGATAATAAATAATGTCAACACTAAGTCTAAATAATCCTTAAGCCATATTACTTTGTGCTAAAAGCTCGCGCTAGTAGCTACTAAGCCTATTATAGTTCTAAAGATAGTAATGGCTATAACAGCAATGCGTATACTAGCTGTGCCTATACTTTATATTATGCTTATAAGAATATATTATAATATATAGTCTATATAGCTTAGATTCTTACTAGTAAACTCACAGACACTATTGCAAACCTGGCCCTTATAATACACTTAATTAGTAAGGAGGATTATATTAGCAAGAAGTCTATAAAAGAATCGCTAGTATTATTCTTCTTAGCACCTTTATAAGTGTAGTTGCCTAAGGTAGAGAAGGAGACAAGAATTAATCCTCCTGCCAATAATATAAATTTAGAGAAAGACCTTATTACTAGGATTAAGGACGCATACCTTACTAATAAGAACCTATAAGCCATTATAAAAGCGAAACTTAAGAAACAACGTCGCATTCTATTATCGCTTATATATAACAAGAAACTATAAATTAAGCTTAGAGACTGCTAACTATAAGACAACTTATTATACATAAAGAATAAAATATACATACTAGATAATAGACCTCTGCGTACTACAATTATTAAAGACTCTTATAATAAGTTATGCGTAGGCTACCCTAGTAAGCACGCTACATACTATAATCTAAGTCGTTAGTTTTACTAGCCTTATATAACAATAGACGTTGCACAGTATATACGCAATTGTTTAATATACTATTACTCTAAGGTTAATAAAGAAGGCAAGTATAGACTTCTCTGCCTATTACTAATCCTAAATTAATACTAGGAGAGCATATTAATTAATTATATTACCGAACTGCTAGCCTATAAAGATTATGACCACACCTACACTAGTATACTTATTATAGTTAATTATCTATCTAAAAAGAAGAAGTTTATCCCTATTACTAATCTTAAAGTTATAATACTAGTCCGTGCATTTATTAAGTACGTATAGCGTAAGAAGGAATACCCTACACAAATCGTTAGTAATTATAGCGCTTAGTTTATTTTATATTTCTAGCGTCGTCTATGCTAACAATTGGGTACACAGCCTAAGGTATTAACTTCCTATTATCTAAAGACTAATGGCCAGACCGAGATTATTAATATCTAAGTAAAATACTACCTACAAGCTTATGTAAATTACTAATAGGATAATTAGACACTATTTCTACTAATGGCTAAGTTTGTCGCAAATAATTAGATTAGTAACTCTACTAGCATCGCCCTATTTATGGCAACTAAGGGCTACCTACTACAATCCTTAATTCACAAACTAATCGAATTAACAACATTACTATCCGCCCCTACCTAAGCTAACTAGCGACGCGCCGACAAGTTTATTACTAAGTTAGAGAATCTTTAACAGTTCTATTAAGATAACATGGCCTAGACATAAGTAAAGCAGGCAGAATATACAAATAAGAACCGTATGCCTGCTCCTAAGTTACGCGTTAGTGACAAAGTTATATTAGATATAAGGTTTATTAAAATAATACGTTCTAGCAAATTATTAAATATAAAACACCGCGGACTATTTACTATTACACGCGTTATTAATAACTCTGCATATAAAATAGACCTACTACTAGAAATAGGACGCGTATATAATGTGTTCTACTTATAGTTATTATATAAACAACCTAGTAATGCGCTACCTAGATAGCAATTAGAATCTAAGGGTCCTATTAATATTAATGTGGATAACACCTCGAATTACACAATTAAAGCCATACTAAACTATTGTATTAATAGTAATCTCTAAGACTTATACCGCTGCAATAAGAAAGATTTACTTTAGTATCTAGTTAAGTGGGAGAACTATCCTAAGGGTCCTAATAACCCGTTATAAGAACTATAAATACTCCTTATTAACGTCCCAAAAGTAGTAAATTAGTTTCATAGCGATAACCCACGCAAACCCGCCAAACACATTAAGTTTAGAGATCTAGCAGCCTAATAAAAAGTGCTAACAAACAAGATTAGTGCTATATACGTTATTACGTAGGTGCAATAGAAGTACTTCACTATATTATAAGTAACTAAGTTGTTTATCTTAGTAAAGTACCCTATTAGAGGAGGTTGCCTCTACAGCGTTAGTTAAAACAATCTGCTAAACTTAGTAACACTGCTAGGCACATTATAATAGCACTATTACTAGCCACGATAGTTCCTAACTAGCTAGGAATAGTCTATAATAACGCGTAATAGCGTGCGATAGTTTAGAATACACCGTAATAGTGTGAGATAGTTAGGTTATATAATAGACACAAGTCTCGCTAGAGCTTAAGGCTATAGAGGAGGGGTAGTGTTATGGATCCATAGTGGCACCTGGCTCGAAACCCGGAATAACGTTAATCCGGCGCTAGGCCCAATTCGGCTACTAGCGCGGCAGCACCCATAAGGTGCTGCCCTTCTACCTACCTACTTAGTATAGTAGTATTTTATATACTAGGAATTAACTTACTTTTATCCTAACTATCGCGGGTCCAAATCCTTACATACCTCCCTTAGCTTCCTTAGTAACTAGAAGACTGCTCCACCATAATACTCCTAACACTATTAGAGATCTAGAGTCTTGCCCTTCTTTCTGCGCTTCTTCTTAATAGATAGTGCCTACTTAATTCTATCTATCTTATGCTTAAGTAGCTTATTTTAAACAAATAGGTAGTAAAGCAATTAACAAAGCTTCTATATATCTCTACTACTCTAATTCTTAATTGTAGAGCATATAAGCCTATCTACCTTTCTCTAATTATAATTGCTAAGTAATAATAGAGAGCTTTTTCTTAAATCTTAAGATTTGGTAAATCTATTAAGAATTACATTTAGATTAGGTAGTGATATACCTATTACTCTAAAAGAGCTAAGGATTATTAATTCCTTAAAGAAAGCCTTCCACGCATTCTAGAATAGGGGGAAGAAGCCGCCTTTAGTAATAAAAGCTAGACCCTGACTTCTATAGAGGTATGTTAATAGTTCTATTAAGTAGGCTATTAATAGAGGCTTAAACATTATAATATTAAGTGGCTAAAGCGTATAAGTTAAATAAGGAGGCAGAATAGCAAGTAGGATCTTATTCTAATTATAGTAGTTAATAAAGTCTATAGTAATATAGAAGCTATGGCTATCTAGAATTAGAAGTTAATATAATTATTAGGTCTTCTCTCTTATACAGCGATTAAATATCTATTTAAGCCAGGCAAGCCTAATATTATTATTTGTCTAGCCAGAGGATAATAAGATAATAAAGACTTTATAATCTCCTGCCTTGATATTCTCTACCTAGCTTAATTAGATGCCCTTATTAGCAGCCTTATAGATAAGGCTTAGTGGTAGAGCTAATCTATTAGCGTAAATATATACTAGGAGCGTAATCTACGCGTAATTACTATCCTAAAGTAATGCCCTAACCTTCTTCTTCTTCTATATTTGTCTGCTAAATATCCTCTTTAATCTACTAATAATACTAATTAGAAAGCCTTTTATATCTATATTATAGGTATAATAAGAATCTATCTAATATTAATTAATCTTGCTATAGAGAAGGTGGAAATAGAGGTAATATTTATCTACTAAATTAGCTTTGTGACGATTACTATCTATACTAACTATCTATTATAAGATAAGATAAATGCTATATTAGTTAATAAAGCGAGTAATCTAGCTCTCGCTAACTAGCTCTTTTGCTATTATAGAGGTAAAGTTCTATATTATCTCTCTAGTAGGAGGTGTATATCTCTTTGTAAGTCTTTTAATATATTGTATAAGCTCCTGCTCTTGCTATGGGGTGAGCTTTTGCTGGCTAGAGTTCTTGACTTGTGTAGGGCGTATTATCCCTTAATGCCTTTGGATTAATGTAGACCGTACAACACTATATTTAGCAGCAGTTTTTGTGTACGAGAAAGTTTCGCCTGGCTCTATTAATTCAATATTATCAATCGCCGCTTGAATTAGATCCATATTGATGGAGTTGTCGCGTATTAAAAGTAGGGCGTTTTGGTGTTGCCCGAGCATCACGCGAATCCGCGCATCACGCGCACGGACACGTTAACTTATGCATCTCTAAGCATTTTTGTGCTAGTAAATTGCTTGTGCAAAAATGCGCACAAATGCGCAAGTCTGCGCAAGTCTGCGCATAGTTAAGCAGAAAAACTTTCCTAATAAATGCAATTCTGCTATAACGCTTGCCGTAACAGGAAGGCCCAACGGAATCACGATTCGAAATCATGCCTACCGAACAGAGCCTTGGTAGCGGAATGCAATTCACCACCTGCAGAAGGCACTAGCCTTGTTTGTTAGGTACATGCGAGCCGAGAGACACCAATGGGTCCACGCTTCTTATCTCACACATATCACAGCCAACATCGCAGCACACTGGCCTTCGCTAGGTAACGGCTAGTGTGGCACAGTTCTTTCTGCCGCGGATGGAAGGCACTTTCAACTACACCTCTTCTTGGAATCACACCTTCCAACCTCGACTCCCGGAGATTTTTGGCTTTTCAAACAAAACACAAATGTCTACCGGAACCTTCTCCGATTCTACAGCTTTGCAGCCAACGAAAGCGATGCCTATGCACCCCCTAGCGCCGCTTTCGGCGTTGGAAATCAAATCGGCCTCAGCAGCGGTCAGGGCGTCTTGGCCGGCGCATACGGATCTTCATTTCAAAGCTGTCACTTTGGATGAGCCTCCGAAAGCGCAGGTAATTCAATACCTGGAAGCCGAGCACGCTGGTACGAAGCTACCCCCGGTCAGCAGGAAGGCGTTCCTGAACTACTACATCCGCAACACGAATAAATTTCACGAAGCTATTGTCGACCTTAACTCGGGTCGTGTGCTCCGTAATGTGCTATTGGGGCCTTTCATCCATGCCAATGGCGATGGCGAAGAGATTGTGCGCATCGAGAAGATTGCGCTTGAAGATCAGGGTGTCAAGGATGCGATCGCGAAACTACAGCTGCCGGAGGGTACGGTAGTCATAAGCGATCCATGGATATACGGTATGAGGCCTCTCGAAATTTTATATCAGTGAAGCTTATAGTACGTGCAGGGTCGGACGGCGTAAATGATGAGGAGCGGTTGTACCAATGCTTCCTCTACATGCGAGATCCGCTCAACCCTTCAGAAACTGACTCCAACCACTATGCGCTGCCATTGCCCATCAGTCCGGTGATTACCACCGAGAACATGAAGGTCATTCGCATCGACATTCTGCCGACAGGTACAGACAACACGATCAAGGAACTTGGACCATACCCCATCCGGCCAGGAAACGAGTACATCCCGGAGTACCAAAATTTGCGAACTGATCTGAAGCCTTTGAACGTCGTCCAACCGGAAGGTGCTAGCTTCTCCGTCACACACGAGGGGACTTCCAGTGTTTTGGAGTGGCAGAAATGGAAGTTCAGGGTTGGCTTCAATCAACGAGAGGGCCCGGTCTTGTATGACGTGCGATATGACGGCCGAAGCCTGTTCTATCGGATGAGCTTGAGCGACATGAACATCCCCTACGCAGACCCTCGCCACCCGTACCACAAGAAATCCGCATTCGACCTGGGGGACGCTGGAGCTGGAATCATGTGCAACAACCTCAAACTTGGTTGCGATTGCCTAGGCTCTATATATTATCTCAATGCAGTGCTCTCAGACGACAATGGTGGTACTACCCCGATGGAAAACTGCGTCTGCATTCATGAGCAAGATGCTGGCATCGCTTGGAAACATACCAACTACCGGACTGGGCGCGCAGCCGTAGCTCGCTCTCGCGAACTAGTGTTACAGTCGATCATCACGGTATCAAACTACGAGTACATCCTGGCTTTTATCTTCAACCAAGCTGGAGAGGTCGACTACGAGATACGAGCTACCGGCATTCTAAGTACGCAGCCCATCGATGAGGGTATCGATGTACCGTTCGGCACTGTGGTCCATCCCGGTGTCCTTGCCGTCCATCACCAGCACATATTTTCACTTCGAGTTGACCCATTCCTGGATGGGCCAGACAACCGCCTAGTATACGACGAAGCATTCCCCATGCCTCGATCAGACTTCAATCCGCACGGTACCGGGTACTTCGTGAAGGAGACTGTCATCGAGCAATCAGGCGGCTACGATACCGACTACGACAACAACCGGACTTTCAAAATACAGAATGTGGACAAACGCAACCCGGTCAATGGCAAGCCCATAGCTTACAAAATTCAAGCACCACCCTTCCAAAAGATCTTGTCCGATAAAGACAGCTTCAACTACAAGCGCGCTGAGTTTTCAGACCACAACATCTACGTGGTGAAGTATCGTGATGACGAACTGTACGCTGGAGGCAGGTATACCAATCAATCAAGAGGTGGCACTGGCGTAAGATCATGGGCGGATCGCAAGGAGAATGTGAAAGATGACGACTTGGTCGTGTATATCCAGACTGGCATCAACCATATCCCAAGAATCGAGGTAAGCTATCTCCAAATTCCGTGATTTTTTGAAACTAACGGGTTTGCAGGATTTTCCTGTTATGCCTTGCGAGGTCTTGAAGATCCATTTGAAGCCGGTCAACTTCTTTGATAAGAACCCGGCCTTGGATGTGCCGCCCAGTGAGCAGAGTTTCAACAAGAGTACTTTGGTGAGCGAGCAGCACCACCAACCGGCGGTGGAGGCAACCATTGGACAAGAGGGTGCGTGCTGCGGGCCAAAATTGTAAGCCATGCACTGCAATGAGTATGAGTGAGCTGGTATCAGTTGTATTACTTGTCCTTGGGTAACTCAAGCGAGAAGTGCGGAGGATACGGTTGGTGTGGGTGATCTTCTGGGACGGCGGAAATCACGAATGTATCCAATCAACGCAAGTGCTCTGGCCTTCAGGTTACTCCAGAGTCTATACTACATAGGTCAATCTTAGAATGTCTCTTGATGTCCGTTGCTTGCAGCAGCTAGAGGAGAAAGACGGGAAATTATGTTGTAGCATGGTGGTATAGTGACCCGCCTATACTGGGCCGTCAAAAGTTGAACAATCCTACAGGTAAGTTTGGTGTATGGTTAGAGCCTGCAAGAAAGCTTCACGTTCACATTCACGTTCAAGCATACGCACACCCGCACCGGTGCGCCTCTTTCAATCAAGGTACACACTAGCCATCTCTGGTTAGACAAATGGCCCGAGCTCCCGAGGTTCTTGAAGCAGTGCGGCTCACCCTCAAAGAATCTCCCACTACCACTACGTCGACCACAACTGCTGCCATGGCACCGAATGATAAGGCTGGTCGTGTCGTATTCATCGGCAACATTCCCTATGGTAAGTGAAATCCGGCTGGCGCATGGCGCAAAGTTCTGCGTCAGCCACCTGCACCTGCCACCCGTTGCTCTTGCTCCCGTGCGCACCCTCTAACTCCCCACAGGCGGCACCGAAGAGGCCATCATAGAGACACTGAGCCGCGTTGGGCAGGTGCTCAACTTCCGACTGGTGTACGACAAAGATTCTGGACGACCCAAGGGATTCGGCTTCGCAGAGTTCGCAGACCCCGACTCAGCAGCTTCCGCCGTGCGCAACCTCAACGATTACGACCTGATGGGCAGGAAACTGCGGGTGGATTGGTCCAACGATAACGGTGCAGGCGACAACGCCCCCGCGAATAATGCGCTGCCACCAGTCAACGGACAGCCAGACGCTCCTGCTGCTGCACCGCAGTCCTCCACGCTCCCTCCTCTCCCACCCGGCGCCGAGCTGCCACCCAACTTTACTTGCCCCGATGCGATTTCGCGCACCCTCTCCACGCTTCCTGCGCCTCAGCTTCTCGACATTCTCTCACAGATGAAGGGCCTCGTCATGTCGGATCCTGCGAAGGCCACAGATTTGCTGAGACAGGCACCGCAGCTTGCCTACGCGATATTCCAGGCACTGCTTCTGCTCAACTTGGTGGATTCGAACGTGCTGGGCGCGCTGGTAGATTCGTCTGCCCCAGCAGTGGCAGCAGCACCTGCGCCGCAAGTACAACCACCTGCACCACAGCCTCCACGACCGCCGCAAAACTTCGCCGCATACCCCCCACAGCCTGTTCCTACACCGCCGCAGATTCCCCCTCAGGCATATGCGCCCCCTCAACCCGCCCAGCCGGCTTTGGATCCCCAACAGCTTCTAGCGTATCAGCAAGTGATGTCACTGACCCAACAACAAATCGATGGACTGGCCCCGGATATGCGCGCGCAGATCATGGCGTTGAGGAGTATGTTCTCTGGGCAGCGCGCATAGATGAGCCGCCGTGGCGGCGAGCGGGAGGAGCATGGTGTCTACTACACTGGTTTTAAGAGATGGGCCAACGAGCATATTGGCCGACAAATGGTGTAATTGTAAACGGCGTCACGGGTTATGGAGGGCATTGGGATGAAATATGTGGTTTTTAAACAAGAGCGCGGAGTCTAGGCTGGAATCTTGGGATTGGAAGCATTTTGCTCAGAGCAATGAGTTTTGGCAGAATACTACCTAGTTAGCATGCTGTGCATGAGCAACCAGCATCTTCCCTGACTAAAATGATGAGTTGGCGTGAGCTACACAACGAGGAGCGCCTGCTTTCAACACTGGGCTGTGAGTGAGATGATCCCATGTGTTCGCTGCCCGACGAACGACAGCAGTGCATACATGTGTTCACGTGGAAAACAAAGACCCGTGGACGCCTGTAGATGCAGTCGAATGAAGCTTCCCGCCAGGAATGAAGCACAGTCGACGCGCGGCGGTTCGTAGCTACATTCCTTCTCTTCTGCCTTCAGGCAATGTAGAGGCCCTCGATGCAAGTTGAACATAGATATATGAAGAATTAATGAAGCACACTGCGGTGCACAACGATGCAGTTCCGGCTGTTTTCGCATGCCTGGACCCACCGAGGCGGCAGATGGCATCCATTGGCCCAGCCCCCAAGCTGAAAGTGGAGCGTGCAGGGGGACCGGTCAGTCTCCACGGTCGGCTCGCCACTGAACAACAACTCAGCTATCGTCGCGCGCATAATCGAAGCGGTCGG
Organism: Laburnicola sp. R22_1; assembly: GCA_014281115.1. NCBI lineage: Eukaryota > Fungi > Ascomycota > Dothideomycetes > Pleosporales > Didymosphaeriaceae > Laburnicola > Laburnicola sp. R22_1. Next base: position 1,901,299 of record JACONQ010000001.1, on the reverse strand, counting down.
TGAGGCAGCCCCGTCTGTGTGCAGTTGCAGTGGCCTTTGCATTTCCTTCGTGTCTCCCTGTACACTATAACGACGTTACGACGCGACCGTTCTGCGCCTCCGATTTCCGAGTTTCGATAGCCCAGCATCCCACGTCCAGCAGCCGCGACCCGACGACGAGCATAAATTCTGCCCAAGACCGCGCACATACAACGAGCGGTGTCGCTGTTTGGCCAGCGCGATAATGTGGAGTCGCATCACTGGCAAGAGCGATGGCGCAAAGGACCGGGACGAAGAGAAGCGCAAGCGGAGCAGTTCGTCGGCGACGCGTCGATCGAAGGGCGCCGCGTCTGTCGTGTCGTCGAGTTCTGCGCGGCGGCCCTCGGGACGCGAATCACGATCGAGAGCCTCGGACAGCGTCACGTCCTTTGCGACGGTGAGGGATGAACGCGACCGCGACGAGATGAGGCCGAATGCCGACTTGTACGAGGACCCACGCGACCATGAACGCAGGAGGCGCCGCCGCGACGACGACGACGACGACGTGCGCTCGACCGTCTCCCGCAGAGAGCGCAGCGACAAAGACGGGAAGAAGGACCAGGACGGGCGCGACAAGAGGAAGAAGAGCTGCTCCGAGGCTGGCGGCGCGCGCCCGCAGGAAATCGTCGAGAGCCCGCGGCGGGGGGCTCGGTCTGTGGCCGGCCAGATCGAGAGCGGAGGCTTCTCGCACTATCCAGACCAGAACGGGCAGCATATGATGTCGGGCGGGCTGCCTGCCATGTCGTCCCAGGTGCACGATCAGTTCCCCGGCCAGAACCCGGCCCAGTTTGCGCCGCCTTTCGTGCCCCAAGCCGCCGTGCACGCCGACTCGTTCGGAGAGGCTGCAGACTACTACGGCGACCAAGGCCAGTCTGTTCTGCATCAGCCTGGAGTGCGACCAGACCGCCCTTCGGTCATCACCCCCCACGACCAGCAGCATCTGATGACTGCCTCTGCTCAAGCCAATCCCGTCCCCGACACGGGATCTGGCGCAGCTGCCGACTTCTACGGCACTGCAAACATCGACACAACAACCCCCAGGCCGCCGCGGCCCTCGTCCATGCCCGGCGCCTTTACCAACGACGAGCCTTCACCCTCCCGACCACCAATGCCCTCCTCGAGACCTGACAAGCCAGGCAAATTGGGCTCGGCCGCTACCATGGCTGGTGTTGCCGGTCTCGGATACGCCGTCGGACACAACTCTTCACACACCTCACATACGCAACATTCCACAAGCTACACGGATAGCCCGGCATCCATGTATTACCAAGGCCAGAATCCGTCAACAGCAGCCACCGACGGCAGCTACATGCCCTCGGGTGCCCCGGCATCCATGTATTATCAAGGCCAGAATCCGTCAACAGCAGCCACCGACGGCAGCCACATGCCCACGTACTCGGAGGCTATGGAGGATATGCCCCCTCCAAAACCTCCCAGGCCGGGCAAGCCTGGGAAACAGTCATCCGGCTCGTCACATGCTGGACTGTACACTGCTGGTGCTGCTGGACTTGCAGCTTATGGTCTGGCTCATCACAACCCACACAACTCACACGACTCTCACCATCAGTCCCACTCTATGCCTGGGGGCTTCCCGGGACAGCATTATGGCGATTACGCGTCTTCAGCTAGTCCGCTTATGCCAGGTGGGATGGCCCAGAAGCATGAGCACAAGGGACCTGTATCCAAGTTTGCGGACTGGTGGAAGAACTACGACGATGTTCGAAGGATGGAAGAGTATACTGAGTACATTGGAGTATGCAAAGGCTGCTTCGACCCCCGGTCTTCGCCGATGGATGCCCCACGCAAACACTACTACGGACGGAAACGCTCGGGCGAATTCCGCCCGTGTGGCATCAAGGAGAAGCAATCGCGTTATGGTTTGAATGAGAAGTCGTCGCGCTTATCATTGTCTGGAGACGAGAGGCGGGATAAGCGGAAGAACACCAATACAAGCACGGCTGGGTGGATTGCTGCTGGTCTAGGCGGAGTTGGTCTTGCAAAGGCTGGGAAAGCATTGTTAAGCCAACAGAGGAACGACTTCGACGATACTTATAGCGTCAAGTCGGGTCGAGACGCTCGTTCAAGAGTGTCCCGTCGCAGCCGTAGCCGAAGTCGATCCCGTGATCGCAGACACTACTCCTCTGGCCGATCAGAGGTTCGACCGCGAAGCCGATCTGAGGATCGCAGATCTCGAATGTCTGTGGGAGTTACTGGGGACCGTGATCGTAAAGACTACAAGATCATTCGTCATCGCTCCCGCTCGCGGTCACGCTCGCATTCTAGAGACCGCAAATCTGGCGTCTTGGGCGCTGCGCTTGGTGCCGGTCTTGCAGCGACAGCTGTTGGTGCTACACGCAGGAAGCATCGGAGTCGTAGCCGCAGCCGCAGCCGTTCGAATTCTCCCCAGAACGTGTTTATACGCAATCGGCATGACAGCAGTGACCGCGACCGGAGGTACTCGAAGAACCATCGATTAAACCACAAGTCTTCCCGGAGCTCTGCTGGGTCTGCTTCTGTCATCGATGTTTCCCGTTCGCATCAACCGCAGGGTGGTTTCTTGAGTGGCTTCTTTGCAGCTGCGCCACCTAAGGAGAAGCGAAAGGAGAAACGCCGAAAGACTCACAGCCATTCTAAGAAAAAGAAAGGGTTCTTCAACTTTGGCAATGCATCAACTTCGTCTTCCGACTCTGATATTGCCTTTGGTGAAGGGTTTGTCAGACGCAAGAAGCGCCCCTCGCGACGAAGCTCCGATGAGAAGCTCAATGCTACTCTCGTCGGATTAGGCGCGACTGCTGCTGCTATTGCTGCTGCGCAAGCTGGACGCAATAAGGGTAGACGTCGTCCTGAAGTTGTTGCGGTTCGCGACAAGAAGCATCAGTCACCCAACAGATATAGTCGCCAATCTGGTGCTTCTCGCTATGGAGGTGTAGATGCGGATGATTGGGAAGATCTGCCGGATGATGACACCACTGACTCTGGGAGCATCAGCTCTGGTCTTGCCTTCGGCGATTACGGTTTGACGAAGAGCAAGAGTAAAGAGTCCCTTGCCTCCAACGGTTCTGGTACCAATAAGTGGGGTTGGCGATGGGGCAGCAAGAAACAAAAGAAGCCTTCCACTGAGAGTTTGTATAACGCTGGGGCGAACAATTCGCTTATCGGTCCTGCTGCAACCGGAGCTATCGCCGGAGCGGTGGCCGGCACGGGTCTTCATCGACAAGATAGTAGTGCAAGCAGCATCCCTTCGCTACAGACCGTATACCCTGTGGCGTCCGGCGAGCCTAATTCTTTCGATGCCAGACGTACAAGCTCTCTTCCGACCCCCCAACCGCTCGTCACCTCTCAGTCGGGTGGGATTAATATCCAACAACCCCAACCTGTTCACCAGGTTCCTGGAGCCATTTACTCGACGCAAGCTCCACCCCAGCCTGGCTATGTTGTCCCAAGCGGCCCGCCCGTCTTCTCTCAAACAGCCCCGTCTTATCCTAACCGGTACCCGTCTAATTTCGATTCTCCTTATCATCCTGCCCCACCACGGCGCGCGAACTCATCTCCAGTACAGTCTACTTGGAAGCGTGACGCTGCCATCGCCGCTGTTGGTGCTGGTATTACTGGCGCTGCCATCGCTGCTGCAAAGAACAACGATTGGCCATCTAGCTCTCCATCCAATGTCCGCTTCGAGTTTACCGAAGAGCAAGCGCGAAAAGAGCGGGAGCGCCGCAAAGATCACGCTCGTGAAGAAGAAGATGAACGTCGTCGCCGAGACGACGCTGATCGCAAAGAGCAGGAACGTCGAAGGCAGGAACTGCAGCGCCAGCAGGAGGAGGCAAGACGATACCTCGAGGCTGAACGGTTGGCAAAGCTTGAGACTGAGCACCGTGAGGCTGAACACCGTCGCGAGCAAGAGGAGAAGGATCGTCGTGACCAGCAAGTGCGTATTACTCGCAAGGCTAGGGAGAAAGCTGAAGAGCATGAGCGCCGTGAGAATGAAGCTCGTGCCGCTGAGCAACGACAGCGCGACCTGGATTTCGAAGAAGAGCAGAAGCGACGGGAACGCCGGGACGCAGATCGACGAGCAGCTGAGCAACGAGAAGCAGAGAAGCGCGAGGCTGAAATTCAACAAGACATGGAACGTCGGCGGCGAGAGCGTGAGGCGGAAGAATACTCGCAACGGTACGAGAGTGATCGCGAACGACGCCAATTGGAGCAACAACGCACTGGTAGCTCAGTTGCTAGTGATGTACGACGCAAAGAACAGGAGCTTGAGGTGCGTGAGCGTGAAATTGTTCAGCCGGATATGTGGAAATCTCCTGCCGCTGGCGCTACAGCCGCTGTAGCTGCCGCCACAATCACCAGTGCTGCCATATCGTCTTCCAAGCGCGACAGACGTCCCAGCAAAATAGTTGAACCATCCTCAGTCAAGACTATCGAACCAGCCGCTGTTAAAACCATTGCACCTAGTAAGGTCGCTGTGGATTACTTTGACGACGATATCTTCGATCGCGACTTGTTCAAGAAGAAGAGCGCGCCTTCTACCATCCGCGAACCCGATAGCGCGCAAGAGGTACTGCGAGAATGGGAAGACAGATACACGTCGAAGCATGAGCCTGTATCTCAAGCAGACTTCTTTTGCCCGAAAGAGTTCCTTGAGAATACGTCAGCTCCTGTGGTTAAGGTCGACCCAAACGAGGGAGCTCCAGATGTCCATGTATTCTACGCCCACGACGATCACGATTTGGGACCATCAGGAGTCCCGCCTTACCCTCCTCCCTACTCGTTCACTGCTACGAAAGATGGTCGCGGACCGGTGGGTACACCTTATCCTGTCCCGGAACTCAATCTTATCCAGCCGACTCCTCCTGGTAGTAGGACGAACTCGGTACGCGGAGTTTCTCTACCTCCGTCGCCGGCCATCGAGCCTGTGCAGGAGCCGGAGAAAGAGGAGCCAAAGCAGCAGAAGTCCACTCCACGAGGGTCACGGGTTAGCTGGGGCGAAAACCAGTTCCACAATTATGATGTCCCCAACTATGATGTCCCCACACCGGATTCCTACCGCGAACAATTCATGTCTGATCGTGACCTCAGCAATCAATCGAAGCAGGCATACGATCAGATTGTTGTCGAAGCTGATTCACCGAACTCTGGCAAGAAAGTTACGACGTACCGACCAGAATCGGAATCCCGACTTCCTGAGCCTCAAGTGCCTAGTAGTACGCAGTATGTGCCCGGCCAAGAAGAAGACGACTGGGCTAGCACTGTGTCGAAGAAGGCCAGCAAGAAAGACAAGAAGAAGGCTAAAGCTGCTGCTGCCGCGGCAGCAGCAGCAACAACCACAGCTGTCCTTGCTCGCGATAACTCTGATAACTCGTCCATCATGACCGATCCTTTCGCTGATAAATATGCCGCTTCTACTGTGTCTGCGGTCCCTTCGACAAGCAGCGTCTACTCAGCTCCCTACTACGAATCCACCTCAGATGTTGGTATCCTTCCTACCCAACCGAAGGGCTTTGTGGAGGGCGAGATCGCGTCAGAACCGGACGAGATGCATATTCCAGGCAGCTTCGACGATGCGCCAACGTCGGCGATGGAGAAGCCGGCGGAAGACGAATGGGCATCCTCTGGGAAGAAAGATAAGAAGGGTAAGAAGAAGAGGTTAAACACAGACGATGCCATCTTCGCCGTTCCAGAATCTCCAAAGACCGTTGAACGGACACCGATACCTGAGCCGGAGCCCATTAAAGAAGTTGTGCCTGAGCTTGAGATTAGACTGAGCAAAAAGGGCAAGAAGAAAAAGAAGTCCAAGAGTGCTGATGAGGATTTCTTCGCGCAAGAATCGCCCAGTGTAGTTTACTCGCCCTCTCTTCCTGAGCCGGAACCGGAATATGTAAAGGAACGCGCACCCGAACCCGAGAAACCTGCGGAAGATGACTGGGCCGTGCCAGCGAAACCCAGCAAGAAAGACAAGAAAAAGAAGAAGTCAGTGGGTACTGAAGAGGACTTCTTTGACCAACCTTTGCCAAGCACCGTGGAGTTGCGGTCTGCACCCGAGCCTGAAGTGTTTAGGGAGGCACCACCAGAGCCAGAGCCTGAGAAACCAGTGGAAGACGAGTGGACTGCACCTGCTAAGTTGAGCAAGAAAGACAAGAAAAAGAAGGCTAAGGCTGCAAAGAAAGGGGCCGCGGATAGCCCCGAAGATACCGAGACCAGCCAGCCTTCTACCCCGGTTGTCGAGCGTGACATTAGGGACATTGAATCTAGTGACAGAAGTGGTGCCACGTCCAGCGATTCCCAACCCGAGGGAGGTTCGAGCAGCTCAACGAACGCTGCCTTGGCCGGTGGTTTCGCTGGGTTGGTTGCTGCCTCTATGAAGCAAGACCAGGACAGAATAGTCTCCGATTTCAACCACGCGCAGAAGAGCTTGGAGTCTGCATCGACCACAAACGGTACGCGCTCCTTCGACGAGTCTGGCCGACGAGTGGCCCTCCCGAGCACCGCTTTCCACGATGTTGATGAATTGGGTGATGTCAAGACGCCCAAGAAAAAGAAGAGATCGAGTGGTAGGTGGTCACCCTCGATAGGATCCCCACTCCGTTCCGAAGTCCAATACCAGGATTATGTTGATTATGGAGTCGAACCTATTCCTTCCACAAATTCACCGGGTGATGATGCCTCTAAACCGCCTGTGGATCTTGGACCAAGCGACCTACCTCCAACGACCTCTCGTGATGTCCATGATTCGGGCTACTACGCGCCGGAGGACCAATTTCAGCCAGTCGCAGCTGATCGAGACTCAGATGAGTTCTTCTCTGCGGGATCGGACGAGCAGAAGTCTGCGAAGGACAAATCAGCGTCAGCTGACAAATTCGATGACCGGGACACGAGATCTGTCGCTTCGACAGGTAATAAGTATGATGACCTAGACCGCGAGGAGCGACGCCACCGACGCCACGAAACTCGCTCCCGCTCCCAAAGCCGCAATCGCGGATACGCACTCGACGATGGCGATGGTAAGCGAAGGCATCATCGCAGACGCGGAACGGATGATCGTTCGGACGACGGAGACTCCCGATCCGTGATCTCTGAAGCTCGATCAGAAGCGACTGGCGAGCGTCGCCACAGACACAAGAAGCGCCATAGCGAGCGCAATGGCTCACCTGAAGACTATCGTCAATCATTCGCCACCTCAGAACCTGGAGACATTGATCGCGAGCGCAGATCCTCTAAGCGCAGGTCAAAACGGGACGACGATGACAACATGTCTGTTGTATCCTCACCGGCACGTTACGATGAAGAGCGTAGCCCGAAGAAAGACAAGGAAAAGCGATCGTCTGGACTTTTCGGGTTGTTTAGTAGATCGAAAGAAAATTTGGCGGAGACATCCAGCAAGTCGTCAAAATCGAAGGATGGTGAAGATGACGAGGAGCGCAGGCGTCGCAGGAAGAAGCATCGGGAGAGGGGTTCGGCGTATGGTTCGGATGACGACGATGCGCGCTCCACCATATCGTCTTCTAGTCGTCGCGAGAAGCGGAGGAGCCACACTGATAGCTGGGACGAAAAGGTATAGCACATTTTCCACTTGTACTATTCTCCATCATGTAGTATAGATATTAATATATTGGGTGACATAGGACCACTCCTCCCGATCACGATTTGAAGACGAAGACCAGGCTTTTTTAGACGATCGGGCAGTGGCAGCCACCATACCACTGCCCGCAGATGAGACGTCGTCTTACCTTGAAGAACCACTGGATAGTGACATCACTTCCGACCGACTTGAGCATCACCTTCCTTCGATCGACGATTCCCGCGCATTCTCTAATGAGACCCAAGATGTCGAAGATGCTACGACCTCTATTGAAGACCCTCGCACCTTCCTAAGCAAGCTCACTGGATTGCATCCTTGGCAACTGGAAGCCTTTCCCGACGAGCTGCCTCCACTCCCAGTTAGCAGACCGACAAGTCCACTGTTGCAGACTCCGGAACGACCAGCCCCTCTGTCCGGGCGGAGACTGTCTACTACTTCAGTACCCATTCGCTTCCGCCGACCTCCGGGAAACCCGAGCGCGCAACGCAGCGACCTGACGCTCGATCTGAAGAATGGATCTAGTACCGGAAGCTCACCGCTTCGCCCGGCAAGCCCTCGACATTCAAAGAGTCATTCTGGCGAGTTTGCCCATTCGCGTGAATACAGGCCCTTGTACCTGGTAGAGCGTAATCGCAAGTCTGCGGACGTTGATGATGAGGTGCTACCTGCGCTACCGTCAAGCGGAAGCCCTTCGCGGGCATCATCTACGAGTGGGACGGAGGATGACTTCCAGTCTGCCCACGAGTCACCTGAGATGAGTGTGAGCGATGCCTTTGAAGATGCCTATGACATGGATCCGTTCAACTTCGTCTCACCGCCTCATCCTGAGCCAGAATCACAACATCCCGAGCTTGCGGATCGTGAGTTCGAGGAAGTGACCGAGTCGCAACAGACGACACCCAAGGCCTCGTCGTTTCCGGCCGGTGTACTGGACGTGAGGAAAGATGATACTGCGTTGCCTGCGGAAGATCTTTCTGCTAGGTTAGAGAAAGTCAAGGACGAAGAGACGAAGGGCCTCGGTGTATCAGTGGAAGACCTTGTAGTTTCTCCTCTCACTAGCGCTCTGGTTGACGACACCGCCATGCAAGACGTTACTACGACTCAAAGTAGAGACCCCTCCCCTTCCAAGTCCCCGTCATTCTTCCGAGACGCCGCTCTTGGTACCCTTGTAGGTGGCGCTACTGTCGCTGCGCTTCGTCATCGCTCTTCATCGCCTGCAGGCCACGAGTCCGACTTCATGGGCGGAGACCTCGATCAAGACACCATCGAAGCAGCTGCAGAAACGGCCCCGGTCCCCAAGCCCGAGGAGCCGGAACGACCAGCTCTCGTGCGCGCCCCTTCGTCAAGTTCTAAGAAGATCAAAAAGGGCAAGAAAGGATCGAAGGGTAAAAGCGTCGATCTCAGCGATGAAACACCGAAGGAACTCACTGCCGAAGACCACCAGAAGATTCGCGAAGCTGATGCTGCGGATGCTATCGACGGGTGGTTCAGTGCGCCTGCCGAATCGCCCAAGCCTGTCGAGGAAGAAAAGCCTGAGCCTGTGGAAGTTAATCAAACCGAGGCTAATCCAGACCTGCTCCGTCGGGAGAGCAAGGGCAAAGGCAAAGCGAAAAAGAAGGTCAAGGGGAAGAAGGGCTCCATTTCTTCAGCTGCTGAGTCGGCTGCGCCAATCCCGACGGAGGAATTGGATCAGCCCGAGGTGCCTGGTTCTTCTAAGGATGCCGACGAATCTTTCATGCCCAGCTCTTCTAGGGGCGTAGACCAGCCTTCGCTATCCAGCTCCTCTAAAGACGTCAACCAGACTGGATATATCCCTGGTTCTGCCACGCAGTTCGTTCCCACATTCAATGACAATGAAGACAATTGGGTGAAGAACCGTGCCGAAACAGCTGTTACTGATGATGCCACCCTTGTGGGTGATCAAGACGCTGGAACGTCTCCTGTGCTGGCTAGCAAAGAGCTCAGGCGCAAAGTGCTGGACAGTACGGCACCGCAGGGCAATGAGGATATGGACATCAGGAGGGCAGAATTTGGCTACAACGACTCGTCCGAGCTAGCGAATGAGCTTTTGCAGAACAAGCTTAAGCAATTTCAAGAACCGGGCGATAATCTTTGGACCGCTGCAACGCCCAAAGCCGAGAACCAAGTCCCCGACGAGCCGCAGATCGCGCTACCTCCCCCTGCTGAGACAGGAACTCTTCCTACTCCCTCGGGGCCCCAGCAAGTTCCATCCGAGTCTACGGCCGAGGACTCCACTCCCGCGTCTAAGAACAAGAAAGTGAAGAAGGCGAAGAAGGGCAAACGTGGAAGTCAAGTCATCGAGTCTGGACCTTCAGCTCCGCCTACCGAACCGGGGCTGCCGAGAGACATGGGCGTTCTTCTCCCCGCGGCAGACTCAACAAAGGCCCAGGTCGAGCATAACATTCTCGCGCCGTCGTTCGACGCCGGAGCAGTGTCGAAATACCTCGTCACCGATGATGCCGAGGAGGCTGCACCAGTTTACGACGCCGGCGAGGTGTCTCCATACCTCGTTACGTCTGATTCTCCTGCTGAAGAAGATAAGGGGCCCATTCTTGAAACGTCGACTATAACACCCATGCAGGTGTCTAGGGAGGTTGTGCCGGAGCCTGCAACTGTCGCGCCTGTTCAGGAAGTCAAAGGCAAAGCCTCGAAGAAGGAAAGTAAGGCGAGTGTGGTTGAACCTGCGCAGGCTTCTTGGGGGAAGAGTTTGTTGGGGGCTTTTGGGTGGGGGAAGAAGAAGGAGGTGGCTAAGGCTGAAGCGAAACGTCCTGTCGAGCCCGTACTTACGCAGAAGAGTGTTGAGCCAGCGCCGGAGAATTCGCCAGCACCTGCGGTGGAAGAGACAAGCGTTAAGCCCCCAACCGAGTCTTTGCCAGCAGCTAAGGACGTCGTCCTCCCGTCTTCCCAGGTAGATGCGCCACTGTCCGAGAGCGTCAAACCAGAGCATGAGCAAGATGTTTCTCGACTGCCCGTCGAAACTCCTACAGACCTCGCGAAGGACATCTCGACAGATGCACCGTCACAAATCAGCCCGGAAACTTCTACACCGGCCGAAGAAGATGAGTGGGCTGCCACCTCTTCATCCAAAAAGAAAAAGGAAAAGAAGGCCAAGAAGGCCAAGCGGGGTAGCCTTGCGGTGTCAGAGTTGGCTGAGCCAGAGCCTGTACCAGATGTTTCGTCTTCGGCTAAGGATGATGAGGTCGGGGAGAAGCAGGATGAACAGGGCGTCCAGTTGCCGAGGGAGGGTGTTTCGGTCGAAGAGCCAGCCAGCACCGTCTTAGAGGCTGCGTCAATTCCCTTGCCGTCAGCTAAAGTCGACGAGCCCGAGCACATTAATGCTGATACCCAGCCTATCGTGGAGCCCGAGCTTGAGCAAATGCCAAGTGACCCCATCCCCATCGCTGAACCCAAACAGCTGCCCGCTGAGCCTCAAACCGCACCAGAAGACGAATGGGACGCACCGACCAAGAAGAAAGGCAAGAAGGGAAAGAAAGCCAAGCGCGAAAGTGCTCAACTATCCACACCGATTGAATCCGAACCTAGCACGCCAGCCCTTGAATTGTCTCAGGAACTAGGCCCGACTGAAGTATCAGAGTCATCGCGCGATATTGGTCAAAGCGTCGGCGATGTGCCGTCGTCTACCGCTGAGCTTCCTCAAGACGTACCCGCTGCCGGTCTCCCAGAGCCATCTCGCGATGTTAGTGCAGGGGATCAGCAAGCACCTGTTCAGCCGATCGCCGCGCAAGAGGGCGTGTCGTTGGGGGAGTCTGGAGCGCAGGATTATTGGGGGTCTTATGCTCCCAAGAAGAAGGATAAGAAGGGGAAGAAGGCGCAGCGTGAATCTGATCTGCCTTCGACACCCCTGGAGACGTCCCAAGAATTACCTGCACCTGATGCGTCGGAGGCATCTCGTAGCGTCGTTGTACCTCAGCTGGAACCCGAAGCACAGGAAGACGATTGGGGATCCTACGCGCCAAAGAAGAAGGGCAAGAAGGAGAAGAAAGCTCAGGGTGAATCTACTCAGCCGTCTACCCCGCTCGAAACTGAGCTCAACAAACCAGCGCTCGATGAAGCTACGGAGCTGCCTCCTGCCGATACTCTAGAAGCATCACGCGGGGTCGCCGTGCCTGCGGATGAAATCTCAGTTGAGGGAATACCGACGTCCGCGGAGCAGAAGGTTGAGGTTGAAGACGAGGCGACATCTCTTTCTGAGAAGGATAAGAAAAAGAAGAAAGACAAGAAAGGGAAGTCTGTCGATGTTGGACCTTCCACTGCAGATGTCGCAGCGATTGAGGAGCCGATCGAAAATGTGGTACGCACAGAGTCGTCGCAAGTCGAGCCCGAGATCATTTCTGAAGACAAGCCTGTTGAGAACGACACTGTGCAAACGGAGCCCCAGGTACCCCCTGACGATAAGCCCGTGGAAGACATCTCCACCCCACCAAAAACTCATGCCATCTCCGACAAGAAGCCGGTAGAGGATGTGAATACACTTGTTGAGCAGCCAGTAGCTGACGAGTGGACACCCCTGACAAAGAAAGGCAAGAAAAAGGGCAAGAAGGGCAAATCCATTAGCATTGATCCTACGCTTGAGCCTAGCACTCTAGAGGAGCAGAAAGAGGCAGAACCATCCCAACCCGAACCTACGCTACCCGCAGAATCATCGCAAGTCGAGCTCGATATACCCGCCAAAGACAAATCCGCAGAGGAAATCCTCGTGCCTATAGAGTCTCCAGCCGAGGATGAGTCGACCGCTCCCCTTTCCAAAAAGGACAAGAAAAAGAAAAAGAAAAAGGGCAAATCTGTTGACTTTGAGTCTGCGACCGAGCCTAGCACCCCAGATGTCACTGAGTCGCAAAAGGAACTTGCAGTGCCTGCGGGGCCGTCGAAGAACGAGCCTGAATTACTCTCGGAAGACAAGCCCGTTGAAGATGTTAGCGCACCGGTGGAACCTCGATTTACTGACATGGAGCGCTCCACTGCAAAGGCCGACGAGGAGCAGAGGGGACGCGAAGTACCTGCGGAGACAACTCAACTCGAGTCTTCCATCCCAATCGTTGACGACGAACTCAAGAAGTCCGAGCTACCTGTAGAACCCGCTCAAATCGAGCCTGTGCCGATCTCCGAAGACAAGTCAGTCGAAGATATTGCTACACCTGCAGACGCACAAGCCGAAGACGAATCAACAATGCCTCTTTCTAAGAAGGATAAGAAGAAGAAGAAAAAGGGTAAGAAGAGCCAATCTGTCGAGACTGAGCCTGTCGCCGCGGAGCTTGCAGATGTCGAGGAGCAAAAGCAGCCGCTTTCTGACATTCAGCCCGCTATTGCTACGGCCGAGGAGCAGAAAGAGCATGATGAAAACGACAAGTCCATTGTTCCAGCTTCCATTGAAGAGCTCAATGAACCTAGCACCAGCAACGATCCCGTCCTTCTCGCTTCAACCGACCAGCGGAAGGGGTTAGAGTTGTTAGATCCTTCTCGCATCGAGCCTAGCGTCCACGTGTTCACCGCTACTCCAGATGAGCCGCTTCCCAGCGAACCCGTGGAGAACACATCGCAGCCTTGGGCACCTGTCGAAAGCGATGAGTGGGCCATGCCTTCGAAGAAAGACAAGAAGAAGAAGGGCAAGAAGGGAAATGTGGCCGAAGTTGAGCTGGCTGCCCCGGATGTTGCCGAGAAGGAGCTTCAGTCGCTTGCGGAGCCGCCAACCGCCATAGGCGAATCAAGCGCTGATGTACTCGAATCTAGGCCGGCTGAGCCTCTGGAGGGCTCGAAGTCTTTGGAGACTGTACCGGATGATGTGGCGGATGCGCTCTCTTCGAAGAAGAGCAAGCAAAAGAAGGGTAAGAAGGGGAAGTCGAGTGAGCTGAGTGAGCCTAGTACTCCGGCTGTTGATGAATCTCTTGACCCGCTTGCTGAGCTTGGGGAATCTGGCGCGACTGAGAAGGATGGGGAGCCTGCGGTTTTGATGCCTGTGCAAGATGCGGGCAGTCGCGACCTATCAGAATTTCCTGAACAGCCTACGATATCTGAGGCCACTGAGCAGCCCACGGGCCCGGTAGCAAGTGAACAACTTCCAGAAGATGACGGATCCGTGCCCGTCTCTAAGAAAAGCAAGAAAAAGAAGGGCAAGAAAGGATCGATTTCCCAGGATGCCGAGCCCGATTTATCCTCTACTCCCGTCGTAGAAGAGCCGATCGTCGAGGAGAACAAACCGCTTGAACCGGGAGAGGACATTTCACAACCTTCGGAGTCTGTTGAACCCACGCCCAATGTTGCTGGAAGCGACGTAAACCCTTCCGAACCTACTGTGGGCGAAACCGTCGTGGACGAAAAACTCGCATCTCAGCCTTCTGAGCCGGCCGAAGATGAATGGGCAGCACTGTCTAAGAAAGAAAAGAAGAAGAAGGGCAAGAAAAACAAGGATGTTTCGGAAACCGCGACACCTAGCGTACCTGAAGCTGAAGCCGACGCCCGCGAACTTGGTGTTCAGGATAGCGTGGTTACGCCACCCGACCCTGTTGATGTGCAGCCGATATTGCAGGAAGGTGCTGTAGAGCCCGAAGTGCAACCCATCTCTGAAGATGTCCGCAGTGCGTCCGAAGCCCGACCTATCGCCCAACTCACCTCCGTTGAGCCTGAGGACCAGCCTACAACGGATGTAGCTCAAGAGCCAGGTATTGAACAGGAGTCAGCCACGACCCTCTCTAAGAAGGACAAAAAGAAAGCCAAGAAAGGGAAGAAGGCTTTAGTAGATGATGAGCCCGCTCCGGTTGCAAGTGTCGAGCCTAGCAGTACTGATTCTGGCCTGGTGGAGAAGACTGACGCTATTGCTTCCGAACAACCTGTGGAAATGACGACTATTGATAACGATGACAATGCAATCTCCATGTCTAAGAAAGACAAGAAAAAGAAGAAGGGGAAGAAGGGCACAGCAGAGGCCGAGACGCCACTCCCTTCTACACCTGCACCAGAAACGCCTTCCCTCGACGATCAGCCAGTCTTCGACACCCCGATTGTTTCTGAACCTCAAGACATCGCGCCACCCGAGTCCCAGACTGAAAGCCAACCACCGCAGCCTGAAGAGCATCCTCAGCCCGACACCACCGTTCTGGACCGTCAAGTTTCAGAACCTGGACCAGACGTTCCTTCAATTGAGCCAGAGCAGGAACAGCAAGGTGGCGAAGAACCAGCTTCTACTTCGAAAAAAGACAAGAAGAAGAAAAAGAAGGGGAAGAGTTCTTTTGTTCTCGAGAGCGAACCAGCAACGCCCGTTCAGGAGATTCAGGAGCCGGTGTTGGAGGTGCAGTCTTCTGAGTCTCACCCCGAAGCGCCCTCGGTCGAGCTTGATCCAACGCAGGTCGAGGTCGCGCCTGAGCAGACACAGGTTGATCCTGAGCCAACGTTGACGGAAACTACGCCAGAGCAGAAGCAGGAGGACGTTGACACGGTCCCGCTCTCGAAGAAAGACAAGAAGAAAGCCAAGAAGAGCAAGCGAGGCTCTGTCGTTGAAGAGTCTGCGCAGTCGCCACCTGTGACTACTGCCGAGGAAGTCCACGAACCCGCTTTGCTCGAACAGCCCCTTGAAGCGCCAATCAATGCTCCTCCGCTAGTCGAATCTGAGACAAAGCAGACACCTGATGCTCCACCTGTCGAACCCGAGACGAAGCAGGAAGATGTAGATGATTGGGCGGCGCCTCTTACCAAGAAAAACAAGAAAAAGAAAGGGAAGAAGGGCAAGCAAAGCTCGCTTTTGGAGGAGAGTGAACCGTCTACTCCTGTCGATGCATCTATCGAACAGGCTAGGGATGTCCCCTTGGACGAACAGCCTGGGTCTGCGATCGTACTGGGCGAAGAGGTTGAGACGGAGCAGCTTGTATCGACGCCTACTGCTAGTGAGGAGGTTAGGGATGAGCAGCTTGTTCCTATACCGGCAGTCAAGACCAGTAATGAGCAGTCACTTGCGACACCGGCATTGGATGAGAACAAGGATCAGATTCATCCACCTTCGATATCGGCTTTGAATGAAGAGCGCAAGAATGACCAACCGCTTTCGACATCGGTTTTGGACGAGGTCAAGGACGAGCCTAGTCAAGAGGATTCTTCAGCACCTCCGCTTTCGAAAAAAGAGAAGAAAAAGGCCAAGAAAGGAAAACGGGCCTCCATCCTTGAAAGCGAACCCTCAACACCCCTAGTTACGCCTGCTGAAGAAGCAAAAGACCCTGTCTTGGACAAACCGCCTGAACCACCTGCACCTGATCCGAATACAATCGAAGAGCCTACTCCACGAACCGAGGAAGACGAATCGCAGCTTGCAAAGTCGCAAGAACCCGATGCTTTTTTAGCAATTGAGACGGGTGAGCGTCTCGTTGGTGATGCAGCGCAACAGGATGCTGTGGCTGCAGACACCATTCAACCCGAGCAGGCTGCGGAAAGCTCATCGGATACCGCACTCGCTGAGGTAGATAGGTCTATCGAGGGGAATCAGGAACACAACGCGATACCCGCAAAACTTGTTAGCTCGACTCCTTTAGATGAGGTTTCGGGGACTTCTACGCCTAGTGAGCCCCAAGAGGCGGCTGTGGATGATGGGATGTCCGTGCCTAGCAAGAAAGGGAAGAAGGGCAAAAAGGGAAAGAAGCAAGAGTCTATTGCTGAAGAGGCTGCACCCGAATCTTCGACAACGATGGCTCCGACCGACATTGTTCCTTCAGACACCCAAGCCTCCGAAGCGTTACCCGAGCCTGTTGCTGAAGATCTTCCTCTAGCCGCAGATGTCGCCGCAGAGCATGCGCCGCCTGTCGTACCTGACCCAGAGGCTCAAACGACAGAGGAAACTAGCAATGATGTCCAAATCGAACCCTTGGTCACAACTGAAGAGGCGGCTGATGCCGAGCTGGGCACTATGTCTTCCAAGAAAAAGAAAAAGGGCAAAAAGGGCAAGCGTGCCTCGACAATCGATGAACCCCTTCCGGACGTCCCCGCCACTGAAGCTACTTCCGAGCAAGTCACGGAGAAAAGCGCCGTCGAAGAGCCTCCCGTTAGCGTACCTGACGTGCGGCAAGAAGCCCAATCTGAGTCCGACAGACCTCTCGAGGAATCAAGCCTGCGTTTGGACAACCCTGTCGAGGTCGCTTCACAGCCAGACTTCGCACAAGACACCCATGATGCAGCAGTTGAAAGTCACAAACCAGCAGAGCCAACCATTCCGACCCCCACCGAGCCTGTACAAGTTGAAGAGTCCACCGTCGACGATATCATAGTAGCGCCCAAACTTTCTAAGAAAGACAGAAAGAAGGCTAAGAAGAGCAAAGACCAATCCGGCACTGCCACGCCTATCTCGGAGACTGTTCCCGAAGTGCAGCCCGAGACGGTTGAGGAGCCTGTACCTTCGCAAGTGGAAGAGCCACTAGTCTCACAGCCCGAGGAACCAGCAACGTCGCTGTCCGAAGAGCTCCTTCCCCCGCAGCCAAATGAGACTGTATCCTCGCAGTCCGGAGAGGATCAGAGCGCCTTAGACACTCCCACGGCATTTCAACCACAAGCTGAAGACGACTGGGCCGCACCCGTTTCGAAGAAGGACAAGAAGAAAGGCAAGAAAGCGAAGGGCAAGCAGCCAGGTACGCCTGTTACGGAGAATGTACCTGGGATTACACACGATGGCAAGCAGGCCGATTTGGCTCCTGAGATTCAACCTACGGAACAGACGGCTGAAACCCCTGGTGGAGTCGTGAGCGAAGACTTGCCTCAGGTCCCAGCGGAAGATAAAGCGCTTACGCCCGCTTTGGAAGCCCAGGCTGGCGAGCAGGCTATTCCTACACCCGATGTACAAGCCGATGAATCGTCGAAGGGCGTTTCCACTGAAGCACCGGACGAACAAGTGCCATTGGAACCTGCGCTCGACGGTGGAAGCAAGGACGTCGTCCCGTCTGATGTTACAGAAGTACTCCCTACTACTTCCGCAGCTCCTGTATCTGAACAACAAGCCGAGGAAGAGCTGACTCCACTTTCCAAGAAGGCCAAGAAGAAGGCCAAAAAGAGCAAGGCGAAACAGTCAGAACCTTCTACGCCGATAACCGAAAAGGTTCCCGAAGTGCAGGCCGAGAGCTCGCAAGACCTCTCGGTAGCTGACATTCAGCCGGTCGTACAAGGTACATCTGAGATACCGCTGGATGGTGACCGGAATGTCGTTCCACTTGAAGCACACGCGAGCGAGAATGCTGATTCGAGCTCTCTGCCTCAAGGTCTCGGCAATACTGAGCCCACATCTCCGCCTATTGATGAGCAGGAAGGCGTAACCGACAAATGGGCTTCCCTCACTCCAAGCAAGAAGAAAGGCAAGAAGGGGAAGAAATCAGGCGCAGCCACTCCTCTTGTCGAAACTGCACCAGTGGATGTCGCTGAAGTGAAGGATCAGACCTCGCAGGAGGTTGTGCCAGTTGACGTTCAACCCGACGTCCAGGCTTTATCTGAACCAACCGTGGATAGTACACCAGCACCTGTATCTGATGAAGTGCGCGACATCGGCGATGCTCAGGTGGCGTCTGTACCCGAATCCGAAGCTAAAGAAGAAGATGGTGCTGATGATTCGGCCGCTTTGCCTTCCAAGAAAAAGAAGAGCAAGAAAGGAAAGAAGGCCGATGCCACCACTCCCGTCGTGGAAAATATACCTGAGGATATCGCAATTAGTACACCGCTGAACGAGCCTCCCTTTGAACAAATCCAAGAAAGCAATGTGCCCGAGCCGACCAATAAACCTCTAGCCGAGCCTGCTCCAGATGCAAAGCGCGACGGCGATGTACCTGAATCAACATTGCAGTCGTCAGTCGAGCCTAGCGAGCCCGCGACGGATGATTGGGCCCAGGCATCGCCCAAGAAAAAAGGCAAGAAGGGAAAGAAATCCGGAGAAGCTACGCCCATCACTGAGACGATCACTGAAACGCTACCGAAAGAGCTGTCCGAGTCTGAGAAACTTGCAACTATCGACATTGTCCAGCCTGTCTCTGGATCAGTCCCAGAACCTTCATTAGAGGATCAGACAATCCAGCCGCCCGGCGAGGAGAGTAAGCCGATCGAAGCAGCCGAGTCTCAAACTGAGCCTGCACCAGAGTTGAATGTCGAAGAGCAGCCTGAAGTCGAGCAGCTTGTTGAGAAGAGCAACACTCTCGATGACGTTCAGCCGGCAGAGGAACCCTCCGCAGAGCTTGGGGATGGTGCAGAAGCACCTGTTTCGAAGAAGGGCAAGAAGAGCAAACGCAAATCTTCTCTCGCTGCGCCGGCTATCGAAGAAGTGCAACCAACACCCGTTGTAGAGGAAGTACAGCCAGCGGCGGCCGAGCCCGAACCCCCTCTTGAAGAAGTGGTTCCGGTGGTGGCGGAGCCCGAATCCTCAACACAACAGGATGTGGTTCAGCAGCCAGATGAGAATGCCCCTGCGCCAATCGCCGAACAAGAGGAACCGACCATCGCAACGTCATCCACAGCAACCGCGCCTCTGCCGCAGCCCGAAGATGAGTGGGCTACGACGCCGACTTCGAAAAAGAAAGGGAAGAAGGGCAAAGGCAAGAAATCCGAACCGCAAACGCCTATGGCTGAAATCACCGAGCCTGTCATGGAGCCCGTTCTCGACACGTCTTCGTCCGCACCTGAACCACCGACAGAGCTCCAGCCCAGTGAGCTCGACAAGAGCTTAGAGCCAACGCACGGAGATGATTCTATTGACGCCGCACAGCAAGAAGTAACCGATGCGACCGAAAAGCCTGTGCTCGAACGGAAACTCAGCAAGAAGGAGAAGAAGGCTAAGAAGAAAGCTGTATCTTCCATCTTGGATAACGAGCCAGTTGCTGAGAGCAGTACTTCTCAAGAAGAACCAATTTCGAAGCCCACGCCTATTGCTGAGTCTATCCAGCAGCCTGTGAATCCAGCTACAGACATACCCACGGCCGAGGCATCCGAACCTCCTTCGAACGATCTGGTGCACGCTGTAATTGAAAACGTGCCATCAGCGGAAGTTTTGCCGGCTACAAGCGCACAAGAACAACCCGCTAGTACTGCGCAAGAGACTGTTGCAGCCCCCACCGATTCGCTGCCCAAAAAGACGGAACCTGAGGATGACTGGGCTAATTTTGCGCCCAAGAGTGGGAAGAAAGGCAAGAAAGATAAGAAGGCTAAGCGGCAATCGGTATCTGAAGGAATCGAAACGAAGCCTTCGCACGTTCCCCAGGACATCAAGAGCGAGCAGCAACCTTCCGAATCTGCAGTCCTCCCAGAACCGCAGAACGAAGCTCCTCTCGTCTTAGCTGACCAACAACCTTCGGACACGAGTCGTGAGCTGTTCACCAAGCCATCCACAGAGTCAACTCAAGTCGAAGACGCTTCATTATTCCCGCACCCAATTCAAGATGAGCCTACAGTGGAGTCTGCTCAGGAAGGATCACCGAAGCTTGAAGCCAACGATGCATCGGTGTCTATCAGCCGCAAAGCTTCCAAGGAAGAGAAAAAGAAAGGAAAGAAGGTTAAAGAGATGACTTCCGACGTGCGCGAGGAACCCGCAATTGCGGAGCCGAGCGGCTTTATCGTTCCTGGTGCTGAACCGCAAGGCGAGGCGTCGTCTGTCGTTGAGCCTGTGCAAGACGTCGAGCCATCCACTGTTATCGAGCCTGAACAACAAGTCGAGCCAACAAGTACTCTTTCAACGACCGAGTCCGTCTCCAACCCCGTCACAGCCGCAGACACGCCCCAGGACGAACAAGAGGACGAATGGGCTGTTCCATCCAAGAAGTCAAAGAAAGACAAGAAAAAGGGGAAGAAGAGCAAGTCTACTTCGCAAGCTGCTACGCCTTCGATGGAAAGGGACACCGAGACCCTGGCTGAACCCAGTGTCCAAGATGTTTCTGCCAGTGCGGTCAAAGAGGAAATTTCACCCGACGAGCACCTTCCCTTGACCGAGGAAGTGCAGGTGCAGCCAAGCACCACAGTTGCAGAGCCTGCCACTACAGGTATTGCCGAAGACGTTTCAACCCAGTCACTGCCGACAGCGTCAATGGAGATGATCCCACCAGTTTCGGAAGCGGAGCAAGTCGACAAGGACATGCAGCTAGCCGGGGAAGCAGAGTCTTCCATTCCGAACCAAGCTGAAGCTGGCCAACTCTCCCCCTCGCTCCAAGCAATCCGCGATGAAGTCGCCGACTTCAGACAACGTTCCGAAGCGCTTGATCGAAAGGTGGTTGCGGCCGATGAGTCTGAACGTTCCACGTCGCAGCCTACCTCGGTATTTGATGTTGTCAGCAAGCTTAGCAAGAAGGAGAAGAAGAAGGCTAAAAAGGGCAAGGCTAGCGCGATTGAATTGCCGGAACCTACTACTCCGGCTGAGCTTGAACCTGCTGTTGGGAGCTCGGTTGTTCCAGAGCCAGGCCACGAGGAAGAATTATCTATTCCATTGCACAAGCCGAGCAAAGAGGACGAGAAGAAGGGCAAGGCTGTTGCTTTCGGTGAAGATGAGCCTACTAAGGAGAGCACTTCTGCTCTGACTGCCGACGCCGCTGATGTTACAACCGGACAGCCGGCTGAGGGGGTAACCACTGTTCAAGACGATGCTCAAAACGTGCAGCTAGCCGAGGGAGCCGATATCAGCGCACCCACTCGGAAACTCAGCAAAAAGGATAAAAAAAAGGCCTCCAAGGCTGCTGCAATGGACTGGACTGAGCCCGAAGCGAGCACCTCAGTCGCGGAGACGGAAGCACAAGAACCTGCCGTGGGCAGTGTTGAGCCCACACCGGCCGATACTACAGAGATCGACACCGAGCAGCCGCTGCCAAGTATAACAGCGACAGAGGGCCCAGAGCCAATTCTTGAAGAGGCGCCTGTCCTTCCGCGCAAGCTTAGCAAGAAAGACAAGAAGAAAGCTAAGCAGGCGATGCCCGCGTTGGACGAGTCGAAAGCAGAGGCTGCTGAGCCTGCTGTTTCCCAAGACAAAGATGTTGTTATGACTGAGCCAGAAGCCGCTTTAGTTGCAGATGTCCCGATGACTGAAGAACCTTCGCAGCCCATTGCCTCACAGGCGCAAGAAGAGGTAGTCGATAAAGCACCTGCTTTGGCTCGCAAGCTCTGTAAGAAAGACAAGAAGAAGGGGAAGCAGGCTGTCGCATGGGATGAGCCCAGCGCTGAAGTCGTGGAAGCTACGCCTGTATCCGATGATCGCGACATCTCCACCAATGAACCTGATGTCGCTTCTACCGATCCGATTGTTGCCAATGACAATGAAGGCTTGACCGCGAGCGTTCCGGAGGAGCGAGAGGTTGTCATGGAAGAACCCACGCCGTTATCTCGCAAGCTCAGCAAGAAAGAGAAGAAGAAAGCTAAAGCTGTTGCGACAGCATGGGACGATGCTGCTCCTGAAACTTTGGAATCTGTCGTTGCGCCCGAGAGTCAAGAGGTCCACTCAACCACGACGGAATTACCACCAGTCGCAGAACAGCAAGATGTCTCCGTCGTTCCTGAGGCGCATGATGCAGAGCCAGTGACGATGATGTCTCAACCTGTCCTTGAACAACAAGACGACTCTGCTATTGTTAACGACTCGCCTACTCTGTCTTCCAGCGCTAAAAAGAAAGGGAAGAAGAAAGCAAAGAAAGGTGCTTTTTCGTGGGACGAACCGGAAGAGGTGTCGAAAGAGCCTGATACAATCGATGCTATAGCATCGGAGCAAGTTCCAGAACCCGAAACCCTCCCGACCGAACGCCAGGAGACCCTTGAAGAGCAGGAGCCCGCAGCTCTGAAGGTGGAGACATCCGAGCCACTTCCTACCGATGCACGAGAAGCCGTTAAAGAGCAAGAATCGACTGTGGCAATGCCGCTTGAGGACGAGCCCGCTGTTGCTCCTGCCTTGACGCGCAAGCAGAGCAAAAAGGATAAGAAGAAGAAGAAGGGCAAAGCTGCTGCATTTGACATCCCCGAGCCATCCACCTCGGTCGAAGAGGCGGTGGCTTCCGAACCTCTGGCCACGGCGGTTACTCAAATCGACGAATCTAAAGGTCAACTCAGCAAAGAGGAAAAGGAAGAAGCTTCCGGTACACAATCCACCGAGCCAGAGAAGTTTCAAAACGCAAAGTTCGTGGAGGACGTCAAAGGCACTGAGATTCCCACCGAGGGCCAAGAACCTGTAGCGTTGGACGCACCACCGGAGCCTGCCACTGAGCCTCCACAATCCGTTGAGGTTCCAATGGATCGATCTTTGCCTCTTGCGGATGATTCTCAGGTGCATGAGCCTGCAGCCGAGCCTATCACGGTTGACAGCACCGAAAATCTGCATGAGCCTCTAGCGGAGGACGAGTGGGCAATTCCAGCCAAGAAAAGCAAGAAGGACAAGCGAAAGTCCAAGGCTGCGACGCCATTGCCAAAGGAGCCTACTGAGAACACCGAAGTGTCGGAGACCAACGCCATTCCTGAGCAGATGGTAGTTGATGTTCCCGAAGTTCCAGCCGAGGATGAATGGGCGCTTCCGTCTAAGAAGAGCAAAAAGGAAAAGCGCAAGTCAAAGAAGGCCGACCCTGCTTTCGACAACGAGCCCGTGGAAGCCGTCAAGCAATCTTCCGAAGCCGAGGTTGCCACTCCAATCGAATCTCCTGTAGTTCCCAGCATGGATATACCTACCGTAGGGGAGTCTAGTACTGTGGAAGCCGTCGATGTTCCCAGGGATGATACGACTTCATCGTCGGAACTTCCACAACCATCCGCCCCAGCTAAGGCTAGCAAAAAGGGCAAGAAGCACAAACTGGCGGCTATGTTCGAAGCTGCTACACCCGAAAAGGCTTCATCTCCGAAACTGGAACCGCCAAAGTCTGGGGATGTGGTAGTCGAAGACGACCATAAAGCCATGCCCCAGAGCAGCCAGCCAGATCAGCCTCGCACCAACTCTCCAGCACAGGACATTGACTTTGCTGCCACGGTGGCAGCAGGCTTGAACGAGTCCGGTTTTGACGCCAATCTAGTACTCGACGACCCATCGTTCCATCGATCCGCCTCTTCGGAAGGCGTCCGCGACGTCTCACCCCACGACGATATCGCTGAAGCCCGCCAAGAAGCAAGCAAGTCCAGATTCGGCACCATGGGCCGTTCACCCTCTCCAACATCTCCGAAACATGAAGCTGCTAAAGAAACCGAGCACGACGTACCTCAATCTGATATTGCAGCCGGTGCAGCGAGCGCTCCAACGTTTGACCCCATGGACATTCTCAACGACCCTACGTTTGCGCAACGCAAGTCTCCGCCTGGTGTGCTCGAGGAAGCTGATCCTGAGGAGCTGTGGTCGTCTACGAATACGGCGAAGAAGGTCAAGGGGAAGAAGAAGAAACGTACTTCTGTCCCTGGGACGCCGCTTGATGTCGGACGGGGGGTGGCTGATCAGAGCGATGTGGCTGTTTCTCGGTCTGATGATAAGAACATTTCTGAGCCGGTCGCGGCTTTGGAAACGCAGCCTGGTGTGCAGTTAGCAGAGACTACACCCTCGGAACAACTAGTGACGCCTGTCCAACCTACGCTTGCCAATGACGATGCGGATAATCCATGGGCGCCAACAAGTAAGGAAGACAAGAAGGCGAAAAAGGACAAGAATCGAGCTTCCTTGGTACAAGACAACCTCGAATCTTCAGCTGTTGAGGCTCCAGTGATTGAGGCTCCCACGGCTGTGCCTCTCGCCGTTGAGACTCCAGCTGAGCCGATCGCCAAGGAAGTCGAACTTGAGCACCCTGCCCTTATCGAATCGAACACAACGTCCATGCCCCCCGAGGCGAAATCATTAGGTGAAAGCAAGCCATCTGGCGACGGGCTGCAACGCAACCAGCCTCAACCTGATCCCATACCGGAAACTACAGACGCCAGTTGGGACGAGCAACCGAAGGAGAAGGGCAAAAAGGATAAAGCGAAGGGGAAGCGAAGTAGTACGATAGAGCAAGCCTTTGAGTCTGAGACGCCCTCAGGGGCTGTCACCCCTTTTGAAGAAGACTTTGAGCAACAACGGTCGGTGGAAGAGAAAGTAGCGGAGCCGAAATTGGGCGTGGGAGAAGAGCATGGGACATCAGGGAAGAAAAAGGGTAAGAAGGGGAAGAAAAGCAAGACTGGTGCGATCGTGGCGGCAGGTGCAGCGGCACTTGGTGCGGTCGCGCTCAACAAGGATGAAGAGAAGGAAAGCGTAGACACTGGCAACGTTATGGAACTGCCGCCTACATTCGAACAAGAACCAAGGTCTGTGAGCGCCGCTGAACCGACGGAATATCCTTTCCCAGCCGTGTCGACGCCAGATGCAAATATTGGTATGAAGAACGAGGCCGAGGAAGACGAGTGGGCACTACCGTCTAAGAAGAAAGGAAAGAAGGAAAAGAAGGGTAAAGGGCGGATCGGAACGTCTACCGAGAAAGAAACAGACGTCGTTCCGACCAGCGTGTCACTAGATGATTTGGGGGTAGATGAGCAAGCACCCGACCACAACCGGCGAGCCATGGACGCGGTTGACAACAGAGACGTACACGTGTCACAGGCGGATGTCTCAGGATCACCAAGGCACGCAGCAGAGTGGTCGCTCAAGAAGGAAGGCGCAATGGAGCCTGCGCGTTCCTCGCAAGTAACCACTTTCCCACCAGACGTCGAACGGACAAAGCGACGTGAACATCCTGTCTCCCCAGAGGCACAGCCAGAAGAGAAGCGTGTGCACCTTTCGGAACCGCCTCAAGATGATGTGTCTCTCTCACTTGTACCCCACTTCTCGACAAAACCAGCTGCAGAACGCTCTGTAGGATCTGACACTACGGCTCACCCGACCGCAGAGCGATCCACTTTGGATGTTGGAGCGCAACCAACCGCCGCTGGAAGCCATGCTCCTGTCATCGAACCTACGTGGTCGTTTGGTGATGTGCGCGACAGTGCTGTACACGTGGCAGACTCCCCGATCACAACAAGCGTGCCGCAGCTCCCCGCGTACACGAACACTCGTGACAGCGGTTATCATGATGCAGGCGACGCTCCATCGGCCCTGCAGGGTCCGAGCGAACCACTGAAGGAATCCGGTGCCGATAAGAAACGGCGTTCCAAAGAGCCGAACACACCGCGCGAATCGCGCACTTTTGAGGGCTATGATGAAGTGCGATCACGAAGCCCCTCGCTCCCCGAACTCCCACCTCTAGCAGGAGTATCATCACCGAACGCTATCGACTCTGCTACCAAGGAGCGAACTTCATATCTTTTCAATTCATCGCCCTCGACTCGTCAATATGGGGAGTCATCTCCAGCCGCGTCGCAATCGCAGGCACATGGCAATTCGGCAATCGGAGCAGCAACTATCGGGGCAGCAGCTGTCGCAGCGGCGGCATCGTCTGGAGAAGCTCACGGTTCTCCACGGCACGAGAAACATGCACGTTCAGATTCTCGCAAGATGCACGGCTCGCCTACGCGAGAAGTCACGCAAAAGGAGCCCTACCAGTCAATATTTGGAGATCCGAGCGAGAAGAAAGTTGAGAAGTCTAGCACGCTATCGACGCCAACACATAAGCATGTGCGCACCCCCAGCAGTCATCTCGAATCCATCAAGGAGAGCAGTCCGGATGAGCCGCCACTGCTGAAAAAGCATGGAAGAAAACCCTCCGATGTTGGCTTTCCTGATCGAAACGTGAAATCAGCTCGACGAAGTCAAAGTCCCAAGTCTTTCTCCGAGCGCATGAAGTCGCCGCCTCCGGTGACACCAACTCCGTCAAGTCGCAAGGCTATCCCTCAAAATCTGGACACTTCATCAACTGTTAAAGGGACTCCATGGCAACAAGTACACGAGAGCGTCGATCGTTCTATGGCCTTGAGTCCGGCCCGGCGGCTCCCACACGAACGCTCTCCCTCTACTACAGATCCGATCAAACAGTACATGGCTGAGCAGCGGTCTCCGAGCGTATTCAGCGACCGGTCCGCCAAGTTGAGGAGTCCAGATGCAGATCGTCCTCTCAGCGCAGCGAGCAACAGATCAACTACACCATCGCTGCGCAGGATAGACCGAAGCCAGTCAGGTGACCTCAGATCTTCTGCCAAGATTAGCGAGGCCCGTGCTCAGGACGCTAAGACGGAACCCAATCTCGCAAACATCGCGCTCGCTACCGGAGCAACCGCAGCCATCGCCGCGGGCATCGCGAGCTCTTCCAAGTACGACCCAGTGAAAGACAAAGGCAAGGGTCGCGCCGACATGCCCGATGTTTACGTAAGTTTAATTCCACGTCTCGACGTCGTTCGGACGATAGCTAACAAGGTTTGTAGGAGGCATGGGGAGAGGCCCAGGGCTCGCCGATGTCACCGACACGGCCACCCAGTGTGCGCAAACGACAAAGTATGCAGATCATGGATTTGCAGTCGCAACTCGAAGGTCTAGCAGCGCAGAACAGGTCACTCGAAGAGGCTAGACTCAAAGCTGAAGAGACACTCCAACAAGCATCCCACCAGCGCGAAGTTGACTACCAATTGGAGAGCGAAGCCGCTGAAGCACGTGATCGCGAGCTACACCAGAGGGACATTGAGATTGCACAGCTCAGAGACACCCTACAACGTCTACAGGAAGAAATCGCGAAGCTTACTGAAGTGAACAATACCCTCACGGACACTAACCGCAACCTTACCAACGATGCCAACGCGCGTTTCGCCCAACTTCAGGCAGAGGGCCAGGCAGTGCAAGACCAATGGCACCAGTCTGCTAGAGAGCTCGAGCAATTGCGAGCTCAGCACAACCAATTGACGAGTGGCATGCAGGCTGCCATAGCTGCTGAGATCGGACTTGCCCTCGACGAACGTAATGCAGAAATCGATCGCCTCAACGGTGAGCTCGACAGCGCGCGACAAGAGATCCAGAAGCTGCAGAAGCAGATACTAGCTACGAAGCAGCCAAACGAAAGCTTCCTCACGGTGCGCGATGAGGACTACTTTGATAGCGCGTGCCAGAAGCTCTGTCAACACGTACAGCAATGGGTGTTGCGGTTCTCCAAGTACTCAGATGCTCGCGCTTGCCGCTTGTCGTCGGAGGTTACCGCCGATACCAGGCTGGATTCTGCGACGCGACAAAAGATCGACACCCGCTTGGACAATGCCATCCTCGATGGCTCGGACGTCGATGCCCTTCTTGCAGATCGTGTGAAACGGCGAGACGTTTTCATGTCGGTTGTCATGACCATGATTTGGGAATACGTGTTTACGAGATATCTCTTCGGTATGGATAGAGAACAGCGACAGAAACTCAAGTCGCTGGAGAAGACTTTGTCGGAAGTCGGTAAGTGCATACTCATAACTCCTGGCTATCCTTCCACTAATCCTCTGCCAGGCCCTACACGCGCAGTGGCTCAATGGCGTGCCATAACCCTTAGCCTACTTTCAAAGCGTGAACCATTTGTTCAGCAACGCGCCCAGGATACTGAAGCGGTTGTGCACGAAATCTACAGCACGCTTGCCACCCTTCTTCCGCCTCCTTCCCATCTTCAACGCCAGATTCAAGAGTCTCTCCGCAACGTCATGAACGTAGCGGTTAGCCTTTCGATCGAAATGCGCACCCAGCGCGCAGAATACATCATGCTACCGCCCCTCCAGCCCGAATACGACACCAACGGCGACCTCGTGGCCAAAGTCACGTTCAATGCGTCTCTCATGAACGAGCGCTCCGGTGAAGCAACATCCAACGATGAGCTGGAAGCGCGCAACGCAATCGTAAAAATTGTGCTGTTCCCCTTGGTGGTGAAGAAGGGCGATGATTTTGGAGAGGGAGAAGATGAGATTGTCGTGTGCCCCGCGCAGGTGCTCGTTGCGCGGCCGAGTAATAAGAAGGTGGTGAGAGTGATGAGCGGGGCGATGAGCCTGGACAGTCGGAAGAGGAGCTCGATGAGTCTTGCACCCGGAAGTTCGATTATGGATACGAGCGGGGGCAATGTTAGCTAGGTGTTTTCCTTTGTTTTGTCTCTTTTTTGCATAGCGATAGGATTGGTTGGGATGGGAACTCGAGGGCGGTTTGGCTTCATGGCGTTTGGGACTGGATACCTCGGTGACGAATCTCGTATGTTTATTCCTTTTCATTTCGTGTGTTTGTGGTTTCGTTTGGCGCGTGCATATACCTGCATAGGCATTGTAATTCTTAGTAGTGTACAATGTGCAACATTTCGTCTTTGCTCGTTCACTACCTCGTAGAGGACTTGATGGCTGTCGAATGCGGAACCCTCGGTTGTTGGTCGTGGGTGAGGCGTGAAACCCGGCGTTTACTCGTAAGCTCTAGGAGCTTGGCTGCCAGCACCACCAGGGTGAATGTTACGATTAATAAACGGCTCCCTCCCCTGTCTTAGCTACCAAGGGCACCCCACGGATCCATTACTTTCTTATTAGAGATGGCCATCCGGAGCGAGTATACGCTTGCGCGCGAAGGTACGTTTATCCATGGCGCGCTAGGGACCTGATGCACAACACCTGCTGCGTGCTAACCTCGCGGCCCAGGCTGGACGCTGGACACGACCATCCGGCTGCTCAAAAACACAGTCTTCAATCCGTACCTCACGCTTCCTTTGGTCCTCGCGGGCGGCTACACGTCGCAGGGCTCGGTCCTCGCGTCGCAACATGGCGCCGCGTTCGGCAGCCTGAAGGCGCTGCTTGCCCTCAGCGCGCTGGGCACCATCAGCGGCTGGCTCGACGACAAGGTCATCAACAACTGGAAGGGCGATGGCACGTGGGACTGGGCAAAAGAGGTCGTCGTCGTGACGGGCGGCGCGGATGGCATTGGCAAGGCCATGGTCCTGCTGCTCGCGGAGAAGGGCATCAACGTCGCCGTCCTCGACGTGCAGCCATTGACATACGAGGGTACCGTATTCCCCATCGCATACACGGACGAAATGAGCTCTAACGCATAGACACAGCGCCCCCCTCGGTCCACTACTTCAGCTGCGACCTCGCGTCCCCGCCGTCCATCGCGGCCGCCGCCTCCGCCATCCGCACCCAACTCGGCGCCCCCACCGTCCTCATCAACAACGCCGGCTGCGCCCGCGGCAAATCCATCCTCGCCGCCACCGAGTCCGACATCCGCCTCACCTTCAACGTCAACACGCTGTCGCACTACTTCCTCGCCCAGCAATTCCTCCCCTCGATGATCGCCCACAACCATGGCATGCTCGTCACCGTCGCCTCGCTGGCCGCTTACCTCCCCGCCCCCAACATGGTCGACTACGCCTCCAGCAAAGCCGCTGCCCTCGCCTTCCACGAGGGCCTGAGCGCCGAGCTCGTCGCAAACTATAAAGCGGACAGGGTGCGCACCGTGATCATGTGCCAGGGCTATACGCGCACGGCGCTGTTTGAGGGCTTCAAAGGGAGTGCCTTGTGGCCTGAGACGGTGGCCGAGGAGATTGTTAAGGCAGTGCTTAGGGGGAAGAGCGCGCATTTGATGTTGCCTGAGAATCATTGGGGGTTCGTGCCCAAGATTAGGGGGTTGCCGTTGTGGATGCAGTATGGGATGAGGAAGGGGCTGGGGTCGTTGATGGGGAAGTGGAAGGGGAGGCAGGTTGTGCAGCCGAGTGAGGGGAGGGTGGAGGATAGTGCTGTGTTGGTGGAGAAGCATTGAGGGGTGTGGGTGGTAGGTTTGAGGGTGGTGAGTATGAGGAGTGCTTTTGAGTGTGGACAGATTCTATGCATGTGGATTGCTTACGAGAGTGGGCAGCTTCTACGCTTTGTTTGTCCCAACTACAGTACACAGAATGCAGATGCAAATTTTTGCTCAGTTTATTTAAGCGGCTATCCTTGCCAATGTCAGAAACTTTCTTACCCGTGGAAATGAGGGGTGTGGCATGGTGCTGAACGTTGTAACGAACGACCAAACATATATCTGTGCGGAGCATTCGCGTACGCAATAGCCGTGGTACTCGTTAGCTACGGGGCGTATCCGCAGAAGCTGAAAGCGTACTGCTTGTGGGTAAGTTTGGGATTGGCGCTGGTTATACAGTGCCTGTCTGGGTTTTCTGGCTACTTCGTCT
The DNA here is from genome assembly GCA_014281115.1 of Laburnicola sp. R22_1. NCBI lineage: Eukaryota > Fungi > Ascomycota > Dothideomycetes > Pleosporales > Didymosphaeriaceae > Laburnicola > Laburnicola sp. R22_1. The sequence continues at coordinate 1,870,663 of JACONQ010000001.1, read as the reverse complement.
TGTCCAGGCTTTACTGGGTGCCTTTCCTCTGGGGCTCGTTCGGACGACCGGTGTGGATGTGGTTTCTGGTCGAGGCTGCCATGTGGAACTGGACGTATTTGGGTGTATACAAGGAACTTGCACTTCCGCGCTGTGCGTCTCCAACCATCCATCCATCCTCGCGCTCCCGCCTACCCGCCCGCTAACATAGTCCAGAACTCACGCACCATCGTCGACGAATCTGGAAATGCCGTCTGAACCTTTACATCCTCATCCCAAGAGGAGAATCTGAGCCACCCCTACTCACCCCACTTCGTGCCCTTACAAGACGTCGGCATCAGAATGGCCTATATCCAGCTCATCGACAACACGCTACATCTCCTCTGGCTGCGGTACGGATATGCCCACGCGCCGTACACGGCGTACGTGAGCAACTCGGAAATCCTACCCGTGTTGCTGTTCGTCTCGCTCGCGCTGTATACCTCCGCACGCATGCGGACACATGTCGTGTTTTCGGAGGACGAGGCGTTGGCGTTGGAAAAGCATGGTGCGCCGTACTAAATACTCCTTTTTCTCTTCCCCCCTTCTCTCTCTCTCTCTCTCCCTCTCTCTCTCTCCCTCTCTCTCTCTCCCTCTCTCTCTCTCTCTCCTCAACTCCCACCGCACACAAGTTAACCCTAAACTCCCGCCCCACCCTCCGAGAAGGCTTCTTCGCCCGCCCGCCCGAACCCATCCCAAACCTTCCGCCACACCTCAGCTCCACGACAGCTCCTCGTTTCCAGCGCCGTGCTCTTGACCGCACTCGTACTCGCGACGGTGCACACGTGGATGGGGTGGATATGGTTTTTGTTGCTGAAGGCGGCTTCGGTGGCGTTTAGGCAGCGGTGGTATGTGCAGGAGGGGTATTCGGCTGAGGAGGCTGGGGAGATGGTCAGGAGGGAGAATGATGGGGAGCCGGAGAGGGGGTTCTGAATGGGGCGGGAGGGGGGTACTTTGTTTGGGTGGGGTGGATGGGGTGGTGGGCGGTATTTATCTAGTGCGGTGGAAAGTGTTGGAGTTTGAGTGAGGGAGGTTTGTGGTTGCTGGTGGTTGGGGTCATGATGTTGGACGACTGACGGACTTGTTGTGCTGTGAGTGAGTGGGGTTAGGTGATTAGTTTTACGGGTGCTTTTCACGACTGCAGTTTCGGAACGGTGAACTGGGTGGAAGAATTTCTTCATGGTTGATGAATAATTTTCATACTGTAGTCTGCTTAGTACCGGCGGTCAGTTGTCAGCCACCGAAAAGGTAACCGTATCGATACCGTCAGCGCACGGTAGTACCAATACCCACCCAGCGGAGACCCGTCATTCATTCCTCCACGAGCGAGCGAGCGAAAATACTGCGTGTCTGTCTGTCAGTCAGGCAAACCAATTCTCGCCTCACAGGAGAAGCCCATGCCATGTATTCAAATCAAACTAACGCGGCGAAACCCCAAAAAAAAAACCAAAAAAACCAAAAAAAAATTAAAAAAATTTGAAGCTCCGAAATAATCTCCCCGAGGAACCAACCCGCTCATACCATACGCAGAGTAAGATAAGCTTACCTTACCTTACACATCAATCTCATCTCATCCGCCACCTCAACGCCAAACCTTCCCGTCTCCGTCTTCTAATAAACCACAAACTTACCCCTTCTCTCCTTATTCAAACTTTTTCTCTCAACCCGCACCACACCACACCACACCACCATGCATCTCACCCATCTCAAACCCCCACCTAAAACCAACCCCCTCTCAGCCCCAGACGAAAAAAGAAAAAAAAGGAAGAGAAGACTAATCCTAAACTCGTCCCCACGCACACAACCACGCTACCGCGCGCGCACATGACACATTTATCGCCTCAACTCAACCATAACCCATCACGTTAGTATTCATTCCAGCAGCGAGAGCAGCGGAGCGGGAGGGTGCTCCAACACTAGACTACCCGTGGACCTACCCTGAAGTCGTGACACAACAAAGTGGGTACGCTAAACGGAATAAACAAGTTCCCATACGTTTGGGTTGGGTCCCGGTCGGAGGTGGAGGTCCCTGGACCCTCCCTCACCGGCCGCGGCGCACCCGTTTTTTTTTTCCATGCATGCATGCGTGCGGAATTTTTTTTTTCATCTCTTGATTTTTCATTCGGATGCCACGCTGACTTTTCACGGCGGATGGATGCAGACTGACTGGCTGGCTTAGGTGAGTGCCTCCAGCGTGGCCGGGGCGGGCCCAATCCCGGTGGTGGTCCCAGCTGTCACTCTTACCTCTCTACTCAACACCCTCCATACCAAGTATCACGACGGTCTCGGTCTCACCGCAGCCCCAACCCAGCCGCCCAATTCTCATGCACAAAGTCTGTCAATTCGTCCCGTATAGTCTAGCTAAACGAATCCGCTCAAACGTTTATTCCAGAAAACGAAGAACCAGCCAGCTCGACCCCAGTCAGTTCCACCCTTGCTTTAGGGGAGGGGAAAAACCCAACCACCCCGCCGCCCCCATTTTCATCCTCTTCCACCTCGCTCGCTGGTCCGCTTTCCTTCGTCAACGTTGAACAAATTGTGCCCACCACTCGATCGATAACAAAAGAATTAGGGATTAGCCAGTCACGTTTCTCCGAACCGTCATTGACATCGTGAAGACCGCCCGAAAACGAAAATAAGAGAAAAGCCCCGTTACCGCCTCAAACCCCGCATCCGTTCGTAAGATTGAGCGTTCCATCATGAGCAGAGAAGATGGGAAAGACAAAGGAAATAAAGGGTTGTCGCTCCAGTGTTATGGGCTGAGAAAGAGAGTGCAAGTGCATCGTCCAGTGTGTGCGTGGAATGTACAAAGGAGGCGAAGTTGGGTCGGCAGGAATCCGTCTGGGGGCAAGGGCTCGCAAGGCAACTGATAGCAAACGACCCAACGGCGTAGTTTGCGCCGCTGCCGACCAGGTTAATCGATCGCCCCCCAATTATGGAAAGAGATGATGGGGACAATAAGGAGATCATGCAGCCATATCATCATGCCCAGATTGTCGAGAAGACAAAGAAAAGAAGAACCCGGCATCCTCAATGCAGTCAAGTATAATCCCCGAAGAAAGGTAAACACACCAAAGTGTGAGGATGCCGACAAAGTTGGAAGGTAAGTGCAGTATAAACAGACATAAGAGACGCTTTTCGTTGACAGATATCAGGCCAAAGGCCAACGCGAGTACTCCGGAAAATTATCCGACACGCAATGGGCGGCGCCGGAAGGCTGCCGATGCTAACGCCGATGATGCTATGCATAACTGTTGCTTGGGAGAGAAGGCATCAACAGCAAGCGCTAATGATTGGACAAGTGCGCAGGACCGCTTGGCAAAGCGGCGAAACGTTGCTCGAACGATGCCGGAGGCTCGAAACCATGCGAAGTCGATGCTCGCGGGAATGTGTTGCCCGGTCGGCTACCGAAGGGCGAACCGAGTCGAATGGTAGCCTGCCCGTGAATCTCCGGGCTCACCGGCGACGGCTGGGAAAAATCCTGCGCGGTCGCGGGTGGGTTGGCAAAAGGGTTGAGCTCTGCTGGCCCATTCGTCGACAACGGCAGTCGGCGTGCGCCTTCGCCCATGTCACCCAAGCTGAAGCCCCGACTCCGAACACGGCGGTGGCTGGACTCGGCGGGAGCACCGAAAACGTGAGTAATGAAGCTGTTGCCACGGTTCCGGTTCTGCTCTTCGAAGTTGTGCAGAGCTCTACGCTTGAACGCACGGGACATTGGTCGCGGCGCGTGCAACTGCAAAGGAGAGCCGAGCTTAGGTGGACGAGCAGAGGCTGCGTGCCACGTTCGAGAATTGGGCTGTGTCATGACTACGTCGGTCATCGGAGACAAGGGCTCCAAAGAAGACCCAAAGACGTTACTCAAGCCGAGCCCGAGTCCAATGTGTAGAGACTGTGACTTTTGATGGGCTGAGGCTCGCATGTGGGCCCTTTCGGTTTCTACAGGGCGAGGCGTTTCGTCGTTTGCCAACTGCGCCAAGGGATTGCCGACCTGCATAGACGGCGCGGTGGTAGTCGTGAGAGACACGTTCATGTCACGCGTGGCAAAGCTGGAAGCCTCCTGCGAGAACGGAGAGGACAATCCCTTGGGCCTAGACGACTCCGACGCCGGTGGTGAAGATTGAAATGGCGAAGGTGAACGATGAAGCAAGCGTTGATAATGCGCCGAAAGCGTCGGCTTCTGTCTAGCCAGATACCGAAGACGCTTTCGCACCTGCTTCTCGGTCGGAAACCGGGCGTACGGCTTTGTGCCAGGGATCGGAGTGCTGCTGCCGCTCTTATTTGGTTTGATAGTATCTGGAGTTCCGCATCGAGGGTTCAGTCGCGAAACCGAGCGCACGCCAGAAACGAGGGAGGGTGATCTGCCACCTTTCCAAGTGCGTCTTGCCAGACGAGCTACACGATGGCAAACACCGTTCGGCGGCACAGTGCTAGGCAAGGCCTTGAAGGGTGTCACGGTAGGGTCCTGGAGGTATTTCATGTAGGTCATCCACAGGTGGTAGTCCATTTCTTCGGTAAAGGTTGCCCTGAGCTTTAGCTTTTTGGGCTGTTGTAGTTGCTGGGTAGCGAGAGGTGAGCTCAGCGCAGGAGTGTATTTGGGCGCTGAGTACTTGGGAGCCATAGGACAGAAGACAAATGGATCTGCCGTGTCGTCTTCTGGACTGGTACAGCTCCCACCAAGTGACGGGAACGAATCAAAGCTGTCCAGGGAGGAGACAGACGAATCAGAGAAGCCCGAGGACGAAGTCGGCCTGCTGGATGTCTCACTCAAGCTGGCCTGATCCATTTCAGACCAGTGCTGCAAGCCGTCGAAGCTACTTAAGCTACCCATTTGCGACACAGGCGTCTTCGGTGGGGAAAGCATGCGACTCCAAGTTAAAGCTGGAGACAAGTAATCGCTGTCCAGGGCGGGCTGCAAGGTAGGGAGTTCAGTCGAGGCATCTGAGTGGACTTCAGGACCCTCGATGGTCGGAACGGGCATGCCGTCGGCCGAGTCGTTGAACTCGCTAAAGTCGTGGGTGGGCACGAACGTGGTGCGGCGGCGGCGGACCTTGAGCGTCTGTCGAGGCGGAGGTGGCGGTTGAAGGTCTTCTGGCTGCGCGTCCGGCTCCGGGGTTCGGGGCGGTTGTCCGTCCTGGTAATGAAACATGAAGTTCCTGGGGAGGGTGATGGATAGGTGGGGGCGTTCCTCCATGGTGTCCTGGAAGCAGTGGAGGAGGTGCTAAGCAATGCACTTGATTCTGAGGCTCAAGGTGTCTGCAAGGATGGCCAACAAGATGGAGCTCGAGTCCCAGGGCGAGGTTGCTGGGTATGCAGGGTGGCGCCGGGTACCAACACGCGTTCGAAAGCTGCGAAGGCGACGGTGCGGCTGCACGACAGGTTGCACGAGCGGTCGAGAAGATTTGCGCCGCCCTCTTGTCGGTCGCCACGGCGTCGTAAGGCGTCGCGCACGCTTTGCTGCGCTCTGGGAGAGTCGCAGTGGCGAGGCAGGCAAGGGAAGGCCGTGGAGTCGTGGAGTCGTGGAGTCGTGGGGGGCGGGCGCGTAGGTTCGCGCGCGCGGCAGGCGCGACGGCGGCGACGGCGCAAGGGAGATTCGGCAGCGGCCGGTGACTGCAGCACGAGCAGTCAAGAGCAGACGCGGGCGCGGGGAGGCACAGCAGAGAGACGGGAGAGCCTGGGGTCCTGGGGTGTGCGCGGGCGGGCGGTGGATGGCGGCGGATGGCGGCGTATGGCGGCGTGCGGGCGATGGACAGCGCAAGCACAGCGGCGGCTCGGGCGCGTCTACTCGGAGCGGTCCATGGGCGGCGCTGAAGGCAACGGGAGTCGTCGTCGACGGGCCGTTCTTAGGGCATGGCGACGGCGGAAGGGCGTGTACCTAGGTAGGGAGAGGTGCAGGTGGTACGTGGTGCGTGGTGCGGACGAGGGTGAGGTCGGGCAGATGGTGGCATCATGGTGGGCAGCGGCGCACCGCCTTGGCCGCCACTCGGGCCACTCGGGCCACGCGCTAGCCAGCCTAGTGTGCACTGGGCACACCCGTGGACGCTCCACCACTCGACGGCGGCGACCACCAGCCAGCGGCAGACGCCATTCCTGAAATTTGAACCTTGGAACCTCCTGGCCGCCGTGATGCATCACGAGCCCGCTGTGGGCGCGTCTGCGGCTGCCTCTGCGCGTCCTCCACGCACTCGTGCCGGCGTCCCAGCCGCTGACCGTCGATGGCGCTGCACCCCCGACGCGTCCACGACGCGCAAATTCACTCGCCTGGCCCGATCCGGCCCGCTAGCTGCTGGCTGGGCATCCCCTGCATGCACGAACACTTGTCAAGCCCGCAATCCTCACCACTCCCGCTGCCACGCCATGGCTCCGGAACAGCGGCGGCGCTCCGTCTGGAGTGTGTTTCTCAATGCGCCCCTCCGCTGGCTCCACCCTAACACGTCGCGAGCCTACGTAGGGCTGTGCCATTCGCTGCCTCTCTTTCCAGGCCGCCCCCTGGCGAGACGCTGCCGTTTCCGCCGCTAGACTACCGTCCTGTTCGTTTCCGTTTCGATCCAGAGGTGCAGACGTGAGCCTCTGGCTACGACTGCTGTCCCGTTCGGCCGTCTGAGGTCTCTCCTTGTTTGTCCACCATCATCCTGTCGAATGCTCGTCCGGACCTACATCACGCACGCCCTTCATTTCGATTCTGCAGTCTGCACACCCCGCCGTGCAGTCGAAACCCGAAGAGGCCGTTGACTAGCCGCCCTTTCCAGAAACGGTCTCGCTTCACGCCCTCTGCAACCCATCACACACCAATATTCCACGAGCCATCCGAATCGGGCAATGTGATGAAAGCATTTTCCAATCGCCAGCCCTCATTGGTCACATTATGCCTTTTATTTTGGTAGTCACTGCGCATTGCTTCGAGGCCGCAGGCGAGGCTGTGGGGTACACACACTACCGTCCCATACACACAGCATGCAGTCATACAGCCACCGCCCCAGACGCTCCTCTTGGCCGGATAAGATGGGATGCATGGATCCAGTCTTCTGCTCATCGACGATTGCCCGTCTTAGGCCCCGCTTCATGTTGCCGTTCGTATCGATAGCGAGTACCGTCTCGATCCGACTCCCAATCGTCACTATGTATACCTAGCCGCTCATCTGGTCAGACTGGTCGTATGCAGTGGGTCCCAAAGAAGGCCTGGATCACCATTTGTGTCTTGGCATATGGCAGAGCCCCGCATGCACATCGGCTAGCTGCGCTCTGTCCATGCTAGGTGGGGAAATGGCTCTGATATCATTGGCATCATGTGCACAACAGTTGCATCACATTCTAATCCATTGTTTACACAATGATGCTTACACTATAGGGGTGTAGGATACCTTCACTACGCAGGCAGAGGGCGATGAGATGACATTGCTAGCCTCGTCGTCACGTCAGGGCACCTTTCCAAGTTGATGCAGATATCTGCCAAAGATGAAAAAAAATTTGGTCATAAAAAACTCGACTTGGTATATACGCAAGAAATCGTGACCTTCAAAAGGCATCGCAGAAATTCTCCAGCCACAATAACAATACAGAGACGCTCTCAAGAGACGTACGTCGTAACAGCAAAACTTCATCCATCACATCCATCCCGGCTATATGCAGATCCTACATTTGTACCCATCTGCCCAACCCATATTCAAGGTATGTAGAGGACTAGAAACCAAGAGCCTGGTTGAACGAGTCCGCCGCCGCCTGGCCCGACAAGCCGGATGCCTTGACAGCAGCGTCAGCCTGGTCGCAAGCGTCGACAGCAGCTTGACTGGCGTCGCACTTGTTCACCAGCTGGTCGCAGATGAAGCTGGAGATGACGCCGATGCCGAGGGCAGAGCCGTGGGGGAAGTTGGTCAGGTCGGCGGCCTCGAATGCGTCTTCCTGGCGACCGTCAGATGGGGCGCCGAAGACGATGGTCGGGTCGCTGCAGCTGCCGAAGTCGGCTGCACCAGAAGCGGCTCCTGTGGCGCCTTGGGCGGCATCTTCAGTGTTGTTACCGTTGTTATCAGCGTTGTTGCCGTTGTTGTCATTGTTGTTGTTACCAGCATTGTTGCCGTTGTTGGCGGCACCCTGGTTGGCATTCGCATTCCCTGCGTTCGCGTTCTGGTTGCCATTGGCGTTTCCGGCAGCATTTCCAGCGCCAGCGTCTCCTATAGCAGCGAGGATCTCGTCCTCTGACAGGTCATCCACGCGGAGACCGAGGGAATTGATGCAACCAAGGTCGTCCTGGTCGTCATCGCAAGTGTTGCCTGCACCAGTTGGGTCACCAATCTCACCAGGGGCGAACGTACTCGCCTCGTTAGCAAGAGTTGGGTCACCGCCGATGGCGCCTATCTGTTTGGCAAGCTCAGTGGCGATTTGCTTGTTGAGTTCCGCAGCACCGTCGGAAGCAGGGTCCTGATGCTGTTGAAGAGCGGCAATTTCTGGATTCACAGCCTGGATTGAAGTGCATGGAACGGACTCCAGACCAACGGAGCCAGTGTTGCGCTCCAGTGCGCGGAAGATGAGTGCAAAGGTCATTCCATTTACATCACCAGCTTCTTTGGCATTCGTGAAGGCCTGGTCGGCTGTGGCTTGCTGGAGGCAGTCTAGCGGAGTCAGTGTTGTCCCTTATGTCTATGGGTAAGAAGTCATTACTCACCAGGATCAGCGATGTTGCCAGCTCCAGTAGCTGCTGCTGCAGCGCCGAGAAGACCGAAGATTGGGTCCTGAATATTATCCGTGTTGTTTAACGCGAGAAGGTCGGAGACAACAAGGTTGACGTTCCTGTGGGCGTGCTCTTGGGGAACCTCCCGCTTCCCGAAGTTGTAGCTGTTGACACCAGGGCGGGCAACTGCGGCACCGACGAGGGAAAGAGCGACGATGAATTGCCTCATGGTGAAGATTTCTGTCTGCTCGTAGATTTTATGCTTGAAAAAGAGCGTTGAGAAAAATAATACAGGATCGAAAAGGACCGGCCGAGATCGTTTCTCCAGGAACGATAAGAAGAGACGTTGAAGTGAAAGAACGGACGGCTAAACGACAGACTCTGGCAAGCGGATGGATGCTCTGATGGAATGAAAAACCAGGCTGCGAGGCTGCACTGCACTTATATACCGGCAGAAACATCTTGCGATCATGCTGTTTCTGGCTATCACCATCTAGCAGCCGCACCCCCTGTACCTGTCCGTTCGGTGCCTAGGTAGGGGCACCAAACGCCAAAAGGTGGAGTGTTGCATGATAGGACCTCCTGGTAATGGGCGCCCACTACGGGCACTACGCGATCGGCATTTGGCGAGGTTAACGGAATGTCCGTCTAGCTATCCTCAGGCCCGGAGCGCTTGGTGCGGTAGAAGCTGATTGGTGGAAATTTGCCAAGCTGTCCCGACGGGGGCTCAAACGCTGCCGAAAGCTTGGAGACAATGTCTGCTTCATGTCTGTCGAGCAAACCCGAATAACACCGGGATCTAAACTATACAGGGCGCGGCTATAGTATATTGAGACAAAGGCATAACGCTCTGATGCGCAATGGCGTTGCAGCTTTCTCCAGCTCGTGTCGTCCGCGTGCGTGACGAGATGGCTACCGACGTCTGATGAACGGTCCGCTACAGAAAGGTTTGGAAGTCAAACATTGCGGGAAGTATGACGGCGTTTGCTCATACATGACTCATACGAGAAGAACAAGCGGTTAAAACCCCTTTAAGCTGGCAGAGTTGGTCGTGGGCAATAGTTTATATTCTTTAGCTATTAAGCCTTAGTTATACTTACTGTTAAGTTTTATAATTTATGTTGTTGCGTTAAATTAACTACCTAGGGGTAGAACGACAAAGGCTTTCATCTCAAAGAACATGACAAAAAAAGCAGAGCCCCCTGCTTAGTAAACAAAAATTATAATTTATAAAAGGTTAGGTTAACTATAAACAGATACGAATAAATGAATGATTAGGCTATCGGACTGCCCGAACAGCTTGGTTAGCGATGCTTGCAGCTACAACACCTTGTATGCTGCTTTACCTTGTTTCAATGCGTTTTTCAGCACCCCGACAGTTTTTCCTCGCAGCGTTTTACCGTGTACAGAAAGGTTTGCGATGATTTTACTCTCGATGCGGCCAGTCCATGGTCCAGAGCATGCGTGGAGACTGGCGTAGTGCCGGCCCAACATAGCGTCCGAGTTGTGGGAGTTCTCGCACGACCAATTTTTGATCCTGTATTCCGGATCGTGCAAGGTCCGATGCATCCTTCCCAGGTGGCAGAAAACTGAGTCAGGACTAAGATCTTCGCAACTTTTTGGTACACAGAAAACTGAGTACAGCCTCATATCCTGTGCCTATAGTCACCCCGTGCGCTTATATTATCTTTGGCGGCCAGTCTACCCGAACCTCATCGCCTTCTCTCGATATGCCTGATACGGCTAGACCGGAAGCACGGTTACGTCTTCATCCACACTGCCCATCGTATACCCGACATCCCTAAACAGCTCACGTCTCAGGCAACGCTCCTCGACATCACGGTAAAGAATGTAAACTTCAGCCACAACCTCTTTGTTCGGCCCGCTTCATAGAACTTTTGGCGCGACAGGAAAATCTCTACCCGTACCCCTGATTTGATCCGTGACAGGGCTCCGCCTTGCCCCAGCCCTGTCACAATCTCACTCTTCGTTCTGGCCTCTCGATTTTGTACATTTCGCCAGGTCGAGACACATTGCTTTTGCCCGAAAAACCTGTTGTACTACCTACCTCACACTACATCCCTTCGTCCAGTGTGTACGGTCGCGTCGCCATGACTAAGCCGAAGTCAATAGCCATCTCAGCACCCTTCGATGCGCACCATGTCGGCGGTGTAAATGTATCAGGAACTGCGAGACCCATGGTCGGCATAGAACGATCAGGTACATCACTTCAGCCAGACGAAACTCCTTCTCATACGTACGTTGCCCGCGGTACAATCGAAGTCCCGCAGAGATCCCACACAATCGCGACATCATTCAGTCGACCAAGCTTGAAGCTGAGGACGTCAATATCGCGGCTCCGAGAACGATCAAACTCAATCTCTCTGGGTGCGCATCATCGTGGAGGGAGCCGCTCGGCGTCGGAGTCGTCAAACGGATATCCACGGGTTGAGATGCCCGTCCAGAGTCTGAAAAAGAATCCCAGCACGTCGAGGTCGTGGCAGAGGGGACACCACGAGACGGCTGTGGCGGAACAACCGCAAAAGGAGGATACATCCCCATCCCCAGAGGACGCCGCTCCACCACCAATAGAGAAGGACTCGCCCGTGCTTAAACTCAAATCTTCGCTTTCACGCAAACCCTCCAAATCAACCACCACCACAACGACGCCGTCCGTATCGCGAGCTCTGCCCCTCCCTCCACAACGACCGCCACCGCCACCACCGCCCCGTCCCGAAGTCCGCCCCCCTCTTCCCCCCCGCGTCGACTCTCACAAAAAACTCCCACCCGTGCGGCCCACGCGCGCAGATTCAGGCACAGCCATCGACTTCGCCGATGTACCCGTAGACGAGCGACCCTTGGGGTTCAAAGAGATACTAGCTGTTTCGAGCTTCGCGGAGAGAATGGTGCTGTATAAGAGGACGAGGGAGTATTGGGCGACTGTGGATCATGGCCTTGGGGAGTGGGTGGGGAGGCGAAAGTGAGGAGGGGTGGGGCGCGGTATGGTAATTCTTTTCTTTTTTGGGAGGGGGACTTGTTCGATACCCTTTTGCTTGGATCTGATGGCTCATTATGTATTACACCCTTCTCATGCGAATCTCAACGTTAGTTTGCTGATGTTATTAGGCGCTGGTCGTCGTAAATAGATTGTAATTGTACATAGTTTGTGGTGTTGATTTAATCTACATAGGGGTAGGACGACAAAGGCTTTCATCTCAAATAACATGACAAAAAAACAAGAGCCCCCTGCTTAGTAAACAAAAAGAGCGTAAAAAGGTGATGACAAAAATTGCAGTACATAGTATATAGTATGGGAGCAAAGCGGTTATTCGGCTAGTTGATCGCTGTTGGTGTAATGTGGGGAAGGAGGCGGATGGACCTTGTGTGTGAGCTAGCTTAGGGATGCCATACTCGGTTGCATCATTGTGTAATGCGGAAGGAATATTGAGGAGAGTGTGGGGGTGTGCTTGGGTTGGGTTGGGTTGGCGCGGGGATTCAGATCTTGTCTGATTTAGTTGTTGTAGTTATTGGTAATGTATGTTATGTATAATATCTTGATGCTTTCGACAACTGTGTGCAATATTGCATTTGTAGATGGAACTACTGACGATGGGTACATGGAGATGACTTTATGCGTCTAGAGCGTGCAACGCGTTACTTTAGACTTTACTGAGCATTTTTGTACGAGACCTTCCATGAAGGATATATATACGACTCTATGCATCTGGAGCGTGCAACGTGTAAGTGCAGGTCGTGTTGCGCAGCCTTCAGTAAGGTGAGTGAGACGGCGTGTGTTTGGGGTGAGAGAGAGGCACTGACCTTCGCTGAAGAGGTCATTACTTTGACTCGCAGTTGTTGGTTGTGATATTGAACTGAATAACTGACTGGTTCTGGATGATGCGTTGTCTTAGTTTCTTTCGCTGTTAAACCGTTGTCTGCCCTCTTCAATCTCCTGGTTCAAATTTGCAAAATCAAAACGGCATACTCAGTAATCGGTCCGGACTCTATTGATACGACTGATCCAGTCGTGCTGATTTTTGAGGAGGATTGGACAATTTATTGCGCTTGTGGAATTTCCAGGTGGCGTGATAAGTTGGTGCCCGTGGACATACCGAAGCTACCTTGATAAGGTTACCACGGTTCACGTGTATGAGATCATAAAAAGCAATATCTGGAAAATATATGGCTTCCACTGTCATCTCAGAAGCGGCAACAAGCGGCGTAGGAGCGTGTCAACAATTTCAGGCGCCCCGAATTACACGGTTGAAAAGGCCTTGCAGTGTCAAATGCTGCGCCGTAGGCGGGGGTGAGAAAGGCGCGCTTTGAAATTACCTAAAGTAGGGACTAGGGAAGCGTTGGAGCACCAAATTTCCAAATTAGGCAGCCACTAGTAGCTCTCCGGGTTTCCCTCTATTAATTGTTTACCCTTTTCTCGAGCGGGGCCGGCCCGTGGACACATTTTACATATACATCTGTTCTATTCTTTTACCTACCTCGACATTCAACTGCTCATTACAGCGGCCGACAGCTTCAAACGAAGACATGGCCGTCAATATAACGGCCGACTCTTCCAACTCCGACATTAGTGTGCAACTGAGCTCACTGCAGTTTTCGCCGAGTGAAGAGCCCTGGCACGAAGCTCAAAACGACATGGACGGAACTTTGCGGTCTACAGGTATAACCCTGAGGTTACACATTGGAGCATTTACTAATCAACACCTATGTAGATAGCAACGAGCCCGCACGCACTGAAGGCAGATGCTACTTCTTTGTGATCCCGCGAGAGATACGAGATATGATATACGAATATGTGCTGTCGGAGCCTGACGGCCTTTACTGTCGCTACACCGACAAAGAGCCCTGTCTTTTCAAGATGTATGCCTCCCTCCACAAAGCCGATGCACCCGATGTCGCCGCGGCGAAGAAAGCAGCGAACATGGCAACTGTAGAAGCGAACAATGCAATCAAAGCAACGTACGATGCATACGACGCAGTAGAAGAGCATGCAACCGAAGCAACAGCCGAAGCTTTCCATAAAGCGGCAGAGGCGACCGGAGCAGTCTTGGGAAAAGCTAGAGCAGCAGACAAAGCATACAAAGCAGCATCCAACGCACTCGAAGCGCTCGATTCCAACCAACTGAAATACGTGTGCCGACAGCTTTACGAGGAAACCACAGGCCTGGGCTTGAAGTTCAACGATCTGCATTTTGTCGAAACCCCGTCCATGGATATGCCCGCCCTGCACCAATTCCACAAGTTTCTCAAAAAATGCACAGACAAGAAGAAGCAATGGTTGAAAGTGGTCAACTTGGAACAGACGCAGGGAGTACTCCAGCAGCAGGCGAAGGCGATGCGGCAGCACGATACCGAGGAAGTCGAAATGGAAGAATGGGCACCCTCCAAGAGACTGCGAGACTTCGGTAGGCTCCATCCAGAAACCACGGTTTGGGTCAGTATACCCACCCGGTATTCCGACGGAGACGGAGACGGGCAAGCCGGCATCTGGATGTTCGTGGAGGCTGCTACTCTCAGCATCGCGATACGTGGAAAGACTTACGGGCATGTGTTTCGCCATGACCGAAAAATGAGTGAGTGGCTATCCCCTGAGGCTGCAATGAAGTGGAAGCCTTGGGAAGAAACTCCGGAGACGACAAACGTTCCCAATGTCCGATATACTCTCCCGCACCTGGATCAACTCCTTGGGGAAGACTTTCAGAGAGCTTGGAGGTCTAGAGCGAAGACGGCAGGAGTCCAAGAAGAGCAAATTGAAAAACTGGTGGAAGGAGTGGCATCTGTGGTCAAGGATTGGATCAAGAATGGGTTGTAGGGTGCTGGAACATTGCTGGTGGTAGGAGTAATTACATCATACCCAATAAGTTTGGAAGTGGGGCGCAGGATGCAAAATTGGTCTGCTCGTGGGAATTTGGTTTTGTGGTTCTGCATTCGCTAGAATAAGCATAGCGCTGTGTACGTTGCTTTTTCTCCAACCACTCTCTTCAGCAGTTTACTTCCTGGAACCAAAGCCACAAATATTGCGATACCGTGCATCAGTAAGAAAAAAAGATTGGCAAATCCAAGTGCATTTCGCAAGTACACCATGCGATGATACTGAAGCTAGCCATACCCTGTTTTTGGTATATCAGCTCTGTGAAGAACATTGTTCACATGGGAGATGACCAATTTGCATTACGCTAATGTTTGCACACAGTCATCACTCTTCCCTGTCTTGTATATCATTGGCAGCACGTTAATTTACCCAACGAGAATCGCAAGTGGACCAGAAGTCCGCCAATTGTTCCTCTCGAGGTAGCCGAAAATAGCGAATCGAGCGGTGTCATCTTTACAAAATCATTACGCGCCTCATATCTAATCGGAATTTGAGGATGTATTCCACAAAAGTAGACTACGAGGCAGCATGTGTAAATTCAGTAAATTTCCCGATATATCATGTGCCAGTGTAAGAAATATCGACTCTTGCGATTGACGATGAGGTCTATGGCTACTGGAGCAATTCAGCGCTTGGGATTATCTTACTCAGGTCTATTTATGACTGGTTGATCGTCAGCGAATGAACCAATTCGTCTCATCTAAGAAATATTGAAAGCCTTGTCGCACTAGACACGATTTTAAACGAGTATTTAAACGAGTACGTCCGCAATATTGAATACCCTGTATTCGCAGTCGATTGTCAAATGACTGGCTGGGGTGGGAATCCTCTAGAATAAATCACCAATAAAAAGCTCTTGCTATAGTCTGTGCTGTACGTGTGGGCGATTAGCGCGTAATACTGTTGGTTTATTATTTAGGGGCAACAATCCTTCACGTCAGTAGCTAGCTTTTGATAACTAGCTAAGCATTGGCAGAGCCAGATAATGTTCCATTCACGTGCATCAAATCCATTAAATGACGTAGTGTCTGATCATAAATTCGAGCGTTATCTCCTTGTGATTCTCACAACGAGCAGTCTTATTTCGCAAAAGCATGCAATACCTCGTTTAGGCTGACTATATTTTTAGGATGATCGGCTTCTTCAATGTCCAAGCTGTAGTGACACGTCCAACCATTTACGATGTCGCTACATTTCTAATCCAAGTCTAGACGGGACAACATCTTTTTGCATCCATCCGATCTTACAGTTCAGGCTTTGCCCCTGCAGTCCTACCAAATACAGATACACCTAACGTGCAACTCAATACGTATGAATGCTACAGAATCAGAGATCTGCGTCACGTCACGCACAAGGCAATTATTGAGTCAGGCGGTGTGGTGCGCTGTGTAGCGTTCAAAAGTATAAAGCTTGCAATAACTCCGTCGTCGAAAAGACGCCAACAACATTCAACGATCAAAAGGCTCACTTCACAATACATGGTTCCAACTGTTGAAACGAAAACATATCCCACAAGCTCTTAAGCCAATCCAAAGCTATGCATTTCACCACCTCCGCTCTCGCCGTCCTTTTGGGCCTCACTTCCGCTGCTCCCGCCACAATCCTCACCCCCGAAGTTCCTCCATCTCCGCCCGCTTTCAACCTGCTCTACGAATGGGACGGCACCACCAGAGTTTCCGAGCGTTTCGCAGCCCCCAAAACCGGTACATGGTACATCAGTTCCAGGTACGTCGGGTCCGACGACAACCAGGCTGTGCTCTTGCCGAGCCAGGACAAGGCCTCTCTCTTATATGCCTACGGCGCCTCTTCCTCGATCGCCACAGCATCCACAGGTATTACGATTACCCCAGGAGGTACTGCCACGGTGCCCGATGGCAAGCCTATCAAACTCGTGAACAATAATGCAACGACCAATGTCAAGATCACCGAAGACAGCACACTTTGGCACCAGGTTGATGGGAGGTTCCAGGCGTGCTTTTTTAGCAACTCGGACCAGATGTACCTCAGCTATGTGGCGCCAGGTCAAAGGTTTCTGGCCGATTGTCAACAGGTGAAGTTGATTGCGGAATGTTCGTGGACGGGTGTCGACCAGGAATTGGTGGGCCAATTGGGTGCGCCGTCGGCAGTTGCTTGCAAATACTGAGGTTACCTCGGTGATTTTGATGATTTTACCCGAAACCGGTCTTTTTGTGTACCACAGTCCTTTACATACACGAGAATGGCTATCACAGTATGTGTGGGGCAAGTTAGTATTTCACTCTCTAGAAAATTTAATGATACACTCATTGTCAACAAGCCATGGTATCTATGCTATATAGATGGTTTATGAATGAATGTCCGCCTTTGAGGCCCGCCTTAGAAGTGACATGCCAACATATGATCTCCTTTCGGGGTAGTATAGCGTAATGAGAAGATAGCTTGGTTATAGCATGGTTCCATCATCAACACAGAGGAGATGTTGAATGCGAATTCGATCCGACTATATAACGGGCTGCCTCCCGCCATCAATTGTCCAGCCTGTCTCAATACTTCGATAGTGTGGGCAACCAGACTCTTTGCAGCGTGCTCAAATGCTAGGAAAGCTGAAAATTACTCACGGACAGGCAATCAAAGGTTGGGTACAGTAAAAAGCTGGCTCAAGTTTGCCCGACAGCCCAAGTTGCTTACTTCGGTCCGCGATATGCGAATCGCTGTATACCTTCGGTACTGTCCTATTCTACAACCTTGGCAATCATCTACAGTATACTTTAGCTTGGCAGCTACATTTGACTTGTTACTTCTTTTTATGATGCTGGCAGCGGTAGCTATTCAAGATAGGTTAGACACAACACAAACACGGAGCAGCTCTTAAATACCGACCGCGCTGGCAACAACGTTGAAAGATGTTGATGAAAACACACGTGGTCTGAATGAAGCCCGAGCTGTTTCACTTTTGTGCTTGTGTTCGGATGAACATGGATCCATTGACTGCCTATCGTACCTAAGGTAGTTAAGCTACTTGTAACTCGCATCTGGCTGCACATGTGAGCTATCGTGGGCGGCAGCTCAACGAACCCTTGTGGCATGTCAGGTGACTAGCGGCCGGCTGGCGGCGACCGATACCTAGGTATTCTGCTACTTTCACTTCACTCAGTACCCAGAACCCCCAAGTATATCAAACCTTCTCCTTCATGACCACGCCTTCTCGCCAGCTCGGTCTTCTCCACAACCCCCATCATCAACCTTCAATGAAAATGTCAAACTCTGGCCCCTTCCTGAGTCTCCCACCCGAGCTTCGCAACAAAATCTACGAGTACGTCCTGACCGCGCCATCGGACTTAATATACGTCAACACGCCTGCCACGCTCCCTTTTGGAACACTCGTCCAACAGAAAAGCCAGGACAAGCCAACTCTCTGTGTTGCTCCACGGAAACACGCCCAAGATCATTCAACGCCAGAGCTCATAGAGTGGAATATGCTCAAATACATCAACAAGAGCCTATATAATGAAACGGCAGCTCTCGAGTTAAAATTTAACACCCTTCGCATTCCTTCTGGCACGACATTTCCAGGCAAGGTGTTTGTCTCGTTCTTCTCGTCGTTGAGTGCAGGATACCAGAGGTGGATCAACAACGTCGTGCTCTATGACCGCGAACTCTCGAATTTCCAGGAGTCGTACTTTCCTCGCATCCTGTCTGATTCTGCAATCACTCTCTCCCATCTAGCCGGCATCTGCAACGCCCATTCGAATCTGCGCGTCAAATATATCCTACAAGCATGGAACGGGTGCGTCAGTCTGCACCGGCGCTTCAGTTTGCAGCACATGTTCAACTTAGGTGCGCAAATGGAATCTGCTCTTAGAGGTCGGGACATGGTTTTGTTGGGACTTTCAAGACTCAGGGAAGATATTCAAGAATTATCAAACCTTTGGCGGGGAAGTGTGGAGCTTGAGAGCTTGCAAGCAGATGGATTGAAGTTTTGGCCATGCGATAATCGCGCTACACAGTCAGTGCGACGCCATTTGGAAATGAACGGCAACTCGATTTCGTCAGTTGCGCTAGCCTGCTGGATAATAGAAGGGCTCTAGTGTGAAGAAAGAAAAGTGAGCATTCGAGGGTTCCTCTAAAATATCGAAATTGTATGGTACCTAAATTAAGAGGTCGGATGAAACTGGCAGACTAGAATGTGGAACGTACCATGGTCAGATATACATTCGTGGTACGAATTCCACTATCATAATACACCTGAATATTACAGACGATAGGTTTGCTCTAACATTTGTACACGGGCTGGATTTTAAGAAGGGAAACAGCTACGAGGTCAGTGCACATGTGATCGCAAATGTGTCCGTAACTCCAACTGCGCATCCATGTAAAAAAAAATCTCGGAGTACTCATTATCCTTCCCATTGAGCCAAAGCATACTTTGAATCTTGTCATCAAAGACGCAATTCCGCGTAAGAACTTGACATCCTTTGATAATGCCACATCCTTCATGAATCCGCCCGCTTTATCACAGCCCATCTGTTACCTATTTTTTCCGTAGATAGAGCAGCTCGACTTGCTCTCCTTGCCAGAGAAGTCCTTGAGCTTTCAACACCGCCTTAGGTTCGGCATCCAGCTTTCCCAACAACAGACGAAATTGTGGCTTCACCTTCCGGTGAGGGGAGCCGTATAACACGGCATGTAAAGACCAGAGTGCTGGCTGCGCATATACATACTTCCATAATCAGTATTTGCAAATGCAAGAGCATGTTTTTATTTCCGGTGGCGCGGTGAGTATAGACCCCGCCTTTTGCTGAGATCGCACAGGGGTCAGGGGTGTAGCTCTACCCCGCTACGTCATTAGGTACACATTACCTATTCCGTATCGTGGAACGGCTCGGAACCATGATTCAAAGGCTGCATCTCCCATCACCGCCAGAGCTCTCCTCCACGCCCGAAGCCCCTTAAACGAATCAATCTACAATCTTGGTTTCCATCCATTAAGAATTGCTCGCTGCCCTATATCTGCACCAAACGCCAAACACACACCATGTCCAGCACAATGAAGGCAATAGGTCCGTATTCCCCAACCCCTCACCACCACCGTCCACACCACTAAAACCCCACCCTATAGACATCAAAAACGGCAAAGGCCCCATCTCCTCTCTCCATCTCACCAGCGTCCCACGGCCCCAACTCGCCCCCAGCCAAGCCCTTGTCCGCGTTAAAGCCTTCGGCCTCAACCGCATGGACCTCATCCAGCGCGAAGGTCACTACCCCGTCCCCGAAGGCGCATCCAAGATCCTCGGCGTAGAATTCAGCGGTACGATTGAAGAGCTAGGCGCAGACGGGGGAGGAAAGGAGGGCTTCAGCAAGGGCGACGAAGTGTTTGGATTGGCTTATGGGGGCGCGTATGCCGAGTATGTGGCGGTTAGTACGCATATGTTGGTTAGGAAGCCGAGGGAATTGAACTGGGAACAATGCGCGGCGATCCCCGAGGTATGCGTCGTGTCGTTCATCTTGCCTGTTTGATAAAACTTGAGACACAGAGCTTTGCTTACTCCTGAGTGCGCCAGACGTGGATCACAGCCACGCAAGCACTGTACTTGATATCGCACTTCAAGCCGGGAAAGTCGATTCTCTGGCACGCGGCCGCGTCGTCCGTTTCCATTGCGGGCATCCAACTCTCGCTCGCGGACTCCGCTTCCGCCGTGTACGCAACCGCCCGACAGGACGAGAAATGCGACTTGGTCGTCAAAGAGCTGGGAGCTACGGCGGCTTTCAATACCACCACTACACAGAACTGGGCCAATGAAGTACTCAAAGCGACAAACGGCAAGGGGGTGGATATCATCATCGACTTCATCGGCGCCCCCTACTTTGGCGACAATTTGAAGGCGCTTGCGAAGGATGGCGTGTGTGTCAACCTAGGAATGATGGGTGGCACCAAGGTGCCCGAGGGCGCGGACATAGGTGCCCTAGTCTGGAAGAGAGCAACGTTCGTAGGGAGTAGTCTGAGAAGTAGGGACGAGGAGTATCAAGGAAAGCTGAGAGATCAGCTTGTGGAACACGCACTGCCCCGGTTCAAGGACGGGCGGTTCAAGATTCTAATCGACAAAGTGCTTCCTTGGGAGCAGATACAGGATGCGCATCGGTTACTGGAGGAGAATAAAACTAAAGGCAAGGTTATCTGTACGATTTCCTAGGTTGGGAAGATAACGGGATTGAATTGGTTGGTAAAAAAATATTGTAAGTAATGAGTATAGCCACAGGAAAAAGATTTGAGTATATCTGACCTTCGTACTGTTCATGTTGCGGTCACACATACTACTTAGGACTGTGTAGTAACGACTAGTCGAGTAGTGGTGTCTGCACCAAGCCCAACAATCGACCCTACCTTCGGTCCACTCCGGAACAGCGTCAAAATTTAGCGTTGTTTGGACTAAGTATATGTTCCTACCTAAAACGGCTTTCCGTGGAAAAGATCTGTTTAGCGTAAGCCGCGTATGCTGTACCACGCTTCCAACAAGCGTCTATAGGTATTGTTGCGGCGTTGCTGCAGTTTTGCCGCAACCCATTTGCAACGGCCCCTTGTAAGCTGCATCCCGGCGCCACCTGCACCTTGTCCTTCTATGTGCTGCACCTAATTAAGTGAGTGCGCAGCGCGCTAGCAGATTTTAATAATCTCGCTTGGTGCGTCACATCCTACTCGAACCCGCACGGATTTGACATAGATGTATATATGTTAGATCTCCTGTAGAGGTCCCCATGAGATTCTGCCATCTTGCTACTTGATTTACTCATCCCATCATGAGCAATTCTAGCATCGTCAATGGGAATTGCCCTAATGACCACTCATTCGGTCCTATCGTCCGGGACTGCGCCAGTGGTTCTGATTTCACCCTATTCTTTGAAGAACTTTGTTTCTCGTTGATACCATCTGCCCTGTTCCTACTTTCGGCTCCTGCTCGTTTGTTTTACCTCCGTCCCGTTAGAGTGAAAACTCAAAAATCTGCTTTCTCAGTTCTCAAGCTTGTATGTTACAGTGAGACGGGCTTAAGTAACACCTGCTGATTGCAAACATAGGCCTCGCTGGGCGTGCTAGCGATTTTTCAGCTTGCCCTGCTTATACTATACTCGATTCACGCAAACCAAGTCGCCTTATTCACTCCTTCAGCTTACTCAGTTGCCTTCGTCAGCACATTGACGTTGATTATGCTCTCTTTTGTAGAGCATACTCGAACATTACGGTCATCGACTTTAATAACAGTATTTCTTGGACTGACAGTCTTGCTCGATGCGGCGCGAGTACGTTCCCTTTGGCTTCGAAAGCATGAATTCGGCACCACGATGCCAATCTTGGCATCATGTATCATCGCTATTAAGTTTACCGTGCTTTCACTTGAACTACGACAAAAGCGGAATGTACTCAAGAATCATTTCAGCTTCTCGCCACCAGAATCAATGGCAAGCCTTCCCAATCGGGCTTTGTTCTGGTGGATAAATCGCCTATTAATTCGGGGAACGAAAACCATACTAGCTGTCGGCGATCTATGGGAGATAGATAGCAATCTATTCTCCGGACGTCTTTTTGACCGATTCCACAGACGTTGGTCTAAAGTCCGTGTTCCTGTAAATTTCAAGTCGGATGCTCACTAAAACCCGGCTGTGCAGCCTCGCCCTTTAGGAAAATTTCTCTATTACTCTCGGTTTTTCGGTCCCTCATGTTTCCTATCCTGAAAGCCGTCATTCCAAGATTGATGCTAGCCGCGTTCCAATACTCGCAACCCTTACTTATTAGCGAGGTGATTGATACCATTGAGCGTGGGCAACGGACAGCGAGTGCAAATGCCAGACTCGGCCTCGTAGGTGCAACTGGACTGATCTACATAGGAACGGCGGTGTATGCTCCTTATCCAATGCTAAGATTTGGTATAATCCTAATAAACAACTAGATAAGCACATCTTTGTACAAGCATTCGGTGTATAGAGCCATTATCATGTCTCGCGGTATGCTCGTTTGTGAGATCTACGAGAAATCCCTCAGATTAAGTATTCTCAATGTTGACGGCAAAGACGCTATAACACTTGCCAATACAGACGTCAACAGAATCAGCAATGGCATTCAAAACATGCATGAAATCTGGGCTAATGTTGTTGAGGTTGGCTTTGCCATATACCTCCTGCAAATTCAGATCGGTATTGCATGCATCGCTCCAGTCGCTTTAGCCCTAGGTGAGGAACTACTTCGCACATCTACGCCTCGATATAAATTATGCTAAGTATATCCATGATAGCCTGCACGCTTGCTTCGATAAGCATATCTGCAAGAATGAGCACATATCAAGCTGCTTGGAATCAAGCTGTGCAGCGTCGCGTATCCGCCATCACAGCCACTATGGCATCTATGAAGCACATCAAATTCTCGTCAATGAGCGACGCTCGACATCAACAGATCCATTCTCTCCGTCAAGAAGAAGTCACGCAGTCCAAGAAATTCCGGTCGATGATCGCAGTCATGAATGTCATCTGTCAGTGCGACCTCGGACTGCTTCGTCTTGTCGATAGAATCGTTGACTCCCTTCTTAGCCAACACTCCCGCGGTGATTTCACCCGCCGTGGCCTTCACAATCGCCACATTTGGTAAATCCAAACCAGGTGACGGGATGAACAAAACATTTGCAGCGCTTGCTATCATTACCCTACTTTGCTCTACTATTGCATCACTGCTCAGTTCCATACCAGCCTTCTATTCAACCTTCGGTTGTTTTCGGCGAATTCAGGATTTCCTCGAATCACAAGAGAGCTCGGGTACTGGCTCCATACTCGTGTGCAATCAACCTTCGCTAACAAAAGAAGCGTCCATGAATAAGCTCCTCGACCTCTCACAGCAACCGTACTATCTTCTTCTCTGCATTCAGCGGTGGTTAACTGTCGCGGTCATCTTAGCCGCATTTTCGCTATTTCGCAAAGAAACGACAACAGCAGGTGCCATTGGAGTCGCCCTCGTCAATGTTTTGTCGTTCAATCCAGCGCTGACAACGTACCGTACTACGCGTAATAGTACGTCCTGTAGTACGTCCCGTACACCGTACGTACGTAGCTACCTCCTAGGCCGTAGCGTAGCCGTAGTTTATACAGCTCTACGGCGTTGTTATAGCTCTATAGGAGCCTTTTTATAAGATTTTAATATAACCTTTTAGTATTTTAGAAGGCTGTTTTTAGCCTTTTTTTACCCTTTTTAGTGTAGTATAAGCTTAGATTATAGTTAATCTCCTAAAAAGACAGCTTTTTAACAACCTTAACACTAAACAATAATTACTAATTACCTAATTAGGAAAGAGCTTCTTTTTAGGCTGTACTACAGTTACAGGGCGTAATCTAGCATTTCTAGCAGCTCCTATACGTACGTAGCGCCCATACAAGCCGTAGCGTAGAGCAATAAGGGTCAACCGTACCGTACTACGCTACGTTGTCAGCGCTGGTTCAATCAAAGTATTGCCAATCTCGTTTTGGCCTGGACGGGCCTAGAGACATCGCTAGGGTCTATTGCGAGACTTCGAGGTTTTGTAGAGAGTACGCCGCGCGAGCCACAAGGCAGAGAAGGGATGACTGTTTGCCCGGAATGGCCGTCAGAGGGCAAAGTTGTCTTTACCAGAGTTTCGGCATCCTGCAGGTCTGAAAAATATCATTCCTGTTCACGGGCCAGGTTCGTTGACACAGTATATCCCTACAGTCAACCTTCAAGGCAAGTTCTTCGTGATATCAATCTAAATCTCGGCCCCGGCGAACACATCGCTATCTGTGGTCGGACCGGAAGGTATGTATTCCTGAGCATCGAGGTTTTCCAATCTGACATCTGGTATGAAAGTGGCAAGTCGACCCTCCTGAGCCTACTTCTACGCCTGTATAAACCGACCGAAGGGACGATTCTGATTGACGGTATCGATACTCGAGACATCCCGCTCGCACTCCTCCGGCACCGGATCATCGGCGTTAGCCAGGACGCTATCCACCCCGTCGGAACATTGCGATCTCATCTGGACCCGGACAAGAATCACAGCGACACAGTCATAATACCGTTGTTAGTCAAGTTTGGCCTGGCACACCTTCAGGAGCTCGATAAAGACATGGGCGTTACACTCATATCGGGCGGAGAGGCACAGTTGCTGTCCCTCGTGCGTGCGGTTCTTAGGCGCCAACATTGTGCCTTGCATTGCGGCCTTCTTCTTCTAGATGAAGCTACAAGCATGCTCGATAGTGAGACAGAAGATGTAGCACTGAGTGTGCTGGTGGACCAGTTCAAAGGTTGGACTATTCTTAGTGTCGTGCATAAAATGCATTTACTACGATATGCCACCAGGGTCATCAATATCCAAGATGGACAGATCTCTGAAGGTCGGAGGATCGAAGATACTTCGCCACGTCCCTTCACGCGGGGCTTAAGTGTGCAGAGGAAGTCATTGTAGCAATGCTCCCGTCTGGAATAGTGTAGGTAATGCGTAGTTGAGTGGTACTAGGTCTAACAATCGACCCTGCAGTACATAACAAAAGAAGTTCACGTACGTACCACATGTTACATACCATCCAGCCATAAATACCTTCAGTCCAACCCCTACCCCCTAAAAAGAACCACACAACACCATCCCCACCCAATCCTCCACCCACATCCACCAGTCAAACCCACCGACCAACCAATTCAGGAAAACCAAAAAGAAAAAAAAAAGAAAAAGAAATCCGCACACAAGCACGCACAAACACGACGACGTAGGCAAGATTCGAACTTGCGCTCCCGAAGGAACAAGCTTTCTAGGCTTGCGCGATAACCACTCCGCCACCACGCCCGCCTGATGCTGATTGGTTGAAAGTTTTGCAAAGATCAAAAGTATCTATAGAAAGAACTACTCCTCCTAACGCACACATGGGAAAAAGCCTCGACGCACAGGAGCTCGTTCATTTTGTGCGGTGGACCCGGGAGAAAATTCCTCTGCAGATGGTAGGGACGGATGGATGACTGGACTGGATAAACAGCCATTTGTGCCGATTGGTCCGGCTCAGTCAGAGGTTTGCGCATGTGGAGGCTAGCGCGCGTGGTGCCAGGCAGAGTATGTACTCATTCGTACGTACACGTTAACCTAATTTGAAATTAGGGTTAGGTGACCTAAAATATGGCTAGTGTACCCTACTTACTAAAGTAGAATAGCGCCCACAAATAAGTTAAAATTAAGATCTAAATGTAATAGTACTTACTAGCCTCCCTATTAAGCACGCCCTATTACCTTTCTTTTACACCCTATTTCTCCTATTTACGCCTTTTACTTTCCTAAAGGCGCCTTTTCTAATTAGTGTTAGCGTAGTAGTTAGTGTAGGCTTATGCCTTATACTGCCCTTTATATAAGAAAGGGCCCCTTATATTTCTTTTTTATTTACTATTTTAAAATAGTATTAATTTTTGTTTAACTATTTTAGCTATTTCTAATAGGTTAACTCTATAAGACTATGTACCGCCCTTATATTATTCTAAAATTAACCTTTTTATTTAGCTATAGATAGTAATGTAATATTTACTTCTTCTTTAAGACGCTATCTATAAGTAGTTAAATTAGTAAAAGTTTTACCTTATTAGTTACTAGTTATACTAGGTAGTTATTATACTATATTAAGGTCTATAAGACTACTATTATAACTTCTTTATTTACTATAAGTAGGTAAGAATATATTAGTTTATTAGTTACTAGTTGTGCTAAATAGTTATTATACTACACTAAAGTCTATTAAGAGAGACTACTTCTATACTTTTCTATCTACTATAAGTTAGTTTGGTTGTATTATTTATTTAGTGTTAATTACCCTTTTTAAACCCCTTTTTTAATTTAAGCCTGCGTAGGTTAGGATAGAAAGGCCGCTCTAGTCTAGCGCCTAAAAATATAGTCTACTACTAGTCTTCTCTACTAATATAATAATAGTTTATAAGGATAGTTTATAAACTACACACTTGTCTAATATTTATAAGCGCTCTAATACCTATTAAATTTACTTAAAGTGTGCATAGTATACTAACTTGTTTTATTATTACTATTATTAGTAATTGCGCTATATTTACGCGCTACTTATATAGCATACTTACGCAATACGCTTACTATTTAATACTATAATAATTATAAAGATCTAATATATCTACGCAATGCTCTTCTTCCCTAGCAACTTATTAATAAATACTTTTATCTTCTCTTTCCTCTTAATTTTACCTTTTTCTAAGATTATTACTATCTTTCTAACTAGTAGCAATATAAGAAACTATAGTAAAAACTCTATATATCTATTATTATTACGCCTATAGTTACTAATCTATTGCTAGCCTAACTAGTATACTAGGACTACTTTATATAAGGTAAGGTATACTTTTTACTTTCTATTAATAATACCCTAAACAAAGCAGTATTCTAGTATAGACCTAGTAATATTAGTAAGCAGATAGATCTTTAGAGTGTACTTTTAGGCAGCGTTAGTATTAGTATTAGTATTAGCACTAGGGCCTAGGAAGATAGTAGAAAATAGAGCAGTAGACGTCTCCTTAAGGTTAACTTTAATATAGAGATAGAGCGTTAGTATACCTATAGTGTGTAAGCTTTTATCTAGCATATATTTTATAAGTAGCACAAACCTATTATTATAACTATTACTAGCAATCTTTAGAAATAATAGTAGAGGAGATAATAGTTATAGTGTTATACTAGTTACAGTACTAGTACTATCTTATACCTTTTTTCTTCCTACTCTAAACTATAGTATAGTAATATAGCTTTATCTATAGTTTTATATATAGATTGTTTTTAGTTAGAGTAGGCGTGCTAAGCCTACTAAGCTAGCTTAGCTTGCTTATAACGCGCTAACTCCTTTTTATTAATACCTTAAAACGCTTTTCTGTGTATATAATAGTAGGAGATATATCTACTATTATTATAATATTCTTATTAGATATCCCTTAGTCGAAAAAAATCATAAGTTACTAAGAATGTATTAGTTTATTAGTTACTTTAGTACTAGGCAACTATTATACTACTCTAAGGTCTATTAAGAAAGACTATTTTTAAGTCTCTTCTCTACTTATTGCATAAGAGTAGGAACTTTATTAGTTACTAGAAAGAATCTCTAGTGCTAGGGAGTTTATATTTTACTATTTTAAGGTCTATTAAGAGAGGCCGCTTCTAAGTCTCTTTTCTACTTAACGTATAAGAGTAGAAACTTTATTAGTTATCCCTATAAGACTTTATACTCTAGTTTAATAGGTTGCACCTAGATTTACTAAAAAAGATCTTTCTAGTCTATTAAAAGGCCGCCCTAAATATTCCTAAATAATAATAAATAATAACTATGTTACTTTTAAAAACTAATTCGCCAAACTAGTATTACACTATAAGAACTAAAGGCACTAAGTAAAGAAAATTAGAATTAGGCTTTAGAGGCGCTATAGCGTTATCTATAAAAATTTTATATAAGTAATACTTTTACTCTTTTTATAAGGCGCCCTATTTTACTTACTAAGCGCGCTAGCTTACACTTATAAAATATCTAGATCTACTAAATCTAAGTACTCTACTAAGCCTAACTATTAACCTCTTAAGTATTTTTCTTTATTATTTCTTACTACTTACGTAATAGACGTCTCTAATAAACTACTCTAATACTTAGTAAATCTAGACACTAAGTTGCCTTAGCGCTAATCTTACTAAGTAGTTTTATCTAGTCTACCCTAATCTTTTACTACTTTACTTTACTAAGTAGCCTTATACAGTTTACCTTAATCTTTTACTATTTTAGATTTTAGTTAAGCTTATATTTAAACTAGGATAGCACTAGTTATAAAAATCTACTTTTTTACTATAACTACTCTAGCCCTTATCTACTACCTATTAAGTATTTAGCTAGACAACTAATTACTAGACTATTAATATTGCCTAGCTACCTTTTAGTTTAACTTATTAATAAACTATAGTTAAATATTTTTATTATAATCCTACTTCTATCTTAAATTTACTAGTAGTTAGCCTTTAAATCTAATAACTCTATACTATTATCCTTTAAGGGTCCTAAAATTAATATATATTAGGCAACCCTAACTACTTTTTCTAATAATAAAAACTTTAAAGTAAAGTCTAAGCATAATTACTTTAGCTAACTACTTTCTACTACTCTTCCTTAGCTGTTGCTAAAATAGCTAAATAAGCTAAAAGACGCCTAATCTAGTAAAGACTATAGTAATTACACTAGAAAGAGGCGCTTAATAAGAATAATTTTTATAAACTTAGTATTACTTATTATAATAATAGCCTAAAAGATAATAATACTACCTATTATAGTAGTAAGTTAGAAGATAAAGAGTCCGCCTATTATACTAATCTCTCTAATAATAACTCTAAATTTACTAACCTAATTAATCCTAAGTCTAACTCTTTATGTGGCGTTAAATTAACTATCTAGGGGTAGCACGATAAAGGCTTTTATCTTAAATAACATAATAAAAAAAGCAGAGCCCTCTACTTAGTAATTAAAAAAGGCTTAAAAAGGTAATAATAAAAAAAGCGCGTTTAAACTACTAAGCAAGCTTAGTAGTCTTAGTATAGGGCTACTCCTATTAGTAAAATTTTTATAAAGAGACTACTTAGAAATTTAGGGGAGATTAGAATTTAGTGTAGCTACGCTATAAGCTATTTCTTTTATACTATTCTAAGTTATAAACCACTATCTTAATTATCGCACATAATATAAGTTAATATATTAATAAGTATATACTACTATGCTTATAGTAGTAGAATGCACGCCAAGACCGCCAAGCTCGCTTAGCAGTTCGAACGCGCTTTTTTTATAATCACTACCTTTTTTACGCTCTTTTTAATTACTAAGTAGGGGGCTCTGCTTTTTTTATTATATTATTTAAGATAAAAGCCTTTGTTGTGCTACCCCTAGATAGTTATATAATGCCACATAGTAGTAGAATAAGAGTAATATATACTAGATACACTATTGCTTTATTACTATATTAAGGTTATTTTTAATAAATCTTTTACTATCTCTTTACACTTTACTATCCTGCTAGATATTAATATTATTTCTAAAGAAGTACTTACTATTACTAAAAGTATATATTAAAAATATGCGCTACTACTATTAAAGCGGCTGTTAAAGTAACTACGCTAGAGTTCTATTCTATCTAAATACTTATCTAGTGCGAGAGGTAAGTATACTTAACTATCTATAAGATAGTCCTAGTATACTAGTTAGGTTAGTAGCTTATCTATTTGCAAAGGACTATAAGGTTAAATTTCTACTCTAGTAGATATAATTACTTCTTATTAGTAATAGAATTTAGTAGGAGATATAAAAGAAGAAGATTAAGATATTTATTAATAAGCTATATAGTAGCGAAAGTATTATATAGATTTGTAAGATCCTTCTAACTATTATTACTATTATTACTATTAAGTTAGCTTATTTAGTGCGTAAGTATAGATAACTAATAATAATAGTAGTAATAAGCTAGGTGTGCTATATATACTATAAAAAATAGTCGGCTTACTAAACACCTTTTTTAATTTTTTTTTAGTTTAAGGTTAAAGTAAATTAAGATAGAAGGTTATATATACTACTATATACTGCACCTAATTCTAATTAAAGACTAACCTTAAACACCTTAATAACCCTATACTCTATAAGCTTCTAACCTATATAAGGTTTACTTACACTATATATAGCCTATTTAGATTATTGCTATTGTTATTATTAACTATCTACTTGCTTAGATAAGCTAACACAGCTATAATAGCTAGAAGAATCTTATAAATCTATGTAACGCTTTTATTATACTAAAGATTGTTAATAAACACCTTATCTTTTATCTTTTGCCTTCTATTTTAGATTCTATTACTAACTAGGAGCAATTATATCTATTAGAGTAGAAATTTAACTTTATAGTTCTTTGTAAACTAGATAAGCTGCTAGCCTAACTAGGTTACTAGGTCTACCTTATAAATAGTTAAGTATACCTACTCCTCGCACAAAATAAGTATCTAATAAATAGAATAGAACTTTAGTGTAGCTACCTTAATAGTAGTGTTATAAATCTTTAGTGTGTACTCTTTTATAATAGTAAGTATATTAGTGTTAGATAATTTAGAGTTAATACTTAAGTAAATAGTAGGGTGTAGAGGTATGCATAGAGTAGGAGATTTGTTAAAAATAACCTTGATATAGTAATAGAGTAATAGATATATATCTAGTACGTATTAACTTTATTCTACTTATAAGAAATAAACGTCGACTTACCAAACACCTTTTTTAACCTTTTTTTAGTTTGAGGTTAAAGTAAATTAAGATGGAAAGTCATATATACTACTATATACCGCACCTAATTCTAATTAAAGACTAACCTTAAACACCTTAATAACTCCACACTCTATAAGCTTCCAACCCATACAAGGTTCACTCACGCCATATATAGCACACCTGGCTTATCGCTACCACCATCGTTAGTTATCCGCGCTCGCGCCGCTATGCGGCGTACTTGTTTAAATAAGCTGACTTAACAGCAATAATAGCCAGGAGGATCTCGCGGATCTATGCAACGCTCTCACCACACTAGAGCTTATTAACAAAGACCTCATCATCCTCTTACGTCTCCTACTAAAGGATTCTGTTACTAACAAGGAGTAATTGCGTCTACTAGAGCAGGAATATAGTCTAGCCATTTTTCGCAAACTAAATTAGCTGCCAGCCTAACTAGTACACGTGGATAGCATTATAAAAAGTTAAGTATACCCATCTATCGCGCTAGACAAGCATCTTACAGACAGAATAGAATTCTAGCGTGGCCATATTAGCAGCAGCAGCGCGAATCTTCGGCGTATACTTTTCAGCGACGGCGAGTACTTCTTTAGGGACGACGTTAATGCCTAGATAGATGGTAGGGCTTAGAGAGACAGTAGGAACTTCGTTAAGGACAACCTTAATACAGCAATAGAGTAATAGTGTATCTAGTACGTGTTACTCTTATCCTACTACTTATAAGAAATATACCTATTAATATGTTAACTTGTGTTGTTTGTAAAAATCTAGATGGCGGTTTACAACTTAGGATGGCAAAAAAGAGATGGCTTATAGTGTGGTCGCGCTAAAGTCTTATCTCTCCTAAAGTTCTAAGTGGCCTCTTTGTAAAGATTTTGCTTGTGAGAGCAGTCTCGCGCCAAGACCGCCAAGCTCGCTTAGCAGTTTAAACGCGCTTTTTTTTGTTATTACC